>CP106733.1:17081224-18281224 GCA_025506655.1 Gossypium rotundifolium | reverse complement strand
TGTTCATAATACATTCATAACACATAAGACATGTCATTTCGTACAATTAAATCGAAAATGCATAGGCCCTTTTCAGGATGTTACAGCTAGATAATAAAAAGATAGTAATTACTAGTACTTTTGGTCCTTGTGGATATGATATTATCGGTCTTACCATAACTATACTATTAAACGATAGGTGCGCTTGCCTTTATTATGATCATAGTTAGTTAGAGACATATAAATTTTTTGGCGCCGTTGCCGGGGACTAAGATATTAGGAACGCTAAATTTTTATTACTTTAGCCATTCTTTTTTATTGAAATTTAATTTTACTTCTCTAAATTTTCTTTCTTTGCTTCTAGCAGGAACTTTTAGTTTATGACTAGAAGGAACCCGTCAGGACCATTACTTTTTGACAGTGATATAGAAGGTACTGCTTGTAGAAATCGAAGAGAAATAAGGCAAAGTCTACAATACATAGAAGAAGAGCAAGAAGACAAAACCAATACTACTGAAGAGATGACCGACAATAATCTGCTACCTCCTGTGGTTGCCGCAAACCCGGTGAATCAAAATCCTGCTCCTCATACTATGTATAATTATGCTAAATGTAATTTAACAGGAACTGAATCAAGTATTGTTAGAACTGTTATTGCTGCAAATAATTTTGAACTGAAACCTAACCCTATTCAGATGATTCAGCAATTTATTCAGTTTGATGGTTTGTAGGATGATGATCCAAACAATCACTTGGCGAATTTTCTAGAATTCTGTGACACTTTCAAAATAAATGGCATTTCTAATGATGCCATTCGCCTTCGGTTGTTTCCCTTATCATTGAGAAATAAAGCCAAACCGTGGTTGAACTCATTACCACGAGGATCAATCACTACATGGGAACAAATGACCGAAAAATTTTACTTAAATATTTTCCGTCGGCTAAAGTGGCTAAGTTGAGGAATGATATGTCTTTTTTTGTGCAAATAGATTTAGAAACACTTTATGACACATGAGAGAGATACAAGGATCTACTGAGAAGGTGCCCTCACCATGGGTTACCATTATGGTTACAGGTTCAAACCTTTTACAATAGTGTGAACCCCTCAACTAGGCAGTTGATTGATGTAGCCGGCGGTGGTACACTAAATAATAAAACACCGAGGCTACTTATGAATTCATTGAAGAGATATCATTGAATAACTATCAGAGGCAAGTTATAAGGACGAAGCCAACAAAAGTAGCCAGTGTTTTCAACCACGGCGCAGTCACTATGCTATCAAACTAAGTAGAACTTTTAAGTAAAAAGATTAATGGTTTGTGTGATTCTTGGCATGTACATCCAATGATGCAATGTGATACGAAAGGAGAAGGAATGAACAATACAGAATACCCACCTTACAACCCTGGCATAGAAAGTGAACAGATACACTATATGGGTAACAATCCTAGACCTCAAAATAACCCTTATAGTAACACTTACAATCCAGGTTGGAGGAACCACCCAAACTTCTCATGGGGTGGTCAAGGAAATCAGAGACAACAACCCCTTCTAATCTTTCAATAGAAACCTTATCCATAAGAGACGAAGCTGAACCTTGAGGATATGCTAAAAAAATTCATCGTGGTGTCGAAAACTCATTTCCAAAACACCGAAATAGCACTCAAAAATCAGCAAGTGTCAATTCAAGGGCTCGAGAACCAAATAGGTCAGCTTGCTAAGTTGATCTTAGAATGACCACAAGGTAGCTTGCCAAGCAATACCGAACCTAACGCAAGGGAGCAACTCCATGCCATTACTATGTGTGTGTAACACCCCTTAACCCTAAATCATCGCCAAAATAGGGTTACGAGGTATTACCGAAGTTAAACACTAGTAAACGAGTAAATTGAGACATAATTTTGTGTTTCAATTTAAAACTTTTCAAATTTAATCTTTAAGTCCCTAATATGGACTTACGAGACCCAAAATATGATTAAGAAGTGACTTGGGACTAAACCAGGAACTTTGGAAATTTTTTCTTGAGAATAGGGGCACATGCCCGTGTTGTAACATCCTAAAATTTGAGTATTGATATGATGCATGTTTTGGTGCTTAACTTGTGTATAATTAAATTTTACATGATTAGTATAGTCTTGAGAAGACTTGAGAACTATTCGAAATTAGAATAAAATTTAGTAAGGAGTATTTAATTGAAGTGGAGCAAGTGACTTTGAGGTTTAAGTAGATTTAAGTGACAAAAACTAGCATAAGATGAGCTAGTAGCAAGGTGGTGTTGGCGCATGTATGTTTGCTTGAGGGAGAGGTTCAATCTCCTAGCATGCAATTTGAAAGCTTTTATTTTTTGCTTTTCCTTAGCAAGTGTCGATCATGGATAAGGATTAGATGAGTTGGATTAAATTTTTATGGCAAGAAGACCATGGGAAAAGGCAAGTGTTAACTTAGGAAAGGAATCATTTGAATAAGGTATGTAGGGGAACACAAGGCACATATTGAGGAAGATGTTTTGGAAAGTTTTGTGTGGCAAAACTTTGACTTTATGTCCACGTACTTGGACGGTTTTTGGGGCTAAAAGTTGGCCAAAATTTTGAAGCATTTGGATGAATAGGAGCTAGTTGTGCACATCTCTCTTTTGGTCATTTTTTGCTTTTCTCCAAAATCTCTCTCTCCATTTTCCTCTCCTTAGCCGAATGCACTTTGAGCAATAGGTAACATCTTTGCTTTTCTTTAATCATTTCACATTTTGACCATTTCGATTTTGAGTTCTTTCTCCCCAAATTATTTTCTTTTCTCCTCTTTGTGATCGAAAATACAAGAAACATCAAAGACCATTTCTTCCTTTTCTCTCATTGTCGAATGTCCATTGATTCAAAGTTCTCTTTGAATCATCCTTTATTCTTGAGAACCAAATCCAAACCTTCATTTCTATTCTTTTTTCTCTACTTCTCTTGAAAGACTCTCAAACATCATCTCTCTCTCATTCTTCACCATGGCCGAATGTTACTAAGCACCATTTCTTTTAACTTTTCCTCCATAACCGAATCTTCTACAACATCACATATCTCCTTCTCAATCATTTTTCTTTCCACTCACACTTTAATCAATCGAAACTTAGTGGAGGGTCGAAACTCAAGTGTTCAGAACGTCGAGATCGTTGAAATCGGATTTAAGGTGTTAAGGTAAGGGATTATTAAGGATTTTCATATTTCTACATATGGTTATAAATGGTTTATTAATCGATTTTGTTTTAGGGACGTTATCGCCGATTGTCATATTGTGGAACGAGGATATTTGTGGTAAGTTAATCCCATTCTTTAAAACCTCTAGTCAAAATTTCGATAACTTATTGGTCGACTAATGATTCCTTGTCTTTGAAGACAATCAAAATAGGGACGAAAAGAGTTGTTAATAGTGTTCTAAGAGGGTGGTTCCATTATTCCCCCTAAATTCAAGAGAAGGACTATTTCAAGAATCCGAGACTTTCCACCGGGTTGTGGACCCTCATCCGGCAAAAATCAATTATTCAAGTCGACGCACTCTCAACCATTGTTTACTCGTGGTTCGAACCTTTGATCGAGAGAAATCGCAAATAGTGGTTGTTCGAGATTCCGAGGGTAAGATCTAGATCGCTAATATTAGAATAGTTTAATATTAAATTTTAGTGTTCTAATCCTTCGTGATGTGTGTTTAGATATCGATGAGCGGGAGAGTGTAGTTCTCACCGTAATCAGGTGTGTAATCTCACACCGTATCTCATGGGTTAGATGACTATATCGTATAAATCATTGGATGAAATCACAAGTTAGTGAAATCGGGAAGAATAACATAATTATCATCTTAAAGATAAGATTTTGAAAATTGTATTAAGATCATGAAAATTATGAAATTGCCCTTAACGAGCTAATTCGATAAAAGTGATAAGGGCCATATGTGATATTCGATAAGTGGGTCATATGTGATATTTGATAAGTGGGTCATATGTGATATTGGATAAGTGGGCCATATGTGATATTTGACAATTTGGGCCATATGTGATAGTTGACAATTTGGGCCATATGTGATATTTGACAATTTGGGCCATATGTGATATATATTTGACATTTTGGGCCATATGTGATATTTGAGAATTTAATATATGTGATAATCGATAAATGGGCCATAAGTGATATTTGATAATTGGGCCATTTATGATAATTGATAAATGGGTTATATGTGATATGTGATTTTATGGGCCAAAATGCTATTTTGATTAATGGGCCAAAATTGATAAATTGTAATATGGTTTTTTTTACAAATATTTTGTTATGCATAAACATGATTGCATGGGTTGGGATCAATGATGAAGAGAAGAAAGGCCCGATGCCAAAATTCTAGATAGGTGACTCATCACGATGGTCGCTGTCTCAAAATCTAGATCGGTGGTTCTACCACAATTATTTAAATGGTGCTACACAAATATTATATTGGGCTTAAAGCCTACTTTGGTGTGTTGGCTGGTGGTGACTAAAGCTCCCCCATAGTGTGTGTTGGTTGGTATGGGTGGTGTGTAGCGGATGGAAATCTAGGTTTGGTTTTGGGAATTGCATATCACTTGCATTTTATACATGCTAAATTATTATATTTGAAATGGGCTTAGCCCAAATAAATGCTTAGATGGTTTGGCCCAAGGACTATGGTAAGTGAGTTACACATCGAGTTCTAAGTAACTCACCCCAATTTTTTACCCTCTCTAGGTAATAATAATTGATGGAGACTTGGTCTGAGATGACTTCGTGTGGAGGCTATACTACAAATGGTGGTTTATAAAACTTTAAGACTTCTTTAATAATTTTTATTAAATACTATTTTTATGGTGATGTAATAAGGCCTCTTTAATTATGGATTTTATTATGTGGATGGATTTTATTATGTTTGAGTTTTCCTAAGTTGGATTGGTTTAGTTTTTATAAATGTTTTTCTATAACTCTCAGTATAAAATAAAGGTTTTTCTTAAATATCATTGAAACGTAGGAAATTCTTTTAAAACTTTTCGATGAAATATTTGACTAAATAAATCCAAAGTTTTTATCAATTACTACTCTATAGATCAAATGACAAATTCTTGTATTTTTAATTATGGTTTTCAATGAACTTCGATTTTTTTCGATAAAGTCATTCTCTTAGTCGTTTTGAATTTGATTTCTACATTGTTAAATGATTTGAATGTACGCTTAATTTGTGTGGCATGTCAAATTTCGCTTAATGCATAGGCCGTGTTTGGGGTGTTACATTTTATGGTATCGAGCTCGCTTCAAAACTCTATCGTGGTTTGGGTTCAACAATGATTTTTGTTTAAAACTATTTAAATTTCTAGACTTTACGTTTTAAAGGTAGTATGGCACCACGAGCATCCGACACCAAGTCAAGTAAGTATTTGTTTATTAAATGTTTATTATTGTGATGAGACCTTAGGAACACTCTAGAACTTCTAGTTTTAGGTGCTGAAAACGATAGAGATCGAGACTATAGGATGTGATTGGGAAAATAACCCTATCTCTTATATCTCATAAAATATCATTAATAAACATCAAATAATATTTCGATTCATAAAACTTGTAATCGATTAAAAGAGAATTAGTCAATATGAGCACTAGAGGACGTGGTCGTGGACGCAGAGACGTGGTCGTGGTAGAGGACGAGGTGTCGCGCTTGAAGCGCCGGGTCATATATCGAAAATGGATGCACTCGCCATTCGAGAGCTTAAACCGATCTCATGATCATGTGAATGAGGATAATGCTTTGACTCAAGCAATGTTGCGAGTCTTAGAAAGAGTAGTCGGAGCCGTAATCGGGCTAGTAGCTCATGGATCAATATCGAAACGACTCAAGTCTAGTGGTGCGTAAGTTTTAGAGGTGTCTCGTGTAGCTCAATGTGGCGTAATATTGGCTTGAGGTCAGAGAACGAATTATGGATGATCCGGAGGTACCGTCGAGCGTAAACCGAGAGGAGCCGTGTCTTTGCTAAGAGACGAGGCGATCAATGGTGGCTTACTATTCGAGAAGGCACCGAGGTTGCATTGGTTAATTGGGATTTCTTTAAAGTCGCTTTCCAAGGGAAGTACATCGACAAGTTATGTAGATGCCCGGAGGAAGGAATTCTGAATTTGGTTCAAAGAAGTAAGATCAGAGTAGTACCACGAGGCAAAATTTCTTCGTTTGAGTCGTTATGCTCGTACTATAGTGCAGATTGATCATGAGCGCTGTGTACGCTTTGAGGATGGACTGAATGATGAGTTGCGGGTACTGATAGCCCCACAACAAGTACGGACTTTTACCTCGCTTGTAGAGAAAGCTAAGATAGCCGAAGAGGCTAAGAATTCAGAACGCCAAAATTGGGAAAAAAGTAAGAGGCAAGAGGGATTTTAAGTATTCTGGTTCTTCTAAAAGGTTTCAAAAGAGGCCATGGAATGATGAGCCAGTTCAAGTTAGGGCACCTGTGACTACCAATCAGATCCGAGAATGTGCCGACTATGGAAGACGACATCCCAGAGAATGTTGGAGGAAAACTGGAGCCTGTTTTAAATGTGGATCCAAGGATCATCAGTTTAAGAATTGTCCTCGACGGACTGAAATGACTCAGGAAGCTCGTAAACCTGAGGCTCAGCCAGCTAGAGGTACTCAGTAGCCACTAAGAGGTCGTGGACCAGGTCGTGGTGGTAATGGTAACGGACGTGGACAAGGTGCACCGGTCGAGGTAATGGTGTTAGAGGTAACACGAAGGCAAGACAGCCAGGATTGGTCTATGCTGTCAGGCGTCGTGAAGATGGTGATGCACCTGATGTGATAACTGGTACATTTTTCATTTCTGATGTACCTGTTACTGCTTTGATAGATATCGGATCTACCCACTCGTATGTTGCTAGTGCTATATCTGGAAACCTAAATATTAGATCTGAGATTACCGATAGAGAGATGACGGTAATTAGTCCTTTAGGACAATCGATAATAGTGAATAAATTATTTAAAGATGTGCCCTTAGAGATTCAAAGAGAGGTATTTCTAGCGGACTTGATGGAATTACCTTTTGGCAAGTTTGATCTTATTTTGGGCATGGATTGGTTGGTGAAGCATCGGGCGCAATTGGATTGTGCCAAAAAGCGGATGTCAATTAGGACTGTGGATGATAAGGAGATAATAATGATAGGCGAGCGAAGAAACTTTTTGGCAAATGTGGTATATGCTTTGAAGGCAGAAAAGTTGGTGTGGAAAGGGAATCAAGCATTCCTAGCATTCATCAGTGCTTTGGATGCCAAGGATTTATCAGTAGAAGGTGTGAGAAAGGTGAAAGAATTTTCAGATGTCTTTCCCGAAGAACTTCCGGGGTAGAATTTGGTATTGAGCTTTTGCCCTGAACTGCTCCGGTGTCTATTGCTCCTTATAGAATGGCACCGAAGGAGTTAGTGGAGCTTAAAGCTCAAATTCAAGAACTGCTAGATCGGGGATTTATTCGACCAAGTGTGTCTCCGTGGGGAGCACCGGTTTTGTTCGTCAAGAAGAAGGATGGGTCGATGCGTATGTGCATTGATTATAGGTAGTTGAATAAATTGACGATCAAGAATAGGTATCCATTACCGAGAATCGACGACCTGTTTGATCAATTAAGAGGAGCTTTAGTCTTCTCCAAGATTGATTTGAGATTGGGTTATCATCAACTCAAGGTGAAAGAGGCAGATATTCATAAGACGGCATTTTGAACTCGTTATGGACATTATGAGTTTTTAGTGATGCCGTTTGGTTTGACTAATGCACCAGCTACATTTATGGACATGATGAATAGAGTATTTCAGCCCTATTTAGACCGGTTCGTAGTAGTGTTCATAGATGATATCTTGGTATATTCGAGGAATGAAGAAGAGCATGACTCTCATTTGCACACTGTGTTGCAAATTTTGCAAGATAAGCAACTATATGCCAAATTCAGTAAGTGTGAATTTTGGTTGAAGGAAGTGACTTTCTTGGGTTATGTAGTGTCAGTTGAAGGAATAAGAGTTGATCCTCGAAAGGTAGAAGCTGTGTTGGATTGGAAACTTCCAAAGTCAATACCGAGATCCGAAGTTTCTTGGGTTTGGTGGTTATTATAGACGCTTTGTTGAGGGATTTTCGTTGATTGTCGCACCCTAACTAAGCTATTTAAAGGAAGTACCGTATGTATGGACCGATAAATAACAAGAAAGTTTCGAGAAACTGAAGAAGATTCTAACTGAAATGCCAGTACTGATTCAACCAGAGGCCGAAAAAGAGTTTACCATTTACTGTGATACGTCAGACACGGTTTAGGATGTGTACTGATGCAAAGTGGAAAAGTGGTAGCTTATGCTTCTAGACAGCTTGAGGCCGCATGAAGTCAATTATCCTACTCATGATTTAGAGTTGGTCATGTGGTGTTTGCATTAAAGGTTTGGAGGCATTATCTCTACGGTGAGAAGTCAATTATTTATACGGACCATAAGAGTCTTAAGTATCTCCTTACCCAAAAGGAGTTGAATTTAAGACAACGGAGATGGGTGGAGTTGTTAAAGGATTATGATTTCTCAATTGAGTATCATCCTCGAAAGGCTAATGTTGGCGCACGCGTTGAGTCGTAAGGTTGTATCGGAGTTAAGAGCAATGTTTGCTCATCTCAGTTTGTATGAGGATGGCAGTTTGCTAGCGAAACTTCAGGTGAAGCCTCTGTGGTTGGAAAAAATCAAAGAAAAGCAATTATCCAATGAAAAGTTGGGTCCTTTAATACAACAAGCTGAAAGTGGTGTAATAGGAGATTTTGGTTTGAACAAAGATGTGTACCGTGGTTTTCGTGGAAGGGTTTGTATGCCCGAGGATTTGATTTGAGGCAAATGATTCTTCTAGAGGCGATAGTAGCCCTTATGCTATGCACCCTGAGGAAATAAGATGTATCGAGATCTCCGTGAAATGATTAGTGGCCAAAGTTAAAACGGAGATTACCGATTTTGTGGGAAAATGTTTGACTTGTCAACAAGTAAAGGTGAAACATCAATTACCGTTGGGGTTGTTGCAACCAGTAAAGATTCCATTATGGAAATGGGAGCGGATAACGATGGATTTTATTAGTGGGTTACCATTAACACCTACTAAGAAAGATTATGTCTGGGTGGTAGTAGATCGATTAACGAAGACCGCCATTTTCTACCGCTCAGACGGATTACTCGCTGCGTGGTTGGATAAACTATATGTATCTGAAATCGTGAGGTTGCATGGGGTACCAAAGGTTCATCATATCGACAGGATCCTAGGTTTACATCACAATTTTGGAAAGCTTTACTTGAGGCTCGGGTACAAAGTTAAACTTCAAGACGGCTTTTCACCCTCAATGATGGTCAACGAAAAGAGTAATCCAGATTTTGGAAGACATGTTATGAGGTTGTGTGATCGACTTCAGAGGTAGTTGGGAGGATTTTCACCATTGGCGAGTTTATGATAACAACAGCTTATCAATCCAAGATTCAGATGGCACCCTATGAAGTGTTATATGGTTGTAGATGTCATACTCCTACTTGTTGGACCTGAATTGGGGAACGACAGCTTGTTGGGTCCCGAATCGATATCCGAGACTAAGAAAAGTAAAAGTAATTTGAGCGTTAAAGGAAGCTTTGATAGACAAAAGTCGACGCGGATCTAAAGCGTAAAGATATTGAGTTTGCGGTGGAGATCGTGTCTTTTGAAAGTTTCACCGTGGAAAAGATTTTCGATTCGGAAGGAAAGGCAAGTTGAGCCCTAGGTTCATTGGACTGCTGCTGTGTTGAAGCGGGTAGGACCAAAGGGCCTATCAACTTGATTTACCTCCAAATTGAGTCGATTCATAGTGTTTTCCATGTTTCAATGTCGAGACGCTATAGATCGGATCCATCGCACATAGTACCTAGTAGAAGAAGTGGAATTAAGGCCAGATTTGTCTTTCGAGGAGGAACCAGTGAAAATCTTAGACCGAGATGTTAAGGTGTTAAGAAAGAAGACCATACCATTGGTCAAGGTTTTATGGCGTAATCACGGAGTGGAGGAAGCTACTTGGGAGCCTGAGGATGCAATTCGACAACAATATCCTCATCTCTTTTAGCCAGGTAAATTTTGAGGATGAAATTTTCTTTAAGGAGGGTAGAGTTGTAACATCCTAAAATTTGAGTATTGATATGATGCATGTTTTGGTGCTTAACTTGTGTATAATTAAATTTTGCATGATTAGTATAGTCTTGAGAAGACTTGAGAGCTATTCTAATTAGAATAAATTTTAGTAAGGAGTATTTAATTGAAGTGGAGCAAGTGACTTTGAGGTTTAAGTAGATTTAAGTGACAAAACTAGCATAAGATGAGCTAGTAGCAAGGTGGTGTTGGCGCATGTATGTTTGCTTGAGGGAGAGGTTCAATCTCTTAGCATGCAATTTGAAAGCTTTTTTTTTTTTTGCTTTTCCTTAGCAAGTGTCGGTCATGGATAAGGATTAGATGAGTTGGATTAAATTTTTTATGGCAAGAAGACCATGGGAAAAAGGCAAGTGTTAACTTAGGAAAGGAATCATTTGAATAAGGTATGTAGGGGAACACAAGGCACATATTGAGGAAGATGTTTTGGAAAGTTTTGTGTGGAAAAACTTTGACTTTATGTCCATGTACTTGGACAGGTTTTTGGGGCTAGGAGTTGGTCAAATTTTGAAGGCATTTGGATGAATAGGAGCTAGTTGTGCACATCTCTTTTGGTCATTTTGTGCTTTTCTCCAAAATCTCTCTCCATTTTCCTCTCCTTAGCCAAATGCACTTTGAGCAATAGGTAACATCTTTGCTTTTCTTTAATCATTTCACATTTTGACCATTTCGATTTTGAGTTCTTTCTTCCCAAATTATTTTCTTTCTCTCCTCTTTGTGACCGAAAATACAAGAAACATCAAAGACCATTTCTTCCTTTTCTCTCATTGTTGAATGTCCATTGATTCAAAGTTCTCTTTGGATCATCCTTTATTCTTGAGAACCAAATCTAAACCTTCATTTCTATTCTTTTCTTCTACTTCTCTTGAAAGACTCTCAAACATCATCCTCTCTCTCATTCTTCACCATGGCCGAATGTTACTAAGCACCATTGCTTTTAACTTTTCCACCATAACCGAATCTTCTACAACTCACATATCTCGTTCTCAATCATTTTTTCTTTTCACTCACACTTTAATCAATTGAAACTTAGTGGAAGGCCGGAACTTAAGTGTTCGTAAATGTCGTAGATCGTTGAAATTGGATTTAAGGTGTTAAGGTAAGGGATTATTAAAGATTTTCATATTTCTCGACATATGGTTATAAATGGTTTATTAATCGATTTCATTTTAGGGGACGTTATCGCTCGATTGTCATATTGTGGAACGAGGACATTTGTGGTAAGTTAATCCCACTCTTTAAAACCTCTAGTCGAAATTTTGATAACTTATTGGTCAGACTCATGATTCCTTGTCTTTGAAGACAATCAAAATAGGGACGAAAAGAGTTGTTAATAGTGTTCAGAATAGGGGTGGTTCCATTATTCCCCCTAAATTCAAGAGGACTATTTCTGGAATCCGAGACTTTCCACCGAGTTGTGGACCCTCATCCGGTGAAAATCAATTATTCGAAGTCGTACGTACCCTCGAACCATCGTTTACTCGTGGTTCTGAACCTTTGATCAGAGAGAAATCGCAAATAGTGGTTGTTCAAGATTCCGAGGGTAAGATCTAAATCGCTTAATATTAGAATAGTTTAATATTAAATTTTAGTGTTCTAATCCTTCTTGATGTGTGTTTAGATATTGACGAGCGGGAGAGTGTAGTTCTCACCGTATTCAGGTGTGTAATCTCACACCGTATCTCATGGGTTAGATGACTATATTGTATAAATCGTTGGATGAAATCACAAGTTAGTGAAATCGGGAAGAATAACATAATTATCATCTTAAAGATAAGATTTTGAAAATTGTATTAAGATCATAAAATTACTGAAATTGCCCTTAACGAGCTAATTCGATAAAAGTGATAAATGGGCCATATGTGATATTCGATAAATGGGCCATATGTGATATTTGATAAGTGGGCCATATGTGATATTTGATAAGTGGGCCATATGTGATATTTGACAATTTGGGCCATATGTGATATTTGACAATTTGGGCCATATGTGATATTTGAGAATTTGGGCCATATGTGATATTTGAGAATTTGGGCCATATGTGATAATCGATAAATGGGCCATAAGTGATATTTGATAATTGGGCCATTTATGATAATTGATAAATGGGTTATATGTGATATGTGATTTTATGGGCCAAAATGCTATTTTGATTAATGGGCCAAAATTGATAAATTGTAATATGGTTTTTTTACAAATATTTTGTTATGCATAAACATGATTGCATGGGTTGGGATCAATGATGAAGAGAGGAAAGGCCTGATGCCAAAATTCTAGATAGGTGACTCATCACGATGGTGCTGTTCAAATCTAGATCGGTGGTTCTACCACAATTATTTAAATGGTCGCTACACAAATATTATATTGGGCTTAAAGCCTACTTTGTGTGTTGGCGGGTGGGTGACTAAAGCTCCCCATGTGTGTGTTGGTTGGTACGGTGGTGTGTAGCGGATGGAAATCTAGGTTTGGTTTTGGGAATTGCATATCACTTGCATTTTATACATGCTAAATTATTATATTTGAAATGGGCTTAGCCCAAATAAATGCTTAGATGGTTTGGCCCAAAGGACTATGGTAAGTGAGTTACACATCTAAGTTCTAAGTAACTCACCCCAATTTTTTTACCCTCTAAGGTAATAATAATTGATGGAGACTTGGGTCAGAGATGACTTCGTGTGGAGGCTATACTACAAATGGTGGTTTATAAAACTTTAAGACTTGTTTAATAATTTTTATTAAGTACTATTCTTATGGCGATGTAATAAGGCCTCTTTAATTATGGATTTTATTATGTGGATGGATTTTATTGTGTTTTAGTTTTCCTAAGTAGGATTGGTTTAGCTTTTATAAATGTTTTTTTTATAACTCTCATATAAAATAAAGGTTTTTCTTAAATATCATTGAAACGTAGGAAATTCTTTTAAAACTTTTCGATGAAATATTTCGACTAAATAAATCCAAAGTTTTTATCAATTACTACTCTATAGATCAAATGACAAATTCTTATATTTTTAATTATGGTTTTCAATGAACTTCGATTTTTTGATAAAGTCACTCTCTTAATCATTTTGGAATTTGATTTCTACATTGTTAAATGATTTGAATGTACGTTTAATTTGTGTGGCATGCCAAAATCCGGGCTTAATGCATAGGTCGGGTTTGGGGTGTTACACGTGTGGCCTGCCCGTGGGGCTCACATGGCCATGGGGCCAACCCGTGGGCAGATCTAACTTGCTACACATGGCCGTGGGACTAGCCTGTGGGTAATTCTGATATTTCCACACGGCCTGGGCACACGCCCATGTGACTTGGCTGTGTGAAAACTTCATTTTTCACCATTTTTAGGTTATTTTTACATACTAAACACACCTAATTCATACACAATCATTTAGTTATAAATCTTGATCAAATAACATTCATCATACCTAAAACTTCTTAAGGATTTTATACCACATTTACAATCAAAATATAAAACATTTACAAATGAAAAACACTAACCCTAGTACATGCCACATTTACCAAAAGATTGATGCATCACCAAAAATTGAGCTGAAGCCGAGATTAAATCAGATGCTGAGTCGAACTTATCTTGACCTAATCTGCACACGGAAAACAAACCGTATGATGATATTGGAATTACTCAGTGATATTATCATAATTCAATTTATAGCAATGATCAAATATCATAAACATACTTAGATAAATAACACATCATACATATAATTTCATACTAAGTTATTATATTTCCAATGTGACATTTTCAACATTTGAATTAATATCTCATCCATAAAATCCCAACTATTCATGAACCATTGGTTCATGCCTTCAATCACATAGCATAATTTTTTTCTTGTTTCATTTCACAATATCTCTTTCACTATTCATTCAATGGTTCAAATAATCAAATTCAGATGATTTTCTCATTTCACGTAATTACCCCTATTAACATGACTCAGACTTTGGTGGATACACGGATCCAACCAAACACACCATACTGGCACCCAGTGCCTTATCGGATAGTTCGAAGCAATATAGTGACACCCAGTGTCTCATCGGCCTAGCCGAAGTAAAGTGGTACCTAGTACCTCATTGAATCTATCCGAAGTAAATAATGACACCCAGTGTCTCATCGACTCAAGGTCGAAGAATCCCTAAACTCTTCTAATCCTATGGCATGCCATCTATATCCGACTTAGCCCGACTTGTTAATAGGGTTTCCTAACCTCAATTCAAATTCACTACTCAATTTCATTTCAAAATTCACTACAATTGTACAATTTAGTTTCACACATACATATATATATTCTTCAATTAAATCCAAATCACATTCAATTTAAATATCAATACTTACCTCAATTTCATTTTCCATACACATACATTGAAATTAAACATGTAATAATAAATAACTTGAATTATGATAATACAAACCGATATTTTCTTGAGCTACTTCTCGATCACTTTTTCTTTCCCCTACATATTAGACTTCTCGCTTTCCTTGTTTGTTATGAAAATTAACATAATTATAATTAATTAATAACACACATATTTTATATAAAATAATAACTTTCCATGCAACTTTTACCTAAATCCCAAATTTGTCCTAACCATTTTCACCTTCTTCCTTTTTACAGTTCATATCCTTTCCTTATTCAATTTCCATCAAAACTTCAATATAACCATCAAATTTTCATCATTTAACCATAATTTCAAGTTTCTTTCAATTTAGCCCATAAAACTCAAAACTTATAGCCTAGTTTACAATTCAGTCCTCCAATAAATTCTAATCACAAATTCTATCAAATTAACCCCTAATTTCATTATTTGTCCAACATAAACCCTAAAAAAAATCTATCACTTTTCAAATTTTCCACATAAATTCAAGAGTATTTTACTCTAAGACTTCAAAAACATTAAAATCACATGAAAAGGACTTAATTAAACTTACCAAATAATCTCCAAGCTTCAAAACCCTAGTTTTTCCTTTCTTTTTTTTTTTCTTTCCTTCTCCAATTTCATTTGTTTCTCTGTAACTTTATATTCCTTTTTCTTTTTTTCTTTTTCTTTTCATTTATTTGTTTTATTTAATTATTAAATATAAAATATCTATATAATAACCAATATATATATTACATGTGTATTAATACATATAAATACACATGTCTAAATTATCACTACACATTCTAAGACTATCATATTTATTTAACAAAAATAATATAATAAACATAATAAATAAATACTAATAATAATAATAATAATCTTTTACTTAACTTATAAGTAAATACATATATAATATACATTTGTACTATTATTTTAGTTACACATGTATTTATTCTCTAACTTACACATGTCACTAATTTGGTTTAATAACTAATTTAGTCTTTGAACCTTTCTATTCTATAATTAAACTTTTATACTTTATTCAATTTAGTCCTTTCTAATAATGTAACACCCTAAATTAGGGGTTGTTTGTAATTTAAATATTTTCCCATGTGTGTGCTTGAAGAATTAAATTCTAGGATTATTTGGCATGTTTTAAGGGTCTAGTCATAACCCCGAATTAGGTCGGTTTTGGAATTAAAAATTTCTTTTTAAGTATTTAAAAGGAAGGAGCTTGGAGATAGGGGCTAAGGGGAAATTTGGGCGAAATATGACACAAAGAATAGGCTTGGCACAAGTGGCTTGGTGCGCCTAAGGGGGTTGCTAGGGAGGAGGTTCGAGTCTCGGCAGTAACAAGGGGGAAATGTTTTTCCTTTTGGGCTTTTTGGGCGTTAAGGTGAAGAAGGCTTTAAAATTAAATAATGGGGTTTTATGGCATGAAAGGCGGATTGGGTGGAGTGGCTTGGGGCGCCACTTAAGGGCCTCGGTTTAAGGTTTGGGTTCGAGACATAAAGGACGCAAGGGGAGTTTTATTTTTAGGCTTTACGTTAAAAGGAAAAGGCCCTGTATGAAGGCTTTATAAATAAATGGTAAGGATATTTGACATGAAAGTCAATTGGGAGAGATGGCCTGAGGCGCTTAGGGGTCATGCAGATGGGTCTTGTTTTGAACCCCAAGAAATGCAAATGAGTTTTATTTTTTGTCATTGGCGTGTACGGGGGAGTGGTGGCTACTTTTTGGACTCTTTAAATGATAAGGATAAGCTTATTTTTTTTTTCCTATTTTCGGCTGGAAGGGAATGTTTTAGGAGTTTATTTTCATTTAACTAGTTAAAGAGGAGATTAAGGGATAACAATAGATAATTGTAACTTGAATAAAAATTGGAATTATCATCTAAAAGGGAGGTGTTGGCTGAATATTGGACTCCTTGGGGGGCTGTCCATATCAGTTTTGCATAGCAAAGAAGTGCCAAAATCCATCAAAATCTTTTCTTTTTTTTCTCTCCTCATTGTGCTAGCCGAATTCCTCCATTGTTACATTGCCAAAATTTGCTCAAAACTTCCAAAGCTTTTTTTCTTCTACATAGCCAACCTACCCTCCTCCTTCACTAAAATTCCATTTCTTCCATTTGTGTTATTTAATCTTCTCCCTCCCTAACCAAGGTGTCATCGATTTTCATAAATGTGGTAAGGGATCTCTAAGTTAATTCTTTAATTATTATGGCCACTGAAACCTTAAGGCTCAACCATGTATTTTTGGGTTAATAACCTTATTAAGACCTTGGATTCATGCTTTGTTTTGTAGTCAAGAGAGGATAACATTAAAGGAGTAAGGAGATCTTTCGGATTTGATTCCCCAAGGTAAGGAGGTAAGTGACATTCTACCATAGGCCTTGATTATGTGTGATTATACAAGTCAATTATTAACTAGTGTTTTGGTAGGGATCTCGACAAATCAAGTGACGCTTTTGGGATTTGTTTGGAAATCAAACCGCTCAAGGTAAGAGCCTTTGGTATTAAGTTGTTATGGCTTAATAGGCCTTTGGTATTAACACCGACAATTGGCCAATGTAGGTCAAGATCTAGCATCATAGATCGGCTTTTCGGGATTTAGGAATTTCGGTAGTAGCAGGTGTGTAACAATTCACTACACACTTTATTAATTACATGACTATTTTGTTGCCTTGTTAATAAATATGATAGTGATCTATGATATATGCTTGTGGGCTTAAGCATGGACTTCGGGTAAGTCCCCTAACTTGTGATCTTTGATATATGTTTTTGCATGCCATCACATGCTGTTAAATGACATGCCTAAATACATGATTAAATGATATGTTGTACATAAAGCATGATGATGGTGGGATTGATGAGAGGAGGGGATGATTTTATGGACTGCCGCCTATGGTGGTTTTGACCACAAGATGGGTTGGCCCCATCGATTATTTGTGACCTATGGTCATCGTGGTTTTGACCACACCGATTGATAAATTGCGACTAAGTCCCAAAGTGGTTTGGTACCACCAAAGGGTTTTGACCACACTTGATTATTTGTGACCTATGGTCATCGTGGTTTTGACCACACGATGGGTTGGCCCCATCATTTGATTTGTGACTCTAAGTCATCAAGTGGTTTTGACCACCGTTGGTTTTGACCACACGGGTAGTTAAGGAGTATGGATGGTTAGGTTGGGTTGCATGTGCATGTTCATTAATAAATTGTGTATGAGTTGTATTTTTCGGGTGGGGGATTTACACACTGAGTCTTGGTGACTCACCCCCTTCCCTTTACCATTTTGCAGATTAGTAGAACGTGGAGATGGAGCCGAAGAGGACTCGAGGCGGCCATGCTTATCAGTGGTTTTGGAATTTCTTTGTTTAAGTTAATCTTATTTATTTTTCTAAGTCTTTTATTTTGGGTTGTAATAAGGCCGCTAATTATTGTTGGATGTTTATTTTATTGCTTTATTTTACTCATGTTATATTTCAAATGGAATATTATAAAAATTAATTGAACCGGTTAAAAGTAACTTTCCAAATTTAATAACTACGATTTAGATTTTCAAAGAGGTTACCATCGGGTGACAAAAATAAACTAAGTCAACCATAGCTTTGCCGATTTTAAAATGTTACATGATCAAATGTTTTCAAAAGGGTTTATCAACCCAACTATAATTATAAAAAGCCCAACTGAGTTTTCAAACACCGTTTTAATGCCTTAGCCAAATTTTAACAAGTTTTCACCAGACACTAAAAAGGTTTCAAATTATTTTACTCCGTGACATACCAAATCCAGTCAGGACTCATGGGCCGGGTTTGGGGTGTTACAAATAATTTCTTCTAATTAAACTAAATTCACTTATCAAAAATCTAATTCAACCCATACTAACTTCGTAAATATTTTTAATAAATATTTACGGACTCGTTTTCCTAAGACAGAGGCCCTAAACTTACTTTTTCGGTGCCCATGGAATTTGGGTTATTACAGTGCGACGAAGAAAGGTTAGTAGAATCCGAATTAGAACCGAGGCAAGAACCTATGGTATGTAACACCCTAAAATTCTGAGTATTGATATATTGCATGACTTGGTGTTTAGATTATGAAGGAAAATTTCTTACTTTTATTTACGTGTTTATTGAAGTCCTAAAGAAGAGTATAACATAATTTGGGTAAGGAATAAATTTAATATTTGAGAATTTATTGAAGAGAAGCAAGTGTCATTAATACTTAAGTTAAATTAAGTGTTAATAAGTGACATAAAATGAGTATATGGCATGGTGGTGTTGGCGCATGAGTTGTAGCATGAGGGGAGAGGTTCGAATCCCTTGTTTAGCATCTAGGTAAATTTTATTTTTAATTTTTCTGCACATGTATAGCAAGTGTCGGCCAAGAGCATATATCGTAAGTGTTGACCATGTTATTTTTGGTTAGTATATCAAAGGATTAAGGAAATTGTGAACTTAAGGAAGGGAATCAAGAATTTAAGGAAAGGTATGAAGATATGGGGCACATATCAAGGAAATTATTATGGAAACAATATCATGGCCATTTGACCATGCATAGGGACGGCAATTTGGACTATAGGGGGAGCCGAATTTTTGGTGATAGTTTGGCTAAGAATTGAAGTTTCTTTTGGTCATTCCTAGCAACTTTGTGCAAAATTTTGCATTCCTCTTCTCAACTTTTTCCTTTGGTCAAATTGAACCTTGGTAAAGTCTCAATCTTTTGACCATTTGGTCATTTTTGCTTATTGCCTTAGCATTTGTTTTGTGCCTTTCTTTGAGTGTCAAATCACCTATACCAAAAGCCATTCTTTTCTTTTCTTTTTACCATTGTCGAATGTACCTAGCTCCTAAAACCATCTTTTTTCTTCTTCTTTTGAAAACCAAAATAACATCATCACCATCTTTTCTCTTACTTTATTTCTTTTCAATCGAAATTTTCTCCATTTACACTCTCATGGTCAATGCTAATGTGCCTATAGCCAATTCATTTTCTTTCTTTGATTCTTCATAGTCAAATCTTCATCCATCACAAACACCATTCTCAATCCTTTCTTTTCGATCGTGGAAAATAGGTAAGGGTTTTTTTTCGCTTTCGATTAGTTAATAGTGATATGGCCAAATATTGATGGTGTCATGAAGGACTATTTGGATCGAAATAAACGCTCGCTCTATTAACGCTTTATTCGTTATAATATAGTGCAATAACGGAAGATCGAACTCAAGCGCTCGAGAGAACCGTAGAAACGTTGGAATCGATTTATTGTGGTAAGGAAATCACATCCTTAAAACCTTTAGTATTATTTCGATATTATTTTAGATTGATTAATGTTCTTTTGATCTTGAAGACTTTCAAAATAGGGAAGAAAAGGGCGTGTTTAGTCATATTAAGAGGGCGGATCCAGAATCCCTATTTAAACGAAGAGCGTTTTGGCAAATCGGATTTTCCACTGGTTACGGACCATCTTCAAGGAAGTCAATTATTTGAAGTGGTACAAACTTCCGAGCCTTTATACGTTAGTGGATTCTTGGCGACTAACAAACCAATAAACGAGGAGAAACCGAAAATCAAAGTGATTCAAAATCAAGAGGGTAAGGTTTTGGATCTATTATCGATAAAGTATATTTATACAAAATAGTGTTCTAACGGATCGAAATATGTTTTAGGTGTCGAGGAGCGAGAAGGATTAGTACTCTCAGATCGAGGTGTGTAACTTCACACTTTTTCTCGGGTTGATATCAATTTCGGTATTGAAGTAAAATCGTAAAATGACTAGATCAGATAAAACGTAATAACCGATATTTTGACGAAAATACATGAAAACGACTAAATCGTGAAAATTTTAGAAACGCCTCGAGAAATTACTTGTTAATATGTAAATTGTATGTTTCAGAAAATGGGTCGTAAAATATGCTAGATCGATAATTCAATGAAAACTCGCTAGATTGATAATTAGGTCGAAATTGCTTGATTGTAAATTAACAAATCGCTAGATCGATAAATGGGCGAAAACTCGTTAAATTGTTAAACGGCTAAAATACTTGCTAGATCGATAAATGGGCGAACTCTTGCTAGATCGTAAATTTGGGCCTAAGTTGATAATAGTTAATTAGGCCAAAATGTTATTTTTGGGCCTTAATAAAGATTTGGAAATATTAACTCTTGTTAATGGGCCTTTTAAATAAAATTTGTAACATCCTAAAAAGGGCCTATGCATTTTGACCTAAATTGTACGAAAAGACATGTTTTATGTGTTTTGGAATAAATTTGGAATGATTTTGGAAACCTGAGAATGTATGGAAAGGTTACGTTGAAAGTAGGAAAGTGAACATTTTGGAAACCTAAGTAAATTAGGAAAGTGAACATTTTGGAAACTAAGCCAAAAGAGGAAAGTGAACATTTTGGAAACTAAGCCAAAAGAGGAAATTAAACATTTTGGAAACTAAGCCAAAAGAGGAAAGTAAACATTTTGGAAACTACGCTAAAAGAGGAAACTAAACATTTTGGAAACCTAGGAAATGTCAAGTTTACGAGTCATGAAAATTTTTGGAAACTTAAAATGACCCGAAATGTCGAATTTTAAAGTTCAAAGGGAACCTAGGGCCAGTGACCCTAAAATATAAAGTATGTGAAATTTGACCCATTAACGGACTTGGAAAAGTGGCTCAAGATGCCACTTAAGGCCTCGTGAAATGGCCCACATGCAAGGGTGTTGGGCTTGAGTTCGAGTCACATAAGAAGCAAATAAAATAAGTTTTATTTTGCTTCTAGAAGCCCAAGAGGTGGACGGCACAAGGCTTGCAAAAGAGGAGTTTCACTCTCTTTAAAACACGGCTAATTAGAAGATCATAAGGACTCTTAAGGAAGAGTTTAATTCTCTTTAAAATTCGCTAAATAGGTGGATAAATGAAGAATTATTCTTTAATTAGGAAAATAAGGAAGAGTGGTGGCCAAGTTAAGGATTCTTGGCCTAGTAATTTCGGCTATAAAAGGATGAGACTAGGCCATTCATTATTCATTCTCCTCTCTCTTTCCTCCGCCAATATTCTTCTTGAGCATCCATTCTTTTTGTTTTTTTTTTAGCCTCCTAGTCGATTCCTTCTAAGCCTATTATTCCTCTCTTCTTTCATCTTTGAAACCTGAATACATAAGGAATCATAGCCGATTGTTCATCAAGTTTCTAAGCCGAATCTGAAGGTTGAAGTGAAGGTGCAATCGATTCCTTCAAATAAGGGTAAGATCCAAGTTTGGTTTCCATTCTTTATATTTTAGACTTATCGAAATCTAGGCTAATCCCATTAATGTTCATGGTTGCGAAACTTTGAAGAGATCTTTCAGATTTACTAAGTGTAGGCTACAAGGAAGGAGAAGTTCTTTTCCGAAGGTACACCATAGGCGCGTGTTCCTAGTTATTCTATGAGTTTTGGATTTAAAATCCACAAGGTAAGTGTCTATAGCTTTGGCTAAGGCCTATTTTGATAGTTAGATCTAATTCTTTTGTTTAAAGAGACTAAACTAACCCTCGATGAGATTTAGTGCTTGGTCGAATACAAGGAGGAGCATAGCATAGATTTCGGATTTGATTAGTATTGAAATCGGCAACATGGTAAGTTTTAAGAATACTAATCCTACTAGGATTTGGATTTATGGTCAAATGGTTTTTATATTAAAGCGATAAGTGATTAATCAAATGTAGGAATTGAGATCTAAAGCAATAGATCGGGTTTCGAGATTTCAAGGAATTGATAAGCAAATCGGTGTGTACCCTTACTAACCTTCGATATTTCATATGGCTATTATTTTAATATATGAATATGTATAAGAATGTGAATGTGGCTAAGTACCACAAATGTGGTAAAAAGTACCTGTGCACGCTTCCTACTTCGATAGGATTGTGAAATATGTTATTTTATAACATGCGAATATATGTGTATAAACATGAAATTAAGTTATGCATAATATATAAATTTTTGGGGCATTCGGGATTTATGTGAAAGGGGAAGAGTAGGTGTTGACTTCGGTCTCACCAACGAAGGTGTTGACTTCGGTCTCACCAACGAAATATGGTGACTACGGTCACATTATCTGAATTTGGTAACTCCGGTTACATTATTTGAATATAGTGTCTAATGACACAACGATATGGGCGATGAGCACGTTGATCGCAATGATCGCCTTCGATGGTGTGTAGCGGATGAGGTTGACTTAGTAGTCCCCACGGTGTGAATGGCGTGTACGGGTGGTGTGTAGCGGATGGACCATTAGGATTGGGTTTGGGTTGCATCATAATTTCATTTTATATGGATCGATGATTTGAACATGAATGCCCGATTTGTTGAATGTTAGTATTGTGTGCACATTGAGTCATTGACTCACCCGCTATGGGAATTATTTTCAGGTGATGAGCAGTGACGGACCGGGCCGGTGGACCTTAAGGAGGCCATGCTACATTCGGAGATTTTATTTTATTTGGACTTTATTTTATTTGGTACCTTAAACTTTATTTTGGGTTTACTTGATGTAATAAGGCCATAAGGCCCAATGGATTATTCTTTATTTTTACTTTACTTTTAAATATTGTGCTAAGAACTATTTTGGACATATTAAATCAAATTGGATTTACAAGATTAAATAAATGGGTTTCCAATCTAAGCCCAACTCAAAATAATATTTTTCCAAAATTTTTACAAATTTCTCTAAGTAACAAAAATTATTGAAACCAGGTTTACTTTAGGAACATACCAGATCCGGTTGCTCGTGCTCGGGTGTGGGTGTTTCAATTTGTATCGAGCCCGCTTTTAAACTCTCGGCACGTGGGCTAAGGCCCAAAACGTTTTCAAAGCGAGCCAAATGATTATCTTTGAAAAATAAGGTGTTTTCCGGCATGGCCCCTAAGTCTCCGAATTGATCCACCGTGTAAGTACCCCTAACTCTATGTGTGATTCTGTGAACTTTATAAGGGTAGAAAAGGCATGGAACGTAGAATAGAATGATAGGAACTTGAACCCTAGGATTAGTCTACTCAAACACAAATACATAAGACTTAATACACTAGACAAACTCGTGATTAAGTCACCGAGCTAGGTGTGGTAAGCTTTAGCGCATGTCTAGGAGTGGATTCAAGAAGAGCTTGGTATTTAAGCAGGTCCTAGTGACTCACCTCCTCTTTACTCGAATCCTACCGGTGCATAGTAACCGCTCACCCTAACCAAGAGGACTTAGTCACAAGCTAAACCCAATAACTAAAACCCGAAAGGGACTAGCCGTATTTTTATGGAAACCCTAATTTTAAAATTTTAAATTACCCTTTGATTTGAAAAGAATATTTTTATAAATTTTCCTGAAATATTTCTGATTCACAAATTTACTACAATACCCCTAGTGGTAAAATTACAAAATGCCCTGGTTTATAAAATGTCCAACTACTCAATAGTTTCGCCAAAATTTCATTATGTTATAAAAGTCCAAAACCCTAATTTGCAAACTATCAAAATACCGTGATTTTGGAAAATTACAAAATTGCCCCTAACTTACAAAATTACCAAAATACCCCAAGGTCCAAAATTTCGAAATACCCTCGATTTCAAAAATTCTCCAAAATACCCTGAACTTTAAAATTTCCAAAATAATTTGTGACAAAACACCAAGGAACCTTATTTTGACAAATTACTTAAAATACCCTCAGAGGACAAATTACGAAAATACCCGGGTAGTGGTAAAACAACAACAAATGAAAACTACAACGTTTCTCCGAATGAACTAAGGCTCATAATTGTTTGATGGATGTATGAATGAATGAAAAGATCAGATGCATGTATGAATACGAAAGAACCACTCCTAAAATTCTTTTCATAAAATTTCTTCATGAGTAATAAAGTGAAACAAAAGTACTAATTTATAAAAACTTCTTAATCGATCGTGACGTTAGAAATGAGTTCTAAGGACTTGAACTTAGAGATTGTGCCTGGAAAGTATGATGGTCGAGCAAAGATAAGCATAGTGCGTGAGAAAGATTGTACGATTGTCGAAGTAATTTCGAGGACGAAATTATTTTAAGGGGGTAGAACTGTAACATCCTAAAAAGGGCCTATGCATTTTGACCTAAATTGTATGAAAAGACATGTTTTATGTGTTTTGGTATAAATTTGACTGATTTTGGAAACCTGAGAATGTATGGAAAGGTTACGTTGAAAGTAGGAAAGTGAACATTTTGGAAACCTAAGTAAATTAGGAAAGTGAACATTTTGGAAACTAAGCCAAAAGAGGAAAGTGAACATTTTGGAAACTAAGCCAAAAGAGGAAAGTAAACATTTTGGAAACTATGCTAAAAGAGGAAACTAAACATTTTGGAAACCTAGGAAATGTCAAGTTTACAGAGTCATGAAAATTTTGGAAACTTAAAAATGACCCCGAAATGTCGAATTTTAAAGTTCAAAGGGGAACTTAGGGCCAGGTGACCCTAAAATATAAAGTATGTGAAATTTAACCCATTAACGGACTTGAAAAAGTGGCCTGAAGATGCCACTTAAGGCCTCAGGAAATGGCCCACATGCAAGGGTGTTGGGCTTGAGTTCGAGTCACATAAGAAGCAAATAAAATCGCTTTTATTTTGCTTCTAGAAGCCCAAGAGGTGGACGGCACAAGGCTTGCAAAAGAGGAGTTTCACTCTCTTTAAAACACGGCTAATTAGAAGATCATAAGGACTCTTAAGGGAAGAGTTTAATTCTCTTTAAAATTCGCTAAATAGGTGGATAAATGAAGAATTATTCTTTAATTAGGAAAATAAGGAAGAGTGGTGGCCAAGTTAAGGATTCTTGGCCTAGTAATTTCGGCTATAAAAGGATGAGACTAGGGCCATTCATTATTCATTCTCCTCTCTCTTTCCTCTCTGCGAATATTCTTCTTGAGCATCCATTCTTTTTTCTTTTTTCTTTTAGCCTCCTAGCCGATTCTTTCTAAGCCTATTATTCTCTCTTCTTTCATCTTTGAAACCGAATACATAAGGGAATCATAGCCGATTGTTCATCAAGTTTCTAAGTCAATCTCGAAGGTTGAAGTGAAGGTGCAATCGATTCCTTCAATTAAGGGCAAGATCCAAGTTTGGTTTCCATTCTTTATATTTTAGACTTATCAAATCTAGGGCTAATCCCATTAATGTTCATGGTTGTCAAACTTTGAAGAGATCTTTAGGGATTTACTAAGTGTAGGCTACAAGGAAGGAGAAGTTCTTTCCGAAGGTACACCATAGGCAGCGTGTTCCTAGTTATTCGGTGAGTTTTGGATTTAATCCACAAGGTAAGTGTCTATAGGTTTCAGCTAAGGCCTATTTTGATAGTTAGATCTAATTCTTGTTTGTTTAAAAAGTCTAAACTAACCCCGATGAGATTTATTGCTTGGTCAATACAAGGAGGAGCATAGCATAGATTTCGGATTTGATTAGTATTGAAATCGGCAACAAGGTAAGTTTTAAGAATACTAATCCTACTAGGATTTGGATTTATGGTCAAATGGTTTTTTATTAAAGTAGTAAGTGATTAATCAAATGTAGGAATTGAGATCTAAAGCAATAGATCGGGTTTTCGAGATTTCAAGGAATTGATAAGCAAATCAGATGTGTACCCTTACTAACCTTCGATATTTCATATGGCTATTATTTTAATATATGAATATGTATAAGAATGTGAATGTGGCTAAGTACCACAAATGTGGTAAAAAGCACCTGTGCACGTTTCCTACTTGATAGGATTGTGAAATATGTTATTTTATAACATGCTAATATATGTATATAAACATGAAATTAAGTTATGCATAATATATAAATTTTTGGGGCATTCGGATTTATGTGAAAGGGAAGAGTAGGTGTTGACTTGGTCTCACTAACTAAATATGGTGACTACTGGCCACATTATCTCAATTTGGTAACCGGTTACATTATTTGAATATAGTGTCTAATGACACAACGATATGGGCGATGAGCACGCCGATCGCGATGGATCGCCTTGATGGTGTGTAGCGGATGGAGGGTTGACTTAGTAGTCCCCGGTGTGAATGGCGTGTACGGTGGTGTGTAGCGGATGGACCATTAGGATTGGGTTTGGGTTGCATCATAATTTCATTTTTATATGGATCGATGATTTGAACATGAATGCTCGATTTGTTGAATGTTAGTATTGTGTGCACATTGAGTCTGCATTGACTCACCCCCGTGGGAATTATTTTGGTGATGAGCAAAGGATTTGACCGGGCCGGTGGACCTTGAGGTGGCCATGCTACATTCAAAATTTTATTTTATTTGGACTTTATTTTATTTGGTACCTTAAACTTTACTTGATGTAATAAGGCCATAAGGCCCAAGTGGATTATTCTTTATTTTTTACTTTACTTTTAAATATTGTGCTAAGAACTATTTTGGACATATTAAATCAAATTGGATTTACAAGATTAAATAAATGGGTTTCCAATCTAAGCCCAACTCAAAATAATAGTTTTCCAAA
Source organism: Gossypium rotundifolium (assembly GCA_025506655.1). NCBI lineage: Eukaryota > Viridiplantae > Streptophyta > Magnoliopsida > Malvales > Malvaceae > Gossypium > Gossypium rotundifolium. Next base: position 18,254,180 of record CP106733.1, on the reverse strand, counting down.
ATTTTTACAAATTTCTAAGTAACAAAAATTATTGAAACCAGCTTTACTTTAGGAACATACAGATCCGGTTCAGGCTCGTGGGCCGGGTGTGGGGTGTTTCAAAATTATTGTATGACCATAGTTTACTATTGCATACATATTGCATGGGTTGGGAAATGATGAAGAGAAGAAGGCCTATTGCCAAATTCTAGTTCGGTGGCTCGCCACAAAATTATGGCTTTTGCCTCTAGTTCTGGTGGCTCGCCATAAAAGTTATAAATGGCTATTTGCCTCTAGTTGGTGGCTCGCCAAAAATAATAATTGGCTCAATGCCTCTAGTTCGGTGACTTTGTCACAATCTAGTTCGGTGGCTCGCCACAATTATAAAATGGCTTAAAGCCTCACGATGGTGTGATGGCGAGGTGGGTTGACTTGATCCCCACGGTGTGATGGTTGGTGCGGGGTGTGTAGCGGATGGAATTAGGTTTGGGAGGGAAAATTCATATTTTTACATGCATGTTATTAATTATGTTTTCATTATGCCATTTATTATGTTATTAATCATGTTGTTAATTCTGCTTATGGGCTCAAGGCCCAAATCCATAATTTAAAAATCTGGCCCAGTGAACAAAGTAAGTGAGTTATACACTGAGTTTTAAGTAACTCACCCCCTTAAATTTTTCCATCTCAGGTAATGGAAATTGATGTGGACTTGGTAGGGGATGACTTCGTGGAGGCCATATGTAAAACATGGGTTTATTAAACTCGAACTTTTTAATAAGTATTTTACTATTTTGGGTTAATGTAATAAGGGCCTCTATTAATAATTTTATGGATTTTTATGTGTGTTTGGTTTTAAACTATATTTTGGACTCTTAAATATGGGCTATGATTATATGATGTTTTTATTAAAATAAATTTGGGTTTTCACATATATGAAATTCTTTTATAAATATTTTACTATTGTTAATTCTTAAATAAATTACCTAAGGGTTTTGATAATACAATGTTAATAATGTTTTCAACTAATGTTTTCTAATATTCATCAAATTAAAATACTCTTCCGATTTTTATTAAACCCGTAAATAAAAATAATATTGTAGTTTTCAACTTATTGAAGATTTTAAGATAGCTCGATTCATGTAACAAACCAAATCTAGTCTCAATGCATAGACCGGGTTTGGGTGTTACATTAATGGTATCGAGCCGATTTCAAAAACTCTACGTGGTTTGGGTTCGCAAATAATTTCGTATGAAATCATTCAATTATATTTTAAAGATCAAGATGGCACTACAAGCATCCCAAGCAACAAGTCAAGTAAGTATTTATTGCTTAATAATTACTATGATGATCATAGGAATACTCGTAACTTCTAGTTTTAGATGTGAAAATCGTAGAGATTGAGACTATAGGATATGTTGCGAAAAACAACTTTACCTCTCAAATCTCATAAAACATCGTTAATAAACACCAAAACAAATTTTTTGATTCATAAAACTTGTAATCAGATAAAAACGAACAAGCTATCATGAGCACAAGAGGACGTGGTCGTGGACGCGGTAGACGTGGCCGGCTGGTAGAGGCCGAGGTGCTACAACTGAAGCACCAAATCATATGCCGGAAATGGACGCACCTGCGTCAATTGAGAGTGAGACGGGATCACGCGATCACATGGAAGAAGATAATGCATTGACTCAAGCAATGCTGCGAGTCTTGGAAAGGGTCACCGAACTAGAATTGGGCCAACAACTCGTGGGTCAATTTCAGAGCGACTTAAGTCCAATAATGCAGAAGTTTTTAGAGGAGTCTCCGGTGTAGCTCCAAATGTGGCTGAATACTGGCTCGAAGCTGTGGAACGGATTATGGATGATATGGAATGCACTGTTGAGCAAAAACTGAGAGGAGCTGTATCCTTGTTAAGAGATGAGGCGTGTCGGTGGCTCTCCGCTCGAGAAGGCACCAAGTTGACCGATTAATTGGGAATTCTTTAAAGCCGCATTCCAAGGAAAATATGTTGGAACGAAGTTATGTAGACGTCAAGGAAAGAATTTCAATCTTGTCCAAGGAAGTAAGACGGTGGCAAGATATGAAGTCGAAGTTTTACGCCCGAGCCGCTATGCCGGACAATTGTAGCAATGGATCATGAACGATGTGTACGCTTCGAGGATGGGCTTAATGATGAGTGAGGGTTCGATTGCTCCACGACAAGTTAGAAATTTTCCACTCTTGTGGAGAAGGCCAAAATAGTCAAGAGGCTAAGAATTCGTAAGCAGCGTAACCGAGAAAATTTGAAATAAAGAGAGACACGCTGAGCCTGTTCTTCAAAGAGATTCCGAAGAGACCTCTAATGATGAACCGCTTAAGGTAGAACCCTAGTAGTAAATAATCGAAGTCTAGATTTGTTGAGTGTGGGAAAAGACATTTTGGAGAGTGTTGAGGAAAACGGTGCATGTTACAAATGCGGTTCAATGGATCATCAAGTACAAAATTGTCCTCGACGTATGGATACGACTCAAGAAGTTCATAATAATGATGCAGTAGGCCGGAGGTAATCGCCACCACCAAGAGGTCGTGGACCAGTGTCGGTGGTAATGGGGCTGGTCGTGGTCAAGGTGCGCTGGTCGAGGCAATGGTCCCAGAGGGAACGTAGATGCAAGACGACTGGATCGGTTTATGCGGTTAGACGCCATGAGGACGGCAATGCACCGGATGTGATAAGCTGATGCGTTCTTCATTTTGATGTACCGTTATTGCTTTAATAGATATTGGCTCTACCCATTCATATGTTGCTAGCGCCATATCCGAAACACGAATTTAGAATCTGAAATTACCGATAGTGAGATGACAGTAATTAGTCCTTTAGGACAGTCGGTAATTGTAAATAAAATGTTTAAAGACGTGCCCTTGAAAATTCAAGAGGAGGTATTCTTAGCAAACTTGATGGAACTATCTTTCGGCGAGTTCGATCTCATTCTGGGCATGGATTGGTTGGTTAAACATCGAGCGCAATTGGATTGTCTTTGAAAAGCGAATGTCGAAGAACCTCGGATGATAAGGAAGTCATAATGATTGGTGAGCGAAGGAACTACTTGGCAAATGTGGTATCTCAGATAAAGGCGGAGAAGTTGGTTGGAAAGGATATGGAGCATTCCTAGCCTTTATCGTGCTTTGGATGCCAAAGAGTTATCTGTGAATGATGTGAGGACGGTGAAGGAATTTCCGATGTATTTCTGAAGAACTTCCGGTATACCTCGGATCGGAAGTAGAATTTGGCATTGAGCTTTTGCTCGATAGCTCCGGTGTCCATTGCTCCTTATAGAATGGCACGAAGGAGTTGGTGAGCTTAAAGCTCAAATTCAAGAATTCTTGGATCGGGATTTATTCGACCAAGTGTGTCTCCGGGAGCACCAGCTTTGTTAAATCAAGAAGAAGGATGGATCGATGCGTATGTGCATTGACTACGCATAATTGAATAAATTAACGATCAAGAATCGGTATCCTCTCGAGAATTGACGACTGCTTGATCAATTAAAAGGAGCTTCAGCTTTTCTCCAAAATTGATTTAAGGTCGGGTTATCACCACTCAAGGTGAAAGAAGCGGACATTTATAAGACGGCATTTCGGACACGTTACGGACACTATGAGTTTGTAGTGATGCTGCTTGATTAACCAATGCACCAGCCGCATTTATGGACATGATGAACCGAGTCTTTCAACCATATTTAGACCGGTTTATGGTAGTGTTCATAGATGACATATTGGTTTATTCGAGAAATGAGGAGGAGCATGACAAGCATTTGCGGATAGTATTACTACTTACGTGATAAGCAGCTCAGATGCCAAATTTAGTAAATGCGAATTTTGGCTAAAGGAAGTGACTTTCCTTGGTCATGTGGTATCACCAAGGAATAAGGTGGATCCTCGAAAAATTGAGGCTATTCGGATTGGAAACCACCAACATCGGTGGTGAAATTCGAGTTTCTTGGGTTTGGTTGGAGACTATAGATGTTTTGTAGAGGGTTTTCGTTGATTGTCGCACCCTAACTAAACTGCTGCGGAAGGAGTTCCGTATTATTGTGAAAAGCGCAAGAGAGTTTCGAGAAATTGAAGAAGATCCCGACGGAAGCTCCAGTTTGATTCAAATCGGGAGGCGTGAAAAGAATTCACTGCTTATTGTGATGCGCCTCACACGGGTGCTGGGTTGTGTGTTGATGCAAATGGAAAGGTGGTGGCCTATGCTTCTCTTCAATTGAGACCACAAGAAGTAAACTACCCTACGCATGATTTGGAGTTAGCTTTGTGGTCTTTGCTCTAAAGATTTGGAGGCACTATCTCTACTGGTGAGAAATCATCATCTACACGGATCACAAGAGTCTTAAATACCTCCTTACCCAAAAGGAGTTGAATTTAAGACAAAGAAGATGGGTAGAATTATTAAAGGATTATGATTTCTCAATCGAATATCATCCTGGAAAGGCTAACGTGGTAGCTGACGCGTTAAGTCGCAAGGCAGTATCTGATTTGAGAGCATTGTTTGCCCATTTGAGTCTGTATGAGGATGGTAGTTTGTTAGCAGAACTTCAGGTGAAGCCTCTGTGGCTGGAACAAATCAAGGAAAAACAGACATCAGATGAGAAGTTGGGACTTTTACTTCGACAAGTTGAAAATGGTGAAATCGAGGATTTTGGAATAAACACGGAAGGTGTGTTGTGCTTTCGAGGAAGAGTATGTATGCCTAAGGACTCAGATCTGAGGCAAATGATTCTACGGGAGGCGCATAGTAGCCCTTATGCTATTCATCCTGAAGGAAATAAGATGTATCGAGATCTCTGTGAACAGTATTGGTGGCCAGGGTTGAAGCGTGAGATTTCAGAATTTGTGGGAAAATGTTTGACTTGTCAGCAAGTGAAGGCAGAACATCAATTACCGTCTAGATTATTACAGCCGGTAAGGATTCCTCTTTGGAAATGGGAACGGATAACCATGGATTTTGTTAGTGGGTTACCTTTAACACCTACTAAGAAAAATTTTGTGTGAGTAATTGTTGATCGTTTGACGAAGACTGCTTATTTCCTGCCAGTTCGTACGGATTATTCATTGCGAAGTTATTAAACCAGACGTATCCGAAATTGTGAGGTTGCATGGGGTACCGTATCTATTATATCAGACAGGGATCCCAGATTTACATCACGATTTTGGTAAGCTCTACATGAAGCCTTGGGGACAAAGTTGAACTTCAATACGGCTTTTCATCCTCAGTCAGATGGTCAGTCGGAGAGAGTAATTCAGATATTAGAAGATATGTTAAGAGGATGTGTAATCGACTTGAGGGTAGTGGGAGGATTATCTACCACCGCGTAATTCGCGATAACAACAACTATCGGCCTAGCATTCAGATGGCACCTTACGAGGCATTGTATGGTCGTAAGTGTCGCTCTCCTATTTGTTGGACTAAGTTGGGCGGCGGCGGTGTTAGGTCCCGAGTTGATATCTCAAGCAGAGGATAAGGTAAAAGTTATTCGAGCACGGTTGAAAGAAGCTTTGATAGCGAAGTCGATGCGGATCCGGCGAAAAGATATCGAGTATGATGTGGGGGATCAGGTTTTCTTGAAGGTCTCTCCTTGGAAAAAGATCTTCAGGTTTGGAAAGAAGGGCAAGCTAAGTCCTAGATACATTGGACCTTATCGTGTGCTGAAGCGTGTTGGTCCAGTGGCTTATCAGATTGAGTTACCTCCGTAATTGGATCAAATTCATAATGTTTTTCATGTTTCCATGTTGAGGCGTTATAGATCGGATCCTTCAGCACATAATCTAGGAAGAAGAATTGGAGTTGAATTCAGATTTGTCTTTGAAGAAGAACCGGTGGAAATCTTAGACCGAGATGTCAAAGTGCTAAGAAAGAAAACCATGCCGTTGGTCAAAGTTCTATGGCGAATCACGGAGTGGAGGAAGCTACGTGGGAGCCTCGAGGATGCAATTCGCAACAATACCCTCACCTCTTTCAACCTGTAAATTTCGAGGACTAAATTTTCTTTAAGGAGGGTAGAGTTGTAACACCCTAAAATTCTGAGTATTGATATATTGCATGACTTGGTGTTTAGATTATGAAGGAAAATTTCTTACTTTTATTTACGTGTTTATTGAAGTCCTAAAGAAGAGTATAACATAATTTGGGTAAGGAATAAATTTAATATTTGAGAATTTATTGAAAAAAGCAAGTGTCATTAATACTTAAGTTAAATTAAGTGTTAATAAGTGACATAAAATGAGTATATGGCATGGTGGTGTTGGCGCATGAGTTGTAGCATGAGGGAGAGGTTCGAATCCTTGTTTAGCATCTAGGTAAATTTTATTTTTAATTTTACGCACATGTATAGCAAGTGTCGGCCAAGAGCATATATCGTAAGTGTTGACCATGTTATTTTTGGTTAGTATATCAAAGGATTAAGGAAATTGTGAACTTAAGGAAGGGAATCAAGAATTTAAGGAAAGGTATGAAGATATGGGGCACATATCGTGGAAATTATTATGGAAACAATATCATGGTCATTTGACCATGCATAGAACGACAATTTGGACTATAGGGGAGCCAATTTTGGTGATAGTTTGGCTAAGAATTGAAGTTTCTTTTGGTCATTCCTAGCAACTTTGTGCAAAATTTTGCATTCCTCTTCTCAACTTTTTCCTTTGGCGAAATTGAACCTTGGTAAAACTCTAATCTTTTGACCATTTGGTTATTTTTGCTTATTGCCTTAGCATTTGTTTTGTGCCTTTTCTTTGAGTGCCAAAATCACCTATACCAAAAGCCATTCTTTTCTTTTCTTTTTACCATTGTCGAATGTACCTAGCTCCTAAAACCATCTTTTTCTTCTCTTCTTTTGAAAACCAAAATAACATCATCACCATCTTTCTCTTATTTTATTTCTTTTCAATCTAAATTTTCTCCATTTACACTCTCATGGCGAATGCTAATGTGCCTATAGTCAATTCATTTTCTCTTTCTTTGATTCTTCATAGTCAAATCTTCATCCATCACAAACACCATTCTCAATCCTTTCTTTTCGATCGTGGAAAATAGGTAAGGGTTTCTTTTTCGCTTTTGATTAGTTAATAGTGATATGGCGAATATTGATGGTGTCATGAAGGACTATTTGGATCGAAATAAACGTTCGTTCTATTAACGCTTTATTCGTTATAATATAGTGCAATAACGGAAGATCGAACTCAAGCATTCGAGAGAACCGTAGAAACGTTGGAATCGATTTATTGTGGTAAGGAAATCACATCCTTAAAACCTTTAGTATTATTTCGATATTAATTTAGATTGGATTAATGTTCTTTTGATCTTGAAGACTTTCAAAATAGGGAAGAAAAGGCGTGTTTAGTCATATTAAGAGGCGGATCCATAAATCCCCATTTAAACGAAGAAGCGGTTTTGGCGGTCAGTGATTTTCCACCGAGTTGCGGACCATCTTGAAGGAATTCAATTATTTGAAGTGGTACGAACTTCGAGCCTTTATACGTTAGTGGATTCTGCGACTAACGAACCAATAAACGAGGAGAAACCGAAAATCAAGTGATTCAAAATCAAGAGGGTAAGGTTTTGGATCTATTATCGATAAAGTATATTTATACAAAATAGTGTTCTAACGGATCGAAATATGTTTTAGGTGTCGAGGAGCGAGAAGGATTAGTACTCTCGGTATCGGTGTGTAACTTCACACTTTTTCTCGGGTTGATATCAATTTGGTATTGAAGTAAAATCGTAAAAACGACTAGATCGGTATAAAACGTAACAACTGATATTTTGACGAAAATACATGAAAACGACTAAATCGTGAAAATTTCGGAAACGCCGTCGAGAAATTACTTGTTAATATGTAAATTGTATAGTTCGTAAAAATGGGCCGTAAAATATGCTAGATCGATAATTGGGCCGAAAACTCTGCTAGATTGATAATTGGGTCGAAATCTCTATTTGATTGTAAATTGGGCCGAAATCTCTGCTAGATCGATAAATTGGCCGTAAACTCTGTTAAATTGTTAGACGAGCTAAAATACTTGCTAGATCGATAAATGGGCCGAACTCTTGCTAGATCGTAAATTTGGGCCTAAGTTGATAAATAGTTAATTAGGCCAAAATGTTTTTTTTGGGCCTTAATAAAGATTTGGAAATATTAACTCTTGTTAATGGGCCTTTTAAATAAAATTATTGGATGACCATAGTTTACTATTGCATACATATTGCATGGGTTGGAAATGATGAAGAGAAGAAGGCACCTGCCAAATTCTAGTTCGGTGGCTCTACCACAAAATTATGGCTTTTGCCTCTAGTTCGGTGGCTCGCCACAAAAGTTATAAATGGCTATTTGCCTCTAGTTCGGTGGCTCTCGCCACAAAATAATAATTGGCTCAACGCCTCTAGTTCAAAGTTGACTTTGTCACAATCTAGTTCAGTGGCTCGCCACAATTATAAAATGGCTTAAAGCCCACGATTTGGTGTGATGGCGGGGTGGGTTGACTTGATCCCCCAGGTGTGGTGGTTGGTACGGGGTGTGTAGCGGATGGAATTAGGTTTGGGAGGAAAAATTCATATTTTTACATGCATGTTATTAATTATGTTTTCATTATGCCATTTATTATGTTATTAATCATGTTGTTAATTTCGCTTATGGGCTCAAGGCCCAAATCCATAATTTGAAAATCGGCCCGATGAACAAAGTAAGTGAGTTATACCTTTGAGTTTTAAGTAACTCACCCCCTTAAATTTTTTCCATCTCGGGTAATGGAAATTGATGTGGACTTGGGCCGGGGATGACTTCGTGGAGGCCATATCGCATAACATGGGTTTATTAAACTCGAACTTTTTAATAAGTATTTTACTATTTTGGGTTAATGTAATAAGGGCCTCTATTAATAATTTTATGGATTTTATGTGTGTTTGGTTTTAAACTATATTTTGGACTCTTAAATATGGGCTATGATTATATGATGTTTTATTAAAATAAATTTGGGTTTTCAAATATATGAAATTCTTTTATAAATATTTTATTATTGTTAATTCTTAAATAAATTACCTAAGGGTTTTGATAATACAATGTTAATAATGTTTTCAACTAATGTTTTCTAATATTCTTCAAATTAAAATACTCTTACGATTTTTATTAAACCCGTAAATAAAAATAATATTGTAGTTTTCAACTTATTGAAGATTTTAAGATAGTTTTCGATTCATGTAACAAACCAAATCTAGTCTCAATGCATAGACCGGGTTTGGGGTGTTACATGGTAAGTAAAGGTAAGGATGAGGTAAGCAACGAAACACAGAAATCGGTAAGTAAAGAGTATACACCTCGTGTGCCATATCCTAACACGATAAAGAAAGACCACACAGATGAACAATTCGGTAAAATTCTTAAACTCTTGAAAAAGCTACATATTAACTTACCATTTATTGAAGCTCTTTTGTAGATGCCCAACTCAGTAAATTTTTAAAGGAGCTTCTAGCAAACAAGTGAAAGTTAGATGATGTGGAGCTAAACAGTCTGCTAAGCATTTTACAAAATAAACTACCCAATAAATTAAAGGATCCAGGGAGTTTTACTATTCCTTATTTAATTGGTAGTTTAGATGTTAATAATGCTTTAGCTGATCTAGGGGTGAGTATTAACATCATGCCCTATAAAATGTTTAAACAACTAGGTCTTGGGAAACCTAAACAAACTAAGATGAGTATCCAACTCGCAGATAAAACCATTAGATTTCCTAGGGGAATTGTTGAGGATGTGCTTGTAAAAATTGATAAATTTATATTCCCAGTTGACTTTGTTGTTCTAGACATGGATGAAGACAGTAACGCACCCTTCATCTTAGGACGACCCTTTTAGCAACAGCTAAAACTAGAATTGATGTTGGCACAAGTGAGCTCGCACTTCGTGTAAGTGACAAAACGATCACTCTTCAGGCTCGTAACTCGGCTAGGACATCGAGTAATAAAGGTGAGAACACAAATTCTATTAATAATTATTTGGTTTAACCCTCTTTTCAGGAAGCACCTCGAAAATACACCACTGAACCACATTTTAGTTCTCGTGCAAACAGTGAAATAACTCATGAGAAGCGAAGGCTTCAGGTCGATGAACTAGATGAATGGTGGACACACGTCAAGGAGAAACCGAGCAAACACGATGAACCAATGCGACTTCATGACAAGCTTAAAGATGGGACAAAAAAATTTAAAATTGGAGATCAGGTATTGTTGGATAAAACAGACCCTCAAATCGCCACTTCAGACCTTAATACAAACGGAGAGATCCCTTTCACGGTACTAAATGTTTTCCCATACGGTACAGTCGAGGTAACTCATTTTAAATTTGGTACTTTTAAGGTAAATAGTACTCGACTTAAACCTTACTTTGATGTTAGAATTAATAGTAGGATAGAGGAGTTTCAACTCCTTGAACCACCATGAGTATGCGAATAAGAGGTAAGTCCAGCTTAAGACTTTAAACGAGCACTTCTCGGGAGGCAACCCGAGCACTAACCTCACTGATGTCATTATTTTCGATTTTAGCATTTGACTAAACTAACCAAATTAATAGGAGCAGGTTCCCTCAGCCACACGACCTTGCACACGGGCGTGGGCGTGGTCGTGTGAACCTCCATGGGAAAAAACATCGGTGTGGTGGAGACCGTGCGGGGACAGGACGAAAATTTTCCCAAAACACGGGCTGCGATAATGCCACAGCCATGTGATACAGCCATGGTTGAAGCTAAGTATATCACAAGGGCGTGTGACATGCCTGTGCTTGTAAGCCGTGGGCGACACTGATTAAGCAGTATGGGCATGGAAACCTCTACATAAGTGTGGGAGAAACGAACGAGACACCACACGACCGTGCGATACGACCGTGTGACCTAACACACCCATGGCACACGGGCGTGGGCAGCAACCAGGTGCCCTGATTTCTATTTAAATCCCCTTCTTCTCACTCTCTTCCCCAATTATTTTTCTCCAAACCTTAGTCACCACACCCTTTTCTTTTCCCATTATCTTTCTCCCTTCATTTTCCTTTCCCTCTTCCCTTATTCTCTCTCTACACCACCACCACACCACCCACCATCCTTGCCATAATAAACAATGACTAATACCAGAAGCAACGCCAAGGCCACCATCCCCGTGTCAAGAAAGTGAAAGGATCCTAGAGCGGTCTCCCTGTGCGTAACCACTCTACATAAGTTCATGCCAGCCGCTTCATTTACTCGACAAGACAAGGACCTTTGAGTCTATTTATTTTTTCTTTTTTTCTTTTCATTTTTAAATTCTTTTCCTTTATCTTTCTTGTCTTTAATTTATATTATTTTATTTTAATTTCTTTAATTTAGGTTCAATGGGCTATTAAGGAACGACCACACCACCACCGGAGTATCCACCACCCCTGCCCAACTTTACACCATTTTTTTCTTTGACTCCATCCAAAATTCAGGAAGTTTCACCTCTCTCCCTCTCTTATGATTTTCTTATTATGTTATCATTATCTATCTTTGTACATTGAGGATAATGTACATCTTAAGTGTGGGGAGGTTATTGATTTCATTACTAGAAAATCCCTGAATTTTGTCTTGTTCTTAAGTAAATTTTCTCATATTACTATTAGAATGAAACTTCTATTGACTTATGATTTTTATTTATAAGTTTTAGATTAAGTCATAGGTAATTGTGGATTGATGATTTAAATTTTAAGACATTAGAGAATCAAGCATGATAAGTCTATTTTCAGAATTAAAATTTTTTAAGTTGTTTCCCTAAATTTAAATATTACTTTGAAGTTTGAAATTTGCAAGGTTGATATCAAAAACCATAATTTTTGTGAGATTTTGAACCTTTAGAGCATACACTTTTCTTGCTCACTTCATTGATTATAAGTGTGTCAATATTGATTTGTTATTCTAGAAATTGCTTCGACTATGTATGTCGAGACCACACATTTGATTTGATATACTGAGATGATAAAGGCACCTAGGATTTAACCCACTCACTCCACAAAAAGCCTACCTTCATAATTAACCCCTAGTGAACCCCTTTGAATCCTAATAAATTGTTTTTGATTTACCCTTAATATTAACATAAAAACTCACTCTTTTTGATTCATTAAGAATTGTCCCTATTGAATTAACCCCTTTTTGTCGAGATTTGATTTGAGCAGTTGTCTAACTATGTTCTCTATTTCAATTGTTAAGTTCTTTCTTGTTATTGTATGTTTTTATTCCTAAAAAAAAAAAGGTTGGAAATTCATTCATTAGTTCTATGTTATTTGAACTTAAAATGGTTAAATTCACATCTTTAGAAAAAGCTCATGTTATTATGATAAGTTTTCAATTGATGTAATTATTTAGTATTAATTATTTTTCTAGTTAGTTAATTTGCCAATTCAATCTCGATTTTAACCCTTTAATTCAGCCTTTATCCATACCTTTAAACCAAGCCCTATTACAACCCTTTTAAAGACCTTTTGATTTGTGTATCATCTCATTTTATAGTGGTGGAGATTTGATTTTCACGCAAGCCTATGGTAATCACTTTTCATGTTTGACTTTTGAGTGCTTTATCTTGAACATTAAACACGTTGAGTGATTTGAGTGAATCCTTAGTGAGGATGTCAATTCTTATCGATTTTGGACCAAAGGTAATTATTTAGATAAGGGAAAACACCTATGTTTTCGTGCTACAAAAATTTGTGACTTAGATTGTTTGAATCTTTAGGACTCTTTTAGTTAAATTATCCGTGTATGAAATATTTATGAATTATGATGAGTCGTTATTAATAATTATGATTTGATGAAGTTTAATTTTAATTGTGAGTTGAGGATTTTGCTTGAGGACAAGCAAATGCTTAAGTGTGGGGATATTTGATAAACCATAATTTATACATATTTTTACCCCATGCTTGGCTTATTTTTGGATGGATTTTCATTAGATTTGATGAATCCGATGCTCCTAATCCCTTAATTTCATGTTTTACACTCAGGAGAGCTCAGGGAGTCAAAAAGAATGAGAAACGGGCCAAAACGAGACAAAATGGGCCTACCTATAAAATCAACACGGCCTAGACCAATGAACACGGCTGTGTGTTACGAGCAGGATTAAACACGACCTGGATCAACGTACATAGGCAGACAACACAGCCATGTGTGGCGAGCAGAATCGAGCAGGGTCTAAGGAATCGAACACGAGCGTGCCCCTGCCATACCAAAGTTTAATTCTATTCAAAATAGACCACTTATGGGCCAAGAGAGGTGTTCCAAAGCCTATATAAACACCCTAGGGGGAAACCTAAAGGAGGACGCCAAGGAGAAGGCAGAAAATACTCGAAGACAGCCATCGGAAGTAGCTTAGGAGAAGGATCTCCATCAAGACTGAAGATCTCCCATCGAGTTCTTTAGAATTTTTTGGGTTTTCTTATGTTTTGTTGTTTTCCCTATTTTAAGATGTTTCCCTCTATCATTATGAACTAAATCCTTTAGATACCTGAGGGGATGAAACCTAAGACGGATCTTATTATTGTTTGATTTATAAGATAAATACTTGTTCTTATTCTTAATTGTGAGTTCTTATTCTTGTTTTGATAATTTAGGTTATTGATTCAAAGTCGAATGTGCTTATTCAGTAGAGAAAAAGTCCCTGTTTAAGAGTAGATCAACACAATTAAGCGGAGTTGATTGCAACCCTAGAAATAGGGTGACGAAAATCTACCTGATTAGAGTCAAATCTAATAAGGGAATCCATAGATCAAGTTAATGCGACAATAGGGGTTTTAATTAGAAAGAGATTTCAATTAATCAACCTAGAGTTAGTTGTTTTTAGTCTTGAAAGAGATATTAACATAAATCAAGGATTTTTACGGATTAAGTCAAGTGAATAAATCGTACGAATCAGAAGTAATAAGTGAAGTCTAGGTGGATTCTTCCTTGGGTATTGCCTATCTCATAAAGTTGTCTAAAAGTATTTTTCCAATTCGTTCTCTGTCGTTTTTTTAATTAAGTTTTAGTTGAAAAGAAATCACTCCAATTCTTAGGCTAGATAATAAAAAGATAGAAATTACTAGTACTTTTGGTCCTTGTGGATACGATATTATCGGTCTTACCATAACTATACTATAAAACGATAGGTGCGCTTGTCTTTATTGTGAACATAGTTAGTTAGAGACACATCAAATGCAAATTTGTAAGACTTTTGAAGTTTAAATGATTAAAATTTTATTTTAATGATTTATGGACATGGAAACTATTTAGACACATTTTAAATGGGTTGTAAGGCTTCACTAAATGGTTTAAAGAGCTTTGAAATGATATTTTAGCATAATTGTCCATTTTGAATCCAAATTCAAGGAAATGTGCTTTTGTAACAGCCCAATTTTGACTCTAATCGGAATAGTGGTTTTGGGACCACAAATCTGAGTCCAAAATATATATATATATATAAATATTATTTTCCGTGTTAATTATATGTGAATTAGCATGTGTGAAAGTTTCGTATGAAAATTTGATTGTTTGTGTGCTTAATTAAATAAAAAGGGCTCAATAGCATAAAATGAAAAATTAGTGGTTAAATTCAAAGGGGTTGAATAATGGTTGTTCTTTTAATATGAGGGTTTTATGTTGCAATATTTCCTTTAATTATTGAATGGACGGCACTAAGGTTACATTATGTGGTTTTTGGTTTTTTAATATATATATTAAACATAAAAGTTATAAAAAATAAATAAAGTATTATAAAGTTAATATATTAAATAAAACATGAAAAAAGAGCTTGCATGTTCATTTTTTTTCCAATTGCCGAAACTAGGAGAGAAATAAAAGAAGAAAAGTTACCTAAGGTTCGGCACTTTGGAGGTTTAATTAGATCAAGAACAAAAGAAAACGGACTTGGATCGGGGAAAAGTGGAAATAATCGAATATTCAATTTTTGTCGTCCGACGATATCTGAGGTAAGTCCTTAAGCTAAAGTATGTTAAAGAATTATTTATGAATAGGTTCAATGAAATTATTTGATAAATTTGAGTATGAATATATGTGTTAGCCAAATGTAAAGGCTTTAAGATGGATTAGATGTGTTTTGTATATATGATAAGAATTTGTACATTAGTGGTGATATGTGAATGTGAATTGTGTATATGTTTAGTTAATGATGATAGTGTTAAGAAATGAAATTTGATGGACTGGTTTATGAATTATTTGGGCTTATTGCCTAGCGGGGCCTTGTCTTGGTGACATATTCGGGCTTCGTGCCTAGGACCTTGTCTTGGGTGACATATTCGGGCTTCGTGCCTAGCGGACCTTGTGCGGTGACATATTAGGTAGCCGTGCCTAGCGAGCCTTGTCTTGGGTGATATATCCGGACCGTGCCTAGGAGGCTTAGTGCCGGTGATATATTGGGCCGTGCCTAGCAGAGGCTTAGTGTCGATGATATATTTGGGCTTCGTGCCTAGCGGGCTTAATCTGGGTGATATATTCGAGCTTCGTGCCTAGCAGGCTTAATGCTAGGTGATACTTTAAAAGAAGAAACCATAAATTGATCGAGGTGTAACATAGTGAAACTATTGAGTTAAAAACTCAGGTAAGCTTAAATCCCATTGAATTCATCAGAAGTAAGGTAAGTTGTGATTAATGTTACTTGAGTTGAAATATTATGCTAAGAATGGTGTTATGTGAATTTGAACTGGTAATCGACATGTATGAATATAGAAATAATAGAATTTTTAGTGTGATAATGTAATGGATATGAATGTTGAATCTACATGATTATAAACATGCGATTTTAATGTGTGCATTCGGTTTTACAAATAATGAATATAATATATTGGAATTTGATTTTGGGTGTGTCTTTGAGATTTACCATAAGGTATGTATTTATATAAGTACATGTTATATGTGATGTTTATCGAATAAGTAAGTTGATAGATAATGTGTTTGTATTTTGGCATCTTGGATATGTGGTTAAAATGATATTGAGTAGATGTTATTCATATACGAAGATGATATTACTTGATAGATGTATATATATATATACATGGACACATTTGTTATGGGGATTTTTTATATGTACATGGTAAATTGATATCCGGTTGTATATATATATATGAATAAATATATTTAATCATTGATGTACATTGATAAGCTTTACCTTATTAAGTAGGTAAAGATAAGGGTTTGGGGTGTAATGTCATGCTGATTAAGGTTACGAGGCATCACCATATAGATTACGGATCAAATACAAATATTCTCACATAGAAAAACACTTTTCTTTACCTACTTAAGAAGGTAAAGCTTATCAATGTACATCAATGATTAAATATATTTATTCACATATATATACAACTGGATATCAATTTACCATGTACATATAAGAAAATCCCCATAACCGAATGTGTCCATGTATATATATATATATATATATATACATCTATCAAGTAATATCATCTTCAGATATGAATAACATCTACTCAATATCATTTTATCCACATATCCAAGATGCCAAAATACAAACACATTATCTATCAACTTACTTATTCGATAAACATCACATATAACATGTACTTATATAAATACATACCTTATGGCCGAATCTCAAAGACACAATTTCAAAAATCAAATTCCAATATATTATATTCATTATTTGTAAAAGCTGAATGCACACATTAAAATCGCATGTTTATAATCATGTAGATTCAACATTCATATCCATTACATTATCACACTAAAATTCTATTATTTCTATATTCATACATGTCGATTACCACTCAAATTCACATAACACCATTCTTAGCATAATATTTCAACTCAAGTAACATTAATCACAACTTACCTTACTTGATGAATTCAATGGGATTTAAGCTTACACGAGTTTTTAACTCAATAGTTTCACTATGTTACACCTCGATCAATTTATGGTTTCTTCTTTTAAAGTATCATCAAGCATTAAGCTCGCTAGGCACGAAGCTTGAATATATCATCAGGCATTAAGCACGCTAGGCACGAAGCCCGAATATATCACCGACACTAAGCCTGCTAGGCACAAAGCCCGAATATATCACCGGCACTAAGCCTGCTAGGCATGAAGCCGAATATGTCACAGCACAAGGCCGCTAGGCACTGAAGCACCTAATATGTCACCCATAAGGTCGCTAGGCACGAAGCCCAAATATGTCTCAAGCACAAGGCACGCTAGGCAATAAGCCGAAATAATTCATAAACCATCCATCAAATTTCATTTCTTAACACTATCATCCTTAACTAAACATATACACAATTCACATTCACATATCACCACTAATGTACAAATTCTTATCATATATACAAAACACATCTAATCCATCTTAAAGCCTTTACATTAGGCTAACACATATATTCATACTCAAATTTATCAAATAATTTCATTGAACCTATTCATAAATAATTCTTTAACATACTTTAGCTTAAGGACTTACCTCGATATCGATGGACGACAAAAGCGAATATTTGATTATTTCCACTTTTCCAGATCCAAGTCCGTTTTCTTTTGTTCTTGATCCAATTAAACCTCCAAAGTGCCGAACCTTAGGTAACTTTTCTTCTTTTATTTCTCTCCTAGATTCGGCAATTGGAAAAAAAAAATGAACATGCAAGCTCTTTTTTTCATGTTTTATTTAATATATTAACTTTATAATACTTTATTTATTTTTTATAACTTTTATGTTTAATATATATATTAAAAAACAAAAACCACATAATGTAACCTTAGTGCCGTCCATTCAATAATTAAAGGAAATATTGCAACATAAAGCCCTCATATTAAAAGAATAACCATTATTCAACCCCTTTGAATTTAACCACTAATTTTTCATTTTATGCGATTAAGCCCTTTTATTTAATTAAGCACACAAACAATCAAATTTTCATTAGAAACTTTCACACATGCTAATTCACATATAATTAACACGGAAAATAATATTTAAATATATATATATATTTTTTGGACTCGGATTTGTGGTCTCAAAACCACTATTCCGATTAGAGTCAAAATTGGGTTGTTACAACTCTCCTCTTAGGATTTTCGTCCTCGAAAATATTACTAGAAAGTAGATTAAGATTTGCTTCCACACAATACATTTCAAATTCACATAGCTTCGATTTCAAATCTACGTATTCGACTCAAAGTGAAACTAGAATGACATTTAGGTTGATAATGTCTTCGTGCAAAAGAAAGCTTCAACATTGAACTAACTTTAATTTACCACAACATTTCTCGAGATAGAATAGTTCCAATAGATATAATTCTATATTAAATCTTCAAGAATACAAATTCTTCTTCCATACTATCCTTCAATTCATACATATACGTTCAAAATTTATTTCTAGTTAGTAGATAGATTCAAACACATATAACCCAATTTAACTTTTCAATCAAATAATTGAGATCATACTAAACCCTTTGAATTGGTCTTTTAGAAGAAATCTTTTCTTCTCGTTAAAAGGATAACCCTAGACATATCATTATCTGATTTATCTTAATCTTCTATCATTTTCACTTTTATCAATGTCGAACCTTCACGAGAACTAGAAAAGAGTTTATAATGAAGTCATCTCTTATATTAATCATCGAAACTTTGAATTCTACTAAAATCACCTTAACCAAATAGAAATCATTGGGCCTTACTAGGAGCGATGTCTCAACCTATAATAAATATTATCCCAAGCATTAAGGAATAAATATTATCCTAGCTGTTAAGGAAGTATTTAAACACAGAAAATAATCAAATATGATTTTAGTAGCAATCATTGCAGAGACACAACTTCTATAACTCTGAGGACGGTACCACTACACTCTCACATTTCAAGCCAGAGGCTATAATCATAATAAACATAGTCATCTCTGTCATATAGAGATCTCTTGCAGATAATCACATGGAATCATAAGAAAACTGAAATAGTAAAATTTCAACATATGGAGCTATACAGGATATCTGAAAATTACAACCCGTATAGAATGATATCAATTCCGATGCTATCCCAGAAAATGTCCGGTAAGAACAATGTCACTCATAAATACTGAAATCCCCAGTAACGGAAGCAATATAATCTCCACGTATATTCAACAGAACAATAACTAGTAGAAACAGAATATTTGTAATATCCTGAAATTGGGCCTAGGAGAATTGAGCCCAAAAGGCCTTAGGCATAGTAGCGTTTAAAATTTTTGGAGAACAGGAGATCGTCTTAAGTCAAGTTGGACCTTTTAGATAAGTGATTTTGGAAGGTTAGAGGGCTTCTATAAAGTCCCGGGATGAAATATTGGATTTGGGGAAATTTTGGTTTTAGGTGAAAAAAAAACCCTGGAAGTTGGCAGGTAGGCCTTAAGAATAAAATGTGGAGAAAAATGACACAAGTGGAGTGTGTGGTGTAGTGGCAAAGTGACGCCACTTAAGGACAAGGGAATGACGCTACAAGGAAGGAAGGAGGTCCAAGGTTCTAGTTGTAGCATTTGCATTCCTTTTAGATTATTTTTATTAAATGAATTTAGACCTTAGCCATAGGGTTATATTTAGTTGTGCATGGTTTAAGACACAAGGAGCTAGTGGGTAAGGTGGCTAGCGGCATGGATTATGTTGCAAGGGAGCTTGGGTTTGAATCTCATGAGAAGCAAGGGAGTATTTATTTTACGGATTGACTAGAAGAGTTTGGTTGAATTTAAACTCTACTGATGAAGGGATCCCACATCGGAAAGATACAAGGAATGAATGTGAAGAGCTAGCTATATAAAGAGCATGCCAAGAGGAGAGTTAACATACCTTGGTGGGCGTTGGGCACAGGAGTGGTCGCAGTGATTTAGCACCGAGTCTGTCGGTGTGTAACTCTCTCTACTCTACTTGTAGGCGGCAAATGTCGAAGTGTCAGTCACGGCAATAGTAGCCACACGAGCGTGCGAGCACACGTGTGGGGCTTCGACGTGATAGTTGAGGCTATTAGTAGTATTCTTGTGGGTTGGGGCTGCTTGGGCCGCGATGGGCCAAAGTGGGCCTAATGGGCCCTTAGGCCCAATTGGAATAAATTGTATGATGATATAGTATATAGTGAACTAGACTAGATGGAACCTATATACGTGGCTAGATTTGTGTTAGGTGGGCCACACAAGCGTGTGGGCCCGAATGGGCCAGAATCTGGCTTTAGGCCCAATAGTCTGGTGACGACCGGAAATGGTAGCCGAGTCGCTCAGGGTAACATTAGACCTCTGGGAGGGCCATTGCAGGTGCAAAATTACGAAAATACCCTTGGTAGGTAAATTACGAAAATACCCTTGGTAGGTAAATTACGAAAATACCCTTAGTGGGAAAATTATGAAAATACCCTTGGGAGGTAAATTACGAAATTATGAAAGTTCTTCGGGAAATACATCGGGAAATTCCTTCACCGTCCTCACATCATTCACAGATAATTCTTTGGCATCCAAAGCACAGATAAAGGCTAGGAATGCTCTGTATCCTTTCGCACCAACTTCTCGACTTTTAATGCGAGATACCACATTTGCGAGATAGTTCTTTCATTCACCAATCATTATGACTTCCTTATCATCAAGGTTCTTCGACATTCGTTTTTCGGCACAATCCAATTCGCCCGATGTTTGACCACCAATCCATGCCCGAGCGAGATCGAACTCGTAGAAAGGTAGTTCCATCAAGTTTGCTAAGAATACCTCCTCTTGGATTTTCAAGGCACGTCTTTAAATATTTTATTAACAAATACCGATCGTCTAAAGGACTAATCAACATCATCTCATTTTGGTAATTTGGATTCTAAATTGGGTTTCGGATATGGCACTAGCTACATATGAATGGGTAGAGCCAATATCTATTAAAGCAATAACGGTACATCAAAAATGAAGAACGTATCAGTTATCACATCAGTGCATTACCGTCTCATGGCGTCTAGCGCATAAACCGATCCAGTCATCTTGCATCGCATTTCCTCTCGGACCATTGCCTCGACCGGTGCACCTTGACCACGACCAGCCCCATTACCACCACGACCTCTCGGTGGTGCGATTACCCTCGACCATTTGTGCATCATTATTACGGACTTCTTGAGTCGTATCCATTCGTCGAGGACGACTTTTGTCTTGATGTTCCATTGAACCGCATTTGTAGCATCTTTGTTTTCCTCAACATTCTCCAAAATGTCTTTTCCCACACTCGGTGCAATCTAAACTCCGATTATTTGTTAGGGGTTCTACCTTGAACGATTCATCATTCCGAGGTTTCTTCTAGAATCTCTTGGAAGAACGATCGGCCGTGTCTCTCTCTTGTTTGGGATCTTTCTCGGTTACGCCATTTCGAGTTCTTAGCCTCTTGGCTATTTTGGCCTTCTCCACAAGAGTCAAAAATTTCTAACTTGCGTGGAGCAATCGAACCCTCGACTCATCATTAAGTCCATCCTCGAAGCGTTACAGCGTTTCGTGATCATTGCTACAATTGTTCGGGCATAACGGCTCGGGCGTAAAACTTCGACTTCATATGCCGCCACGGTCTTACTTCCTTGGACAAGATTCAGAAATTCCTTCCTTGAGCGTCTACATAGCTCGTTTGACGTATTTTCCTTGGAAGGCGGCTTTAAAGAATTCCCAATTAATCGGTGCTTCCGGTGCCTTCTCGAGCGGTGAGCCACCAGCGTCGCCTCATCCCTTAACAAGGATACAGCTCCTCTCAATTTTTGCTCGACGGTACATTCCATATCATCCATAATCCGTTCCACGACTTGAGCCGATTCACCACATTGAGCTACACGAGACTCCTCGAAAACTTCGCATTATTTGCCTTAAGTCGCTCTGAAATTGACCCACGAGTTGTTGGCCCAATTCTAGTTCCAGCGACCCTTTCCAAGACTCGCAGCATTGCTTGAGTCAATGCATGATCTTCTTCCATGTGATCACGTGATCCCATCTCACTTTCAATTGACGCAGGTCGTCCATACGGAATATGATTTGGTGCTTGGTAGTAGCACCTCGGCCTCTACCACGGCCACGTCTACCGCGTCCACGACCACGTCCTCTTGTACTCATGATAGCTTGTTCGTTTATCTGATTACAAGTTTTATGAATCAAAAATTTTGTTTTGGTGTTTATTAACGATATTTTATGAGATTTGAGATATAAAGTTGTTTTTCGCAACATATCCTATAGTCTCAATCTCTACGATTTTCATATCTCAAACTAGAAGTTCTAGAGTGTTCCTATGATCATATCATAGTAATCATTAAGCAATAAATACTTACTTGACTTGTTGCGGATGCTTGTGGTGCCATATTGATCTTTAAAATATCATTGAGCGTTTTCATCTGAAATTATTTTTGAACCCAAACCACAGTGAGTTTTTGAAGCGGGCTCGATACCACTTAATGTAACACCCCAAACCGGTCTATGCATTGAGACTAGATTTGGTTTGTTACATGATTCGAGCTATTCTTAAATCTTTAATGAGTTGAAAACTATTATTTCTGAGGTTTAAAATTTGAAGAGTATTTGAAAACATTAGTTGAAAATCATTGTATTATCAATAACCTTTAGGTAATTTGTTAAAGAGTTAACTATAATAAAATATTTATAAAAGATTTTCATATACTTGAAAACTCAAATTTATTTTAATAAAAACATCATAAAATCATAGCCCATGATTAAAAAGTCCAAAATATAGTTTAAATTCCAAACACATAAAATCCATAAGTTATTTATAGAGGCCCTTATTACAATAATCCATAATAGTAAAAAATATTAAAAGTTCGGAGTTTAAATGACCCTCTTTTCGATTATGGCCTCCACGAAGTCATCCTCGGCCCAAGTCCACATCAATTTCCATTACGAGATGGAAAAAAAAATTAAAGGGTGAGTTACTTAGAACTCGATTGTGTAACTCACTTACCACCATTATTGGGCGGATCATCAAGATATTATCTTGGGCTTGAGCCCAATTCTGAAATTCAACAATATATCATGAATTAAAACAATTAAAATGCATGTAAAATGTAATTCCCAACCCAAACCTAATATCCATCCTTCTAACACCCCGTACCAACCATCACACTGGGATCAAGTCAACCCACCCGCCATCACACCAATCGTAGGCATTAAGCCTTTTTATAATTGTGGCATAGCCACGAACTAGAGGCAATAAGCCGTTAATGTGGCGAAACCACCGAACTAGAGCAATAAGCCATTATTGTGGCGAAACCATAGAACTAGATTTTACAGCAGCGGCCATTCTTCTCTTCATATATCCCACCCCATGCAATTAGGCGTGTATAATAAAGTATAAATTTCTTAATAATGCATAACATGGTGGGTTTATCGATAATCATTTCATTTGGCCCATAAACATAATATAGCAATTTGTCTATTTAGCAGTTTAGTGGGCTTTGGCCCATTTACCGAACTAGAGTGTTTTGGCCCAATTTTAACGAACTAGAGTATTTTGGCCAAATTTTAACGAACTAGAGTATTTTGGCCCAATTTATCGAACTAGAGTATTTTGGCCAAATTTTAACGAACTAGAGTATTTTACGGTCCATTTTCACGAAACATCAATTTACATAATAACAAATAATTTCTCGAGGGCGTTTTTTGTAATTTTCACGATTTAGTCGTTTTTACGTATTTTCGTCAAAATATCAGTTTTTACATTTTTACCGATCTAGTCGTCTTTACGATTTTACTTCCATACCGAAATTTGACATCCAACCGAGAAAATAATGAGTGTGAAATTACACACCTCGTTCTGAGAGTACTAATCCTTCTCGCTCCTCGGCACCTAAAACATATTTTGATCATTAGACAACTAATTCAGTAAAATAATCTTAATCGATAATAGATCCAAAATCTTACCCTCTTGATTTTGAATCACTTGATTTTCGCTTTTCCTCATTTATTGATTCGTTAGCACGAGAATCCACCAACATATAACGGCTCGAAGTTCGTACCACTTGAATAATGGACTTCCTTGAAGATGGCCCGCAACCCGGTGGAAAATCCCGGTTGTCGAAATCGCTCTTCGTTTGAATGGGGATTTACTGGATCCGCCCTCTTAACGTGACTAACCACGCCCTTTTCTTCCCTATTTTGAAAGTCTTCAAAATCCAAAGGGATAATAGTTAGATCTAAATAATATCAAACAAGACTAAGGGCTTTAAAAGATGTGATTTCCTTACCACAATAAAGCGTTTCCAACGTTTCTACAATTCTCCGATCACTTGAGTTTCGATCTCCGTTATTGCACTAAATAATAACGAAAAGCGTTATTAGAATGAACGTTATATCGATCCAAAAGGCCCTCATAAAACCAATGATATTCGGCCATGACACTAATAATAAATCGAAAATGGAAAAGAACCCTTACCTAATTCCACGATTGAAAGGAAAGGATTGAGAATGTTGTTTAATTGATGAAAGATTTGCTATGTATGATCAAGGAAAAGAAAATAAATTTGGCTTATAGGCACATTAGCATTCGGCTATGAGAGTGTAGATGGAAGAATTTCGATTGAAAAGAAATAAAATAAAAGAAAAGATGGTGATGATGTTGCTTTGATTTCAAGGAGATTAGGAGAAAAGAAAAGAAAAGACAAGCTTTAAAGAGATGTATATTCGGCAATGGCAAAAGAAAAGAAAAAGATTGGCTTTTGGTATAGGTGATTTTCGGCATTCAAAGAAAAGGTACAAACAAGTACTAAAGCAATAAACAAAATGACCAAATGGTCAAAATAATCAAAGCTTACCAAAGCACAATTCGCCAAGGAGAGATAGGTTGAGAGAATTTGCAAAATTATGCACAAAACTAAAGAAAATGACCAAAACAAAGACTAAATTTCTAGAAAACTATCACCAAAATTGGCTTCCCCTAGCCATAATGCGGTCCATATGCATGGTCCATTGCCATGATTTTGTTTCCAAAATTCTCCTTGATATGTGCCTTATGTCCCCCTATCTTTCCTTAAGTCTTTGATTCCATGCCATAAGTTAGTTGTTTCCTTAATCCATTGATACACTAACCAAAAATAACATGGTCAACACCTTCCTTATATGTTCTTGGCCGACACTTCCTATCCATGAGAGAAAATTAAAAACAAAACTTCATTTAGGTGCTATACAAGGGATTGAACCTCTTCCCTCTTGCTAGAACCCATGCGCCAACTCCACCTTACCATGTACTCACTTATGACACTCTTTAACACATAATTTAGCTTAAGTCTTAATCACCTTTGTTTCACTTCAATAAATTCTCAATTAATAAATTTTATTCCTTCTCCAAATTATGCTTTACCCTCTCTAGGACTTCAATAAGCACTAAAATAAAAATAAAAGATTGTTCCTTTAAAAATCTAAACACCAATTGATGCAATTTAAATACTCGAATTTTTAGGGTGTTACAACTCTACCCTCCTTAAAGAAAATTTCATCCTCGAAATTTACCTGGTTGAAAAAGGTGAGGGTATTGTTGCCGAATTGCATCCTCTGGCTCCCACGTAGCTTCTTCCACTCCGTGGTTATGCCATAGAACTTTGACCAACGGCACGGTTTTCTTCCTTAGTACCTTGACATCTCGGTCTAGGATTTCCACTGGTTCTTCTTCAAAAGACAAATCTGAATTCAGCTCCAATTCTTCTACCGGTATAATGTGCGAAGGATCCGATCTATAACGTCTCAACATGGAAACATGAAAAACATTATGAATTTGATCCAACTCCGGAGGTAACTCAATCTGATATGCCACTGGACCAACACGCTTCAACACACGATAAGGTCCAATGTATCTAGGACTTAGCTTGCCCTTCCTTCCAAACCTGAAGATCTTTTTCCAAGGAGAGACCACCGAAAACACGATCTCCACACTATACTCGATGTCCCTTCGCCGGATCGCATCGACTTACATCTATCGAGGCTTCTTTCAACCGTGTTGAATAACTTTTACCTTATCCTTTGTCTCAGATATCATCTCGGGACCTAACATCATCTTTCGCCCAATTAGGTCCAACAAATAGGTGAGCGACACTTACGACCATACAATGCCTCGTAAGGTGCCATCTGAATGCTAGGCGATATTTGTTGTTATCTGTGAATTACGCGGTGGTAGATAATCCTCCCAACTACCTCTGAAGTCAATTACACATCCCTTAACATATCTTCCAATATCTGAATTACTCTCTCGGTGACCATCGATTTGAGGATGAAAAGCCGTCTTGAAATTCAACTTTGTCCCCAAGGCTTCATGCGAGCTTTCGAATCGTGATGTAAACCTAGGGTCCCTATCCGATATAATAGATCTGGTACCCCATGCAACCTCACAATTTCGGATCACGTATAGTTTAGCCAACCACGCAATGAATAATCCGTCTGTTGGCGGGAAATAAGCGGTCTTCATCAACCGATCAACAATTACCCAAAGCGAATTTTTCTTAGTAGGGTTAACGGTAACCCACTAACAAAATCCATAGTTATCCTCTCCCATTTCCAAAGAGGAATCTTTATCGGTTGTAACAACCCGAGACGGTAATTGATGTTACGCCTTCACTTGCGACAAGTCAAACATTTGCCCACAAATTACGAAATCTCACGCTTCAACCGCCAGCCAATGTCATTCACGGAGATCTCGATACATCTTATTTCCTCCGGGATGCATAGCATAAGGCTACTATCGCCTCCGTAGAATCGGTTGCCTTAGATCCGAGTCCTTAGGTATGCATACTCTTCCTCGAAAGCACAACACACCCTCCGTGTTTATTCCAAAATCTTCAATTTCACCATTTTTAACTTGCGAAGTAAAGGTCCCAACTTCTCATCGATGTCATTTTTCCTTGATTTGTTCCGACCACGGAGGTTTCACACGAAGTTACGCTAACAAGCGCCATCCTCGTCTGAGACTCAAATGGGCAAACAATGCTCTTAAATCGAATCTTGCCTTACGACTTAATGCATCGGCTACCACGTTAGCCTTTCTAGGATGGTATTCGATCGAAATCGTAATCCTTTAACAATTCTACCCATCTTCTTTGTCTCAAATTTAACTCATACAGGTAAGGAGGTATTTAAGACTCTTGTGATCCGTGTAGATTATAGATTTCTCACCATAGAGATAGTGCCTCCAAATCTTTAAAGCAAAGACAATGGCACTAACTCCAAATCATGGGTAGGGTAGTTTACTTCGTGTGGTCTCAATTGGCGAGAAGCATAGGCCACCACCTTTCCATTTTGCATCAACACACAACCAGGACCGTGTGAGGCGCATCACAATAAGCGATAAATTCTTTTAGGCCTCAATTTGAATTAAAAGCTGGAGCTTACATCGGGATCTTCTTCAATTTCTCGAAACTCTCTTGCTGCTTTTCGGTCCAATTATCTGGAGCTCCTTTACGCAACAATTTAGTTAGGGGTGCATCAATCGAAAACCCTCTACAAAGCGTCTATAGTATCCATTAAACCAAGAAACTCCAAATTTTAGCTCTTGATGTTGGTGGTTTCCAATCCGAATAGCCTCAATTTTTGAGGATCTACCCTTATTCCTTGGTGATACTACATGACCAAGGAGAGTCACTTCCTTTAGCCAAAATTCGCATTTACTAAATTTGGCATACAATTGCTTATCAAGTAGGTTGTAATACTATCATAAATCTTGGTCATGTTCCTCCTCATTTCTCGAATAAACCAATATGTCATCTATGAACACTACCACAAACCGGTCTAAATATGGTTGAAAGACTAGGTTCATCATGTCCATAAATGCAAGCTGGTGCATTGGTTAGTCCAAGCGGCATCACTACAAACTCATAGTGTAAAATAGCGTGTCCGAAATGCCGTCTTATAAATGTTCGCTTCTTTCACCTTGAAATTGGTGATAACCCGACCTTAAATCAATTTTGAGAAAAGCTGAAGCTCCTTTTAATTGATCAAGCAGTCGTCAATTCTTTCTGAGAGGATACCGATTCTTGATCGTCAATTTATTCAAGCTGCGTAGTCAATGCTCATACGCATCGATCCATCCTTCTTCTTGATGAACAAAGCTGGTGCTCCCCGGAGACACACTTGGTCGAATAAATCCCGATCCGGCAATTCTTGAATTTGAGCTTTAAGCTCACCAACTCCTTCGGTGCCATTCTATAAGGAGCAATGGACCTTTGGGTACATCCGAGCAAAAGCTCAATGCCAAATTCTACTTCTCGATCCGGAGGTATACGAGAAAGTTCTTTGAAATACATCGGAAATTCCTTCACCGTCCTCACATCATTCACAGATAATTCTTTGGCATCAAAGCACAGATAAAGGCTAGGAATGCTCGTATCCTTTCCGCACCAACTTCTCGACTTTTAATGCGAGATACCACATTTGCCGATAGTTCTTTCGTTCACCAATCATTATGACTTCCTTATCATCAAGGTTCTTCGACATTCGTTTTTCGGCACAATCCAATTGCGCCCGATGTTTGACCAGCCAATCCATGCCCGAGCGAGATCGAACTCACGAAGGTAGTCCCATCAAGTTTGCTAAGAATACCTCCTCTTGGATTTTCAAGGCACGTCTTTAAATATTTTATTAACAAATACCATTGTCCTAAGGACTAATCACCATCATCTCATTTTTGATAATTTTGGATTCTAAATTGGGTTTCCGGATATGGCACTAGCTACATATGAATGGGTAGAGCCAATATCTATTAAAGCAATAACGGTACATCAAAAATGAAGAAGCGTGCAGTTATCACATCGGTGCATTACCGTCCTCATGGCGTCTAGCGCATAAACCGATCCAGTGTCTTGCATACGCATTTCCTCTCGGACCATTGCCTCGACCGGTGCACCTTGACCACGACCAGCCCCATTACCACCACGACCTCTCGGTGGGCTGCATTGATTACCCACGGGGTGTGCATCATTATTACGGACTTCTTGAGTCGTATCCATTCGTCGAGGACGACTTTTGTCTTGATGTTCCATTGAACCGCATTTGTAGCATCGCCGTTTTCCTCAACATTCTCCAAAATGTCTTTTCCCACACTCGATTGCAATCTCGACTCCGATTATTTGTTCTGGGGTTCTACCTTGAACCGATTCATCATTCGAGGTTTCTTGGAATCTCTTGGAAGAACCAGATCATTGTGTCTCTCTTTTGTTTGGGATCTTTCTCGGTTACGCCATTACGAGTTCTTAGCCTCTTGGCTATTTTGGCCTTCTCCACAAGAGTCGAAAAATTTCTAACTTTGTGGAGCAATCGAACCCTCGACTCATCATTAAGTCCATCCTCAAAATGTACACAACGTTCGTGATACATTGCTACAATTATTAAGCCATAACGGCTCGGGCGTAAAACTTCACTTCATATCTTGCCACGGTCTTACTTCCTTGGACAAGATTGAAATTCCTTCCTTGACGTCTACATAGCTCGTTCGCGTATTTTCCTTGGAAGGCGGTTTAAAGAATTCCCAATTAATCGGTGCGGCTTGATGCCTTCTCGAGCGATGAGCCACCAGCGTCGCCTCATCCCTTAACAAGGATACTGACTCCTCTCAATTTTTGCTCGACGGTACATTCCATATCATCCATAATCCGTTCCACGACTTGAGCGATATTCACCACATTGAGACTACACGAGACTCCTCACGAAAACTTACGCATTATTTGCCTTAAGTCGCTCGAAATTGACCCACGAGTTGTTGGCCCAATTCTAGTTCAGTGACCCTTTCCAAGACTCGCGGCATTGCTTGAGTCAATGCATGATCTTCTTCCATGTGATCACGTGATCCGTCTCACTTTCAATTGGCGGGTCGTCCACTTACGGCATATGATTTGGTGCTTGGTAGTAGCACCTCGGCCTCTACCACGGCCACGTCTACGCGTCCACGACCACGTCCTCTTGTACTCATGATAGCTTGTTCATTTATCGATTACAAGTTTTATGAATCGAAATTTTGTTTGGTGTTTATTAACGATATTTTATGAGATTTGAGATATAAAGTTGTTTTTCGCAACATATCCTATAGTCTCAATCTCTCGATTTTCATATCTAAAACTAGAAGTTCTAGAGTGTTCTATGATCATATCATAGTAATCATTAAGCAATAAATACTTACTTGACTTGTTGGGATGCTTGTGGTGCCATCTTGATCTTTAAAATATCATTGAGCGTTTTCATACGAAATTATTTTGAACCCAAACCACAGTAGAGTTTTTGAAGCTGGCTCGATACCATAATGTAACACCCCAAACCCGGTCTATGCATTGAGACTAGATTTGGTTTGTTACATGATTGACTATTCTTAAATCCTTAATGAGTTGAAAACTATTATTCTGAGGTTTAAAATTTGAAGAGTATTTGAAAACATTAGTTAAAAATCATTGTATTATCAATAACCTTTAGGTAATTTGTTAAAGAGTTAACTATAATAAAATATTTATAAAAGATTTTCATATACTTGGAAACTCAAATTTATTTTAATAAAAACATCATAAAATCATAGCCCATGATTAAAAAGTCCAAAATATAGTTTAAATTCCAAACACACATAAAATCCATAAGTTATTTATAGAGGCCCTTATTACAATAATCCATAATAGTGAAAAATATTAAAAGTTGAGTTTAAATAACCCTCTTTAGCGTTATGGCCTCCACGAAGTCATCCTCGGCCCAAGTCCACATCAATTTCCATTACGAGATGGAAAAAAAATTAAAGGGTGAGTTACTTAGAACTCGATGTGTAACTCACTTACCACCATTATTGGGCGGATCATCAAGATATTATCTTTGGGCTTGAGCCCAATTCTGAAATTCAACAATATATCATGAATTAAAACAATTAAAAATGCATGTAAAATGTAATTCCCAACCCAAACCTAATATCCATCCGCTAACACCCCGTACCAACCATCACACTGTGGGGATCAAGTCAACCCACCCGCCATCACACCAATCGTAGGCATTAAGCCTTTTTATAATTGTGGCATAGCCACAGAACTAGAGGCAATAAAGTTGTTATTGTGGCGAGCCACCGAACTAGAGACAATAAGCCATTATTGTGGCGAGCCACCGAACTAGATTTTTGGCAATGGCCATTCTTCTCTTCATATATCCCACCCCATGCAATTAGGCGTGTATAATAAAGTATAAATTTCTTAATAATGCATAACATGGTGGGTTTATCGATAATCATTTCATTTGGCCCATAAACATAATATAGCAATTTGTCTATTTAGCGGTTTAGTGGGCTTTGGCCCATTTACCGAACTAGAGTGTTTTGGCCCAATTTTAACGAACTAGAGTATTTTGGCCAAATTTTAACGAACTAGAGTATTTTGGCCCAATTTATCGAACTAGAGTATTTTGGCCAAATTTTAACGAACTAGAGTATTTTACGGCCCATTTTCACGAAACATCAATTTACATAATAACAAATAATTTCTCGAGGCGTTTTAGTAATTTTCACGATTTAGTCATTTTACGTATTTTCGTCAAAATATCGGTTTTACGTTTTCCGATCTAGTCGTCTTTACGATTTTACTTCCATACTAGAAATTTGACATCCAAGCGAGAAAATAATGAGTGTGAAATTACACACCTCGTTCTGAGAGTACTAATCCTTCTTGCTCCTCGGCACCTAAAACATATTTTGATCCGTTAGACAACTAATTCGTAAAATAATCTTAATCGATAATAGATCCAAAATCTTACCCTCTTGATTTTGAATCACTTGATTTTCGGCTTTTCCTCGTTTATTGATTCATTAGCGCAGAATCCACCAAGCGATAACGGCTCGGAAGTTCGTACCACTTGAATAATGGACTTCCTTGGAAGATGGCACGCAATCCGGTGGAAAATCCGATTTGCCAAACCGCTCTTCGTTTGAATGGGGATTCTGGATCCGCCCTCTTAACGTGACTAACCACCGCCCTTTTCTTCCCTATTTTGAAAGTCTTCAAAATCCAAGCGGATAATAGTTAGATCTAAATAATATGAAAGCGATTACTAAGGGCTTTAAAAGATGTGATTTCCTTACCACAATAAAAGCGT
Organism: Gossypium rotundifolium; assembly: GCA_025506655.1. NCBI lineage: Eukaryota > Viridiplantae > Streptophyta > Magnoliopsida > Malvales > Malvaceae > Gossypium > Gossypium rotundifolium. The sequence continues at coordinate 18,222,129 of CP106733.1, read as the reverse complement.
TTCCAACGTTTCTACAATTCTCCGATCACTTGAGTTCCGATCTCGTTATTGCACTAAATAATAACGAAAAGCGTTATTAGAATGAACGTTATATCGATCCAAAAAGGCCCTCATAAAACCAATGATATTCGGCCATGACACTAATAATAAATCGAAAATGGAAAAGAACCCTTACCTAATTCCCACGGTCGAAAGGAAAGGATTGAGAATGTTGTTTAATTGATGAAAGATTGGCTATGTATGATCAAGGAAAAGAAAATAAATTTGGCTTATAGGCACATTAGCATTCGGCTATGAGAGTGTAGATGGAAGAATTTGATTGAAAAGAAATAAAATAAAAGAAAAGATGGTGATGATGTTGCTTTGATTTCAAGGAGATTAGGAGAAAAAGAAAAGAAAAAGACAAGCTTTAAGAGAGATGTATATTCGGCAATGGCAAAAAGAAAAGAAAAAGATTGGCTTTTGGTATAGGTGATTTTCGGCATTCAAAGAAAAGGTACAAACAAGTACTAAAGCAATAAACAAAAATGACCAAATGGTCAAAATAATCAAGGCTTACCAAAGCACAATTGCCAAGGAGAGATAGGTTGAGATAATTTGCAAAATTATGCACAAAACTAAAGAAAATGACCAAAACAAAGACTAAATTTCCTAGCAAACTATCACCAAAATTGACTTCCCCTAGCCATAATGCCGTCCATATGCATGGTCCATTGCCATGATTTTGTTTCCAAAATTCTCCTTGATATGTGCCTTATGTCCCCCTATCTTTCCTTAAGTCTTTGATTCCATGCCATAAGTTAGTTGTTTCCTTAATCCATTGATACACTAACCAAAAATAACATGGTCAACACCTTCCTTATATGTTCTTGGCGACACTTCCTATCCATGAGCAGAAAATTAAAAACAAAACTTCATTTAGGTGCTATACAAGGGATTCGAACCTCTTCCCTCTTGCTAGAACCCATCGCCAACTCCATCTTACCATGGACTCACTTATGACACTCTTTAACACATAATTTAGCTTAAGTCTTAATCACCTTTGTTTCACTTCAATAAATTCTCAATTAATAAATTTTATTCCTTCTCCAAATTATGCTTTACCCTCTCAGGACTTCAATAAGCACTAAAATAAAAATAAAAGATTGTTCCTTTAAAAATCTAAACACCAATTCATGCAATTTAAATACTCGGATTTTTAGGGTGTTACACACCCCTTAGTTAAATTTTGCAGGTAATCATTAGATCACGGATTTGGGAGCTGAGATGGACCCGTGGAGGCCATACATATGTTTAATTGTAAATTCGTTTCTTTTATTTGGACTTATTTTTATTTGGGTTTTTCTTATGTAATAAGGCCTTGGGTATTTTACTTGATTTCAGCTTTCAATTTGGTTACTGCTTATTATTAAATGTTCAATATGAGAATTTCCTAAACCCTTAATAACTATTTTCCGAAATATTAATAAACCGTTTCTTATTCAAAATTACCTAAACTTGACTTTTCACAACAAATATAATGAACACGAACTTTTTAACGAACACACAGTATTTAGACAATCCTTTCATGTGACATGCCAGATCCGATCGTAACGTTTAGGCCGGGTTTGGGGTGTTACAATATTAATTTCATATAGATTTTACCGTCGACTTTTATATCCACATAATGGAATAAATTATCAGAGAAATACATAACAATGTCGAACATAACCCAAACAGATCAACGATGCTTTCGTCTATTAATATGTTTAGCTAATGTTCTCATACGATAAAACTTTCTTTTTGAAATTAAACAGTCACAAATACTTCTGAGGAAAAATGTACACATAGAATGCCCAGAAGGAATCGTAGTAACTACTCGATTATAACCATTGCATTCAACCATTAATACGATTCAATCATTATTCATTTGTCTAATTTCGTCATCAGAAATTTTCACATTATCCCTTCACTAATGTAAATCAATTGGAAAAGCTTTCAGTTAATACTTTCTTTAAATAACATACGGATAGGTCATTTAATTGGAGTTAACTTCTTCTATAATAGTGACTTTGCATAATCTGAATAGTCTTCGGAACTATCCAATATCTCTTTTAGTACTATCTTCATTTGCTGATTTTTCTTTTCTTTTCTAACCACATTACTAATCTTTCAAACACGGACTTACGTAACTCCTCATTCATGAACTTATCCAATCCAAATCTTCTGATTTCAAATTATAACATTTTTCTTGATAAGGGGTAAGGGTAATGCGCCTCAAATTTAATTAGTACATAAATGCATATAACACATGCTATCACAAATAGCCAATTTATTTTTAATTTCATATTCTCAAAACATTTAATAAACATTTGCTTATAATCACTTTTGTTCTTAACACATATTTCATAAGCCAACTCAAATCACTAATTCACAATCAAAATTCTCATATAGCATCATAACTCAAATGTCATAACTCATGTACTCATATAATTATAACATTTATCAATAACAAATATGTCATACACTTTGATTCATACCTTTACGAGTGTCAACTCATCACCAATATATTTTCACTCAAACATTTAAGTACACATTCCATACTATCGAATTTAGCTTGGTTGGAAAGCTTATCATCTAATTAAAACAATTTTAAATCGAGTTGGGAGTTATCACACTATCGCGAGTTAAATATGGCATGTATAGCTACACACATACACTATAGTAGTCCTAGAACCGACTAAACCATAGCTCTGATACCAATCAAATGTAACACCCCAAACTCGAATCTGTCGCCAGATTAAGGTTACGAGGCATCACAATATAAAACACAGTCCAGCACAATTATTCATCACCTTTCATGCACCAAAGAATAACGATACATTTATATCATTATCAAACTTGAATATCCATAATTCAATTATTTTAATAATTCAATTCGAACATACATCAAAACTTAATTGAACATGTTCCAAATTTGAACCAAGACATAAACAACTTAATATCCAATCACATATCACATATATGACATTATCAACATTACCATATGGCCGTACATACCTTTGAAATCATTATATTATATGCATTTATCCTAAAAACTCTTTTCTATGTATCTTTACCGAATCAATAGTAACCTATTCCATTAATTTAGTCATGACTATATAATTTCACATGTTACGTATGTTTGTCTATGTTAAACATCCACACGGAATAATAGGCATGCATATAAAATAAACATGAACAAGCATATCAACCAAAACAACCATACAACAGATTCATTATTTGCCTTCATCAACCGTACCTATATAACCAATCGTTCAAGCATAATAAAGGTGCATACATCGCCATTATAAACCGAATCAGAATATCCTATACACATTCATACATATAATTATCCTTTTATCAACTTCCTAATCCAAATTATGGATAACTTTAGCTTCAACATTCATAAACATACTTCATTATGTATATATATAAATATCACATAACCAAAATCATTTAAACTTAACATCATTTATTCTTACTAAATGCATCAAGCATATATCATTTACCTTATTACCAAAACACATAATTCGTCTATCATTAGCATAGCATATTGAACAAGTTACACATAAACTCACCTTAACTGAGATCATATACACAAACATAAGCATAGAAACCATGTTTTGCATATAATAAGTCAAAGGCAATTTGCTAAACCAAACATATCAAGCACTTAACCAAGTACACATAAAAACGAACTTAAACATAGTGATCAAGCCATTTTAGCATGGCTATATATATATATATACATGTTCCAAAATCAAACATTCCATCTATGCTATACATGCCATAAACCCAAATTCAACTTAGTAAAATACTGAAAAGCGCCGATAGTGTGAGTAGTCTTCTTGACGATCCCGAACTCGTAACATATATCCAAATCTATAATGAAATAAACAAGAATACACACGAGTAAGCTATTTAAGCTTAGTAAGTCATAAGCAATTATATATTTATCAACTATTATTAATTAACACTAAGTTAGCAAAACCGAATATACATGTACTCAAATACAAGGTTATCATATCATAGCACATATAGATTACCAAATCGAATACAAATATTCTCACATAGCAAAACACTTATCTTTACCTACTTAAGAAGGTAAAGCTTATCAATGTACATCAATGATTAAATATATTTATTCACATATATATACAACGGATATCAATTTACCATGTACATATAAGAAAATCCCCCATAACCGAATGTGTCCATGTATATATATATATATATACATCTATCAAGTAATATCATCTTCGTATATGAATAACATCTACTCAATATCATTTTATCCACATATCCAAGATGCCGAAAATACAAACACATTATCTATCAACTTACTTATTCGATAAACATCACATATAACATGTACTTATATAAATACATACCTTATGGCCGAATCTCAAAGACACAGCCCAAAATCAAATTCCAATATATTATATTCATTATTTGTAAAACCAAATGCACACATTAAAATCGCATGTTTATAATCATGTAGATTCAACATTCATATCCATTACATTATCACACTAAAAATTCTATTATTTCTATATTCATACATGTCGATTATCAGCTCAAATTCACATAACACCATTCTTAGCATAATATTTCAACTCAAGTAACATTAATCACAACTTACCTTACTTCTGATGAATTCAATGGGATTTAAGCTTACCTGAGTTTTTAACTCAATAGTTTCACTATGTTACACCTCGATCAATTTATGGTTTCTTCTTTTTAAAGTATCACCAACATTAAGCACGCTAGGCACGAAGCAATATAGCATTAAGAATATATCACGAAGGCATTAAGCACGCTAAGCTAAGCACGAAGCCGAATATATCAGGCACTAAGCCCGCCAGCACAAAGCCGAATATATCATCGGCACTAAGCACGCTAAGCACGAAGCCGAATATGTCACCAGGCACAAGGCACGCTAGGCACGAAGCTCCGAATATGTCACCTAAGCACAAGGTGCGCTGAGGCACGAAGCCGAATATGTCACAAGCACAAGGCACGATAGGCAATAAGCCCGAAATATTTCATAAACCAGTCCATCAAATTTCATTTCTTAACACTATCATCATTAACTAAACATATACACAATTCACATTCACATATAACCACTAATGTACAAATTCTTATCATATATACAAAAACACATCTAATCCATCTTAAAGCCTTTACATTCAGCTAATACATATATTCATACTCAAATTTATCAAATAATTTCATTGAACCTATTCATAAATAATTCTTTAACATACTTTAGCTTAAGGACTTACCTCAGATATCGTCGGACGACAAAAACTGAATATTCGATTATTTCCACTTTTCCTCGATCCAAGTCCGTTTTCTTTTGTTCTTGATCCAATTAAACCTCCAAAGTGCTGAACCTTAGGTAACTTGTCTTCTTTTGTTTCTCTCCTAGATTCGGCAATTGGAAAAAAAATGAACATGCAAGCTCTTTTTTTCATGTTTTATTTAATATATTAACTTAATAATACTTTATTTATTTTTTATAACTTTTATGTTTAATATATATATTAAAAAAAATAAAAACCACATAATGTAACCTTAGTGCCGTCCATTCAATAATTAAAGGGAAATATTGCAACATAAAACCCTCATATTAAAAGAACAACCATTATTCAACCCCTTTGAATTTAACCACTAATTTTTCATTTTATGCGATTAAGCCCTTTTTATTTAATTAAGCACAAAACAATCAAATTTTCATACGAAACTTTCACACATGTTAATTCACAAATAATTAACACGTAAAATAATATTTAAATATATATATTTTGGACTCGGATTTGTGGTCCCAAAACCACTATTCCGATTAGAGTCAAAATTGGGCTGTTACAGCTTTCAATTTTTGTTTTTTAGTTTTCCTTGTTAATTTAAACCATTTGATCAATTGAACAAGTTTGTTTCATTATTTGAATGTTGTTTTAAATATTTAAAGTTAAGTTTTTTTCTTTGAAACACCCCAAACCCGGCCCACAAGCCCCGACCAGATCTGGTATGCTTCTTGAGAAAAACTCTTTTTGTCGTTTTGAAAAACATGTGATTTTGTGGTAAGAGAATAGATTTGAAGTACGATCTTGTTGAAAAGCGGGTTGTGATTTAAGTTTGTATCTTATTAAATCGTTAACTTTATGTTTTAGAAAATTTATTATTCAAAAGAAAAGCTGGATTTAGAACTTATTATTAAGTTGAAAACCATAGGTATTTAGGTGTCAAAACAATTTAATTAGGTTATCGAAAATATTTAATTATTTAGTTGAAGTTGAGCGTTGCAAAATAAAAATTTAAAAGCGTATAAATAAAAGCAGGTTTATAGCGGCCTTATTACAAAAACATAATCCAAAATAAATTTCGAAATAATAAAAGAAATCATAGTAAGTTTAATTAAAAGAAAACCCATATACTGAGTTGAGCAATGGCCACCACGTAGTTCTCGCTGACCCGGTCCATCACGCTAAGTATCACCTGAAAAAGATATCCCACGAGGGGTGAGTCAACAGACTTAATGTGTAACAGTACACTAAAAACCCAATCGATCATAGCAATAAAGCCCATTTAAATCACATTTAGCCATAAGCCCATAATATAGCAAATCAGATAATAACCGATTAAATCACATGTACATATAAAATGAAATGCAATCCCGAGCCCACCTAGATATCCATCTGCTACACACCACCCGTACCTGCCAATTACATCGTGGGGATTACTAAATCGACCCTCCATCCGCTACACACCATCGAAGGCAGTCGTGCAGTCAACTGCACATCGCCCTTATAAATTGTGGCATGGCACCGGATAATTGTGACAGAGTCACGGAATCATAATATGTGACCGAAGTCATCGAATAATATTATTGTGATCGAAATCACCTGATAATATGGTAAAAACCATCGGAACACTTCCCCTTTATCAAAATCACCCATATGCCCATGCACATACGTATTATTCAGATTTTATGCAAAATACCCCCAAAATCATAACGAAATCATACACATTTCATATCCATGCTTACAGCATTATTAACAAAGTATTAGGGGATTAACGTACCCGAATATCATGTACCACTGAATGGTACCCACAACCATTATCATACATATTTCTTATTAACACATGGTTATCAATAATACTATTAATCTATCGGAAATTTAGTGTAGGCTACAGACCTGATAACAGTGAGTACGATACTATCGATACTGACACTCCTTCTTTTTCACAGACGACTCCCCCTATAAGATCATAGTCAGATTCAGCCAACCTGAATAGACAATATGGCCTTTGGCCGAAATTAAGACCCCTTACCTTGATTGACTAGATCCCGAAAATGTCACTTGTCCTTGGAGATGTCGAAATCCCTACATGGTCTATGTTAGATTCGATTCTAACATTTAATGAACCACAATACATGGCCTTCGGCCTAAGATTGTCTTGCTTACCTTGAATATTTAAATCCCGAATGATCTCTCCTTAATCATCGGCTACAAAAAGGATCCCGAAATCCTCCTTCAAGGTTTCGGCCAAAGAGAATTAAAGGATTAGATTCCTAAAGTCGGCTAATCCAAAAGAAAAAGAAAGAAAAATGATTGACAGTTAATCCTTACCACTAACGCTGAGATCTATTGCACCCTTACTTGAAACTACAAAGAGATTCGACTATATAGGAGAATGATTGACTTTGAAGAAGAAAGAGATAAAGAAATCGGCTAGAAAATAAAGAAATGAAAAGGGTTCTTACCACTTGGTTTGAAAGAATGATTATGAAGGGAGAAATATGTGAGAAGAAGGTTCGACTAAGAAACAATTTTGATGGAAATGATGCTAGCAACATTCAGCCAAAGAGTAGAAAAGAAAAAGATGAAAAATGGCCTTAGTGCTATGATGATTTTGACACTAGAGAGGAAGAGCTTGAGAGATTATGAAAAAATTGAGGCCAAATGGTCAAAAACAATGACTAAAAGAAGAAAACAAGAATGCTCACAATGCACCAATTGCATTCGGTTAAGGGAGAGAAAATGAGAAGAAAGTTTCACGAAAAAAAACTCCAAAAATGACCAAACATACTACCATCCTTACCTATGCTACCAAAATATTCGGCCATCCCCCTTAGACCACAAAACCGTCCATGTTCATGGTCAAAATGGCCATGAAATAATTTCCAAAACATCCACCTTGATACATGCCTTGTAATCCTCTACTTTTCCAAAGTTTAAGAAATTCTATCCCCAAGATCAAGCAATTCTATCCCTTATTTCATGCTTACCATGACCTTAAGTCTTCTTGCCATAAAAAAAATTAGCCCATCTTATCCAAAAGTAAAGCTTGGCCAACACATTAGAAGAGCAAAATGCAAAATAAAAGTCACCTAGTTGCTATCCAAGGGATTGAACCTCTCCCTCATGCAATTTCTCATGCGCCAACACCACCTTGCCAATTACTCATCTTGTGCTAATTTTAGACACTTAAATTAACTTAAGTATTCGGGTCACTTGATCCACTTCACTAAATTCTCGGACTAAAATTATTCTATGCCGAATAATTCTATACCCTTTTCAAGGCTATAATAAACACGAAAAGAAGGAAAGAAAATTTTCATTCATAAGCTAAACACCAAAACATACAATATATCGATACTCGATTTTTAGGGTGTTACAACTCTACCCTCCTTAAAGAAAATTTCGTCCTCGAAAATACCTGGCTAGAACAAGTGAGGGTATTGCTGTCGCATTGCCTCTTTTGGCTCCCACGAAGCCTCTTCCAATCCATGGTTACGCCATAACACTTTGACTAGAGGAACTGATTTCCTCCGTAACACCTTCACATCCTGTTCCAAAATCTGAATCGGCTCTTCCTCGTAGGACAAATCTGGTCTTAGTTCCACTTCCTCAACTGGCACTACACGAGATGGATCCAACCGATAACGACGTAGCATCGAAACATGGAACACATCGTGCATGTGCTTCAACTCCGAAGGCAACTCTAACTGATATGCCACTGGTCCAACCCGCTTCAAAACCCGATAAGGTCCTATAAACCTGGGACTTAACTTTCCCTTGCGACCAAATCTCATCACCTTCTTCCAAGGTGAAACCTTTAGGAACACTTGTTCCCCCACAGCAAACTCTATTTCCTTCCACTTAAGATTTGTGTACGACTTTTGCTGTTAGATGCCTCCTTCAATCGTGCCCGAATTACCTTAACCTTTTCTTGATTCGCCACAATCTACGGACCCAAAACACGGCGTTCCCTAATTCTATCCAACACGTAGGAGTGCGACACTTCGTCTATATAGTGCTTCATACGGTGCTATCCAAATCTTGGCTTGATAAGCATTGTTGTTGTCGCAAACTCCACTAAAGGTAAGAACTCCTCCGACTTCCTCTAAAATCTATCACACATCCCTTAACATATCTTCTAACACTTGGATTACTCGCTTCGGTGGCCGTCATTGTGGATGAAATGTCGTCTTGAAGTCAAACACGGTGCCCAAAGCACGATGCAATGCTTTCCAAAAGCGAGGCGTAAACCTCGGATCCCTATCTGAAATAATCGACACCGGCACTCCATGCAACCTCACAATCTCTGCCACATACAACTTCGCCAATTTTTACAAAGAGTAATCAATCCTCACTGGTATGAAATGTGCAAACTTCGTCAATCGATCCACTATCACCCATACCGAGTCTTTCTTAGTAGGCGTAAGGGGAAGCCCACTAACAAAGTCCATGGTGATTCCCTCCCACTTCCACTGCGGAATCTTTATCGGCTGAAGTAATCCCGAAGGTACTTGGTGTTTAGCCTTAACTTGCTGGCACGTTAAGCACTTTCCTACATATTCTGTAACTTTCCGCTTAAGATCAGGCCACCAAAACTGATCCCGTAAATCTCGGTATAACTTACTTCCTCTAGGATGCATAGCATAAGGGCTACCATGCGACTCCTGAAGAATCCTTTGCCTCGACTCCCGATCCTTGACATCTGGACCTTACCCTTGAAACACAATATTCCATCTTTGTTAACACTATAATCTTCCAGCTCCCCATTCTGCACCTGCCATAGCTTAACACTTAGATCATCGTCTACCAACTGTCTTTCTCTCACCTGACTTAACCAGGTCGGCTTTACTTGTAATTTCGCTAGCAAGCTTCCATCGTCATAAAGGCTAAAATGTGTAAACATCGCCCTCAGATCCGACACAACTTTTCGACTTAAGGCATCTGCCACTACATTCACCTTGCCCGGGTGATACTCTATAGAACAATCATAATCTTTCAACAACTCCACCCACCTTCGCTGTCTCAGATTCAGCTCCTTCTGAGTCAGCAGATACTTAAGACTCTTGTGGTTTGTGTAGATCACCGACTTTTCTCCATATAGATAGTGCCTCCATACCTTTAGTACGAAAACCACAACAGCCAACTCCAAGTCATGCGTCGGATAGTTAACCTCGTGTGGTCTTAATTGCCGAGATGCATAAGCAACCACCTTCTTGTCTTGCATCAAAACACATCCCAATCCAATGTGAGACGCATTACAATACACCACGAAATCCTTCCCTGCCTCAGACTGAATCAAAACCGGAGCTTCAGTCAAAACCCTCTTAAGCTTTTCAAAGCTCTCTTCTTTGCTTATCGACCCATCTGAAAGGTACCTCCTTTCTCAACAACCGTCAAAGGTGCACTATTGATGAAAACCCTCTACAAACCTTACAGTAGTAGCACGCTAAACCCAAGAAACTACGAACCTCACTCTGAGACTTAGGTGGTTTCCAATCTAACACCGCCTCAATCTTCCGAGGATCTACCTTATCCCTTTGCGGACACCACATGTCCTAAAAGCGCAACTTCTTTCATCCAAAATTCACACTTGCTGAATTTGGCATAAAGCTTCTTCTCCTTAACACTTGCAACACTATCCAGGAGATCTTGATCATGCTCTATCTCAAACTTGGAATACACTAAGATGTCGTCTATGAACACAACGACGAACTGATCCAAGTAGGATTGAAAAACTCGGTTCATCATATCCATGAACGCAGCTGGGGCATTCATCAATCCGAACGGCATTACTAAAAATTCATAATACCTGTATCTTGTTCGGAAAGCTGTCTTATGGATATCCGCTTCTTTCACCTTAAGCTAATGATACCCCGACCTTAGATCTATCTTTGAGAATACTGCAGACTCCCTTAAGTCGATTGAACAAGTCATCTATCCTTGTAGCAGATACTTATTCTTGATGGTCGACTTATTCAACTCACCGATAATCTATGCACATATGCATAGTCCCATCCTTCTTCTTCTGAACAAGACCATTTGCTCCCCATGGAGACACACTGGGTCGGATAAACCCACGATCAAGCAACTCTTGAATTTGAGCCTTAAGCTCAACCGGCTCCTTTGGTGCCATTACATGCGGGCGATAGATCTTTGGGCCGTGCCGGGCAACAAGTCAATCCCAAATTCCACCTCTCGATCCGGAGGCAATCCTAGAAGTTCTTAGGAAAAACATCCACAAATTCTCTTACAGTCCGACCCTTCAGCAGATTGCCTCCTTAGCCTCCAAGGCAGCGACCAACATAAGAAAAGCCAAACAACCCTTCCTAACCATATTTTACGCCTTAAGGGTAGATACTACATTTGATAAGTAATTACATCTCTAGCCCATCACTACCACTTCCTTATCGTCGAGAGGTTCTCAATGATAGACACTTAGTAGCATAATCTACATTCGCATACGATACTTTACTAACCAATCCATGCCTAAGATTAGATCAAATTTCCTGAATGGCAACTCCATTAAGTCACCAAAGCGTATCCCTTTAACTTCTAAAGGCACTTCCTTAAAGAGCTTATCTACTACTACTAAAGGACTAAATCATCTTTCTAAGTGCAGTCTCGAAGTCACATGCGAGTTTCGAGATACTTCACTAGTGATGTATGAATGAGTTGACCCTATATCTATCAAAGCAATAAAGGGTATTCTAAAGATCGAAAGGTACCGTGATAACATCAGTGCATCACTATCCTCCTACTGACGAGCGCATATACGGACACGGCTATCTAGCCTCGAGTTACCACTACCTCTCGCAGAAGTTCGCGACCTCTATAACCATTACCTCTACCATTTGGACCACGACCCTCGGCGTCCGCTATCCACCTATGCCACTGATTAAAACCACGACTGCTTGGGCGGTTCCTATCCGTATCCATCGACAATCCTTAATCATATGGTCCTTGGACCCACACTTAAAATATTCCCTGTCTTTTCCAACATTCTCTGGGTGCATCTTTCCACACCGAGCACAAATGCAGTCTTGTTCTCCGTAATAACCTCTTGACCTCGCGCCCATCAACTCTAGGTCTCTTTTGAAAATTCTCGGATGACCCTAAAACCCATAGCTCCTCTTATTCTTATTCGACCTTGGTCTCGGTTACATCTCTCGGTCCACTTAACTTCTTCACTATCCGTGCCTATCCACTAAGGCGCAAAGTCTCTTTCCCGTCTTGAGCAATCAACACTCATGACTCATCTCTCGATCCATCCTCGAATCGACACACCGCTCATAATCGTAGCTACTATCCTCCGCATACCGACTTAAGTAGAAACTACGCTTCATACTCACTCACCGACTTATTTCCTTGGACTAAATTTAAAAATGCCTTTCTCTGAGAGTCGATGTAACTAGCTCTAACATATTTTCCCTCAAACTTAATCTTAAAATACCCCCAATCCACTCGATCCGCAGGGGTACTCTCCTTGACAGTGAGCCACCACTGGTAGGTCTCATCTCGAAGCAACAAAACAGCACCTTTTAGCTTTTCCTCAGCAGTGCAGTCCAAATCATCCATGATCCTCTCGACTGCCTCTAACCAATACTCCGCTATATTCGGAGCTACCCTAGATACTACCCTAAAAACCTCGGCTCTGTTTGATCTAAGTTTCTCAACTACTGACTTTCGAGCCCCATTTCCCATACTAGCTCCTACTACTCGCTCTAAAACTCACAGCATAGCCTGCGATACTGCGTTATTTCCTCCAGTTTGCTCTTGAAATTTTGCCCCAACAGCCGGTGGCGGTGCCTTATTTTTGGAACCCTGACCAGACCCAACTGGTTCCGACACAACCATTCTGCCTCTACCGCGTCCACGACGACCGCGTCCCCTAGAACTCATGTCTACTTCGTGTCTTATCTGATTTACGAAAATGTTTATGCATTAAAGTCTTTTCACTTTCTTGTTTAAAGAAAATTTTATGCAACAGAGTTTTAATTAGTGGTTTTTTTTCTGTAGAAGTACACATATACCTAGGGTCTGTGTCTCTAAAGTATAGTTTCCTAGGCCTATTATCTAGAGTATTATACGTCAACATACACAAATAAATTAAAAGAACTTACCTGGCGGACCTGGGCCGAGAACTCGGGTGCTATGCTTCTATAAAACCATTTTAACCAAAAATTTTCAAAAAGTCTTTTGGGCCTAATTTTGAAAACATTGTGGGCTTCAAAACCCAAGGCCAAGTGTTGAAAATTGGGCTCTGATACCAAGTTGAAACACCCCAAACCCGACCCACAAGCCCCGACCGAATTTGGTATGCTTCTTGAGAAAAACTCATTTTGTCATTTTGAAAAACATGTGATTTTGTGGTAAGAGAATATATTTGAAGTACGATCTTGTTGAAAAACCGGGTTGTGATTTAAGTTTGTATCTCATTAAATCGTTAACTTTATGTTTTTAGAAAATTTATTATTCAAAAGAAAAACTGGATTTAGAACTTATTATTAAGTTGAAAACCATAGGTATTTAGGTGTCAAAACAATTTAATTCGGTTATTGAAAATATTTAATTATTTAGTTGAAGTTGAGCGTAGTAAAATAAAAATTTAAAACGTATAAATAAAATAGTTTATAGCGGCCTTATTACAAAAACATAACCCAAAATAAATTTTGAAATAATAAAAGAAAACATAGTAAGTTTAATTAAAAGAAAACCCATATACTGAGTTGAGCAATGGCCACCACGTAGTTCTCGCTGACCCGGTCCATCACGCTAAGTATCACCTGAAAAAGATATCCCACGAGGGGTGAGTCAACAGACTCAATGTGTAACAGTACACTAAAAACCCAATCGATCATAGCAATAAAGCCCATTTAAATCACATTTAGCCATAAGCCCATAATATAGCAAATCAGATAATAACCGATTAAATCACATGTACATATAAAATGAAATGAAATCCGAGCCCACCTAGATATCCATCCGCTACACACCACCGTATTCGCCAATCACACCTGTGGGGATTACTAAATCGACCCTCCATCCGCTACACACCATCGAAGGCGTCATTGCGATCAAGCGCATATCGCCCTTATAAATTGTGGCATGGCCACGGATAATTATGACAGAGTCAGGAATCATAATATGTGACGAAGTCATCGAATAATATTATTGTGATCGAAATCACGGATAATGTGGTAAAACCACGAACACTTCCCTTTATCAAAATCACCCATATGCCCATGCACATACGTATTATTGATTTTATGCAAAATACCCCAAAATCATAACGGAATCATACACATTTCATATCCATGCTTACAACATTATTAACGAAGTATTAGGGGTTAACGTGCAGAATATCATGTACCAACGAATGGTACCCACAACCATTATCATACATATTTCTTATTAACACATGGTTATCAATAATACTATTAATCTATCGAAATTTAGTGTAGGCTACACACACGATAATGATGAGTACGATACTATCGATCATCGACACTCCTTCTTTTCACTGAGACGACTCCCTAGAAGATCATAGTCAGATTCGGCCAACCTGAATAGACAATATGGCCTTTGGCCGAATATTAAGACCCTTACCTTGATTGACTAGATCCCGAAAATGTCACTTGTCCTTGGAGATGTCGAAATCCCTACATAGTCTATGTTAGATTCGATTCTAACATTTAATGAACCACAATACATGGCCTTCGGCCTAAGATTACACTTGCTTACCTTGAATATTTAAATCCCGAATGATCTCTCCTTAATCGTCGGCTACAAAAAGGATCCCGAAATCCTCCTTCAAGGTTTTGGCCAAAGAGAATAAAAGGATTAGATTCCTAAAGTCGGCTAATTCAAAAGAAAAAGAAAGAAAAATGATTGACAGTTAATCCTTACCACTAACGCTGAGATCGATTGCACCCATACTTGAAACTATAAAGAGATTCGACTATATAGGAGAATGATTGACTTTAAAGAAGAAAGAGATGAAAAAATCGGCTAGAAAATAAAGAAATGAAAAGAGTTCTTACCACTTGGTTTGAAAGAATGATTATGAAGAGAGAAATATGTGAGAAGAAGGTTCGACTAAGAAATAATTTTGATGGAAATGATGCTAGCAACATTCAGCCAAAGAGTAGAAAAGAAAGAGATGAAAAATGGCCTTAGTGCTATGATGATTTCGGCACTAGAGAGGAAGAGCTTGAGAGATTAGGCAAAAATTGAGGCCAAATGGTCAAAAACAATGACTAAAAGAAGAAAACAAGAAT
Source organism: Gossypium rotundifolium (assembly GCA_025506655.1). Lineage (NCBI taxonomy): Eukaryota > Viridiplantae > Streptophyta > Magnoliopsida > Malvales > Malvaceae > Gossypium > Gossypium rotundifolium. Next base: position 18,206,522 of record CP106733.1, on the reverse strand, counting down.
GCTCACAATGCACCAATTGCATTCGGTTAAGGGAGAGAAAATGAGAAGAAAGTTTTGTGAAAAGAAACTCCAAAAATGATCAAACACGCTACCATCCTTACCTATGCTACCAAAATATTTGGCCATCCCCCTTAGACCACAAAACCGTCCATGTTCATGGTCAAAATGGCCATGAAATAATTTCCAAAACATCCACCTTGATACATGCCTTGTAATCCTCTACTTTCCCAAAGTTTAAGAAATTCTATCCCTAAGATCAAGTAATTCTATCCCTTATTTCATGCTTACCATAACCTTAAGTCTTCTTGCCATAAAAAAATTAGTCCATCTTATCCAAAAGTAAAGCTTGGCCAACACATTAGAGAAGCAAGAGCAAAATAAAAGTCACCTAGTTGCTATCCAAGGATTGAACCTCTCCCTCATGCAATTTCTCATGCGCCAACACCACCTTGCCAATTACTCATCTTGTGCTAATTTTAGACACTTAAATTAACTTAAGTATCAGGGTCACTTGATCCACTTCACTAAATTCTCCATACTAAAAATTATTCTATACCCGAATAATTCTATACCCTTTTCAAGGCTATAATAAACACGAAAAGAAGGAAAGAAAATTTTCATTCATAAGCTAAACACCAAAACATACAATATATCGATACTCGGATTTTTAGGGTGTTACATTCTTATCCAAGTAGTGTAAGTTTTAGAGTATATTTGTTGTCATTAGATAGATCTAGGTTAATGTAGGTTGTATATAAGTACATTTGTATGCAAACATGCTTGTAATATGTGACATGTGCCTAATATGCCTTGTACAAAATGTATAGCTTTTTCCATACCAGGAAGAACTTCAAGTTCAGTTAAGAATTTTCGAAGCCATATTGCTTCTTTCGTTGCCTCGGAAGCAGCAACATACTCGACCTCCATAGTAGAGTCAGCAGTGCAAGTTTGTATATTAGCCACATATTTTAGAATTATACACATGTTACAATGCTTTGTATAGGTTTTAGGTATACTTGTATAAGACTTTTGACATATTCATATTGTATTTTTTTGTTCGTAGGAGCATATAAAAGGTGTATGGTCAAGTTATACTTAAGCATATACTTAGGGGAGCATCTTAGCTTAAATTTTTCAATAAAAATACTTTGTACCTCATCGATCTTTATTGAAAATCATTAGACTTTTCAAGAAAAAAGGTTAGTTTAAATATACTTAGGGTTGAATCCGGTATAGAAAAATTAGGTTTAAATATATTAAAGGTTTGTATATTCTTTTAAAATTTAGAATTTAATCCATATACTTTAATTTTGGACATATACCATTGTACTTTTTATTTAAAAGTCTTGATCCTCCGTCTAATTTTGTTGTTAATGGTTGTTATAAAAGATGATGAAAAAAATTAGTCTTCAATTTTAACAATTTTTATCAATTTGATCCTTACCTTTTAAAAGTAAATATTTTTTTCCATATTATAAATAAAACCAAAAAAATTAAAATATATATATATTTAAAAATCTAAAATTATGAAAAAGATAGACGTTATTTAAAATTCAAAAATAGAAAATGAAAATTATCATTTTAAATATATATATATATTTCAAAATTCAATGTTGTCTTAATTGGACTGGATCGGCTAATCAGACCGATTGGATTGAAAATCGACTAGGATTTTGATCCAATGAGAAGTAAAAAAGATCAGTTGACCCGTGAGTTGATATGGACTCACTACACCAAAACAGACTTTTAGCGGTGTTTTTAGTGGCGTTTTAATGAAAAACGCCGCAAATATTATACATTTGCAGTGTTTGAAAGAAAACGCCGCAAAAAAGTTGAGCAATAGCAACGTTTTAGAAATAACCGCCGCTAAAAATGGGAAATAGCGTTTTTTTTAAAAACGCCACTAAAACTGAGCATTAGCAGTAGCTTTTGAAAAACGCCGCTAAAAACTAAGCTTTTTTCGCGCTTTTGAAAAAATGCCGCTAAAACTCGAGCATTAGCGACACTTTTAAAAGTGCTAATAAGCTAATTCAGCGCTTTTGAAAACGCGCTAAAACTTGAGCATTCGCGGCGCTTTTTAAAAAGCACCGCTAATAAACTGAGCATTCATGGCACTTTTGAAAAAACGCCGCTAAAAACCTGACCATTAGCGGCGTTTGTGCTAAAAACACCGCTAAAAGTTTTTCATTTCTGCTTTGAATTATATATTTTATTTTGATACATTCACTTATAAGCAATGGGAAAGTTTCATTTTAGTTACTTAATTATGAAAAGTTACAAATTGCTAACTAAACAATTTAGAAGTTTTCATTTAAGTTACAAATTAAGCTATTAAAATTGATTTAGGGTTTAATATTTAGTATGTTAATTTCATGGTTTAGGTTAATTTGTTATTTTGGTGTATGGGTTTAGTGTTTTAAAGTTTGTTGTTTGGGTTTATTGTATAGTGTCTAATATCTTAGTGTTTACTGGCCGTATTAAGGTTTAAGTGTTAATTAGTGGTTAGGGGTTTAGAGGAAAATGGTTAATTGGTTAGGATTTTGGGTTTAGGGTTTATAGGTTATGATTAATGGGTTTAGGGTTAGGGGTTTGGGGGGAAATGGTTAATGTGTTAGGTTTTTGGGTTTAGTGTTTTATGGTTTAAGTTTAAGATTTTAGGGTTTAGGGTTTAGGATTTAAGGTTTTAGGATTTAGGGTTTAGGGTTTAGTGTTTAAGGTTTTATAGGGTTATTATTAGGGTTTGGATTAAATCTAAATAAGATAAATATATATAAATTATTAGTTTTAAAATATTTATATATATCAAAATTAATGGGTTAAATCCCAAAGGCATACATGAACAATAGTTTAGTGTGCAATTGTATATACTTTAATTTAATTTGATCCGTATATTGTAAAATATTAACACATGCAATTATTATATTGATATAAGTAATTAACACCATTTTATTATATTTAGATATGCATGCATAAATATTTATATTAATTCAACATAAAATATATCGATGTGTTCATTTTTAAAATATGTATGATAAAATTAAAATTAAAGTTTCAACTGTACTTAGGGTTGAGAGTGTAATTTTAAGGGTAATTTTAGTGGCATTTTAGCTTATAAAGCATATAAATAAGCTTGGTGTAAAAACGATGTCATTTTCATCCTGTTTTTAGTGGCGCTTTAGAAAAAAATACCGCAAAATATGTTTTTAGTGGCGTTTTAGCAAAAAACGCCGCAAATTTGCAAACTAACATCGTAAACGTTGCCGTTTTACCTAAAAACACAAAAATTTAAAAACCTAAAAAACTTTGAAAATATATATATATATATAAATATATATATTTGAATGTTTAATTTCTATAAAATTATATACAAAACTAAAAAAATATTTATAAGTAAATGAATATCTGTTTTTCAATTTTTCTAACATGAAATTTATTTTTTAAAGAATAAATCTAATAAATAAAAATAATATTAATAAGTTAGCACTAGTGGCTTTTTTCATAAAAACATCGGTAATATCTGAACGAGCGTCGTTTTCTGCTGAATGTTTAGTGGCATTTTTGCAAAACGCCGTAGAAGATTGTGTTTTGCCGGCGTTTTAGCCTGAAAACGCCGCTAATATATATCAAGTGTTTACAAAACGGCGCCATTTTGGTGATTTGTTATTAGTGGCGTTTTAGTAAAAACGCCGCAAATATGTATTATGTTAATAAAACGGCACCGTTTTCCATTCTTATTAGTGGTGCCTTTAATAAAACGCCAGAAATATGTTCGTTTTACTGATGTTATTAGTGGCATTTTTGCCCAAAGCATACAACATTGAGAAAAAACAATGACATTTTCAATAATGTATTTTGTGGCGTTTATTTAAAAGCGCCGCAATAGGGATAAATTTTATAGAAACGGCGTCGTTCTTTTTACATCCATTTTAATTACTCAGATACCTTAAGTCATTTCGTCTGTTACCCAATTTTTCTAACTCCCGAAATCCCTAATTTTTTCTTCCCCCTTTAGAATTCCCCTTAGAATCCCTAATTTCTTATTCGATTCTGGTACAAATTTCTTCCCCAATTTGATTCTTCGATCCACCGTGAGTTTATCGGTATTTATTTCCCCTCCGTTTGATGTTTAATTCAATGTTTATGGTTTTTACAAGTGTTTTTGGTTTCGGTTTTTACATCAAATGACTTCTTTCTTGATGAGAGCGCTTCTTTCTCTGTAATTTGTGTCTATTGTTTCCTTTTATTCGATTTTACCTTTTATTATTATTATTTTTCTATTTTCTCGTCCTCCCTTTTAGTACGTGTTCTTTCTTAAGCGCATGCCAAAATAACATACTATTGAGTTGTTTCCATTTTTTCAAACGACATTTCTACGGAGAAAAATTTTTAACTTTAAAACCGGTTTAAGTTTTTGATAAAAGATAGCGTTTGGTTAAAATAGTTGAGATGGACTTACTTTAAAAAAATATTTGTTAAGTCAAGTTATTAGGTATATTTTATATGTACCGATGGTACTTGTACGATTGCGCATGAATTCATTCCAAAATAACATACTATTTTAGGAGGCCTTATTCAATTAAAACCAACCAAAAATAAAGAAAGTGTAAAGAATGAAATTCAAAATCTAATATATTTAACACTCCTTTGCATGGCCACCTCGAGTCCATCCGCCCACATCCGCAATCTACACGTCACCAAAAATATAAAGGAGAAGGTGAGTCGCCAAGAATGTAACCCTTCCCGGTTTAAGCAATTTCATACACAATGTATAACAATTAATCATGCATCAAGTCATATACCCCACCTAACCGTCCATATCACCTTTCTCTACCCTGTGTGGTACCAAACCACTGGTGGTGCCAAACCACTGGTGACGTATAGTCACAGATGTGATACCAAATCACTGGAGGTGCCAAACCTCTAGTGTCCGAAGACACAAATCGGTTGATGGGGCCAACCCATCGCGTGATACCAAATGATTTGGGGCCAACCCACGGTGGTTTCAACCAAGTGACAAGTCGCTTGAGGTGCCACCTCGGAGGTACCAAACCTCGGTGACCGTAGTCACATGTGTTAAAACACCGTGTCCGTCGACACAATATAACGCCCCTCCACTCATCAACCCATATCAAGCTTATGAACAGAGTTTAAGTCAAGATACATTTATTACATGAATCAAATAAGCCATGCTTCCCAAAAGCATATTTAACAATCACATATAGAAAGTGACTTACCGAGATCCTCGCTTGTACCATCAAGGTACTAATTAGTATCTACATAAAGTAGATTTACACATAGCATGCATTTAATTAATTATTATAAGTGTGTATGTACACTGTCACCCACGAAGTCTAAATCCGAAAAGAGAGTCGGCCACCCTAGATCTATTGTCCCTAGATTCGCCAAAACATGAGTTAGTACTATGGCCTAATCGGCCAACCCAAGTAATTTAAAGGGTCATCTTTTGTCGAATCTGCTTCACCAAGTACCATCGGTTAGTAAATAAGCTAATAGCCTTGGCTTGAATACTTGCAAGTTAAATCCATGAAAATTGATTCTTACCCCCACTTACCACTCGATTGGTCACGAATGAAAGCTTAGTTTGACGATCTCAAAATCCCGAAGCACCTAGATAGATTTGATTCAACAAGTGATTAGCACCCTAAGGTCAATTGCCGAAACCAATTACCTACCTTTATGAAAGTCGACAAGAAAGGAAGATATGGAAAGAGGGTTCGGCCATCACTTACCTTCACAATCGATTGAATAAAGGAGAAATCCCAAAGCCACTATACTATTCGGCCAAGACTACTAAGGGAGTAATAGGGAGATTCGGCTAGAGGAAAATAATGGGAGAAAAGAGTGTTAGAATTTTGGCAAATAAGAGTGAATGTTCGGTAAATAGGAAATAAAAGAAAAGGAAGATTGAGGATGGGGATTCGGCAAGGAGAAATAGAGAGGGTTTCGGCCAAAGTCTTGAGAGGATGGAAAAATAAAAGAAAAATAAGAAGAAAAGGTGTTAGAAATTTCGGCTAAGCAAAATGGAAAAAGAAAAGCAAGGTGATCACTTGGTGTTTTAATAAACATTCAGCACTATCCCCTCCCCCCTTACTTGCCGTCCACTCCTACCAAAGGAGTTCAAAATTCATTCAACCACCTTAATTTACTCTAGGCCACTTGTTTGATTAAATTCAAAATAACTTGAATTAAATCCCCATAATCAATGAATAATCCAAGTAATATCTTCTTTATCTTCTATTATCCTTAGAATTAATAATAAAATAAAATGCTCATATTATCCTTGATTATCTAAATAATTAATAAAAAGAGTTTAAGGAGAGAAAGAACTCTCCCTTCCTATGCCGTCCAAAATAAGAGTAAAAAGGGAGAATTGTGACTCGAACCAAGGTTCTCCCTTGTTCCTTGATGGCGTCACATGTAGCCCCCAAGTGGCCCTCCTTTTGCCACTTTTCCAAGACTTATTTTATGTCAAATGTTCCTTCATTTATTCTTATAACCCCTAACTACTAAGGCTATCCACCTTTAAAGCTTATAAATAATATTTTCTACTATTCCGAGCCAACTCAAGGCCCTTAATTAAATCTTATCATTCCATAAATATTATCTTAGCCATTCAACACAAGCAAAATATTGCAAATACAAATAACCCCATTTTTAGGATGTTACAAGTTAAATGTTATTTATTTCAAAAATTTTGTACTCTGAAATATTGAAAAAATTTTAGTTGATCCCTTAATAGAAGCTTCGAATTGTCTTCTCTGTCTGTTATTTTCCCCAAAACAATTTTATTGATTTAAAGAATGTTTTAATCACCATAAATGTTACCGTTGACATCAATCTAATTTTATATATATTAATTCGTTATCCTAACATGCTTTGATGTTATTTGAAAACTATGCTTTGGATTTTTCCGTATTTGCCTTCAACCTAAGTTTTCACTTATATTTTGTGTCTGTTTGCGTTTGAGATATGCTTTCTCTATTTGTTCTTTAGATACTATTGGTGTTGAAGAAATTGACATGGGTTACAAAATTTTAACTTGAATCACTTTGGGATCTGTAATTTTGGACTGTTATTGAATGTTGGGGGATTTAATGGCATATGTTTTATTTGTGGTATGTTGAGTCAATGTCCAAAACTCTTAGTGTTTCAGTACTATCTCCTTTGATATCTCTAGCTACTAGATTAAGGAACTGTGTTTTATTGTTTTTGACTTTGTTTTATTGTAGTAAAGTGTGCCCCCCCATTTGTAGAAGCCGAACTCTGGTTCGAATCAGCTAGAAGCTATCTGCCTGTGCGTAAGCCTAGTTATGTTACATACTTATATTTCTTGTCTATTTATCCATGGAGCGGGTGGAGCAATATTAAGGATAAGTTTATATTAGATTGTCTTAACTACACTGGGATTTTTACTTGTGAGCAGCACTAGCAAAAGCCCAACAACAGGTGCTTGATCGACAAGAAAGGGATTATATTATTAGCCAAGTTACTGCTGCAAAAGGTAATGCATAAATTTTAATAACTTTCTGAGGAAGGCTTATATATTTGCATAGCATTGTTACTTGAAATTTTATTAAAAAATCAGAAAACTTTTGTTGAAGAATAGAAATTTGTTTTGTTTTCACTATATTTATGATATAAATTCTGAGCTTTGCATTCAACTTTTGATATGGATGATATTAGTGATCTTGTAGTGCAAAGGTAGGATGAAAGTTACTAGTGTAGTACTACTAATAGTAGCAGCAGTAGGAATTATATGGACATTGATTGTGTTAATAATTACATTAAAGAGTTAAAATGATTGATGCAATTGGATTTCTACAATTGCAGAGATCAACTGTGTAACATCCTAAAATTGGGCCTAGTAGGATTGGGCCCAATGGAGTAGGAATGTTTAAAATTTTGAGAACAAGAGAATGACAATATTGCAAATTGGACTTATTAGTTAAGTGAATTTGGAAGGTTACGAGGCTTCTATGAAGTTCCGGGTTCGAGTTGGGCCTTAGTAAAATTTTGTGATTTAGCCTATTAAGGAGAGATAGTAAGTGGCTTCAAGGCTTATGGAATTAGATGAGTAATTTGTTAGCATAAAGGAGCTTATGGTAAAGAGGTTATGGCATTAAGTGATGTACCTTGAAGGAAGAGGTTCAAATCCCATTGTTTGCAAATTTGACTATTATTTTTGCTTTCCTTCCTTATGTGTCGGCCAAGAAGTATTTTTGGTAAGTGTGGACTTTATTATTTTGGTAAGGTGGCTAAAAGAATATGGCAAGGTTAAAGTTTGGGAAAGGAATCAAGAGGAATAGGAAAGAAAGGGGGACAAGAGGCTAATATCGGGGGAGGTGTTTTGGAAAGTATGAGTGGCCAAATCTTATCCTAAGGGGGGATGCATGTGGATGGTTTTGGAGTAATTAGGTGGCTGACATTTTATTTGGCATTTGGTAAAGTCTTAGCTTTGTTTTGGCCAAAAATCCTTTTGACAACTTTGTGCCATTTCTCTCAATTTTGCAACCCTCCTTGCCAAATCATAGTAGCACAATAGTGCATTGTTTTTCCTCTCAAATTCTTTTCTTTTCCTTTGCTTTGTGCGAAATTACAAGCCTTGGGGACCATAGTTTCTTCTTTCTTTTTACTTTGGCCGAATTCCCCTAGCACAATTGTGCATTTTCTTACTCTTTTGTTTGATCAAGATTTTCATCTATTGTTTATTCCCCTTTTGATTTCCAAAATTACAAGGCACTCTTCTTCCATCCAATCTCTTCTTAATCAAATCGGTAAGTAATCGTATTTTCCTCTTTTCATTTCATTTTCTTTTTCTTCCAAGCCGTATATAGGTGAAGGGGGTGTATTGTGGTGATTCCTCCTCAAGCCGAATAAGGTGTGGCTAACATTGTTTTTGTGTTAATCACTTTTAAGGACTCGAAGTACTTTATCGGAGGGCCAATCGAACACCTATCCCTCGTAATAAGAGACTCGGATTGTTGGTAAGTGACAAATTGTTAATCAATCAAAATAATTGGTTGAAGTGGTAAATTCAGTTTTGGTATTAATTGTTGATCGATTGTATCTTTAGGTGCCGCGGAGAATTTCGTGTTACGGATTCCGAATAAGGTGTGTAATCCCGTACCCTTCCGAATATATGTTTGAAATGGTGAGTAAGTCTCACATCTCTTTGAAAGTTTACATGAAATATTCTGTGATTCGGTAGAAATACCGAATAAAACCGATAACCGGCATTCGTGATCACTCGAGAGTGCGTATATTCGTAGTGGTAATCATATTTTGTAATAAAACAGTTTCGGTCAGAAACAGTTTCTTGTATTTGAAAAATCATGAAAAATTGGATAAAAGGAATTACAAAGTGAATAAGATATCAGATTAAATATTACTGTGTCTATTTTAATATGGAAGAAACAGAGAGGAAAAGGAATATTAGATTCTGAGATATGTTAATTTTAGTGAGACTGGTTTTGAATGACTTCGGGGTATTCTGTTCTATTTTGGAAAAATCATATAAAATTGTACAAAGTGAATTAAGAGTTATAATTGATATGTATGGATTCCTTAGTGAATCTATTTTCAAAAGAAATAAGTGGGAGCAGTAGATGAAAATCTTACAGTAAGATATTTGAGATTAAGGTAAGAGAGGTCAGAATCATTGGACAGTGAAACAAGGGGAATTTTAAGGAATAAACTGTACTAAATGGTTAAGGTAAAAATTCTGGAAAACTTATAGTAGAAAGATATACGAGTCTAGTTTCAAAGAAAATTTACGGATTTAGATTTCGAGTTTTCTAACTCGAGTTATGGCCAATTTAGTCAGTGTGATGCAGTTGGACAGTTTCATTTTTATGCCCCAAATTAGTAATTAGGCTTAGGTTGCGAAATTACCATTATACCCTTAGAGGGTAAATTACTGAATTACCCTTTGTGGGTACGATTACCGAATTATGAAAATGCCCTTACGGGTCAAGTTACAAAATGCCCCTAATGGGCGAATTATGAAAATGTCCCTATGCACTAAATTACGAAAATACCCTTTATGGGTCAAATTGAAATATGTTGCTATATGGGCCTCATGTGAATAATGGGCCAAATTTTCTAGATCGATTAATGGGCCAAATTTTGCTAGATCGTTAAATGGGCCAAAATTTTGCTAGATTGTTAAATGGGCGAAAACCACGATAAATAGTTAAATGGTAAGAAATCTCTACTAGATCGTTAAGCGGTAGAAAATATGCTAGATCGTTAATTGGGCCTAAGTTGCTAAAGTGCTAAATGGGCTAAATGTTATTTTGTGTTATGGGCCTTAATTAAAAACTTGAAATATTGATTCTCTTGTAAATTGGGCCTTTTGCTAAAATTATCATATGGATATAAATTGTTATGCATACATGTTTGCATGGGTTGGGAAAATGATGAAGAGAAGAAAGGCATTGCCAAAATCTAGTTCGGTGGCTCGCCACAAATATGGCTTATTGCCTCTAGTTCGGTGGCTCGCCACAAATAATCAAATGGCTTATTGCCTCTAGTTCGGTGGCTCGCCACAAATATGGCTTATTGCCTCTAGTTAGGTGGCTCGCCACAAATAATCAAATGGCTTATTGCCTCTAGTTCGGTGGCTCGCCACAAATATGGCTTATTGCCTCTAGTTCGGTGGCTCGCCACAAATAATCAAATGGCTTATTGCCTCTAGTTCGGTGGCTTTGCCACAAATATAAAATGGCTTAATGCCTACATTTGGTGTGTTGGCGGGGTGGGTTGACTTGATCCCCAGGTGTGATGGTTGGTATGGGGTGTGTAGCGGATGGAAATTAGGCTTGGTTTGGGAATTGCATATCACATGCATATTATATACATGTTATAATTGTAATTGGGCTTAGGCCCAAAATATTGCTATGTGTGTTCAGGCCAGGTGGATGATGGTAAGGGATTATACATGAGTTCTTGTAACTCACCCCTTTCTCTTAACCACGTAGGTAATGCTCCGTGAGGTGGACTTGGGCCATGGATGACTCGGTGGAGGCCATTCTTCGAAATAGTGTTTTGAATTTTAAATTTCTATTCCGTTATTTTATTATTTTGGTTTATGTTGTAATAAGGCCTCGAACTATTTTATTATTTGCTTTATGGTTGGTTTACTTATTATTTTGCTTAAATGGTTTTAAACGAGAATTTTTCTAAGAACGAAAATAAAAGTTTTTCCAAATTTATTAATAAATGGATTTCAAGATAAACTTTTACAAATATGATTTAACTCGAACTTTCTTTCAATTTATTAACGACATTTTCAAAAGTCACGGATTTAAAGTTCAATTCCTTGAATTGTGATTCATAAATCAATCTCTCAAAAATACTTGTATTTTATTGACGTTTCCGCAATGTTTTAAAATGCTTTTGCAACTCTATTTCAAACGTCACATTTTTGTAAATCGTTTATTTCAAAAATGCTTTCACAACCGAAAAGGTTTATTAAAGATAATTATGTTTTCACGTAGACACAATTGCTTAAGTGTTTTGGGTTTTAACAAGGAGGTTGTGATTCTCAAACAAGTTGTTAACAATTGCAAAGATGGTTTTGAAAAACACTTCCATGTGGCACGCCAGATTCGGGCCTAACTTCTAGGCCGGGTTTGGGGTATTATATTTTATGGTATCAGAGCCCAGTTTGAAAACTCGGTTGTGGTTTGGGTTCATAAACGTTTCCGAAATTGTTTTGAATTTTAAATTATAATACACGTTTGAAAGGAAGTATGGCACCACGGGTATCCGGTACCAAGTCAAGTAAGTATTTGTTTTCGTTTTATGATTATTGTGATATGACTATAGAAACACTCTAGAACTTTTAGTTTTAGATATTGAAACTATAGAGATTGAGACTTTAGGATGCGTTTTGAAAACAACTTCTACTCTTATACTCCATAAAATATTGTTTAATAAACCTTTGAAATAGCATAATGATTCATAAAACTCTTAATCGATTATATCGACTTAGTGAACATGAGCGCTAGAAGACGCGAACGCAGTGAGCGTGGACGTGGTAGAGGCTGAGGTGCTAGGGCTAGATCTTTGGCACCAAGGCATGTGCCCGAAAGGGAGACGTTGGCATCGCCCGATGGTGAGACGGATCTCGTGTCCGATTTAAGGTTGATGAGTGACTTCAGATAGTTAAGAAAGTATTGGAGGAGGTTAAAGGAATCAGTGAGGCACTTTGAGTTGAGTGCGTGGATTATAAGAAGAAAAGAGATCGTGGTTCTTTAGGGTCACAGTCTCGTTCTGTGAAGCGTGTCAAGGCACGCGCAAACTTTCCAACTTGTGATTATTGCAGAAGGCGTCATCTGGGAGAATGCTGGAGGAGGTTAGGAGCATGCTAGAGATGTGAGTCTAAGGAGCATAAGGCTCAGGATTGTTACATCACCATCAAGTCAGTTATGGTTGGAAGTGATGATAGAATGTAAGAAAAATTTTGGTATAAGTGGTATATAACGGTTTGCTACCGTGGTTAGATGTTTGGTTGTGTAAAAGGATTTAAGATTAAGTTAAAAGTACATTGTGGTTTTTAAGAGCGAGTCTTGCAATGAAAGCTTAGTGATGTGATCTGAGCAATACGTTTAGTAGTTGATTGGAAATTTCGAGGATGAAATTTCTTTAAGGAAGGTAGAATTGTAACATCCTAAAATTGGGCCTAGTAGGATTGGGCCCAATGGCGTAGGAATGTTTAAAATTTTGAGAACAAGAGAATGACAATATTGCAAATTGGACTTATTAGTTAAGTGAATTTGGAAGGTTCTGAGGCTTCTATGAAGTTCGGGTTCGAGTTGGGCCTTAGTAAAATTTTGTGATTTAGCCTATTAAGGAGAGATAGTAAGTGGCTTCAAGGCTTATGGAATTAGATGAGTAATTTGTTAGCATAAAGGAGCTTATGGTAAAGAGGTTATGGCATTAAGTGATGTACCTTGAAGGAAGAGGTTCAAATCCCATTGTTTGCAAATTTGACTATTATTTTGCTTTCCTTCCTTATGTGTCGGCCAAGAAGTATTTTTGGTAAGTGTGGACTTTATTATTTTGGTAAGGTGGCTAAAAGAATATGGCAAGGTTAAAGTTTGGGAAAGGAATCAAGAGGAATAGGAAAGAAAGGGGACAAGAGGCTAATATCGGGAGGTGTTTTGGAAAGTATGAGTGGCCAAATCTTATCCTAAGGGGGATGCATGTGGATGGTTTTTGGAGTAATTAGGTGGCTGACATTTTATTCGGCATTTGGTAAAGTCTTAGCTTTGTTTTGGCCAAAATCCTTTTGACAACTTTGTGCCATTTCTCTCAATTTTGCAACCCTCCTTGCCAAATCATAGTAGCACAATAGTGCATTGTTTTCCTCTCAAATTCTTTTCTTTTCCTTTGCTTTGTACCGAAATTACAAGCCTTGGTGACCATAGTTTCTTCTTTCTTTTACTTTGGCGAATTCCCCTAGCACAATTGTGCATTTTCTTGCTCTTTTGTTTGATCAAGATTTTCATCTATTGTTTATTCCCTTTGATTTCAAATTACAAGGCACTCTTCTTCCATCCAATCTCTTCTTAATCAAATCGGTAAGTAATCGTATTTTCCTCTTTTCATTTCATTTCTTTTTCTTCCAAGCCGTATATAGGTGAAGGGGTGTATTGTGGTGATTCCTCCTCAAGTCGAATAAGGTGTGGCTAACATTGTTTTGTGTTAATCACTTTTAAGGACTCAAGTACTTTATCGGAGGCCAATCGAACACCTATCCCTCGTAATAAGAGACTCGGATTGTTGGTAAGTGACAAATTGTTAATCAATCAAAATAATTGGTTGAAGTGGTAAATTCAGTTTTGGTATTAATTGTTGATCGATTGTATCTTTAGGTGCCGCGGAGAATTTCGTGTTACGGATTCCGAATAAGGTGTGTAATCCCGTACCCTTCCGAATATATGTTTGAAATGGTGAGTAAGTCTCACATCTCTTTGAAAGTTTACATGAAATATTCTGTGATTCGGTAGAAATACCGAATAAAACCGATAACCGGCATTCGTGATCACTCGAGAGTGCGTATATTCGTAGTGGTAATCATATTTTGTAATAAAACAGTTTCAGTCAGAAACAGTTTCTTGTATTTGAAAAATCATGAAAAATTGGATAAAAGGAATTACAAAGTGAATAAGTTATCAGATTAAAGATTACTGTGTCTATTTTAATATGGAAGAAACAGAGAAGGAAAAGGAATATTAGATTCTGAGATATGTTAATTTTAGTGAGACTGGTTTTGAATGACTTCGGGGTATTCTGTTCTATTTTGGAAAAATCATATAAAATTGTACAAAGTGAATTAAGAGTTATAATTGATATGTATGGATTCCTTAGTGAATCTATTTTCAAAAGAAATAAGTGGAAGCAGTAGATGAAAATCGTACAGTAAGATATTTGAGATTAAGGTAAGAGAGGTCAGAATCATTGGACAGTGAAACAAGGGAATTTTAAGGAATAAACTGTACTAAATGGTTAAGGTAAAATTCTGGAAAACTTATAGTAGAAAGATATACGAGTCTAGTTTCAAAGAAAATTTACGGATTTAGATTTGAGTTTTCTAACTCGAGTTATGGCCAATTTAGTCAGTGTGATGCAGTTGGACAGTTTCATTTTTATGCCCCAAATTAGTAATTAAGCTTAGGTTGCGAAATTACCATTATACCCTTAGAGGGTAAATTACTGAATTACCCTTTGTGGGTACGATTACCGAATTATGAAAATGCCCTTACGGGTCAAGTTACGAAAATGCCCCTAATGGGCCGAATTATGAAAATGTCCCTATGCACTAAATTACGAAAATACCCTTTATGGGTCAAATTGAAATATGTTGCTATATGGGCCTCATGTGAATAATGGGCCAAATTTTCTAGATCGATTAATGGGCCAAATTTTGCTAGATCGTTAAATGGGCCAAAATTTTGCTAGATTGTTAAATGGGCCGAAAACCACGATAAAAAGTTAAATGGGTCAAATCTCTACTAGATCGTTAAAGCGGGTAGAAAATATGCTAGATCGTTAATTGGGCCTAAGTTGCTAAAGTGCTAAATGGGCTAAATGTTATTTTGTGTTATGGGCCTTAATTAAAAACTTGAAATATTGATTCTCTTGTAAATTGGGCCTTTTGCTAAAATTATCATATGGATATAAATTGTTATGCATACATGTTTGCATGGGTTGGGAAAATGATGAAGAGAAGAAAGGCACATTGCCAAAATCTAGTTCGGTGGCTCGCCACAAATATGGCTTATTGCCTCTAGTTCGGTGGCTCGCCACAAATAATCAAATGGCTTATTGCCTCTAGTTCGGTGGCTCGCCACAAATATGGCTTATTGCCTCTAGTTCGGTGGCTCGCCACAAATAATCAAATGGCTTATTGCCTCTAGTTCGGTGGCTCGCCACAAATATGGCTTATTGCCTCTAGTTCGGTGGCTCGCCACAAATAATCAAATGGCTTATTGCCTCTAGTTCGGTGGCTTTGCCACAAATATAAAATGGCTTAATGCCTACATTTGGTGTGTTGGCGGGGTGGGTTGACTTGATCCCCAGGTGTGATGGTTGGTACAGGGGTGTGTAGCGGATGGAAATTAGGCTTGGTTTGGGAATTGCATATCACATGCATATTATATACATGTTATAATTGTAATTGGGCTTAGGCCCAAAATATTGCTATGTGTGTTCGACCCAGTGGATGATGGTAAGGGGATTATACACTGAGTTCTTGTAACTCACCCCCCTTTCTCTTAACCCTGTAGGTAATGCTCCGTGAGGTGGACTTGGGCCATGGATGACTCGGTGGAGGCCATTCTTCAGAAATAGTGTTTTGAATTTTAAATTTCTATTCCCGTTATTTTATTATTTTGGTTTAAGTTGTAATAAGGCCTCTGAACTATTTTATTATTTGCTTTATGGTTGGTTTACTTATTATTTTGCTTAAATGGTTTTAAACGAGAATTTTTCTAAGAACGAAAATAAAAGTTTTTCCGAAATTTATTAATAAATGGATTTCAAGATAAACTTTTACAAATATGATTTAACTCGAACTTTCTTTCAATTTATTAACGACATTTTCAAAAGTCACGGATTTAAAGTTCAATTCCTTGAATTGTGATTCATAAATCAATCTCTCAAAAATACTTGTATTTTATTGACGTTTCGCAATATTTTAAAATGCTTTTGCAACTCTATTTCAAACGTCACATTTTCGTAAATCGTTTATTTCAAAATGCTTTCACAACCAAAAGGTTTATTAAAGATAATTATGTTTTCACGTAGACACAATTGCTTAAGTGTTTTGGGTTTTAACAAGGAGGTGTGATTCTCAAACAAGTTGTTAACAATTGCAAAGATGGTTTTGAAAAACACTTCCATGTGGCACGCCAGATTCGGGCCTAACTTCTAGGCCGGGTTTGGGGTGTTACAAACTGAATGTGCCTTTGTGATCATAAAACCTTGAAATAGGATCAATGGTGTAGAAATCAGAGAATTTCGAAATTGAGAACACTTGTGTATTGAGATGAAAGAGTACATAAATATATGCATGAGGAAATTAGCAAGCAATACATAATAAAAAAAATCATTTATAATCAATAATTCCAAAGATGATGTTGTTTGGTATAGCATATGCCTTAAGAATCTCACCCTTACTAAGTTTCATGAATGCTAAATAAAAGCTGTAAATGCACCTTCAACTAGGAAAGATAGTAATAACTTTTTCATGTATTTGAATTCTATTATTTTATATTTAAATTGTAATAATTGAATCTTATTTGCTTAGTTGTATTTGTGGTTTATGCTTTCTTGTTTCTCTTAACTATGTTAACTTGCAGACAGTGGATCAATTCATTTTGGTGCTGTTACTGCTCCGTTTTTAAACTGTTGAAGCCCTATTCAGGTACTGTAACTTGAATTGTTTATTTGCGGGAAATTGAGATGTTTTATTCTGAATCGAGGTCTAAATATGTTGCTAATTTTTGACTACGACCTCTCTGTTTCTCAAAGGTGAGTGGAGTAGACCAACTTATTGAAATTATTAAGGTACGTTTTACTTCAAAATTCTGATCACTAAGAGTTATATCATGATGAATTTGTTCAAATTGCTGTCCAATAAAATAAAAGATTCAATGTATATCATTTGGAAACCTAACGGGTTGCCTTATATCTCTTTGTAAGATATAATGGATCCTCCTAGGTGTAACAATGCCACGTATGATGAATCTTAAAGATTTTCCATCCAAATTGTCATTTATTATCCTACTTGGTTGGTATATATCTTTATTTATTATATTGCTGTCCAATAAAATAAAAGATTCAAAGTATATAAATTTGAAACCTAACGGGTTGCCTTATATCTCATTATAAGATATAACGGATCCTCCCCAGGTGTAATAATGCCACGTATGATGAATCTTAAAGATTTTCTGTCCAAATTGTTGTTTATTATCCTGCTTGGTTGGCATATATGCTATTTATTATATTGCTTTCCAATAAAATAAAATGTTAAGTAATATATTATAAAATGTGATGTTAACCATTTTAGATAGTTTTCTTACGGTTTTTTTTAATATAAAAATCAATTAAGATAACAAACAAATTATGATCCATGAATATATTGATAGTGATTAAGCTTACGATATTTTATTTTATTCACAAACAATTTATACTTATAAATTCAATCGATTATTGATTAAAATTTTTTTTAAAAAGATAATCAATATTTTATTTTATTCACAAACAAATTATACTTGTAAATTCAATCGATTATTGATTACGATTGTATTTAGACAATATACGGTTTCTTTTTAATATATTGATTTACATAAGAGAGGGAGTGACTTGATTAAATTTTAATATATTGAATATGCTAAAATTAAATTTCTTTTTAGAAATCGGTTTTGTTTAGTTAAACCCCAACATCAAATTCTTTTTAATAGAAAATCCAATTCTTTATTAATATAAAATCAATTCTTTCTTTTTTTTAAAAAAGTAATTTAAAACTTCTTGTTCTTAAAATTTATATAAAATTGACGTAAAAATAAAATATTATTTAGTTAAGGGTAGTAATGTTATTTTCACACTTATTACTTACTTATTCTTTATCAACATGTAATTCAACCAAATAATGTAATCCTATTCAAATTTTGCTCTATTCCATTATAGTAAATCAAACATAAAGTCATGGTCGTTTGAACTAGTTGGGCTATCAATTAGGAAAAAGTATTAGTCTAATTGACTTGAAAATAAGTATGTACCGATTAAACCAAGTTAAAAAATAAAATTATTTTTTAATATTTTTTTATTTTTAGTGATTTATTCAATTAAAACATATTTAGTAACTTTGCCAATTAAATAATTTATCCCGATATCTTTAATTTTCTAAAATTTATTCTATATTTTAATATAGTCAAATAACAAACCCAACACAAAAGGTTAGTAAAACATACTAATTATTACTATTATATAACTATTTTATAGACTTGACATTAGATATAAGATTCAATTAAAATAAATTATTAAACAAGTTATTTCAAATTCTAAGCACCTCACAACATCTCAACTTACCTAATTTTAAGATCAAATTTCATAACTTACATAAGTTTACGATCAAATTTCATAACTTACATAAATTTAAGTTAAGATCAAACTTCATAACTTACATAATACTTGTATAGAAAAAATGATTCAAAGTATATAGGTTGGAAACTCGACGGGTTGCCTTATATCTCACAGGTGAGATATAATGGATCCTCCTAGGTGTAACAATGCCATGTATGATGAATCTAAAAGAATACAAAACTTACCTAATTTTAAGATCAAACTTCATAACTTACATAAGTTTACGATCAAATTTCATAACTTACATTATTTACATAACTTACATAGTACTCAGTTATATATATGATCATATCATTACTTACATAAATTATTAATTAACAATTTAGCCGTGTAATTTATTGTCAACTTTAGATTTTAACAACTACGATATGGATAGGAGTTGGATGAAATTGTCAAGGGTAAGCAACGGCTATCGAAATGGAGTAGAAACTTTTACGAATTTCACATTTCAAAATGCAAGCCAAGAGGATATGATTCTTTGCCGTGTAAGGCGTGTTGCAATATTAAGCGGCATTATCGTGAAGTGGTCTCTGAACATCTAGTTGTTAATGGCTTTGTCCGGGGTACCAAAATGGGTTTTTCATGGAGAGTGTACATCTAGTGGAGCATCTTCATCGATGAATCTGGGTATCCTCATAGTGCTTTCAATCGAATGTTAGAGACGATAACATGGAAGGCATGTTGCGGGATGCTTTTAATATCTTGTGATGATGGTTTTGGGTCATTTCCATCGACTTGGGTGCAACCGATGATCATAACTTTGGTGGAAATACTTTCACCGAAACAAGAAGAAGTGTACTGGATGAACAGCCAAATAAAGAAGTGGCGAGGTTCTACATGTTACTTGGTGAAATGAATGAAGAACTGTATGAGGGATCAAAATTTTCCAAACTATCTTTCGGTATTCATCTTTTTCACTTGAAATGTTTGGGGGGTGGACCGGAAAATCGTTGACAATGCTATTAGAGTTTCTGCAAGAAATGTTCCCGTTTGCAAAAATCCCTCAATCTTCCAAAGACATGAAGAAATTGATAAAGGATTTGGGCCTTGGCTACAACAAAATTCACAGTTGCCCAAATGACTGCATGTTGTATTGGGGCGACCGGATAAACCAACAGTGCTGTCATGTATGCGGCCAATCCCATTGGATTAATAGAAATACAGAGGACGGTAACGAGGATGAACATGATACACAGTCAAGGAAGCATCCAGTTAAGATTTTATGGTATTTTTCGCTAATATCAAGGCTTCAACGGCTTTTTATGTCGTCGAAGACAGCCGAATCAATGATGTGGCACCGTGATGGACGAACAGATGATGGGTTGTTAAGGCATCCTGCAGATTCTTTAGCTTGGAAATCTTTTGACTCCAAATTTCCAAGCTTTGCAAGCAATCCTCAGAGTGTAAGGCTTGGGCTAGCATCCAATGGATTTAACCCTTACAAACTCATGAGCACAACGTATAGTACTTGGCCTGTGGTGCTTGTTCCCTACAATTTGCCTCCATGGGTTTGCATGAAACAATCTTCTTTTATCTTGTCTATGATTATACTTGGAGAGAAAGGGCCGAGGAATGATATTGATGTATATTTGCAGCCACTTGTTGACGAGTTAAAACAACTATGGGCTGGTGTTCAGACATACGATGCAATGAGAAAAGAGAACTTTAATTTACGTGCGGCTTTAATATGCACTATTAACGACTTCCCGGCTTATGCTAATTTATTTGGTTGGAGTACCAGGGGATGTTATGCTTGTCCGTGTTGTGCTGCGCAGACATGTTCGCAATGGTTATATAATGGGTAGAAGTTCTCTTACATGGGGCATCGTCGGTGGTTACTAAAAAATCATACATTTAGATTTCAGAGTGCTCAGTTTGATGGTACTGAAGAGTTCAGACTAGCTCCTTCGCAGGCCGGTGGATCCAAAATATTCTTAATGTTGAAAGATATGAATTTCATTTATGGGAAGATGAATCAACCGGCCAACCCGCAAAGAAATAGAAGATCTAGGGATGAATCTGATGAAGAATTTGATGAAGAGGATGATCCTAATGAGGCGGACTTATGGAAAAAAGAAGTATTTTTTGAGTTGCCTTATTAGAACATCGATTTTACGTCATAATCTTGATGTCATGCACATGAGAAAAATGTCTGCGAGAACATCATTGGGACTATTTTGAATATCGATGGAAAATCGAAAGATAATCTTGAGTCGACTTGATTTAGTCCACATCCCCGAGGAATTGACGTGCAATGCCTTTAGTTGCAACTTTTGATAATGTTGTATATCGTGTTTAGGTTCCTTTCCAAATTGAAGTCATCTCTTGCAATAAGCGTTATCCGGAAGGATCAATTGCCAAGGGCTACTTGGCGGAGGAATGTATGACTTTCTATTGAGGTATTTGGAAGATGTTGAAACAAGAATAAGCAGACCAAGTAGAAATCTTTGGGCTCACGAGATCATAATTTGGCGGAACTTATTTATTTCAAAGTTTGGAAGAACCGATCGGCAAAGTCAAAATTGCGAAATTAGGCGATAGATCGTGGGTCCAAGCACATCGATCGTTCTTTTCATCACGATTCAATGGAACCATTTGAAGTAAGTTCTAGTATTTGATAAATACTCATCAATTATAATTTATTTATCTTCTAACAAAGTAAAACCTTTTTATACCGTAGTGAGTACAAACATATATTGAGAGTTTGTTCACGATCCCGAAGATTAAATCGACGAGAAATTAATAAGTTGTTCATAGAATCATTCCATGAATGGTTAAGCCAAATGGTATGCAATTTAAATTTTCATTGACAAGTAATAATGTTTTCTCATAACATTCATAATTACTCGATTTACTTTCGACTCAATAGGTTTGAAGTCGGAATGAAGTAAATGACGACGTTAAATGGCTTTCACAAGGTCCAAGCAGAATAGTTAAAAGATATAGTGGCTTCCTCATCAACGGATCTGATTTCATACAAGGTATCGCGAGAGATTGAGGAGAACCCAAAATTGCAATTGTTGTTAATTCTTCGATTACAAGTTATGCTAGTGCTAGGGACGATAATCCGATCGAGGGAATTTGGAATATTACGGACTTATTCTGACATCATTGAGTTGGATTATTATGGCAAATGTAAAGTTGTCTTATTTTGAGGTGATTGGGCTGATGTGAATACATTTCATGAATTAAAAGCGATCAATATGGCTTTATAATGGTGAATTTCTCTCGATTGATTCACAGGAGAATATGTTATTATAATTTTCATGTTGGTCATGTTATATAATTTAACTGTTTTAAATGTCCTATTATTGTTGTTATTTGTTACTAAAACTTTGAACTCTTTTATGTGTATTGTAAGGAAAATGCCTAGAAGACGATTACAAGGTTTAAATATTGTCCGGAATACTCCAAATACAGAAGAAGTAAATAGTGGACAGGATACAGTTGTTGGATCTTCTAGTCTGCCGAACATAGATGACGAGCATGGACAATTCCAAAGTAATGTTAAGTTTATTTTACATGCATGTTGAATTTTATTATTGATTCATTTTTCAATTTTAATATAATAATATATCATTTTTCAATTTGAGGTGGTGGGACGAAAGCGAGCTCGAGGACTTACATTACTTACTGATTTATACAACTTAGAGCCTACCGAGCGTGTTGAAGTAAGGAGAAACAATCATGGCCAGCCTATCGGATCTGAAGCCGACTGTTGGCAGGCTATTTGGGCATTATAGCATGAAATGCGAATATGTTGCCCATTAACTACGAATCATGGCATCACGTGCCTGATGCCAACAAAATTCAGGCTCTTGATAATATTAAGGTAATAAAAGGTGAATGTAATTTATAATACTTTAATTTAACCTTCATTTATATTAACTTTTTTAAAATTTATTTTCTAGGGTAAATTTCCTTTAGAGGTCTCCGATGACTATGTTAAGAAGATGTTGGGTAAAAAAATGGAGAGACAATAAAAGCACCCTAAAAAAACAATATTTTAAGAAAGACATAAGCCTTGACGAAACATTGCGAAATGTCCCGCCGGGAATGTTGAGGTACCAATGGGAAGATCAAGTTAGATTCGGAGTTCAAAGAAAGGAGAGGTATTACGTCTTTCAAAGTCTTATAAATTTTTAGGTTTATCGTATTTACTATATACATAATTCAAATTCCATTATGTAGGACCGTGAGCGAGTTGGAACAAACAATGACGAAACAACAATTCATGCACACGGCGGAGTTCCGGAAGTTTTGCTCGTGTAAATGAGGCCGATGTATTATAATTTATTACTTCTTTCAAATAGTAATTACTTTATACTATTAAATTATATTTTTCTGCTATAATGTAGGAAGTTTCATCAGGTCAAAAAGTTGGACGCCTTCAGCTTTTTGACATTACGCATATGAAGAAGGATGGATCTCCGATAACATCCGAGGCTGCAGAAATTTTGGTATATTTACTTAATAAAATTTGATTTATTATAAATATTTATAATGTTTAATTACAATAGTTTAATTCATTGTTTGTAGTTTTAAATTTATAATTTTAAGTTATGTTCCATTCCTTTTTAATTATATATTTCGTTTCTAACTTTTTTATTGATTTATTAGGATAAACTAAAGGAGAAGAAGGCGGAGTATGAAGCGGTTGCTTCATCTGACAGTTCTGTTAATCTCGAGGCGATTGATAGCAGAATTATTACTGATGTTTTGGGTCCTGAAAGGTACGACTGCTTCGATTGATAGTTTTGTTAATCTTGAGTATATTTCCAACAAAATTATCACTAATGTTTTGGGTCTTACAAGGTATGGTCGGGTTCGATGTCAAGGATCAAGTGTTACCCCGACTCAATATTTTGGATCCCGCTCCCGCAATACATGCCTTAGGAGTCAATCTCGTGTTGAAGTTCGAGATGAAAGACCGGATATCTCTCGATGGAAGCGAGCATAGTGAGCAAATTTCTCGACTTAGAGCGGAGGCAAGCAATGAGGAGGCGAGCATATTGCTCAACTTAGAGCGGAGGCAGCAGCGTGGGAGGCAGAGCAAAACAGAAAGTATGAAGAACTCCAGCTAGAGCTGCAGACTATGATGCAGTTGTTCCAGCAGCAGTCGCAGAGGCCGCCCTCTTAGACATTTGTTTTATTGTTGTAAGATTTTTTAACATTGTTACTGATTAACATTATTGTAAAATTGTTTGAATTATGCTTCATTTATTAATAAATATCATATATCTTTTATTAAATTTGAAGTATCGTTTAGATTTAATGCTTTTGGTGAGATTTAAATGTTTTATTTCTTTGCCTTGGGTTGGAATTATATGCAATTCTTCTTTGTTTTTGGTTGGTTTTTAATGCGGGAGGGTAGGATATTGCGAGAAAAATAGATCGCAAATCTGTGCAAATTAGCGGCGTTTTGTTAGAAAGCGCGCTAAAAGACCACACCTTTAGCGCATATTTAGCGGCGCTTTTATAAGAAATGCCGCTAAAAGACCCCACCTTTATCTGCTCTTTTCTAGGAAACCCCGCTAAAATGCCCAACCTTTAGCGTCGTTTTATAAAAAGTGCCGCTAAAGGTGGGGTCTTTTTGGCGTTCTTATAAAAGCGCGCTAAATGTGGACTTTAGTGGCGTTTCTCATAAAAGCGCCGCTAAATGTGGTCTTTAGTAGCGCTTGTAAAAGCGCGAGGTGTGGTCTTTTAGCGGCGTTTCTAACAAAAACGCCGCTAAAGGTTCAGTCTTTAGCGGTGTTTCTTATAAAAGCGCCGCTAAAGTCAAGACTTCTAGCGACATTTTTCACAATAAACGCCGCTAACTTTTTTGTGGCGTGTTTTAGGGTGTTTTAGCGGTGCTTTGAAAGCGCCATAAATAATATTAGTGGCGCTTAAAACCCGCTAAAAGCCATAAAAACGCCGCTAAAAGTCTGTTTTGGTGTAGTGACTAATTGAATTTCAAAATGATTTTTACCTCTCACTGGATCGATACCCCAATCAATTTTTGATCCAACCGTTTCAATTGGCCGATTTGGTTTGGTTTTAGGCAACATTGAATTTCAGAATTTTTATATATGTTTAAAATGATTTTTATTTTTATTTTTACATTTTAAATAGTTTCTGTTTTTTTTCATAATTTTAGATTTTAAAAAGTATATTTCTTTTAATTTTATGTTTTTATTTAAAATATGGAAAAATATTAATTTTAAAGAAAATATTTAGAGTAAGGACCAAATTGATTAAAAACTATAAATATTGAGGACAAAAAAGTTATTTACTTTTTTATAGCATAATGATAAAATTAGATGAAAAAAGTGAAATATTTTAAATTAAAAAATAGAATGACTCAACGTTTGAAAATTACAAAAAATGATGTAGGGGATGGCTGAGTTAGGGTGAATATGTGTATACACAAATACAAATTAAACCGAACCACTAAACTCAGCAGTCCAAGAACTAACAATTAAATGGCCCAAAATTCTAACATAACCAACTTCAGCCATCAAACATTATTTGAATACGAAAAACCCATGCAACTTCATTCCCACTTACAATTATTTTATCCGCAATTAAATTTATCTGACTTTTCTCTATTTTATTTTAATTTTCCAAATATTATTTGAATTACTCCATGTTTTTTTTTTTGAAAAAAAATTACTCCATGTTGAATTCAATAATTTTAACTTACCACTTAAATTTGGATTATTATATAAAAATCCATTAAAAATAATTCAATAATCAATTGAACCCTCAATCTAAAACAACATCTAATTGAACTTTTAATCGAACTTAAAACCTTTAATCGACATTTTTCATGAAAGCCGCTTCACGTCGTTAACTTTGTTATATAACACGTCATGGTTGTCCACATAGTGAAATTTAGAAATTTCACTTTTCTTAAAAATTAAAAATTTTATTTTTTAAAATAAAATATTAAACATAATATAATATCATTTAAAAATAAAAATAGAATTTTTAAAATTATTAAAAGATCTAACCAAAGACATGTGTTTATTATGATCATCAACCAGCAAAAAACCATTGATTATTAAAAAACCATATAACACGAAATGAAAATATTTTTTATTTTTCATCAAAAAAAACATGGTTGTTTTTTTCATCATTGTGTTGGACATTGAAACCCTGGAGGTGGAGTTTTACCACAGTGAATGAGGACCTGAAGGTCTATGGGATTATAATATTGATATTCAAAAGCTTGACTTTGATCGTAGTACAAAGGCAAATGGCAGTGTCTAAATTCAATAGCCCTTGTAGGATAGGACAACATGTGTCTTTCGCGCCGTTGGTGGTGGGAGGTGGCTTCACGATAGGAGGTGTTGGTGGGTTCACAATAGGTGGTGATGGTGGTGGTAGAATCGATGGTGTTGGTGGGTTCACAATTGGAAGTGATAGAGGTGGTAGAACCGATGGTGTTAGTGGGTTCAATATTGGTGGATTGGGGTAGACTGGTGACTTTGGAGGCAATGTTGGTGGTGATTTGACCAGCGGTAGTGGATAGTAAGGTAGTTTGGGTGTATATGGCGGAGGCCACAACCGGTGGTTTGGGTGTATAAAAATTCTATATTTTTTATAATTTTAAAAATTCTATTTTATTTTTAAATGATTTTCTATTATTTTTTATTTTTAATTTTTTTTCAGTTTTTTTATAATTTTTTAAAAAAATTATCTTTTATTTTTTTTTTGCAAAGTTTGAATTTTAGATTTTTTTATAATTTTTAACTTTTTTTAATTTAAGAGAATTTATTAAATTTTGCCATGTGGCACAATCTTAATGTACCACATGACGAAGTTAATGGGCATTTAAGGGCTTCCACAGAACATGTCGATTTGAGGGCTTAATTAATTATTTAAATTTAATTAAAAGTTCAAATGTATATTAGTTTCGATTGAGGTTAAATTTATTCTTAAAGTATTTTTAATATAAGGGTTTAAAATCTCTTTTATACAAATTAATAAATCTTTGGAGATTTTCTTTCATGGTTATGATTTAAGATTTAAAATAAAATTAATTAATATTATAACTATGTTATAAACCATAGCTTATTTTATGTTTTTAACAGTTATATTAATTACTTATAAAGCACATTAAACTTATAACCTCGAATACGTTGCAAATGTTTAATATAAAATATATTTTTACCTTTTTGTTAGTGAACAAGAGTGGATGGGAAGGATGGATGCTATAAATGACTATACCCATGCTTGCATTAGGGTGTAGCAATTGTTTAATTATTTTTAACTGGATGGTCACTCTCAAAAGTGTTTGGTACAATAATGTCAGTAGCGCAAACCTACAATTGTACGTGGAAAGATAGCTGAGGTCTTCAAATAAAGGCAAACACATTAACTATTAATGACTCCCAAATCTCAGACTTACACAAGCATTTCACCGATGATATACAGTATGTACACTCTAATATACTGCTTTAACTCTTTATTGGTCACATCATCTACTAGCAAATGCTTCACCAATGTATTCAACTAAATAAATTTTACTCCCTATTGATACCATCCTCATCATCGATTGGATAATGCTCAATTATCCTACTCATTTATGGATCTAAATCAAAATAAGCCACATCATTTGCAACAACTCTTTCTATTGGAAAACTCATGATTAGGGTTATATCTTCAAAGGTGATTGTTATTTCATCGTAAGGAATTTTTTTATTTTTTATTTTTTGCTTCATTTGAATTGATATGTTGTAAATACAACAAGAACAACATTCAAAAGTTCAAATTTGCAGCGTCCCATAATGTAACATTTTCTACAATTGAAAACCGACGTTTGATATCAAATTTAATGCTCACAACCAAGCTTTAAACATGTCTCCATGATTTATACTTGCTATCGCCAAGGTTGAGGCCATTTCATTTCCTTTCTTATCTTTCATCGAAAATACAACACTACCTACCTTCTCAATTTTCCTCTCAACATCTGCAGATGTTGATTGTAGTGACCATGGTATCATCGACTTGTTTGCACACCAATTGAACATCACAGTAGAACCAATTTCTACAAACAATGAGTCATTTATCTTCCATTCCAAAGATATAAATACTTCCAATGCTAAAAGCACCGCTCTTGCCTCTGCCGAATCAGCATAATTTGTTGCAATAGGACCTGAAAATAGAGCTCTTGCAACACCCTCCATATCTCTCAAAACACCTCCACAACCTGCACTATCATCATTCACTATCCCACATACAGTGAACTTTAAACATCCTTTCGGAGGAGGGCACCATATCGATGAAGATGATCTAGATTTAATTGTGTCTATCTTGCACCTGTTCGGACAAATCCGCCAAGAGCTATCCTACATCAATAAATCATCATAGACAGACCTTATCCACAACAATGCCCTCATCTTTGATTGAAAAATCAAAGTTTCCATGGTCATCATCTTTGTTTCAAAGACAAGGCCATTTCTTACCAACCATACTGTCCAGCAGGCTACCGAAATTGATATCAACCATAAGCTTTTCCTGATTCCAGCCAATTTCATATTATAACACAATGTGTAGAATTCATCAAATCCTTCTACCAGTTC
This sequence comes from Gossypium rotundifolium, assembly GCA_025506655.1. Lineage (NCBI taxonomy): Eukaryota > Viridiplantae > Streptophyta > Magnoliopsida > Malvales > Malvaceae > Gossypium > Gossypium rotundifolium. The sequence goes on along the minus strand of CP106733.1, from coordinate 18,178,278 downwards.
CCATTCAGCCTCCCACCAATTGAAAATTTTATGCCAAAATCCTTTAATAAATTTGCATTTGAAGAACAAATGGTCTTCTCTCTCCAGAACCCTTTCACACCATAGGCAACCGATCAAGATGTTTTGAAGTTTCACCCATCTTTTGACAAGAAATTCCTTTGTAGGAATTCTATCAATGGCGAGCATCCAAAGGAAGCTTCGCACTCTTAGTGGTACCTTTAATTTCCATATTCTGTCAAAAGCAAAATTTATATCATCCCCTCTATCTATTATCAACAATTCAGATTACTTCCTTACTGTAAATTCCCCATTACTATCGTGTACGCAATAAAGTCGATCCTCCACCCCAAGTGTAACACCCTTCACCCATATTCAACACCGAATAGGGTTCCAGAGTATTACGAACTTACAACACTTATAAACATACATTTCATATACAATTTATCATGTCAAATACAATTCAATCACAACCAATGGTAATGTCCCTTAATCGAGCCTACGAGGCCTTAAACATACATTAGAAATGGTTCGGGACTAAACCGATTGCTCAGAAAATTTTTCCATACTTAAAATTTTTTTGCTTCAAACTAAGGACACATGCCCGTGTGGCTAGGCCGTGTGTCTCACATGGCCACCAGACACGCCAGTGTCACAAGTCGTATGAAAACATGGGGTACATACTGACTTGGGTCACATGGCCAACCACACACTCATGTGTCTAGTCCATGTGCCCTTCTAAGTGGCCACACATGCCCATGTGCCAAACCGTGTATTAGGCCGTGCCAAACTTGTAGGGTATACTGACTTATGCAACACGGCTAAGTCACATGCCCATGTGCTAGGCCATGTGCTAATTAGGAGGTATACTGACTTGTGCCACACGGTTGATCACACGCCTATGTGTGCGACCGTGTAGAGCTTACTGACTTTATTTCAATTTCAACACCAGGGGAAACAGGCCGTGTAACATAACCGTGTGTCACACACGGTTGAGACACACGCTCGTGTCTCTGCCTATGTGGACAAAAATAGGCTATTTACCAAGCCATTTTGCCACCCAATTTGCACATACCTATACAAGCTCAATTGGTACCAATTTAAGACACAAATATATAGCCAAAAGTCATCAACCAATACACAATGATACTATATCCAATTCAACCATTTCAATACTCAATTCAATGCCATTTACCTATTCAAATACCTATCAACTCATCTTGCTTTGCTAGACATAATTCACATATATGATTCATTCAATAAAACCATTCCAAATATACATTATCAATTCAATCTCATTCATTCATTAGAGGTCAATTATCTAATTCAAAACAAAGCCATTCACACATCTTTATACATTAACAAAATTATCAACACAAGCCAACTTAAATAGCCTAAAATTCATGTTCATCAAACATACTAAAATGACCAAAGCTTATACATGCCATATACCATATATACACAACTACAAAAGTACCAAAATAGATGTCCGATAGTGCGGTAAAGTTCTTGATGACCCCTGATTCCGAGCTAGCTTTGATTTACTATAAAACATAGAAGAAAGTAACAAAATAAGCTATAAAGCTTAGTAAGTTCGTATGTATATATGAAGTAATCAACATCATTCATTAACAATTCCAAATAGATACATAATTTACAATTAAAACCTCAATCAATGAGATAACATAAGGTTTAACTACAAAGTAACTTATAAGTTCACATCTTCTTTTAATTCATCACTCGAATAGTTTTCTGTACATACATGTACTGATACATATCTATTCTCATTAATTCGGTTATCGAATCACTTTGAGTTTATAAATGCTTACGATATAAGTACCGATTTTTCGATGCCATAGTCCAACTATGATTTACACATACATTGCCAAGGCCCTGTCGTGGTCTTACATTCTTATGCCATAACCCAGTTATCATTTTATTATCCAATTGCTATAGCCCAACTATGGTCTTATTCAATATCTCATCAACTTAAACCGTACATTTAAATCAAATTCATCACATTTAGCTATAGAATAAATAAAATCTCAATACCATCCATCAATTGAATAAATACACAGTCAAGTTCAATTATACGAACTTACCTCATATAAGAAAATGACGAAATAGACCGACTATTCAATTACTTTGCTTTTTCCCCGATCTAAGTCTGATGGAAGCTCAAAACAACTATTATTTTGACAGAGGCAAGCTCACCTATCGGACAATAGTATAGCTGTGGTGAGTCCGGAATATCGTATCCTCAAGGACCAAAAGTATTTAGTAATAACTATCTTTTTATTATCTAGCCTAATAATTAAAGGGATTTGCTTTTAAGCTAAAAATTAACTAACTACTTTAACTAACTATGAACTTGACAGGGAGTAAATTGGGAAAATACTTCGGACAACTTATATGAGATGAACGACACCTAAGGAAGAATCCACCTAGATTTCACTTATTACTTTTGATTCATGTGATTTATTCACTTGACTTAATCCGTAGAAATCCTTGAATTATATTAATACCTCTTTTAAGGCTACTAACAACTGACTCTAGGTTAATTAATTGAAATCTCTTTCTAATTAAAACCCCTATTGTCGCATTAATTCGATCTATGGATTCCCATATTAGGTTTGACCCTAATCTGATAGATTTTTGTCACCCTATTTCTAGGGTTACAATCAACTCGCTTAATTGTGTTGATCTACTCTTAAACAAAGACTTTTTCTCCACTGAATAAGCACATTAGACTTGAATCAATAACCTGCATTATCAAAACAAGAATAAAACTCACAATTAAGAATAAGCACATGTATTTCTCTCATAAATCAAATAATAATAAGATCTGTCATAGGTTTCATCCCCTTAGGTATCTAAGGGATTTACTTCATACTAGAAGAGGAAAACATCATAAAAGAGGAAAAACAACAAAACATAAGAAAGCCCAAAAACTTCTAAAGAACTTGATGGGAGATCCTCAGTCTTGATGGAGATCATTCTCCTAAGTTGTTCACGACGGCTGTCTTGGAGTATTTTCTCCTTTCTACTCAACGTCTCTTCGATGTCCTGTCAAACTCCCGTTTAAGTTGCCTATTAGGGTGTTTATATAGGCTTTGAGATGCCTTTCTTGGCCCGAAAGTATCCTAATCCGAATAAAATTCTTCTTTGCTGCGGCAGGGACACACCTATGTGACACGTTTTGTCTGTTTTTGGCCTATTTCTCATTTTTTTGACTCCCTAAGCTCTCTTGAGTTAAAAATGAAATTAAGAGATTAGGAGCATCGAATTCATCAAATCTAGTGAATATTCATCCAAAATTAAGCTAAGCATGGGGTTAAAATATGTATAAATTACGGTTTATCAAATACCCCCACACTTAAGCTTTTGCTTGTCCTCAAGCAAAATTTTCAACTTACAATTAGAACTAACTTCCCTCAGTTCATAATTCTCATCAACAATGTCTTCATCATAATTCATAGATAATGTATACATGGATAATGTAACTCAAATAGTCCTAAAGATTCAAATAATTCAAGTCATATAATTTTGTAGCAAAAAAAAATATAGGTGTTTCTCCTTATCTAAATAATTACCTTTGATCCAAAACTAACAAGGATTGACATCATCACTAAAGATTCACTCTGTAACACCCTTTACCCGCAATTCCAGCCGGAATCGGGCTCGAGGCATTACTAAATAAAACCACATGATCGCTGCTTAGGCTCACCGTGACTACTCTCCTAAGTCACCTCATCAATCTCATTCTCGACTTACGAGGCCTCACACATACACAAGAGGCTCTCGATAGTATATCGTAACTTCTTCAAATCTTAAAATTTTCTCTATCTAAACAGGGACTACATACCCGTGCTAGATGACACACGTCCATGTATAAACACACACGCCCACGTCCTCAAGCCGTGCATGAAAACTCAAGCATTCTACCAATGCCCCACGTTTAGGGCACACACCCGTGCTCACCACCCATGGTGAACACTGACTACACCACACGGCCTGAAGTCTAGACACATGCCGTGTGGCTAGCCTATGGCTTATATTGCTCGAATTTGTCAAAGAGACACGATCAATGCACACGCCAATGGGCTGGCCGTGTGTCACACATGGCCTAGACACATGCCTGTGTGCCTATCCACATGGACAAGAACAAAGCTATTTGCTAAGTTCTTCTCACTCCCCAATCATACACAATATGCACTCATCTAATTCATCTATAATCAACTCATATTAAAACACAAACTCATATGGATAACTACATCTTTTCATATAATAAAATAGCCAACAACAACTATGGCATTATACAAAATATATTATCCATCTAAAGGCCAAAACATCTTAGCCATTTACAATAAAATTTACTAACTTATCTAGCCTCTATACATGCCATATACAAAGCATCAAGTTTACTGTACCAGAGTAAGCTGATAGTGTGGGCGATCTTTCGATGAATCCACATATCTTGGTTCAACCCCTTTCTCTATAAGACAAGGGAAAAGAAAGGAGTAAGCCTTGAGCTTAGTAAGTTTACACATAAACAATTTAAGCATTCTAGTATAAACTTAACAATAATTAACATTATACTACCAAATAAATTCACATCCACAATTATGATTACTCTTTCTATCCCTTACCACATTTCCAACATATCATTATTCTTAATAATACATCCACACAGCTAATTTCTCGGTGATTTTGCACTTAGCCCACCACAATCAATTTATAGGGTAGTATTGCACTTAGCCTACCAACAAAGGTATTCATAGTGGTTTCGCACATAGCCCACTAAATAATATTCTTAACTATAGTATCGCACACAGCCCATCGTTGTTAAGTATTAAGGTGGTATCGCACTTAGCCCACCATCAAGCATTATCACTACACATTCACATATCTACTTGTAATCCATTCATCCATTCACAATATCTACTACATTCATTCCACTTGAACCACATCGGTTCTCAATCATTTTCAATCATGCTATTCACTAGCTAGCATCAACAAATTGTAAGTATGAATACACTATTTACGCATAAACTTACCTCTGCACTCAAAAGTATAGAGATGTGCAATTTAGTCCACCACCTTGCTCTTGCCTCAGTTTTGATTTGAGCTTTGTCTTTCTTGATCTATAATGATAAATCAACTCATTCAATACACACATTGACTAAATTGACCATTATCTCATACTTTAGTAAAATTATCATTTTGCCCTTAAACTTTCTCATATTTACACTTTTGGCCCAAGCCTCGTAAAGTGATTTTCATTCAACTTTATAGTCTTTCATGCTTAGCCGAACCATTTATTCAACTAAAGCAATCATCAAATCTCTCTAAATCACACATGTATGACCAAACTCAAAACTTTCACAAACAAGTCTCTACTTGCATTTTTCATGGAAATCACTTAGCAAAAGATGTTTCTACTACATCAAGCTTTCATATTTTTCCATAAAACATCAAAATACATGCATGTCATACATGGGTACATTTTTGAACATCCATTTTAGCTCAACATATAGCTAAAAATAGCTTACTCATGCTACTAGGACTTCAAAAATGCAAACAATATAAAAAATGGAGCTAGAATACACTTACTAGCTAGCTAGAAATGTTGAAGAGCCCTAACAATGGCTTCTCTCAATTTTGGTAGCTTGGAGAAGAAGATGAGTGAAATTTGATAAACCGTAAATGTAACATATTTTAATCCCACATTTTGTATGCTTTTGGATGATTTAGCCCTCAATTTATGTAAAAGGGTGCTCTTAATCCTTTCTTTTTATGTCTTATACTCAGAAAAGCACCTGAGAAAGAAAAGAATGAGAAACGGGCTTAAAACAGACCAAATTGGGCCAACCCAAGAAATTGGCACGGCCTAGACTTCAAGTCACACGACCGTGCCTCGCCAATCATTCAAAGACACGCCTCAAGCACGATTTGCATGGTCGTGCCCCAATCGACAGACCTGAAGACGACTTGAATCCTAACTTACAGTCGTGCCTCAATCAACAGAATCGACACACGGCCTAAAGTTGACTTACACGAACGTGTGCCATGGCCGTGACCTTGCCACGAGAATAAGCAATTTCACTCAGATATGGATGCTTTGAGGCAAAGAAACACATTCCTAAGTCTACTTAAACATCTTAGAAAGAATTCTACTTGAATTAGGATACTTAGAAGCTAAGTAAAGCATCTCAAAGCCTATATAAACACCCAAGGTAGCAACCAAAAAGGGGGTTCGGCAAAAGCTGAAATAGGGGTGAGAGTTTTCTGCCAGAGCTTTTATTGAGGGAATTACTCGAAGATAGCCAGTTGATCCATCTCAAGAAGCCGGTGTTCTACTCAAGACAAAGGATCTCCTCTTCAATTCCTTTAGGGGGTTTTAGGGATTTGTTATGTTTTGTTTTATCTTTTCTCTTGAGATGTTTTCTTATTTTGTTATGAACTAAACCCTTCAGATACCTGAAGGGGATGAAAACTATGATGGATTTTGTTATTTGATTTCTAAAATATATGATAAGTACTTAGTTTGTTCTTAACTATGTTGCTTAATTTAATCTGATGTGCTTATGTGGAGGAGGAATAGACCTTTCCTAAGAGTAGATCTAACATAATTAAGCAGAGTTGATCGAGCGCCTAGAGATAGGGTTATGAGATTTTGTTGGATTAGGGTGAAACCTTATATGGGAGTCCATTGATCGATTTACTGCTTCCTTAGGGGGTTATTATAAGAGAACGAGAGTTTCACTAATTAACCTAAGGTTAGACATTATTCGCCTCGAGAGAGGGTTTAATATAGGTTAGGGAGTCTCACGGATCAAGCTAAGTAAAATATGAATTAAAAGTTAGATAACAAGAGAAGTCATAGGTGGATTCTTCTTGAGGGTATCGTCGTAATCAACTGATTTTTTCCACAGACTTTTCCCAAAGTTTCGTTCTTTTGTCTTTGCATTTAGTTTAAGTATTTCATTAGTTTTTAGATTAATAAACCAATCACTCCATATTTCAGGCTAATAATAGAAAGAAAGTGAGTAGTAGTACTTTTAAGTTTCCTTGGGTTCGATAAGATACTCTTGCCTAAACTATACTACTGTTTGATAGGTGCACTTGCCTCTATCGTTGTCATAGTTAGTCTATAGGTTCAATTATTCTTTTTATAAATATTAAAACTCGACTGTTTGATATGATCAAGTTTTTGGCGCCTTTGCCGGGAAACACTAAAATATTAAGAAAGCTTAATTTTTATTACTTTAGCCAATTTTTTATTACAAATTATTATTATTATTATTATATTATTATTTTTTATTTTTTTACTTTGCTAATTTGTTCCTTTATTTTGCTTTTGGCAGAAAATTTTAGTCTATGGAAAAGATGGCACTAAATAATTATCAGTGGTAAATCATGAGGACAATTCCTACTAAAACAGCCAGTGTCTTCAACCTCGATGTGTGTCACCAGTGGTTTTGACCACCAGTGGTTTTGACCACACGGGGTAGACACAGGAGTTGGATGGTTAGGGTTGTGTTGCATGGCATACTTGATTACTTATAAAACTGTGTAAGGGCTTATATTTGTGTGATGGGGATTTATACACTGAGTCTCGGTGGCTCACCTCTCCCTTTTGCATTTTGCAGATGATTCTTGGATCGCGAATGTGGAGCCGAGACAGACTCAAGGTGGCCATGCACGATATTTCAGGTTTTGTTTTAAGTTATTATTTTGGGTTTAGATTTTCATTTAATTTGGTTTTGGTTGTAATAAGGTCATCTAAATTTTTATTTCGGGATTATTTATTTCGTTGACAACCTTCGAATTCTCGTTAAACATTAAAGCACGTCTAAAATAGAAAAGAGTCAATAAAATGAATGTTTTCACAAACCTTAATAGGTTCTCGAAATTTTCTAAAACTTTACCATCGGATAAAAGACAAACTTGTAATATCAACAAGTTAACTCGATTCTCTTTAAAAAGAAAATTTGAAACAGTTTAAGCTTTTGATTCAAACCAACTTCGGTTTTCAATAAAACAAAATGTTTTTTTCAACTTAAGTCGACAACTGATTTTATGAAAAATAGGCTTTCTCTGTGACATGTCGGATTCGGTCGTAGTGTGTTGATCGGGTTTGGGGTGTTACAATTTTGGTATCAGAGCTAGGTTCAACAGCTCGACTGTGGGCCCGGGGCCCAAAACGTTTTCAATAAAGGGTTTGCGAAATAACTTTAAAGGAAAATGCATGTTTTGGGAAGCATGGCACCTGAGTCTCCGGCACCTATCCGCATCGGTAAGTCCCCTAATTGTTGATTGCATGGTTTAAAAATTTGTGTTATGGATGCTAGTAATAGGAATCCACTTTAGAGACTGAAGCCCATAGGATTGTATGAACTTACAAGAACAACTCTAAGTTATTCATAAAATTGTGCTGTAATAACAGTGGAAGAAAGCTAATGCATAAAATTCTTAAATCAGATTAATTCGGGAACGATAGACATGAGCACTCGAGGATGAGTCGTAACACGCGTGGACGTGGTAGGGGTAGGATGACTGTATCGAAATCGGCAGGGTCTGGTCATGGGTCAGAGAATGAGGTACCACCGCCGCCAGCTATGGGCGTTGAGTTCCAGGATCAGACGGGTGGTGATGATGCAGTGTCGCAGGTGATGCTGCGGGTTTTGGAGAGAATAGCTAGAGCTGGTGGAGGTACGAGGGCTCAGAAATCTATGTCTGAACGACTCCAAGCCAATAGAGCAGAAGTGTTCCGAGGTGTTTCTGGTGTGGCTCCCAATACAGCTGAGTACTGGCTTGAGGCGACTAAACGTATAATGGATGATTTGGATTTTACAGCGGAGGAAAAGTTGAAAGGGATAGTGTCTCTTCTACGGGATGAATCTTATCAATGGTGGCTCACAGTCTGGGATGGTGCGACAGCTGATGACATCACTTGGGATTTCTTTAAGGCAGCTTATCTGAGGAAGTATGTCGGGTCTGGTTATATAGATGCGCAATGGAAAGCGTTCTTGAATCTGGTTCAAGGGAATAAGTCAGTATCAGAATATGAGGCGGAGTTCCTTCGGCTGAGTCATTATGCTAGGAGTATCGTGGCTACAGAACATGAGCGCTGTGTCAGATTTAAGGAGGGCTGAGAGATGAGCTACGGATGTTGATTGCCCCGCAGAGGGAAAGAGAATTTACTGTCTTAGTGGAGAAGGATAAGATAGCTAAAGGGGTGAATCAGTCGATGAGACGAAATCAGGATCAGAGTTGGATTAAGAGGAGTTCTGGGTCATCAGGGTCTACCGGGAATTTGCAGAAAAGGGCTAGATATAGTGGGCCGAGTCAAGCTGCAAACCTGCTGCTACTACCCAGTGGTCGCCACTGTGTGCTCGGTGTGGGAAGTCTTATTCGGGAGAGTGTTGGACCGAAAATAGAGGGTGCTTCGAGTGTGGGTCAATAGGGCACCGGGTAAGGGATAGCTAGGATCCAGTCTGAGGGTCAGGGACATACACAATTTAGGGGGATGGCCAGCAACCACAGAGGGGTCGTGGTCCGGCCAAGGGAGGTAATAGTTCTGGTCAAGGTCGTGAAGCACGGGCAGAGGTGCCGGGAATACTGATGCAAGACAGCCTGGGTTGGTTTATGCTGCGAGGCATCGAGAAGAGGGCGATGCACCGAACGTCATAATCGGTACATTCTTAATTTTTGAATTGCCTTATACTGCTTTGATAGATGTTGGATCGATGCACTCGTATGTTGCTAGTAGTATAATGGGAACTTTGAACTTAGTCCATGAGATTTCTTCTAGGGAGATGACTGTAATTAGTCCTCTAGGACACTCTGTAGAAGTAAACAAACTGGATAGGGACGTACCCCTAGAACTCCAAGGCATAGTGTTTCTAGCTAATTTGATGGAACTACCATTCGGGGAGTTCGATTTGATCCTAGGGATGGACTGGCTAGTGAAGTATCAGGCAAGTTTGGACTGTGTGGCTAAGCGTATGGTGTCGAGGTCTATTGAGGTTGAAGAGGTGATGATGATAGGTGATAGAAGAAATTATCTATCCAATGTGGTATCTACTCTGAAGGCCAGAAAAATGGTGAGAAAGGGGTGTGAGGCATTCATAGTTCATGTTTGTGCATTAGAGGCCAAAGAGTCAATTGTGGGGAGTGTTCGAACAGTAAAGGATTTCATTGATGTGTTTCCAGAGGAGCTCCCGGGTTTGCCTCTAGATCGCGAAGTTGAGTTTTGTAACACCCTTAACCTATGTTCGTTGCCGAATTAGGGTTACAGGTGTTATCATGTAAGTTAAAAACTTCAGTTCACTCGATTGAAACTTAATCGTTTCATCTTTATCAATGTTTTAATAATAATAAACAAACAATTTCACATATGTAACACATACTTGATACATCAATCTAAGTCATGTACAGTATAATCATCGATGAACTTAAAAGACTAAACAATGTATACGACAACATTGTCACTTAACAATACAAATTTCATGCAATATACTTCCTATTAATACCTATTTCATAAGGCATAAACCTATTTCCACATAACCGAAAATATGCAACTTATTACACAACATATACATGCTTATTATTTGGCTGAATATACAAGACCTCATTTACAACATTTCATGTTGATTCCCTAGCACAAACCAAGTTTGGTAATTTCATGTACTCAAATTTATTAAGTGACTTCACAAGCAAAATATTTATACATCATAGTTATAAACATCTTCTATATTCGACTATGAGCTGAACAAATAATTCATTATACATGTTAACTACATTTGCAACTATCACCTAGGTTTGGCGAATACACATACATGCATTACTCACATAATTCCTACTTAACAAATTGATTGAAGTTGTCACGCTTATACAATTCCGAATAATACTCAACTAGCATATATCTACCTTGACTTAGGCATGCGAAGATTTACCTAAATGCCAATCCACCCGACTAATTTAACACAAATGTTGGTTCTACATGCAAGTAATCATATAGAATGCATAAGATTAAAGTAAAGAAACAACCATGACCAAACTGTTGAAACCTAACACTTTGTAACCACATTGTCAAAACAAATAAAACCAAACTTATAATGTATGTTTAAGCCATTTTCGCATGGCTATTTTATATACATATAAACATAACATTATTCCAACATTTAGCTAGCCTATACATGCCTTTGATTCAAAAATAACTAGCTTAAAAGTACCAAAATGGGATGATAGTGTGGTTGACTTCACCAACGATCCTTGAGCCCGTAGCATGACTAAAATCTATAAAACGAACAATGAACACACACAAAGTAAGCTCACTAGCTTAGTAAGTCTCAAGCAAATATAATTACAAGGATCATACTCTCAAACATATTAAGTCTTCATGCTTATAATATTGAACATAAATTCTTCAATATGTAAAAACAATGTACATAGCCAATACTAGTTATTCCCATAATTTAAATATTATAACTATATCAACTTGAACATATAATATCAAAACTCATAATTATTGTATTTAACCGTATATTCCGAGTCACATGAACACATCTCAAAATCAATCTCATATGTCTACTTATACATATATGCAAACCCTTTCAAACTCTTTTACCATTGATCTTTCCATTTGTAACCAAGTCTTTAATGTAATAAGCATATATGTATATGTGTATATATATATATCAATTCCATATGCATATAATATTCATTCACATTAATGATGAGCATCATCATTACAAAGAAACATACTTATAAAGTCATCCACTTCATCACATCGTACTTAACTAAAGCGATAATAAATTAACTTACTTTATTCTTTGCTAATATAATAGGCCAACTCTTACCCAAACTTTCAAAGACATAGCACCGCATATATGTGTCACATTAGTTAAATTTTTATTTCTCCATTTATAGCATTTCACCGGCCTTAAGCACCGCTAGACCAAGTCGAAATTTGAACACCCAAGATTTAGCTTTCTTTGGGCAATAAGCCCAAAATAGTACACCGGCACAAGGCCTGCTAGGCAATAAGCCCGAGTATGTCACCGGCACTAAGCCTACTAGGCATCAAAGCTTGATAAGTAACACCGGCACAAAGCCTGCGAGGCATTAAAGCCTGATAAGTAACAAGCACAAAGCACGCTGAGGCATTAAAGCCTGATAAGTAACACCGGCACAAAGCCTGCTAGGCATTAAAGCCTGATAAGTAACACCAGCACAAAGCCTGCTAGGCACTAAGCCCGAATATGTCACCGGCACTAAGCCTACTAGGCATCAAAGCCTGATAAGTAACACCGGCACAAAGCCTGCTAGGCTAATAGCCCGAGATATCAACATTTTCAACATTTCAATGCACATTTCAATAATATCATAACCAACTAAATCACTTAAATTTCATAATTCTATCACATTTCAAATTCAACTAAGCTTATTCACATTTTCTAAATAAAATCATTACATCATTGTATACTCCGCATATCATATCGATTATACACCTTTACGTGGTATTAACAAAACATATCCAATTCAATGTAATACCTTTACATTCGGCTATCACATAAAAATATGCCCAAATTTATCAAACATTGTCATTTAACACATTCATAAATCATTCTTTAATATAATCTAGCTTAAGGACTTACCTCAGATTTCGCTTGACGACGAAGACCGGTTATCCGTGAACTTGCGTTTTCCCTAATCCAAAATCGATTTTCTTTGTTCTTGATCTAAACACATTAAAATTTAGCTCATTCAAGCACATTTCATCTCAATTTAGTCATTAAACACATAAATAGGTAAATTACCATTTTACCCCGACATTTACAATTTTACCATTTAGTCCTTATTGCACAAAACACAAAATACACATAATTTGAAACTACTCCTTTAGGGCGAATCTTCCCATGCTCCTACAAGTCCCCACATTTCATTTATCTTGCATTTTAACCCTTCAAAATTTATTTTCTCAATTTAACCCTATTTAGCCAAATTCATCAAAATTCAAGAACAAAGTTTGTTCATCAACTATATATCTATCATTTAACACCATAAAACATCATGAAACTCAACATAGAATCCATGGTATTTTACACAAACATCATCCATTCATAAAATTAAGACATGGGCTTTAAAGCTCTCAAAGCAACGATTACAAAAGCGTAAAAATTATCAAAACCGATCAAAATCTAACCTTAAATCACCAATTTCTTCTTGGCCGAATGCTAAACCTTGTTTTTTCTTTTATTTTTATGAATTTTGGCAAGAACAATGCAAAATAAGGCCACTTTTTATCTTTCTTTTATTATAATATAAACATAACTTTTATAATAAATAAAATATAACTTTAATTATTAAATAATTAAAATAAACATGTCATATAATGATACACCACTAGCTTTTGTCGTCACTATCCTTTAAATTGGGTAATTTGCATTTTAAATGCTCCCAATTAGAAAAACAACCTTAACTTAGTCCTTACACTTTAAACTATCAAGTTTATAATTTATGCTATTAGGCCCTTTTATCTAATTAAACACACAAACGATCAAATTTTTATACGAAACTTTCACACATCATAAATCACATATAATTAGCATCGAAAATAATATTCAAAGAATTTTTAGACTAGGATTCGTGGTCCCGAAACCACCGTTCTGATTACGGTCAAATTCAGACTGTTACAAATTTGGTATAGACCTGTTACCAAAAACCGCACCAGTGTCTATTGCCCCATATAGGATGGTGCCGAAGGAGTTAGTGAAGCTGAAGGCATAGATTCAGGAGTTGTTGGATCGAGGTTTTATCCGGCCAAGTGTATCACCTTGGGGAGCGCCTGTACTTTTTGTTAAGAAGAAAGACAGAACAATGCGAATGTGTATAGATTACAGTCAGCTGAATAAGTTGATGATTAAGAAAAAGTATCTATTGCCGAGGATAGATGATTTATTTTCTCTAAGATTGATTTGAGGTCGAGGTACCATCAGCTTAAGGTAAAGGAGGTCGATATCCATAAAACGGTGTTTCGCACTCGTTATGGTCACTACGAGTTCTTAGTAATGCCGTTTGGGTTAACTAACGCGCCGGCAGTATTCATGGACATGATTAATCGGGTTTTTTAGCCGTATTTGGATCGATTCGTCATGGTGTTTATAGACGACATCTTGGTGTACTCGAAATTGAAAGGAGGAGCATGATGAGCATCTCCGTGTGATTTTACAGATTCTGAGGGAAAAGCAGTTGTTCGTAAAGTTTAGTAAATGCAAGTTCTGGTTGAATGAGGTAACTTTCTTGGGTCATGTGGTGTCAGCTGAGGGTATTAGGGTGGACCCTCGGAAGATTGAAGCGGTATTAGATTGGAAACCATCGAAGTCTGTAGCAGAGATTCAGAGATTTTTGGGTTTAGCAGGATATTACAGAAGGTTTGTAGAAAGGTTTTCTTTGATTGTAGCGCCATTGACCAAGTTGCTAAGAAAATTAGTTCCATTCGTATGGTCCAACAAACAACAAGAAAGTTTTGACAAGTTAAAAGGATTCTGACAGAAGCTTCGATTTTGATTTAGCCTGAGACAGAGAAGGAATTTACGATCTACTGTGATGCGTTGCATACTGGTTTGGGATGTGTGCTGATGCAAGAAGGGAAAGTAGTGGCGTATGCATCTCGACAGTTGAGACCCCACGAAGTGAATTACCCGACGCATGATCTAGAGTTGGCTGCAGTGGTTTTCGCTTTGAAAATTTGGAGGCATTACTTGTATGGGGAGAAGTCGAATGTCTACACGGACCACAAGAGTTTGAAGTACCTCTTGACTCAGAAGGAATTGAATTTGAGGCAGCGAAGGTGGATCGAGTTGTTGAAGGATTACGATTGCTCGATTAAGTATCATCCAGGGAAGGCCAACATGGTGTCAGACTTAAGAGCGATGTTTGCCCATCTTAGTCTGTGTGATGATGGAAGTCTGTTAGCGAAATTGCAAGTGAAGTCGACGTGGGTAAACCAGGTTAAGGAAAAATAGATAGTGGACGAAGACTTAAGTACTCGATATTTGCAAGTGCATAATGGTGGATTGAAAGGTTATACCTTGAGTAGTGATGGTGTGCTGTGTTTCCAAGGGAAATTTTGTATGCCGAGAGATATTGAATTAAGGTAGAGGATTCTTCAAGAAGCTCATAGCAGCCCATACGCTATGCACCCTGGAGGTAGTAAAATGTACCGAGATCTGCGGGAGTAGTTTTGGTGGCCGGGTCTGAAGCGAGAAGTAATGGAATTTGTAAGTGTCTGACGTGTCAGCGCGTCAAAGCTGAACATAAGTTACCTTTGGGTCTATTACCGGTAAGGATTCCACAGTGGAAGTGGGAAAAGATTACGATGGATTTCGTCACTGGGCTACCCTCACGCCTAGCAAGAAGGATTCGATCTGGGTGATTGTTGATCGTTTGACAAAGTCAGCTCATTTCTTACCAGTTTGGGTTGATTACTCACTTTAAAGGTTGGCTAAGTTGTATATAGCAGAAATTGTGAGACTCCATGGAGTGCCAGAGTCGATTATCTTAGATAGGGATCCTCGTTTCACATCAAGGTTTTGGAAAGCATTGCATCAGGCATTGGGTACAAGGTTGGATTTCAGCACGGTATTTCATCCATGATCGGATGGGCGATCGAGAGGGTAATCCAAATTCTAGAAGACATCTTTGAGGGTTGTGTTTTGGATTCGAGGGTAGTTGGAAAGAATTCCTACCATTGGCAGAGTTCGTGTACAACAACAGTTACCAGGCAAGTATTAAGATGGCACCGTATGAAGCGCTGTATGGGCGGAGGTGTCGCACTCTTACGTGTTGGACGGATTTGGGTGAGCGTCAACTGTTGGGTCCAGAGTTGGTTACTGAAATGGAGGATAAGGTTAAGCTGATTCGAGCTCGTCTGAAGGAAGCTTTGGATAGACAGAAATCTTATGCCAATCTCAAGCGGAGGGATATAGAGTTTGCAGTGGGTGACAAAGTTTTTCTGAAGGTGTCCCCGTGGAAGAAAGTGTTGAGATTTGGTTGGAAGGGCAAGCTGAGCCCTAGGTTCATCGGGCAATATAAGGTGTTGAAGCGTATGGGACCAGTAGCTTATCAGATCGAGTTTCCAGTAGAATTGAGTCAGATCCATGACGTGTTTCATGTTTCAATGCTTAGACACTATCGATCAAATCCATCTCATGTTGTGCCAGTAGAGGAGATTGAAGTGAGCCCAGACTTGTCTTTTGAGGAAGAACCAGTGCAGATTCTAGATCGAGATGTTAAAGTTTTGCGTAGGAAGTCAGTTCCTTTAGTGAAGGTGTTATGGAAGAACCATGGGACTGAAGAGGCCACTTGGGAGCCAGAGGATGTGATGCGGTAGAAATACCATCAACTCTTTTGACCAGGTAATTTCGGGGTCGAAATTATTTTTAAGGGGGTAGAACTGTAACATCCTTAAATCAGGGTCTCTGCATTTTATCTATTGCATGTAGTTAGTTTAGTTGTCATGTTAGTTTGGGCTATTTTAGGGTCTAGGCCTGAGCCAGGGATAGGCCTGAATTTCCTTGAAAGTTGCATTTTGGGCTTCTAGAAGAGGGGAGCTATTTGAGCTAGGTGTTAAGGATTTTTGGTGGCAAGTTTTGGCACAAGAAGTGCCTTGGGGAAGTGGCAAGGAGGCGCCACTTAGTGCTCAAGGAAGTGACACCTCAGGAGAGTGGGAGAGCTTTGGTTTGAGCTGCGAGGATCCCCTTTTATGCTTATTCTTTTTGACGCCTAGACAAGGGAGGAGATGTGCTCAGGATGGACTCTGATGGATAGGTGTTGAAGGAGTCAACAAATTCAAGTTAGTGGAAGAGAGAATTCTGAGGAGTTTGAAACATTCAAATGAGTTTGAATGTGTGCCTAGGAGAATTTCATGGAGGAAAAAGGGGGATGGACACTTGAGCTTAGAGTTGGCCATATGTCAAACTCTATGGGAGAAGGGAGAATCGGTTTGGGTAGCTTAGGGGGTGCCGAATTTGCACATTTGAACTTGGGGTGTTGGTTCTCAAGTGGCATTACGGCTAGTGGGGGAGCACTTAGAAATTCTTTTTTTTATTTTCTTTGGTGTCGAATTGAGCTACTTCCCTAGTGCATGTTACAATTGCTATTTCTTTTCTTCTCCTCTCAAAAAGCCAAAGCCGAATCTCTCCTACTTTCTTTTCTTTATTTTGTACCAAAACTAAAATCAACATTTCCCCTCTCTTTCAATTTCCTTTTTATTCTCCCAATCTCTCTCTTATGCCGAAATACCCCATAGCACCTTGGTAGCGTTTTCTTTTCAGTCAAAAAGACAAAACCAAAATCCCTCCTACATCTCTTCTCATTTCTTTCTTTTCTTCTTTCGGCTTCTTTTGTGTTTAGTCGAATCTACTTTGCTTCCTACCCATCATTTGCAACTTATTTCTTGCCATTTCTTTGAGAGCCAAAACTCTATCTTTCATTCTCCTCTCCATCTTGTTTTCATTCTTGTTTTGTCGAAACTTTTGTTCCTCTTTTCTCTTCTCCTTCAATACTGTGGCCAAATTGTATGATTGGTAAGATCTCTGCGGTTTCTTCTTTGCAATATCTCTTTCTTTCTCATCTCATCACTTTCTTATTATCTGGATGGTTGATTCTTTCTTTTCACTCTTTAATCTTAGGAGTCGAATATTCTTGGTGGTGGCTGCTTTGCCAAATTTCCTATTCCTCTATTCTAGTGCCGAATTCTCTTGGGTGTAAGGTTAGTAGCGATTATTTCTATTTCGTGTTATCTCTTCGGGTTTTCATACCAAAGCCGAATGGCTATTTGGCCTAATGTGAGGGCATGGCCTAATGTAGGTCGTGAAGGGGGGTGTCATTTTTGATGGAGATACTCAGGATTCGCTTGACTTGTGGATCAATCTAACATTTCGGGGATTATCGATCTAGGTAAGGGTGTTCGCTTTAAGTGTTGGGTTAATCTTTTAGTTTGGATTTCATTGCTTTGATTCGGTTAGTGATTAAGGAATTCATAGATTCAAAGGATAACCAAGCGTTAGGAGGGGTTAGATCTGAGACCACAGCCCCTAAGTTCAAGAAGAGGGTTGTGTCACTATTCATAATTGGCCACCTGGGTGTGGACCGGTATCTGAGCAAAGTAGTAGGCAGGTAGTGGTAGTGTCGATTAACGACAGTGTCGACGTAGAAAGCGTAGTCTTGCGAGTAATCAGGTGTGTAACTCCTACACCCTTCGTAAGTTAATTTGATATTATTTTATGATTTAACAAAAGCTGGAATAACTGTGGAAATTGATGTGTTACCCTTGTGGGCATAAGTGAGGACTCCGGGTAAGTCCATTCTGATTTGGCTAACGTTAAATACCTCGGTTAAGGTTGCATATGCCAGGTTATGTTATTACTGAATATTAAGCATGATTATTTTGCCATGAAAAGCATGTTCATAAAAATGGGTGATGAAAGGAGGGGAAAAGTATGATTACAGACTGTCACCAGTGGTTTTGACCACATAGTGGGTTGGCCCCGCTTATTTTATTATTGTGACTAAGTCTCAGTGGTTTTGACCACCAGTGGTTTGGTACCACATATATCTGTCTTTGTGACTCGTCCCAGTGGTTTGGTGCCATAGTGGGTTGGCCCCACATATCGATATGGGATTGTCACCAGTGGTTTTGACCACACAAATATTATTTGTGACCTCGGTCACCAGTGGTTTTGACCACCAGTGGTTTTGACCACACAGGGTAGACACAGGAGTTTGGATGGTTAGGGTTGGATTGCATGGCATACTTGATTACTTATGAAATTGTGTAAGGGCTTATATCTGTGGGATGGGGATTTATACACTGAGTCTCTCCTTTTGCATTTTGCAGATGATTTTAGATCGCAGATGTGGAGCCAGGACGGACTCAAGGTGGCCTTGCACGATATTTTGGGTTTTGTTTTAAGTTATTATTTCGGGTTTAGATTTTCATTTAATTTGGTTTTGGTTGTAATAAGGCCATCTAAATTTTTATTTCGGGATTATTTATTTTGTTGACAACCTTTGAATTCACGTTAAACATTAAAGCACGTCTAAAATGGAAAAGAGTCAATAAAATGAATGTTTTCACAAACCTTAATGGGTTCTCGGGATTTTCTAAAACTTTACCAGCGGGTGAAAGATGAACTTGTAATATCAACATGTTAACTCGATTCTCTTTAAAAAGAAAATTTGAAACGGTTTAAGCTTTTGATTCAAACCAACTTTGATTTCCAATAAAACAAAACGTTTTTTTCAACTTAAGTCGACAACTGGTTTTATCAAAAACAAGCTTTCTCTGTGACATGCCGGATTCGGTCGTAGTGTGTTGACCGGGTTTGGGGTGTTACAAATCAACTGCCTAGTTGAGGGGTTCACACCATTGTAAAAGGTTTGAACCTGTAGCCACAAAGGTAACCCATGGTAAGGGCATCTTCTCAATAGATCCTTGTATCTCTCCCATGCGTCATAAAGTGTTTCTAAATCTGATAAACCGTAAAAGTAACATATTTTAGGCCCATATTTGGCATACTTTTGGATGATTTAAGAATTGAATTATGTAATTCAGTGCTCTTAATCCTTTGTTGTCATGTTTGATACTCAAGAGAGCACCGGAGGATGAAAAGAATGAGAAATGGGCCTAAAACGGACAAATTTGGGTCAAAATGGAAATCGACAGGGCTTGGGCCCAAGACCACACGGTCGTGCCTCCCTGAATTACTCAAACATGGCCTAGACCCCAAAACACATGGGCGTGTCTCTTCAGCAGACTCGACCACGACCTAAAATGGATTCACACGGACGTGTGCCATGGGCGTGTCCCTGTCGTGACAAAGAGAAGTTTCACTCGGATTAGGATATTTTGGGGCAAAGAAACATATTTTGAAGACTATATAAACACCCTAAGTATAACCTAAAAGGGGGGAACCCAAGGCTTTAGTCAGGGGGCGTCTAGCTAGGCCAAAGAGGGCAGATTTGTGGAGATTTACTAGAAGATAGCCAGTTGATTCATCTCAAGAAGCCAGAATTATACTCAAGACGGTGGATCTCTCCTTCAATTCCTTCAGGGGGTTTTAGGGATTTCTTATGTTTTGTTTTATCTTTTCTTTTGAGATGTATTCCTTTATTATTATTATGAACTAAACCCTCAGATACCTGAGGGGATGAAACCTAAGATGAATCTTGTTATCGTTTGCTGAACTATATGATAAATATTTGACTTGTTCTTAATTATGTATTCTTAATTCTTATGTTGATATTTTTGGGATATTAATTTAAGTATGATGTACTTAGGTGGAGGAGCAAAAATCCCTGCCTAAGAGTAGATCTAGCATAATTAAACGGAGCTGATCGCGTGCCTAGAGATAGGGTGATGAAATTTTGCCGGATTAGGGTGAAACCTAATATAGGAGTTTATAGATCGAGTTAATGCAATTCTGGGGGTTTTAATTAGAAAGATATTTCAATTAATCAACCTAGGGTTAGACGTTAGTCGCCTCGAGAGAGGGATTAATATACGTTAGGGAATCTTACGGATCAAGTCAAGTGAATAAATTGTCTGGTTCAGTGTTAGATAACAAGTGAAGTCTAGGTGGATTCTTCCTTGGGTGTCGTCTTAATCAATTGGTTTTTCTTCAAGTTATTTTACAAATTTCATTCTTCTTTTTCTTAGAGTCTTTAGTTTGTTAGTTAGTTAATTTAGATTAAACAACAACTTCCCTTAATTCTTATGCTAGATAATAAAAAGAGAGTTAGTATTAGTACTTTTGGTTCCTTTGGGATTCGACATTCCGGTCTTGCCTAAACTATACTACTATTCGATAGGTGCACTTGCCTCAATCGTTGTTTAGTTAGTTTCCAAGTTTGATCATTCTTTATATAAATTTTAAGACTCGAAAAAACAATGATCTAGTTTTTGGCGTCGTTGCCGGGGAACTGAAATATTAAGAACGCTTAATTTTTATTTCTTTAGCCATATTTTATTTTTGTAATTAAATTTTATTTTTTTCTTTTCTAAATTTTCTTCGTTCGCTCCTTTCAGGTACCTCTAGTTTATGACTAGAAGGAACCCGACAGGACCTATACCTTACGATAGTGACATCGAAGGTACTGTTCGTAGAACTCACAGAAAGATACGGCGAAGCTTAAACTACATAAAAGGAGAGCGAGAAGCCGAAATTAATACCACAGAAGAGATGGCTGAAAATCATCCACCACCCCTAGAGGTGGCCGAACATCCCACTCCACGTACTATGTATCATTGTGCTAAACTTAGTTTAACAGGAACTAAGTCAAGTATTGTTAGGCCCACTATTGCTGCAAATAATTTTGAACTGAAACTTAACACTATACAGATGATACAACAATTTGTTCAGTTTGATGGTTTGCAGGATGAGGACCCTAACACACACTTATCAAATTTTCTAGAATTCTGTGATACCTTCAAAATAAATGGCATTTCTGATGATGCCATCCGTCTTCGGTTATTTCCCTTTTCTTTGAGAAATAAAGCCAAACAGTGGTTGCACTCTCTTCCACGAGGATCAATCACTACATAGGATCAAATGACCAAAAAAATTTTATTAAAATATTTTCCACTGGCCAAAACGGCCAAGTTAAGGAATGATATCTCTTCTTTTGTGCAGATGGATTTAGAGATACTTTACGACGCATGGGAGAGATACAAAGATTTGTTGAGAAGGTGCCCACACCATGGACTACCCTAGTGGCTACAGGTGCAGACCTTCTACAACGGTGTGAACCCCTCGACAAGCCAACTAATCGATTCAGCCACTGGCGGAACTCTGAACAAAAAAACTCCTGAAGTAGCCTACGAGTTTATAGAAGAGATGTCACTGAATAACTATTAGTGGCAAGTTACAAGGACAAGGCCAGCCAAAGTAGCCGGAGTTTTCAACCTCGATGCAGTAACCATGTTATCAACTCAGGTAGAATTGCTACATAAAAAATTTGATGGTCTATATGGTTCTTCACAGGCACATCCAGTTATGCAGTGCGACGCAAGTGAAGGTGTGGTGAATCCTGAGTACCCACCCTACGGACAGGGCATGGAGAGTGAACAAATGAACTATATGGGTAATAATTTCCAATCTAACAATAACCCTTATAGTAATACTTATAATCCAGGTTGGAAAAACCACCCCAATTTCTCATGGGGTGGCCAAGGAAATCAAAGGCAACAACCATCTCAAAACTTTCAACAACAGCCCTACCCACAAGAACAGAAGCCAAACCTTGAAGAGATGGTGACAAAATTCATAGCAGCTTCAGAAACACTTTTCCAAAAGGTAGGAACAAAACTTGAAGTATTGTCACATGAGCTCAAGGATCAAATGGGGCAACTTGCTTAGCAGATCTCTGAGAGACCACAGAGAAGACTCCCGAGCAACACCAAGAATAACCCAAGGGAGCAAATTCAAGCCATAATAGCTCAAGACAGTGAAGCGTTAGACAAGCCCAATTTAAAAGAAAAGAGTGTGGTAGAAGAAGGTAAGGTTGAGGTAAAACCAAAATCAGTAATCAAAGAATACAAACCGCGCATACCATATCCCGAAGCAATAATGAAAGACGACACATAGGAACAGTTCAGTAAGTTTCTTAAACTTTTAAAGAAATTACATATTAACTTACCTTTTCTTGAAGCTCTTTCGCAGATGCCAGATTTGAGAAAATTTTTAAAAAATCTATTGACAAAAAAGTGGGAGATAAACGAGGAATCACATGTGGAACTGAACGCAGTATGCTCAGCAATATTGCAAAATAAACTACCTCAAAAATTAAAAGATCCAGGGAGTTTTACAATTCCATGCTTAATTTGTAGTTTATCTATTGATAATGCGTTAGCTGATTTGGGGGCAAGCATAAATTTCATGCCTTATAAATTGTTTAAACAACTAGGTCTAGGGAAGCCCAAATAAACTAGGATGAGCATTCAATTAGCTGATAAAACTATCATATTTCCTAGAGGTATAATTGAAGATGTACTTGTGAAGATTGATAAATTCGTATTCCCGGTAGACTTTGTCGTTTTAGACATGGATGAGGATAACACGATAGCCTTAATTTTAGGAAAACCATTCTTAGCAACTGCCAGAGCTAAAATCGATGTCAACGTAGGTGAACTCATATTCTGTGTTGGTGACAGTTACTCTTCAAGCCCTCAATTCAACTATAACATTGAATAACCAAGGTGAGAAAGTAAATTCTATTGATAACCATTCTGTTAACCCTTATTTTTCAAGAAGCACCACAAAAGAACAAAACTGAGTCTGATCCTAAAACCTGTGCCAACAAGGAAATAACTCACAAGGAACAAGGGATTCAGATCGATGAACTAGAAGAGGAGAACACGCATCTTAAAGAAGAACTAGGGATACACGAAGTAGAACCGAAGCCACTTCATGAGGCAGACAAGTTCAAAATCAAAGATCAGGTACTATTAGATAAAGTAGACCCACGAATATCTCCACCTGATCCTAACACAAGTAAGGAAATCCCTTTTAACGTAATCAATGTCTTCCCATACGGAACAGTCGAGATAAGTAGTCCCATGTTTCGCACATTGAAAATAAACGCTACTCGTCTTAAACTCTATCATGATAATGGAATTGATAACATGAAAAAGGTTTTCTCACTCCTCAAACCACCATAATCATGCAAATGAGAGGAAAGCCAAGCTTAAGATTTTAAGCGAGCGCTTCTCGGGAGGTAACCTGAGCACTAACCCTATTTATTGTTACATTTGTCTTTTCTTTTCTTCTCTTTTCTTCTTCTAGCACTGAATTATAAAAGTGGTCAAAAAGTACAGATTTCCATGCCACACGGCCTTGCACATGGCCGTGGCCGTGGCCGTGTGGGGACATCAAATCTTCGTACTGACTGGTAAAGATGGTACGAGTCAGAATGAATCAATTTTCAAGCCACGGCCTCAACCACCACTCCACGGTCATGCGTGGTGGCCGTGGCTGACACTGTGAGTTCATACACGAGCATGGCAAACTAAACATGGGCATGGGAAAAATGATATGCCCCACAACACAGCCGTCCGAGGCAGCCGTGGTCGATACTACTTACCAAGCACGGGCGTGGCAACCAAAACACGGGCGTGGGGAAGTACCAGACTTGAAACACTATTTAAATCACCACTCCCTCCCCTCACCACCTACTCTCCAACACTCTCTTCTCCTAAACCCCTTTTGTTTTTCCCTTTCATTGTCTTTCACTTTCATTTTCTAAACCCTTGAGATACACCACATCTATGACGAAGAAGTGGAAGGATCAAAGCACAGTCTCCCCTTGGAAAATCAACATACATAAGTTCATGTCGGGCGCTTCTATACTCGACAAGCCAAGGGTCTTTAAGACCTTTTCGATCTTATTTTTCTTTAATCTTTTCCTTTATTTTCCTTATCTATACTTCTCTTCTGCTTAATTCATTTTATTTTCTTTAGTTTCTTGGTTTTAGGTTATTAAGGCTGCTAGGGAATCACGCACCATGGCCTTAGAAATCACATCCACCTCGCGAACCATCCAACAATAAGGACTCCTCAGTCCATTCTTCTTTTCTGTTAATTTTATTTTATTTTCTGTTTTCTTTCCCTTTAGTTTTCTTATCCTTAAAAACATAATTAGGTTGTTTTAAATGTGTCATAATAATTCCTGGCTAATTCTTCACGAGCTCCCTAATTACTTCATCTAGCGCATGAACTCGAGGCACCACCTCTAACTTATCTTTCACCTCCAAACCAAGTTTCCACACTTCCAACTCAAAGAATCCATCCAACAATTCAGGAAGTTTCACTCCTCCCCATATCTTTTGATTTTCTTATTATATGAAAATTATCTGTCTTTGTACATTGAGGACAATGTACATCTTAAGTGTGGGGAGTTTATTTAGAAAAATGCCTAACTTTTTGCTTTATTCCCAAGTCCCTGAATGATATCTCGTCTTAAGTAATTTTCTCATATTACTAATTAGTATGAAATTTCTGTTGCTTTATGATTTTTATTGATATGTCTTAGATTAAGTCATAGTTAATTGTGCATTGATGATCTAAACTTTAAGATATTAGAGAGTCAAGCATGATAAGTCCATTTTTCAAGAATAAAAAATTTTCTAGGTTGTTAAGCTGAATTTGAATATTAGCTTGAAGTTTGAAATTTACAGGGACTGATGTCCAAAACCCATACTTTTTGTGAGATTTTGAGCCTTATAGAGCATATATTCCTTTTCATGCTCACTTTATTAATTATGAGTGTGTCAATACTGAATTGTTATTCTAGAACTTGCCTCGATTATGCATGTCAAGACCATATTTTTTATTTGATATACTGAGATGATAAAGGCACCTAGATTTTAACCCACTGACTTCACTAAAAGCCTACCTTCATAATTAACCCCTAGTGAACCCCTTTGATCTTAACAACCCTTTTTATTGATTCACCCACTAATATTAACCCAAAACCCCGTCCGTATTTGTTATCACCACTCTTTTTTACTACCCTTATATCGAGATTTGATTTGATCGGTTGCCTAATTATTTTATTAGTAAATTCATCATTTGACTTGTTCTTAAAAAAATAAAGATATTCATTATTAGTTCTATGTTCTAAGAGCTTATACGTTTAAATTCAACATCTTGAAGAAGAAGCTCGTATTATTAGTATTTTAAATTTTCATGTGATGTAATCATTCAGGTTATTAGTTCATTTTTCTAGTTAGGTAATTTGTCAATTCAATCTTGATTCTAAACCTTCTAATTTAGCCTTTATCCACACCATTAACCCAAGCCCCGTTACAACCCTGTTAAAGACCTTTTCATTTGTGTATCATCTCATATTACAGTGGTGGAGATTTGATTTTAAGGCAAGCATATGGGATTAAATTTTTAGGTTTGACTTATGAGTGCTTATTCTTGAACCTTAAACACTTCGATTGCTTTGAGTGAATCTTTAGCAAGAATGTCAATCCTTGTTAGTTTTGAATTAAAGGTAATTATTTAGATAAGGGGATACGCCTATGTTTTCGTGCTACAAATATATGACTTAGAATTGTTTGAATCTTTAGGAGTCTTTGAGTTAAATTATCCATGTATGAATTGTATATGAATTATGATGAGACATTGTTGATGAGGATTATGAATTGTGGAAAGTTCGTTTTAATTGTAAGTTAAGAATTTTGCTTGAGGACAAGCAAAAGCTTAAGTGTGGGGGTATTTGATAAACCGTAAAAGTAACATATTTTAGGCCCACATTTAGCATACTTTTGGATGATTTAAGCATTTAATTATGTATTTTGGTGCTCTTAATCCTTTGTTTTCATCTTTTATACTCAGGAGAGCATCAGAGGATGAAAAAGAACGAGAAACGAGCCTAAAATAGACCAAATTGGGTCAAAATGGAAATTGACACGGTCTGGGCCCAATACCACACGGCCGTGCCTCCCTAAATTACTCTAACACGGCCTGGACCCCGAAACACACGAACGTGTCTCTTCAGTAGACTCGACCACGAATTAAAATCGATTCACACGGGCGTGTGCCATAGGCATGTCCCTGTCGTGACAAAGAGAAGTTTCACTCGGATTAGGATATTTAGGGGTAAAGAAACATATTCTGCAGCCTACATAAACACCCTAAGTATAACCTAAAAGGGGGAACCCAGGGCTTTAGTTAGGGGGCGTCCAGCTAGGCCAAAGAGGCAGATTTGTGGAGATTTACTAGAAGATAGCCAGTTGATTCATCTCAAGAAGCCGGAATTATACTCAAGACGGCGGATCTCTCCTTCAATTCCTTTAGGGGGTTTTAGGGATTTCTTATGTTTTATTTTATCCTTTCTTTTGAGATGTTTTCCTTTATTATTATTATGAACTAAACCCCCAGATACCTGAGGGGGATGAAACCTAAGATGAATCTTGTTATCATTTCTTTGAACTATATGATAAATATTTGACTTGTTCTTAATTATGTGTTATTAATTCTTGTGTTGATATTTTTGGATATTAATTCAAGTATGATGTGCTTAGGTGGAGGAGCAAAAGTCCTTGCCTAAGAGTAGATCTAGCATAATTAACTGAGTTGATCGCGCCTAGAGATAGGGTGACGAGATTTTTCTAGATTGGGGTGAAACCTAATATGAAAGTCCATAGATCGAGTTAATGCAATTCTAGGGGTTTTAATTAGAAAGAGATTTTAATTAATCAACTTAGGGTTAGACGTTAGTCGCCTCAAGAGAGGGATTAATATACGTTAGAGAATCTTACGGATCAAGCCAAGTGAATAAATCGTCTGGTTCAGTGTTAGATAACAAGTGAAGTCTAGGTGGATTCTTCCTTGGGTGTCGTCTTAATCAATTGGTTTTTCCTTAAGTTATTCTCCAAATTTCATTCTTCTTTGTTTTAGAGTCTTTAGTTTAGTAGTTAGTTAATTTAGATTAAACAACAACTTCCCTTAATTCTTAGGCTAGATAATAAAAATAGAGTTAGTATTAGTACTTTTGGTTCCTTTGGGATTCGACATTCCGATATTGCCTAAACTATACTACTGTTTGATAGGTGCGCTTGCCTCCATCATTGTCTTTATTGGTTTCGAAGTTCAATCATTCTTTATATAAATTTTAAGACTCGACAAAACAACGATCAAAATCCATCTGCACAAAAGAAGAGATATCCTTCCTCAACTTAACCGTCTTAGCCGGTGAAAAGTATTTAAGTAAAAAAATTTTGGTCATTTGTTCCCATGTAGTGATCGATCCTCATGGTAATGAGTTCAACCATTGTTTAGCTTTATTCTTCAATGAGAAGGGAAACAACTGAAGTCGAATGGCATCGTCAGAAACGCCATTTATTTTGAAAGTGTCACAGAATTCCGAAAATTTGCAAAGTGATTGTTTGGATCTTCATCCTGCAAACCATCAAACTGAACAAATTGCTGAATCATCTGAATAGTGTTAGGTTTCAGTTCAAAATTATTTGCAGCTGACCGTTGTTTTTTGAGTCTTAAAATTTATATAAATAATGATCAAACCTGGAAACTAACTAAAACAACGATGGAGGCAAGCGCACCTATCCTGAATTTTTAGATGAGATCCTTGGATTGGAAGTGTGGGAACTCGATTTGGAGGTGAAAGATAGGTTGCAGGGGGTGCCTCGAATTCCTACGCTAGATGAAGAAATTGGGGATCTCGTGAAGAGTTAGCCAGGAAATATTAATAAAGATTCAAAATATACTAAATAAATATTTAAAGAAAAGCAAGTTAAAGTGAAGGAAAATAAAAAGTAAAATGAACTTATAGGAAAAGGTAAATGGATTGAAAAGTCATTATTGTAAGAAGGTTCGTGACGTGGGTGTGATTTCTAAGGCCGTGGTGCGTGATTCCCTAGCAGCCTTAAGGATCTAAAACTAAGAAACTAAAAGAAAATAAAATGAATTAAGCAAGAGAGAAGTATAGATAAGGAAACTAAATGAAAAGATTAAAGAAAAATAAGACCGAAAAGGTCTCAAAGACCCTTGGCTTGTCGATTATATGAAGCGGCAGGCATGAACTTATGTAGGTCGATCTCCCACGGGGAGACTGTGCTTTGATCCTTCCGTTTCTCGGCATAGATGTGGTGGTCAAGGGTTTTGAAAGATGAATGTGAATGAAAATGCAAGTGAGAACCAAAAAGGTGTAGAAAGAGGGGTTTAAGAGTAAGTGGAGAGGGAAGAGGGGGTGGTGGTTTAAATAGATTTTCAACTCTGATGCCTCCCTACGCCCATGTTGTGGGTTGTATCGTTTCTCTCACGCTTGTATTCGAATTTCCACGCCCGTGCTTGGTATGTCAGTGTCGACCACGGTCACCTCGTACACCCATGTTAGTTTGCCACGACCGTGTATGAACTCACAATGTCGGCCACGACCGCATCGCACGGCCGTGGCGTGGTGGTTGAGTCCGTGACTTGAGAATTGATTCGTTCTGACTCGTACCATCTCTGCTATGTCAGTATGGAGATTCGATGCATTCACACGGCAACGGCCATGTGCAAGGCCCTGTGGCTTGAAATTCTATACTTTTGGTTATTTTACAGTTATGTGTTATAAAGAAAGGATAAAATAAAATAAATAAGATAAAAATAAAATGAAAAATGTAGAAGTTAATGGGGTTAGAACTCGGGTTGCCTCCCGAGAAGCGTTCATTTTAATCTTAAGCTAGACTTTCCTCTCATTTGTGTATTCATGGTGGTTTGAGGAGTTGAAAATCCTTCCTCGTGTTAGTAGTTCCATTATCATGATAGAGTTTAAGACGAGTAGCATTTATTTTCAATGTGCCAAACATGGGATTACTTACCTCGACTATTCCGTATGGGAAGACATTGATTACCTTAAAAGGGATTTCCTTGCTTATGTCAAGATAAGGTAGAGATATTCATGGGTCTGCTTTGCCTAATAGTACCTGATCTCCAATTTTTAACTTGTCTGCCTCATTAAGTGGCTTCGATTCTACTTCATGTATCCCTAGTTCTTTTTTAAGATGCGTTTTCTCCTTTTCTAGTTCATCGATCTGAATCCCTTGTTCCTTGTAAGTTAATTCATTGTTGGCATAGGGTTTAGGATCAGACTCAGTTGCGTTCTTTTGTGGTGATTCTTGAAAAGAAGGTTTAACCAAATGGTTATCAATAGAATTTACTTTTTCACCTTGGTTATTCGATGTTTTGGTGAATCTAGGGCTTGAAGAGTAACTATCTCGTCACCTATACAGAGTATAAGTTCACCTGCGTCGACATCAATTTTAGTCCTGGCAGTTGCTAAGAATGGTCTTCCTAAAATTAGGGGTATCGTGTTGTCCTCATCCATGTCTAAAATGACAAAGTCTACTGGGAATACGAATTTATCAATCTTCACAAGTACATCTTCAATTATACCCCTAGGAACTCTGATAGTTTTATCAGCTAATTAAATGCTCATTCTAGTTTGTTTGGGCTTCCATACACCTACTTGTTTAAAGAGTTTATAAGGCATGGCATTTATGCTTACCCTTAAATCAGCTAACGCATTATCAATAGATAAACTACCAATTAAGCATGGAATTGTAAAACTCCTTGGATCTTTTAGTTTTCGTGGTAGTTTATTTTGCAATATTGTTAAGCATATCTGCGTTCAGTTCCACATATGATTCCTCGTCTATCTTACGCTTATTTATTAATAGCTTCTTTAAAAAATTTTCTCAAATCTGGCATCTGCGAAAGAGCTTCAAGAAACGGTAAGTTAATATGTAATTTCTTTAAAAGTTTAAGAAACTTACCGAACTGTTCCTCTCTGTCGTCTTTCGTTATTGCTTCGAGATATGGTATGCGCGGTCTATATTATTTGATTACCGATTTTGGTTTTACTTCAACCTTACCTTCTTCTACCGCATTCTTTTGTTTTGAATTAGGCGCGTCTAACCCTTCATTATCTTAAGCTGTTATGGCTTGAACTTGCTCCCTTGGGTTAGTCTCAGTGTTGCTCGGTAGTCTTCCCTGTAGTCTCTTAGAAATCTGCTTTGTAAGTTACTGGATTTGATCCTTGAATTCCTGTGTCAATGCCTCAAGTTTTGCTTCTATCTTTTGGAAACGTGTTTCTGTAAATTGGGAACATATTTCTGAGGCTGCTATGAAGTTTGTTAGCATCTCTTCAAGGTTCAGCTTCTTTTCCTGTGGGTAGGGCTATTGTTGGAAGTTTTGGGATGGTTGTTGCCTTTGATTTCTTTGACCGTCCCATGAGAAATTGGGGTGGTTTTTCCAACCTAGATTATAAGTATTACTATAAGGGTTATTGTTAGGTCAAAATTATTGCCCATACAGTTCATTTGTTCGCTCCCCATGCCCTATTCGTAGGGTGGGTACTCAGGATTCGCCACTCCTTCACTTGCGTCGCACTGCATAACTGGATGTGCTTGCGAAGAACCATATAAACCATCAATTTTTTATGTAACAACTCTACCTGATTTGATAGCACGATTACTGCGTCGAGGTTGAAAACCCCGGCTACTTTGGTTGGCCTTGTCCTTGTAACTTGCTAGTGATAGTTATTTAGTGACATCTCTTCTATAAACTGGTAGGCTGCTTCAGGAGTTTTGTTATTCACGGTTCCGCCGACGGCTGAATCGATTAATTGCCTTGTCGAGGGGTTCACACCATTGTAGAAGGTCTGCACCTATAGCCACAAGGGTAGTCCATGGTGTGGACACCTTCTCAACAAATCCTTGTATCTCTCCCATGCATCGTAAAGTGTCTCTAAATCCATCTGCACAAAAGAAGAGATATCATTCCTTAACTTGGCCATTTTGGCCGGCAAAAAATATTTTAAAAAAATTTTTCGGTCATCTGATCCCATGGAGTGATTGATCCTCGTGGAAGAGAATGCAACCACTGTTTGGCTTTATTCCTCAAAGAAAAGGGAAATAATCGAAGACGGATGGCATCATCAGAAACGCCATTTATTTTGAAGGTATCATAGAATTCTAGAAAATTTACTAAGTGTGTGTTAGGATCCTCATGCGGCAAACCATTAAACTGAACAAACTTTGTATCATCTGTATAGTGTTCAAAATAATTTGCAGCAATAGTAGGCCTAACAGTACTTGACTCAGTTCCTGTTAAACTAGGTTTAGCATAATCATACATAGTTCGTGGAGCATGATGTTCTGCCTCCTCTAGAGGTAGCGGATTATTTTTGGCCAACCTTTCAGTAATATTAGTTTCGCCTTCTTGCTCTTCTTCTATGTAGTTTAAGCTTTGCCTTATCTCTCTGCGATTTCTACGAATGGTACCTTCGATGTCACTATCGTAAAGTAGAGGTCCTGTCGGGTTCCTTCTAGTCATAAACTAGAGGTACCTGAAAGGAGCGAAAGAAGAAAATTTAGAAAAGCAAAAATAAAATTTAATTGCAAAAATAAAATATGGCTAAAGTAATAAAAATTAAGCATTCTTAATATTTCAGTTTCCCGGCAACGGCACCAAAAACTTGATGTTGTTTTGTTGAGTCTTAAAATCTATATAAATAATGATCAAACCTAGAAACTAACTAAAACAACGATGGAGGCAAGCGTAGCTATCGAATAGTAGTATAGTTTAGACAAGACCGGAATGTCGAATCCCAAAGGAACCAAAAGTACTAATACTAACTCACTTTTTATTATCTAGCCTAAGAATTAAAGGAATTTGTTGTTTAATCTAAACTAACTAACTACAAAACTAAAGACTCTAAGACAAAAAAAGAATGAAATTTGGAAAATAACTTGAGGAAAAACCAATTGATTAAGACGACACCCAAGGAAGAATCCACCGAGACTTTACTTGTTATCTAACACTGAACCGGATGATTTATCCACTTGACTTGCTCCGTAAGATTCCCTAACATATATTAATCCCTCTCTCGAGGCGACTAACGTCTAACCTTAGGTTGATTAATTGAAATCTCTTTCTAATTAAAACCCCTAGAATTGCATTAACTCGATCTATGGACTCCCATATTAGGTTTCACCCTAATCCGGCAAAATCTCGTCACCCTATTTCTAGGCGCGCGATCAACCCCGCTTAATTATGCTAGATCTACTCTTAGGCAGGGACTTTTGCTCCTTCACCTAAGCACATCATACTTGAATTAATATCCCAGAAATATCCACACAAGAATTAAGGACACATAATTAAGAACAAGTTCAATATTTATCATATAGTTCAGGAAACGATAAAAAGATTCATCTTAGGTTTCATCCCCCTCAGGTATTGATAACTGTAAAAGGAACATATTTTAATCCTACATTTAGTATACTTTTGGATGATTTACTCCCTGAATTGTGTAAAAAGGTGCTCTTAATCCTTTGTTTTCGTGTTTTATACTCAGGAAAGCACCTAGGGATGAAAAGAATGAGAAACGGGCCTAAAACGGACCAAATTGGGCCAAAGAAGAAATCGACATGGCCTGGGCCCAAGACCACACGGGCGTGCCTCCCTAATTTACTCTAACACGGCCTAGACCCTGAAACACACGGGTGTGTCTCTTCAATAGACTCGACAACGGCCTGAAATCGATTCACACGGGCGTGTACCATGGGCATGTCCCTGCTGCGGCCAAAAGGAGTCTTACTCGGATTTGGATACTTAAGGCAAAGAAACACATTCCAAAGCTTATTCAAACACCCTAGTAGGAATTCTACTTGAATTAGGATATGTAGGGGCCAAGTAAAGCATCTCAGAGTCTATATAAACACCCTAGGGGGCAACTTAAGCGGGGAGTTCGGCAGAAACCTTCTGCCAGAGCCGACGGTTAGCTAGGCCAAGGAGCCGAGCCAGAAAGGTCAGAGTTGTGGGAATCACTCAAAGATAGCCAGTTAATCCATCTCAAGAAGCTGGAATTATACTCAAGACGGCGGATCTCTCCTTCAATTCTTCTAGAGAGTTTTAGGGATTTCTTATGTTTTGTTTTATCTTTTCTTCTGAGATGTTTTCTTTTATCATTGTGAACTAAACCCTTCAGATACCCGAAGAGGATGAAACCTAAGACGGATCTTGTTATTGTTTTCTGAACTATATGATAAATATTTGATTTGTTCTTAATTATGTGTGCTTAATTCTTGTGTTAATATTTCTGGGATATTGATTCAAGTTGAATGTGCTTAGGTGGTGGAGCAAAAGTCCCTGTCTAAGAGTAGATCTAGCATAATTAAGCAGAGTTGATCGTGCGCCTAGAGATAGGGTGATGAGATTTTCTCAGATTAGGGTGAAACCTAATATGGGAGCCCGTAGATCGAGTTAATACGATTCTAGGGGTTTTAATTAGAAAGAGATTTCAATTAATAAACCTAGGGTTAG
Organism: Gossypium rotundifolium; assembly: GCA_025506655.1. Classification (NCBI taxonomy): domain Eukaryota; kingdom Viridiplantae; phylum Streptophyta; class Magnoliopsida; order Malvales; family Malvaceae; genus Gossypium; species Gossypium rotundifolium. Next base: position 18,144,373 of record CP106733.1, on the reverse strand, counting down.
ACGTTATTCACCTCGAGAGAGGGTTTAATATAAATTAGGGAATCCTACGGATCAAGTCAAGTGAATAAATCATCTGGTTTAGAGTTAGATAACAAGTCAAGTCTAGGTGGATTCTCCCTAAGGTATCATCTTAATCAACTGAGTTTTCCCAATAATATTTCCCCAATTCATCCTTTTTGTCTTTGAATCTTAGCTTAGTAATCAGTTAGTTTTAGATTAAACAACCAATCACTTAATATTTAGGCTAAATAATAGAAAGAAGGTTAGTATTAGTACTTTTAGTTCCTTTGGGTTCGACAATCCGTTCTTGCCTAAGCTATACTATTGTTCGATAGTTGCACTTGCCTTAAATTGTTGTCATAGTTAGTTTCCAGGTTCAATCATTCTCTTTATAAATTTTAAAACTCGATAAAACAACGATCAAGTTTTTGGTGCCGTTGCCTGGGAACTAAAATATTATGAAAGCCCTATTTTTATTACTTTAGCCATTATTTTTATTTTTTCTCGCAATTTATTTTTATTTTTATTTTTATTTTAGTTTTAACTTTGCTAATTTTCTTTCTTTCTTTTCCAACATAGGTACCTCTAGTCTATGACTAGAAGGAATTCGAAAGGACCACTAGTATACGACAGTGATATTGAAGCTACCGCTCGTAGGAATCGCAGAGAAATTAGGTGAACCCTAAATTATAGAGAAGAAGAACAACAAGGCGGATCCAATCTTACTGAAGGGATGGACGAGAATAATCCACCACCACAAGATGTGGCAGAAAACAATGCTCCACATACTATGTATGATTATGCTAAACCTCATTTAACAGGAGCAGAATCGAGTATTGTTAGGCCTGCTATAGCTATTAATAATTTTGAATTAAAGCCTAACACTATACAAATGATTCAACAATTTGTTCGATTTGATGGTTTGCAGGACAAAGACCCAAATACTCATATAGCTAATTTTTTAGAGATCTATGATACCTTCAACATAAATGGCGTTTCTAATGATGCCATACGAATGATGCCATACGTCTTGATTATTTCCCTTTTCATTAAGGAATAAAGCCAAGCAATGGTTGAACTCGTTACCACGAGGTTCAATCACCACATGGGATCAAACAACCGAAAAATTTTTATTAAAATATTTCCCACCGACCAAAATGGCCAAATTACGAAATGATATCTCTTCTTTTGTGCAGATGGATTTAGAGACATTATACGACGCATGGGAGAGATACAAGGATCTCTTGAGAAGGTGTCCGCACCATGGTTTACCCTTATGGCTCCAAGTCCAAACTTTCTATAATGGTGTAAACCCCTCAACGAGGAAACTACATGATTCAGCCATCGGTGGAACCCTGAACAATAGAACTTCTGAAGCAGCTTACGAGTTTATTGAAGAGATGTCACTGAATAACTATCAGTGGCAGGTTACAATGACAAAACCAACAAAATCAGTCGGAATTTTCAACCTCGACACAGTAACCATGCTACCAACGCAGGTAGAGATGATGAATAAAAATCTTGATAGTTTGTGTTCTTCGCAGGTACATCTAGTAATGTAGTGCGACGCAAGTGGAACTGTGGCGAATCTAAGTACCCACCCTACCAACCGGGCACCGAAAGCGAACAGATGAACTATATAGGTAATAAGTTCAGATCTAATAATAACCCTTATAGTAATACTTATAATCCAAGTTGGAGGAACCACCCAAATTTTTCATGGGGAGGTCAAGGAAATCAAGGAAATCAAAGACAACAACCTCCTCAAAATTTCCAAAATCAGCCATATCCACAAGAAAAGAAGCCGAACCTTGAAGAGATGTTGACAAAATTCATGGCAGCCATAGAAAACCATTTCCAAGACATTAAGACAACACTTAAAAACCAACAAACATCGATTGAAGGGATCAAGAACCAAGTTGGGGAACTTACTAAGTCAGTTGGACAACTTGCAAAGTTAATTTCCGAATGACCGCAAAGGGTCTACCAAGCAACACTGAGATTAACCCAAAGGAGCAAACCCAAGCCATAACAGCTCAGGAAAATGTAGGGTTAGATGAACCCAATTCAATACAAGAAAGTGAGGTAGAAGAAGGTAAAGTTGAGGTAACACAGGAAAAGACAAAACCAGTAATCAAAGAGTACCAACCTCGCATACCTTATCCCGAAATGATGAATAGAGACGATATCGAGGAATAGTTTGGTAAGTTTCTTAAACTTTTAAAGAAATTACATATTAACTTATAGTTTCTTAAAGCTCTTTCACAGATGCCAGATTCGAGGAAATTTTTAAAACAAATTTTGACAAACAAGCGTGAACTCATACTTCGTGTGGGTGACGAATCAATCAGTCTTAAAGCTCTTGACTCAGCTAGGACATCAAGTGATAGAGAAGTAATTCATGAGGATCAAAGGCTTCATATCGATGAACTAGATGAGTGGAAGACACACTTCAAAGAGAAACTAAAAATACACGAAGAAAAAACGAGGCAACTCCACGATGAACTTAACGATGGGACAACCCAGCAAGATAGGAGATCAGGTACTCACAATCTTCCCAGATGGAACAGTCGAGGTAACTAATCCTAAATTCAGCACTTTTGAGGTAAACACTACTCGACTTAAACTATATATCAAAAACTGAGTTGATCGCATGAGAAGGGATTTTCACCTCCTCAAACCACCATGACCATACAAATAACAGGTAAGTCTAACTCAAGACTTTAAACGAGCGCTTCTCGGGAGGCAACCCGAGCACTAACCCTACTAATTAGTTTAGTTTTATTTCTTCTCGTATTTAGGCGCATGTTTCTATACCCACATGGCCTTGCACACGGCCGTGGCCGTTGCCGTGTGGCAAAAAAATCTCAAAACACGGGCCGCATCTCTATTTAAACCTCCTTCTTCCTTTTTCCTTTCCAGTTATCTTTCTTTTTCCATCTTCTATTATTTACTTTTATTTTTTATTTTTAATTTTAATTTTATTTTCTTTATTATTTTCTTCTTATTCTTCATACCATTTAGATTTAGCTTAGGATACAATAAATTTAGGTCGGCTGCTTCGAGGATTCAATTTCAATTGGTTCGAGGAGCTCCCCCATATTCACCTCCGCCAATCCTATCCGGGTTCTTTTCATTGACTCCATCCAAAGTTTAGGAAGTTTAACTTCTCTCCCCAACTTATGACTTTATTATTATTTGATATTTATCTATCCTTGTACATTGAGGGCAATGTACATCTTAAGTGTGGGGGGTAAAAGTGCCTAACTTTTTGCATTATTCTCAAATCCCTGAATTATATCTAGTTCTTAAGTAATTTCCTCATATTACTAATTAGGATGAAATTTCTGATGATTTATGATTCTTATTGATATGTTTTTGAGTAAGTCATAATTAATTGTGCATTGATGACTTATACTTTAAGATACTAGAGAATCAAGCATGATAAGTCTATTTTTCAAAATAAAAAATTTTCTAGGTTGTCGAACTGAATTTGAAAATTACCTTGAAGTTTGAAATTTACAGGGATTGATGTCAAATACCCATAATTTTTGTGAGATTTTGAGCCTTTTAGAGCATATATTCTTTTCCATGCTCACTTTAATAATTATGAGTGTGTCAACACTGAATTGTTATTCTAGAACTTGCCTCGATTATACATGTCAAGACCTCATTTTTTATTTGATATACTGAGATGATAAAGGAACCTAGGTTTTAACCCATTCACTCCACTAAAAAGCCTACCTTCACAATTAACCCTTAGTAAACCCCGTTGATCCTAACAACCCTTTTTATTGATTCACCCACTAATATTAACCTAAAACCCCACTCGTATTTGTTATCACCATTCCTTTGACTACCTTTCTATCGAGACTTGATTTGACAAGTTGCTTAATTATATTATTTCAATTATAAAAGTTCTTTTCTATGTAATTTGATTTGTTCTTTAAAAAAAAGAAAAAAGAGAAACAAAGTATATTCATTATTAGTTCTATGTTCTAAGAGCTTGTACGTTTAAATTTAGTATCTTGAAAAAGAAGCTCGTATTATTAGTATGTTGAATTTTCATGTGGTGTAATTGTTCAGGTTATTAGTTCATTTTTTCTAAAGTTAGGTAACTTGTCAATTCAATCTCGATTTTTAAACTTTCTAATTCAGTCTTTATCCACACCTTTAACCCAAGCCCCATTACAACCCTTAAAAGACCTTTTGATTTGTGTATCATCTCATATTACAGTGGTGGAGATTTGATTTTCAGGCAAGCCGATGGGATTAACTTTTCAGGTTTGACTTATGAGTGCTTTTTCCTGAACCTTAAACACTTTGAGTGCTTTGAGTGAATCTTTAGTGAGGATGTCAATCCTTGCCAGTTTTGAACCAAATGTAATTATTTAGATAAAGGGAGACACCTATGTTTTCATGCTACAAATATATGACTTAGAATTATTTGAATCTTTAGGACTCTTTGAGTTAAATTATCCATGTATAAATTATTTATGAATTATGATGAGGCATTGTTAATGAGAATTATGAATTATGGAAAGTTCGTTTTAATTGTAAGTTGAGAATTTTTCTTGAGGACAAGCAAAAGCTTAAGTGTGGGGGTATTTGATAAACTGTAAAAGTATCATATTTTAATCCCACATTTAGCATACTTTTGGATGATTTATTCCTTGAATTGTGTAAAAAGGTGCTCTTAATCCTTTCTTTTCATGTTTTATACTCAGGAAAGCGCCTAGGGATGAAAAAAACCAGAAAAGGCCTAAAACGGACCAAATTGGGCCAAAGAAGAAATCGACACGGCCTGGGCCCAAGACCACACGGGCATGCCTCCCTAATTTACTCTAACACGGCCTAGACCCCGAAACACACTGGCGTGTCTCTTTAGCAGACTCGACAACGGCCTAAAATTGATTCACACGGGCGTGTGCCATGGGCATGTCCCTGCCGCGGCCAAGAGGAGTTTTACTCGGATTTGGATACTTAAAGGCAAAGAAACACATTCCAAAGCCTATTCAAACACCCTAATAGGAATTCTACTTGAATTAGGATATGTAAGGGCCAAGTAAAGCATTTCAAAGTCTATATAAACACCCTATGGGGCAACTTAAGCGGGGAGTTTGGCAGAAACCTTCTGCCAGAGCCGGCAGTTAGCTAGGCCAAGGAGCCGAGCCAGAAAGGTTAGATTTCTGAGAATTACTCAAAGCTAGCTAGTTGATCCATCTCAAGAAGCCGGAATTATACTCAAGACGGTGGATCTCTCCTTCAATTCTTCTAGGGAGTTTTAGGGATTTCTTATGTTTTGTTTTATCTTTTCTTATGAGATGTTTTCTTTTATCGTTATGAACTAAACCCTTCAGATACCTGAAGGGGATGAAACCTAAGACGGATCTTATTGTTGTTTTCTGAACTATATGATAAATATTTGATTTGTTCTTAATTATGTGTGCTTAATTCTTGTGTTAATATTTTGGGATATTGATTCAAGCTGAATGTGCTTAGATGGTGGAGGAAAAGTCCCTGTCTAAGAGTAGATCTAGCATAATTAAGCGGGGTTGATTGCACGTATATAGATAGGGTGATGAGATTTTGTCAGATTAGGGTGAAACCTAATATGGGAGTCCATATATTGAGTTAATGCGATTCTAGGGGTTTTAATTAGAAAGAGATTTCAATTAATCAACCTAGGGTTAGATGTTATTCACCTCGAGAGAGGGTTTAATATTGATCGTGTCAAACAGTCAAGTTTTAATATTTATAAAAAAGTGATCGAACCTTTAGACTGACTGTGACAACGATAGAGGCAAGTGCACCTATCGAACAGTAGTATAGCTCAGGCAAGAATATCTTATTGAACCCAAAGGAACCTAAAAGTACTACTACTCACTTTCTTTCTATTATTTAGCCTAAAATATGGAGTGATTGGATTATTAAACTAATGAGATACTTAGACTAAATGCAAAGACAAAAGAATGAATGGGAGAAAGACTTTAGGAAAACTCAGTTAAGAAAGACTATACCCTCAGGAATAAACCACCTATGACTTCACTTATTATTTATTCCCCAAACCATATGATTTTTTTACTTAGCTTGATCCGTGAGACTCCCTAACCTATATTAAACCCTCTCTCGAGGCGAATAATGTCTAACCTTAGGTTAATTAGTGGAACTCTCGTTCTCTTATAATAACCCCCTAAGGAAGTAGTAAATCAATCAATGGATTCTCATATTAGGTTTCACCCTAATCCAGTAAAATCTCGTAACCCTATCTCTAGGCGCCCGATCAACTCCACTTAATTATGCTAGATCTACTCTTAAGTGGGGTCTATTCCTCCTCCACCTAAGCACATCAGATTAAATTAAGCAACATAATTAAGAACAAACTAAGTACTTATCATATAATTTAGAAATCAAATAACAAAATCCATCATAGGCTTCATCCCCTTCAAGTATCTAAGGGTTTAGTTCATAACTAAATACAAAAACATCTCAAGAGTAAAGAATAAAAAAACATAAGAAATCCCTAAAACCCCTGAAGGAATTGAAGGAGAGACCCTCCGTCTTGAATGGAACTCCGGCTTCTTGAGATGGATCAACTGGCTATCTTCAAGTGACTCCCTAAAAGATGAAAGCTTCGACCAAAGCCTCTGCCAAAAAAAAACCCCTTTTATGTCTGCCTTGGGTTGTTTATATAGGCTTTGGAATGCTATACTTGGCTCCTAAGTATCTTCTTCAAGTAGAATTACTATTAGGGTGTTGAAGTAGACTTAGGAGTATGTTTCTTTGGCTTCAAGCATCCAAATCCAAGTGAAAATGCTCTTTCCTGTGGTAGGGGCACGGCCATGGCACACGCCCGTGTAACTCATGGTTAGACCGTGTCTCGATTCTATCGTTTTGGGAACGGCCATGTAAGTCATCCATGTAAGTCGAACCTGAAAAGTTAATCCCATAGGCTTGCCTGAAAATTAAATCTCCACCACTGTATATGAGATGATACACAAATCAAAAGGTCTTTAATCAGGGTTGTAACGAGGCTAAGGTTAAGGGTGTGGATACAGGCTGAATTAGAGAGTTAGAATCGAGATTGAATTGACTAATTACCTAATTTAAGAATAATGAACTAAATATGAATATTTACATCGAATGAAAACTAACAATATCTACTATTGATAATTACTCTATAATAAGGAGTATTTTGATAATACTTTTAATACGAGCTTTTTCTTCAACAATTGAAGTTTAAATGCTCTAATCTCTTTTATATACTACTAATATTGAATATACTTGGATTTTTTTTTAAGAACAAACTAAAAACAAACCTAATAGAAGGAACTTTGGTGATTGAAATAACCTAATTCGGCAATAGATAAAATAAATTCTCAATAGAGGGGTAGTCAAAGGAATGTTGATAACAAATACAAAGGGATTTTGGATTAACATTAGTGGGTGAGTCAATAAAAAGGTTGTTAGGATTCAATGGGGTTCACTAGGGGTTATTAATGTAGGTAGGCTTTTTAGTGGAGTGAATGGGTTAAAACCTAGGTGCCTTTATCATCTCAGTATATCAAATCATTAATGTGGTCTCGACATGCATAAACGAGGCAAGTTCTAGAATAACAATTCAAAGTCGACACACTCATAATCAAAAAAAAAGTGAGCACGAAAAAGAATATATGCTCTATAAGGCTCAAAATCTCACAAAAATTATGGGTGTTTTGACATCAATCCTTATAAATTTTGAACTTCAAGGTGATACTCAAATTCAATTCAACAACCTATCAATTTTATTTTTTTAGAAAGTAGACTTATCATGCTCGATTCTCTAGTATTTCTTCAAATTTAATCATCAATGCACAATTATCTATGACTTATTCTAAAACATATCAATAAAAATCATAAATCATTAGAAATTTCACCCTAATTAATAATATGAGAAAAATACTTAAGATCAAGACTAATATCACGGTTTTGAGAATTATGGAAAAAGTTAGGCACTATTACCCCCACACTTTAGATGTCCATTGCCCTCAATGTACAAAGATAGATAATGATATTTAGATGCCAAATCAAAGAGATAAGTGGAGACAGTAATACTCCCAGAAATCTGGATGATCCCTGGCGTCTTTGGTGGCGGTGATGGTGACTTCATTGGGCCTGGTGGAGTGGTTACCGAAAAGCAGTTTGCTAGATGAAGAAATTGGGTAGCCTACAAAGATAAAGCCAAGAGATCTAGAGAAATAATAATACTATATTAATAATATAATTAAAGACTAAGAAAATAAAGAGAATGAGACTAAAAAGAAAACTAAAATTTAAAGAAAAGTCTAATGAATTAAGAAGTCCTTATTAACAGATAGTTCGTGAGGTGTGTATGACTTTTAAGGCTGCGGAGTGTTGGTGATGGTGGAAGTGGCGTGATTCCCTAGCAGCCTTTAGTAAATTAAATTAAGCCAGAAAACAAGTATAGATAAGGAAAATAAAGGAGACGAGAAAAGAAAAATAGAATCGAAGAGGTTTCCGAGACCCTTGGCGTGTCAATTAGCTGAAGTTGCTGGCATGAACTCATGTTGTGATCTCTTCTGAGGAGACGTTGCTTATCTTCTTATGTTTCTTCGGCATGATTTTTGTGTTGCTTAAGAGTCTTGGACCTTTTCTATGAATAGAGAAGAATTTGAAAGAAAGAAAAGAAAGAAGGAAGATGGGAGAAAGGGAAAGGCTGTGGGGATTTAAATAAGATTTCAAATCTGGCACGTTCCCACGCCCGTGTGCCGAGGGTGTGTCGACTCACACGGCTGCCTCACACGGCCATGTTGTGGCGTGTATTATTCTTCCACGTCCGTTTGTCGGTTGGCATGCCCATTTCTAAAAAGCTAGTATGTAGGCACGGTTGGACTGCACGGGCGTGGTCTGCCCGTGCTCAATAAGTCAATATCTTAGCACGATTGTGAGGCATGGCAGTGCTATTTTTGTCAATGCCCATGCTATGGTTGGTTGGATCCGTGACGTTGGGGAGTGGTTAGGCTGACTTGCACGGCTCTGCTCTGTCAGTGTGATGGTTCCGATGGTCCACACAGGCACGGCCGTGTGTAAGGCCGTGTGGCCTGGAAACCTACGTCTTTGTTTTAAATGTGGAGAGAGAAGAGAGAAGGAAAGAAAAGAAAAAAAAATAAAAAGTGTTAGTGCTCGGGTTGCCTCTCGAGAAGCACTCATTTATAGTCTTAAGCTAGACTGTCCTAGACTTTGAAAATTTTAGGGAGGTTTAAAGGTTTGAATATTTTCCCTCCTACTGAAAGTTTTATTTTCGTGACAAAGTTTAGGTCAAGAAGCATTTACCTTGAAATTACCAAATATTGGATTGCTTGCCTCGATTATTTTGTGTGGGAAAACATCGTACACGAAGGGTATTTCTTCCTTTTCTTGGTCATTGAAGTGATGTGAGGATCGAATTTGTCTAACAGCACTTGGTCTCCTATTTTAAAGTGATTTGATGTCCCTATGAGCTCTTCTGCTGGTTCCTTAGGTTTTACTTAGTGTGGATCCGGCTTTTCTTTAGTGTGTATTTTCTGCTCTTCTAATTTGTCGGTCTTCTGGTTTTGTTTCTGGTGTGATTCTTCTGTGACGACTTGGGGCCTATGAGTTGGCTCAGCTTTGATGCTTTGTGATGTTTCCTGTGATGAAGTTTGAACAATTTGATTACCTATTGAAACAGTTTGAACAATTTTGGCTGAGTCGAGAGCTTGAAGATTGACTAATTTTTCTCCTACGCGAAGTATGAGTTCTCTGTGGCAACATCAATTTTAGTTTTGGCGATCAGAAGGAAAGGTCTTCCTAAAATTAAAGGGATTGAATTTTCCTCATCCATGTCTAAAACAACAAAATCTACTGGGAAAACAAACTTATCAATTTTTACTAAAACGTCTTCAATAATGCCCCTAGGAATTCTAACAATTTTATCAGCTAGTTGAACACTCATCTTAGTTTGTTTGGGCTTCCCTATACCTAGTCGTTTAAACAGTTCATAAGGCATGACATTTATACTTGCCCCTAAATCGACTAATGCATTATCAATAGTTAGACTACCAATTAAACATGAAATCGTAAAACTCCCTGGATCTTTTAATTTCTGTTGTAGTCTATTCTGTAGCATTGTTGAGCATGTTGCGTTAAGTTCCACATGGTGCTCTTCATCTATTTTGCACTTATTCGTCAAGAGCTGTCTTAAAAATCTCCTTGAGTCGGGCATCTGAAAAAGAGCCTCAAGAAGAGGTAAGTTAATATGTAATTTCTTTAAAAGTTTTAGAAACTTATCAAATTGTTCCTCTGAATCATCTTTTTTCAATGCTTCGGGATAAGTTATGCAAGGTTGGTATTCTTTGATTACCGATTTTGGCCTCTCTTATGCTACCTCTATTTTACCTTTTTCTTCCTTAGTTTCTTGTACTGAGGTGGGCTCGTCTACTTTTGTATCCTCTTGAGCTGTGATGGCTTGGATTTGCTCTTTTGGGTTTATTTCTGTGTTGCTTGGTAGACGTCCTTGTTGACGTTCAAAAATCACCTTTGTGAGATGCCCCACTAACCTAGTAAGTTCTCCAAGTTGATTCTCGATTCCTTTGATCGATTTTTGCTGTTCATTACGTATTGCTTCAGTCTTTTGGAGACGAGAATCTGTAGCTACCATGAATTTTGTCAACATCTCTTTATGGTTTGATTTCTTTTCCTCTGGATAGGGCTGATTTTGGTAATTTGGAGTAGGTTGTTGCCTTTGATTTCCTTGTCCTCCCCACGAAAAATTTGGGTGGTTCCTCCAACTTGCATTATAAGTGTTACTATAAGGGTTATTATTAGATCGAAAATTGTTACCTATATAGTTTGTCTACTTGTTTTCTACTCCTGGTTGGGAGGGTGGGTACTCAGAATTCGCCACATTCCGCTTGCTTCGCATTGCATGACTGGATGTACCTGTGAAGAACATAATTATCAAGTTTTTTATTCATTAACTCCACTTGTGTTGACAGCATTGTCACTGTATCTATGTTAAAAACTCCGGCTGATTTTGTCTATTTAGCTTTTGTAATTTGCCATTGATAGGTGTTCAACGACATCTCCTCAATAAAATCGTAAGCCGCTTCAAGTGTTTTATTATTCAAAGTTCCACCGGCTGATGAATCAATCATTTGCCTAATTGGAGAATTCACACCATTATAAAAAGTTTGGACTAGAAGCCACAAAGGTAATTTGTGGTGTGGGCATCTTCTTAGGAGATCCTTGTATCTTTCCCATGCATCATATAATGTTTCTGCGTCATTCTGCACAATAGAAGATATGTCATTCCTAAATTTAGCTGTTTTGGCTAGTGGAAAATATTTTAAAAGAAATTTTTTCGTCATTTGATCCCATGTGGTGATTGACCCTCTTGGTAACGAGTTCAACCACTGCATTGCTTTGTTCCTTAATGAAAAAGGAAATAACCGAAGACGTATGGCATCGTCAGAAATGCCATTTATTTTAAAGGTATCACAGAATTCTAAAAAATTAGATATATGAGTGTTTGGATCTTCATCCTGCAAACCATCAAATTGAACAAACTGTTGAATCATTTGTATTGTGTTAGGCTTTAATTCAAAATTATTAGCGGCTATAGCGGGCCTAACAATACTAGATTCTGCTCCTGCCAAATTAGGCTTAGCATAATCATACATAGTACGTGGAGCATTCTGTTTTTGCACATTTGGTGGATTGTTCTCGTCCATCCCTTCAGTAGGATTGGATCTTTGCTGTTCTTCTCTTTGATAGTCTAGGGCTCGTCAAATTTCTCTGTGATTTTTGCGAGCGATAGCTTCAATGTCACTTATGTATTCTAATGGTCTTCTTGGATTTCTTTTAGTCATAAACTAGAGGTACCTACTATGAAAAGAAAGAAAGAAATTTTGAAAAACAAAAACACAAATATATGTATAAAAGAGAAATTTAAAAATAAAAATAATGGCTAAAGTAATAGAAATAGAGCTTTCTTAATATTTTAGATGTTCCCCGGCAACGGCGCCAAAAACTTGATCGTGTTAAGCAGGTTGAATTTTAATATTTATAAAGAGTGATCGAACACAGAGATCGATCGTGACAACGATAGAGGCAAGTGCACCTATCGAACAGTAGTATAGCTCAGGTAAAAATATCTTATCGAATCCAAGGAAACCTAAAAGTACTACTACTCACTTTCTTTCTATTATTTAGCCTAAAATATGGAGTGATTGGATTATTAAACTAATGAGATACTTAGACTAAATGCAAAGACAAAAGAATGAATGGGAGAAAGACTTTAGGAAAACTCAGTTGATAAAGACGATACCCTCAGGAATAATCCACCTATGACTTCACTTATTATTCATTCCCCAAACCATATGATTCATTTACTTAGCTTGATCCGTGAGACTCCCTAACCTATATTAAACCCTCTCTCGAGGCGAATAACGCCTAACCTTAGGTTAATTAGTGGAACTCTCGTTCTCTTATAATAACCCCCTAAGGAAGCAGTAAATCGATCAATGGATTCCCATACTAGGTATCACCCTAATCTAAAAAAATCTAGTAACCCTATCTCTAGGCACCCGATCAACTCCGCTTAATTATGCTAGATCTACTCTTAGGTAGGGTCTATTCCTCCTCCACCTAAGCACATCAGATTAAATTAAGCAACATAATTAAGAACAAACTAAGTACTTATCATATAATTTAGAAATCAAATAACAAAATCCATCATAGGCTTCATCCCCTTCAGGTATCTGAGGGGCTTACTTCATAGCTAAATACGAAAACATCTCAAGAGTAAAGAATAAACAAAACATAAGAAATCCCTAAAACCCCCTGAAAGAATTGAAGGAGAGATCCTCCGTCTTGAATGGAACTCTGGCTTCTTGAGATGGATCAATTGGCTATCTTCAAGTGACTCCCTAAAAGATGAAAGCTTCGACCAAAGCCTCTGCCAAAAAAAAAAACCCCTTTTATGTTTGCCTTGGGTTGTTTATATAGGCTTTGGAATGCTATACTTGGCTCCTAAGTATCTCCTTCAAGTAGAATTGCTATTAAGGTGTTGGAGTAGACTTAGGAGTATGTTTTTTTGGCTTCAAGCATCCAAATCCAAGTGAAATTGCTCTTTCCGTGGCGGCATCGGACACCACGACTTCTGCCGTGTAACTCGTGGTTAGGTCGTGTCTCGATTCTGTCATTTTGGGCATGGCCGTGTAAGTCAGGATTCAGGCCGTGCTTCAGGTCTGTCGATTTGGGCACGGCCATGTAGATCACCAGGCACGTCCGTGTGATAATTGGATGCTGCACGGCCGTGTGTCACGGAGTTGAGGCCATGCTCTAGGTAGTTGGCGAGGCACGATCGTGTGGGATTTGGGCCAGGCCGTGTTGATTTCCGCTAAGGCCCAATTACTCTGTTTTAAGCCCGTTTTGTGTTCTTTTTATCCTCGGGTGCTTTCCTGAGTATAAATATGAAAAGAAAGGATTAAAAGCACCTTTTTACAGAAATCACGGGCTAAATCATCCAAAAGCCTATTAAATATGGGGTTAAAATATGTTACTTTTACGATTTATCAAATATAAATTAGGGAATCCTACGGATCAAGTCAAGTGAATAAATCGTCTGGTTCAGAGTTAGATAACAAGTGAAGTCTAGGTGGATTCTCCCTAAGGTATCGTCTTAATCAACTAAGTTTTCCAACAATATTTCCCCAATTCATCCTTTTTGTCTTTGAATCTTAGCTTAGTAATCAGTTAGTTTTAGATTAAACAACCAATCACTTAATATTTAGGCTAAATAATAGAAAGAAGGTTATATTAGTACTTTTAGTTCGTTTGGGTTCGACAACCTGGTCTTGCTAAGCTATACTACTGTTCGATAGGTGTACTTGCCTTAAATTTTCATCAGAGTTAGTTTTCAGGTTCAATCATTCTCTTTATAAATTTTAAAACTCGACAAAACAACGATCAGGTATTTGAGGGTTTAGTTCATAATTGTAAAAGAAAACATCTCAAAAGAAAAGATAAAACAAAACATAAGAAATCCCTAAAACCCCCTGAAGGAATTGAAGGAGATCTGTAACACCCTGCACCCGGCCCAAACAAAGACGGTAGAATTTGGTTTGTTACAGAGGAAAACATTTTTGAGAAATCCCTTTAGCCAATTCAATTTAAGGTAAAAGATGTTGTCTTGTTTTAAAAACGGTTGAGGTGTATAAAGAAAACAATACTTAGTTCGTTTAAAAATATATTAAGTCAGATTGTTACCGATTTCAGATGTACTTGATGGCATAGAAAAACATTTTACGTTTGAATTTAAGAAAATTTGTGTAATCATTTTAAAGTCACTAAGTGATTTAAACAAATTATCCAAACATGTAAAATAAAAAAAATAATCTTAGGAGGCCTTATTACAACCGAACAAATAAAACCAAAATAAAACAATTCAAAATCCATTTAATCCATATTTTCTCCGCATGACCACCTCGAGTCCATCCGGCTCCTCATCCGCGATCTACGAGTCACCTAAAAAATATTAAAGGAAAAGGTGAGTCACCAAGACTCAATATGTAACCTTTTTCCTGGTTTAATGCAACATCATACACACAAATCACAATCAAGTTTAACATGCACCCAACCTAACCATCCAAAAAAACCTTTGGTGGTGCTAAACCACTGGTGACTTAAAGTCACGATATCCATCAATATTATGGTACCAAACCATTGGTGGTGCCAAACCACCGTGACCAAGTCACAAATAACAAGTTGTGGGGCCAACCCACATGTGATACCAAATCACCTGGCGTCAATCCCATAATATCATCTCGTGAGGCCAACCCTTTGTGGTGCTAAGCCACGGGGATGAGACGCTATGAGGTGCCAAACCTCGGTGACAAAAGTCACGAAATGTGGTACCAAACCACTTGGTGTTAAATCGACACGAATATCACTTCCCCTCCTCTCATTCAACCCACATCAATCAATGATATGCATATAATAGAATCATGCCCACATGTTTATTTAACAACATACACTCGAATTTATCATCACCACATATTTAAATGCCACATATACCAAATATGTCATGCTTCCCAAAAGCATCATAAAGAAAACTCATAACAACAAGGACTTACGATTCCTTGCTTATACCATGATGGTATTAAATCCAAATCTACATCAATTCGGTTTAGCACTCACAATGCAATTAGCTTACGAAGATGAGTTATAAAGTGTGTATGTACACACTGTTCTAACGATAGATCTAAATCTCTGAAGAGTCAATCGGTCACACAAGATCTTCTTGCCCCTATATTCGGCCATTACCCATGTTAGTGCCATTGACCATTCGGCCCAACCAAAATATACCCAAAGGGTTACGCATGAACCCAAAACCTTACCTATACGTCCTTTGAATACTAGCCACCACACCAAGTGTTTCTGCTTCCATATAACCGGCAATCACATACCTATATTAATAGCTTTCGGCTTTTTGATCATTAAAAGTATAGTCTATTAAAGTAGATCCTTGCCACCACTTACCACCCGATTGCTGACGAATGAAGGCTTGGTTTGAATACCTCAAAATCCCAGAGCACCTAGACAGAATCGGTTTTAACACTGACCAAGTCGACAAAGAGAAAGAAGAGAGGAGAGTTTCGGCTATTACTTACCTTCCCAATCAATTGGACAAAGAAATCCCGAAGAGTCTTATGCTTCCCTAATATTTGGCCAAGATGAGTTTAATAGGAGGAAAAGAGATTTTGGTCACCAAGATAGGAAGTAGATTCTGCTAATAGGAAAGAAAATAATGAGAAAAAAGGGAGATAGGGGTTTCGGTTTGAGAAGAAAAGGAAAGAAATAGATTGAAAATGAGAGTGCAGAGGATTAGGCCAAGGTCTAAGAAAAAGAGAATGGTTTTCGATTTTGAGAGATTGAGAAAGAGAGAAAATCAAAGATGGAAGAGTTTGGGAATTTGACTACTTGCAAATGGAGAAAAGAAAGACAAAAGATGGAGAGTATGCCTAAAGAGAATTCAGCACTCCCCTATCACCTAGTCTCCTTGCAGTCCACTCCCTTCAACAAGGAGTTCAAATTTCTACCAACACCTTGAATCACTCTTAGCCAATAGTTTAAAATAATTCAAAATAATTTGAATTTAACAAATGCCTACTTTTTCTCCTTGCCACCCTTTAAAAATTATTCAACTTAATCACCAAATAAAATGCTAATAATATCCTTATTATCCATATTATCCTCAAGTGTTTAAATTGAACACTTTTCTCTCTCTTGTCAGTCCAAAATAAAGAGTAGAAAGGGAATTCCGCAACTTGAACACTGGCTCCCTTGCTCCCCTTGATGCCGTCAACTCTAGCCCTTAAGTGGCCTCCCTCTTGCCACCTTTCCAAGGCCTTTTTAGTGTCTAACATTCCCTCATTTAACTTGTAACCCCTACTTACTAAGGCTCCCTATCTTTAAAGCTTTACCAACAAATTTTCCTACCACTCGAGCCTATTCAAAGTTCATAACTAAGTCCTATTACACCACGAATAACATCACAGCAATCCAATCACAAGCAAAATAATTTAATCACAAATAACCCCCCCATTTTAGGATGTTACAGATCCTCCTTCTTGAGTATAATTCCGGTTTCTTGAGATGAATCAACTGGCTATCTTCGAGTAAATCTCCAAAAATCTGCCTTCCTTGGCCTAGCTAGACGCCCCCTGACTAAAGCCCTAGGTTCCCCCCTTTTAGGTTATACTTAGGGTGTTTATATAGGCTTCGAAATATGTTTCTTCACCCCTAAATATCCTAATCTGAGTGAACCTTCTCTTTTTTACAACAGGGACACGCCCATGGCACACGCCCGTGTGAATCGATTTCAGGTCATGGTCGAGTCTGCTGAAGAGACACACCCGTGTTTTCGGGGTCCAGGCCGTGTTAGAGTAAATTAGGAAGGCACGGCCGTATGGTCTTGGGCCCAGGCTGTGTCAATTTCTATTTTGACCCAATTTGGTCTGTTTTAGGCCCGTTTCTCATTCTTTTCATCCTCCGGTGCTCCCCTGAGTATAAAACATGAAAACAAAGGATTAAGAGCACCAAATTACATAATTCAAGGCTTAAATCATCCAAAAGTATGCTAAATGTGGGCCTAAAATATGTTACTTTTATGGTTTATTAGTAGCAACAGTAGGTCTAAGAATACTTGATTCAGTTCTTGTTAAATTAGGTTTAGCATAATCATACTAGTACGAGGAGCAAGATTTTGATTCATCAGGTTTACGGCGACCACAGGGGGTAACGGATTATTATCAGCCATCTCTTCGGTATTATTGGTTTCGTTTTCTTGCTTTTTTTCTATGTATTGTAGACTGTGCCTTATTTCTCTTCGATTTCTACGAGCGGTACCTTCTATATCACTGTCAAAAAGTAATGGTTCAGACGGGTTCCTTCTAGTCATAAACTAAAAGTTGCTGCCAGAAGCAAAGAAAGAAAAATTAGAGAAGTAAAAAAATAAATAAAAAGTAAAATTAAATTGCAATAAAATAAGAATGGCTAAAGTAATAAAAATTTAGAGTTCCTAATATCTTGACCTCGGCAATGGTGCCAAAAACTTGATGTGGTCTAAAACTAATTATGATCACAATAAAGGCAAGTGCACCTATCGTTTAATAGTATAGTTATGGTAAGACCGGTAATATCGTATCCACAAGGACCAAGAGTACTAGTAATTACTATCTTTTTATTATCTAGCCTAAGAATTGGAGTGATTTCTTTTAAACTAAAAACTTAATTAAAAATGACAACGAAAGAATTAGGAAAATACTTTTAGACAACTTATATGAGACAGGCAATACCTAAGGAAGAATCCACCTAGACTTCTGATAAACCGTAAAAGTAACATATTTTAATATCACATTTAGTATGCTTTTGGATGATTTGTCCTTGATTTATGTAAAAGGTGCTCTTAATCCTTTCTTTTCATATCTTATACTCAGGAAAGCACCCAAGGATTAAAAGAATGCAAAACGGGCTTAAAACGGACCAAATTGCGCCAACTCACAAAATCGGCACGGCCTGGTCTACAAGCCACACGGTGGTGCCTCACCAATCATCTAGGACATGGCCGTGCCCCAACCGACAAGTCCAAACATGGCCTGGCCACTACTTACACGGGCGTGTGCCATAGGCGTCCCCTGCCGCGGGAAAGAGCAATTTCACACGGAATTGGATGCTTGAAGGCAAAGAAACATACTCTTAAGTCTACTTAAACACCCTAATAGTAATTCTACTTGAAGGAGATACTTAGAAGCCAAGTAAAGCATCTCAAGGCCTATATAAACACCCCAAGGCGCCTATTCTAGGGGTTGCGGTTTGCGAAGCCTTACGCGAGCTTTCATTCGTGGAATTAATCGAAGATAGCCAGTTGATCCATCTCAAGAAGCCGGAGTTCTACTCAAGACAGAGGATCTCTCCTTCAATTCCTTCAAGGAGTTTTAGGGATTTCTTATGTTTTGTTTTATCTTTTCTCTTGAGATGTTTTCTTATTTTGTTATGAACTAAACCCTTCAGATACTTAAAGGGGATGAAACCTAGATGAATCCTGTTATTTGATTTTTGATTTATATGATAAGTACTTAGTTTATTCTTAATTATGTTGCTTAATCTAATCGATGTGCTTAGGTAGAAGAAGAATAGACCCTGCCTAAGAGTAGATCTAGCATAATTAAGTGGAGTTAATCGCACGCCTAGAGATAGGGTGACGAGATTTTATTGGATTAGTGTGAAACCTAATATAGGAGTCCATAGATCGATTTACTGCTATTCTAGGGGGTTCTTATAAAAGAACGAGAGTTCCACTAATTAACCTAGGGTTAGATGTTATTCGACTCGAGAGAGGGTTTAATATAGGTTAGGGAGTCTTACGGATCAAGATAAGTAAAGAAATCATATGATTTAGGGGTTAAGTAACAAGTGAAGTCTAGGTGGATTCTTCCTGAGGGTATCGTCGTGATCAACTAAGTTTTTCCTAAAGTTATTTCCCAATTCACTCTTTTGTCTTTGTGTCTTTAGAGTAGTAGTTGTTAGTTTAATTTAGTTTAAAGCAACTTCACTATATTTTTAAGGCTAAATAATAAAAAGAAAGTTAGTATTAGTACTTTTAGTTCCTTTGGGTTCGACAATCCGGTCTTGCCTAAGCTATACTACTGTTCGATAGGTACACTTGCCTTTAATCGTTGTCAGAGTTAGTTTTCAGGTTCGATCATTCTCTTTATAAATTTTAAAACTTTGATTTACAGCGATCAAGTTTTTGGCGCCGTTGCCGGGGAACTAAAATATTAAAAAAGCTTAATTTTTATTACTTTAGCCAATTTTTTATTACAATTTATTTTTTTTACTTTGCTAATTTTTTCCTCTATTTTGCTTTTGGCAGAAAATTTTAGTCTATGGAAAAGATGACACTGAATAATTATCAGTGGCAAGTCATGAGGGCAATTCCTACTAAAACAGCCAGTGTCTTCAACCTCGACGTGGTCACCAGGTTATCTAATCAATTAGAGATGATGAATAAAAAGATTGATGATTGGTGTAGTCCCTCGCAGGTACATCCAGAAATACAATATGATTTGAATCTAGGAGGTGTGGCGAATCCTGAGTACCCACCCTACGGATATGGCATGGAAAACGAGCAAGCTCACTATACAGGTAACTATTCTAGATATCAAAATAATTTTTATAGTGACACTTATAATGCAGGTTGGAAGTACCATCCCAATTTCTCGTGGGATGATCAAAATAGCCAAAGATCAAAACTTCCTCTAGATTTTCAACAACCACCCTCCAACATCACGGATCAAACCACCGTCCCCACGGGCACCGACAAATCAGCACGGCCATGTCCCACTACTGTGTAAAGCTACTGACTTGTCGAGCATGGGCAAGACACTCTCGTGCGTCCCAACCGTGCCAACATACTGACTTCTTCCCAATAGTCATGGCTGACCAAGAAACGAGCGTGGGAGACTTAACACGCCTTAACCCACGATTGTGCGATGCGGCCGTGGTCGACACTGACTACTCAGGCACGGGCATGGCACTTTGACAACAGACGTGGGCAAAGTAACATGCTCCACACCACGACCGTGCAAGGTGGCCATGTGAATCGACACACCCTTGGGCCACGGGCGTGGGAACGTGCCAGATTTGAAATCATATTTAAACCCCACAGCCCTTCCCCTTCTTCCCACCTTCTTTCTTCTTTTTTCTTTCTTCTTTATTTTTCCTTCAAAATTTTCTTTCTTTCTTTAGAAAATAGTCAAGACTCTTGAGCAACACCAAAACTATGCCGAAGAAGTGGAAGAAGGCAAGCATAATCTCCCTATGGGAGACCGATCTACATAAGTTCATGCCGTCCGCTTCATCCAAACACCAAGCCAAGGGTCTTTGAGACCATATAGTTTTTATTTTTCTATTCTCTTTTGCTTCAATTTCCTTCTCCTTGACTATCTTATGCTTAATTTAGTTTATTTCAATCTAGTTTCTTAGTGTCAGGTTCGTTAGGCTACTTTGGAATCACGCCACCACGACCACCACCAGCACCTCGGTAGCCTTAGAGGTCACACCCACCGCGCGAACCATCCAACAATGAGGACTTAACAGTCCATTTATCTTTTATTTCCAATTTAGTTTATTTTCTATTTTAGTTCTCATCTTATTTCTTATCTTCAAATATATACTTAGTTTATTTTAAATATGTCTTAATAATCCCTGGGTAATTCTCTACGAGCTCCCCAATTTCTTCATCTAGCACAGAGCTCGTTGGTAGCAACCCCACCAGAACCATAGAAAATGCCACCACCGCCTCCTCCAATTTTCTTCTACCACAACCACTGCCAATTCCCGGAGCCATCCAAAATTTAGGAAGTGTAACTCTACCCCTTCTCTTTTGATTTATCCCATTATTGTTATTATTTATCTTTGTATGTAATACCTCAAACCCGACCCACACACTACAACCGGATCTGGTATGTCACTAAGAAGATTTTATAAAACTTGTGGCACTTTAGAAAACAATTATCGGGTTTAAACATTTATACTGAAAACTTAATAATTTATTAATTCATATAAGATATGAAGTTATAAAATGCCTTGGTGATTTTTAAATAAAACCGAAATTTAATACATGTCTCATCTTAATTTAAACATAAAATTTAAATGCCTAATAATAAAAACCCAACATAAAACCCCAAAATAAATATAAGTCTAGTGGCCCATGGCCTTATTATAATGAAACTTAAAAATCCGCTAATTTAAAATATTAAAATAACTAAATTAAGTAAAGTCCTTTGCTGAGTCTCAATACTCTCTCACATGGCCACCTTTGCTCCTCTCCAACCTCGTCCGATGCACTAGGTGCTACCGAAATTTTTAAATAAAAGGTTGAGTCATGAGACTCGGTGTGCAACCATCAAGCACCATTAGATTTGGGCCTTAGCCCCACGATGTGATAATGTAACATAATATATATGAAAATATGCAAAGCCCAACCCAAATCCTAGGTTTCCATCCGCTACACACCACCCTTACCTACCAGTCACACCATTGGGGATTTCTACAATCAACCCACACCGCTACACACCACTGATGGCAGTCATGCTGCTTATCATCAGATCATTGCCGTAGCCACTACAATAGGTCATGGCAAAAGCCACTACAACAGGTCATTGCAAAAACCGCTACAACAGGTCACGAAAAAAACCGCTACAATAGGTCACGACAAAAGCCGCTACAACAGAACACTTCCCCTTTCATCAAACCCAACCCCATGCAATCACAGAAATCGACACACTTATCACATATGTCATCTTAACAGGAACATTCACTTAGGAAAGACAGGGATCACTAACCTGGTGATTTGCTTTTACCCTCCTTGGGTCTCAACCATTATGCCGGGATTTCGGCATTTATCAGAATATAACAGAGCTACAAGTATATTTTAAAAGGCAATCTAAATGGTGTGGAAGTGTTACACACTTGATATCGCGTAGTCCTATATTCTTAGCTGATATCCTTACTATCCTGATCTACCACCCTCAGTCCATAACCTTGCTCAAAAGCCAGAAAAACACGAAGATTTGACCTCTCCTACAATCGGCCAAGGGTTAATAAATCCTGAATTTACACGTTAAAAATCAGTAAATCTCCTTAACTTGAGATCCCGAAAGTAACACGATTCAAGTGTTACTGAACTATGACTTAAAGATCTACGCGATTGACTCTTCTTCAGATCCCGGAATGCCGCAAAAGAAAAAACACAAGATTAGTCCCTTATAGCCATTCGGCTATGGCCTCTCAAAAGCTGGAAAAGATTGAATGATTACACAAACCAATATTTACCACCACAGATGGTTTCAGCTATCCTTGTAGAAGGATTCGGTAATCACAGAAGAAGATGGAAGCGTAAAAGATTAGAGATCTAGTAATTTCAGCTTTTAAAGAATCCCGAAAAAAGATGAACAAGGGGGCCTTAAATATTTCGGTTGAAGTATTTAAAAGAAAAGGGAAAATGATTAGCAGAGTTTGGCAACTAATAAGACTTTAGAAGGTTTCGGCTAGAAGGAAAAAGAAAAGAGAGTAGAAAAGGAGAATAAAGTGGTGAATTCGGCAGAGAAGAAAAAGGTGACAAAACTTAGTAAACAAATTTTGGCACACCTTTATTTTGCCTATACTAAACCGATTCTCTTCCCCTGTAGTTGATTTTTGGCCAACTCTGCAACCAAAAGATAGCTCATATCCGTTTCCCTTATCTTAATCTACTAACTCATTCAAAAGAGCCTTAATTAGCTCCAACTCCTCCCTCCTTTATCAGCTTTAATATCCACTTAATTTAAACACTAAAAATCCCTAAAATATAGCCTTGTTGCCGTCCCCCCTATTGCTCCCTTTAAGTGTCGAATTTGGCCCAAAAACTTGGGCTCCAAGTAGCCAAAACTTAGCCCTATCCAACTACTATGACGCCACTTATAGCTCCCTTATAGTGCCACTTACCATTGGGCCACAAGCCCAATTTGTCGTTTAAAACACAGATAACCACCCTTTTAAGGTGTCTACACAGAAATTTAATCAAGGCCTCAGCCCTCTTCTGAGCCCAATTTGGACCCCTAACCCCCAATTTAATATTTTAAGCATTCAACACCTAAAATGCACAGGCCCAATAATTCGGGATGTTACATTTATACCCCCTTAAAACAAATTTTGGCCTCAAAATTTACCTGATCAAAAGAGATGGGGATACTACTGTCGCATAACATCCTCTGGCTCCCACGTCGCCTCCTCTGTACCATGATTTCACCACAAAACTTTGACCAAAGGGACGGACTTCTTTCTCAATACTTTTACATCTCGATCCAAGATTTGCACTGGTTCCTCCTCAAAAGACAACTGCCTTACTTCAATCTTTTCACCAAAGACTACGTGCGATGGATCAGAACGATAATGTCTTAACATCGAAACATGAAACACGTCATGTATCTGTTCCAACTCTGAAGGCAACTCCAAACGATAAGCCACTGGGCCCACACATTCTAGCACCCGATACGGCCTAATAAATCGTGGACTTAACTTACCCTTCCGTCCAAACCTCATTAACTTCTTCCATGGAGATACCTTCAAAAAGGCTTGGTCTCCTACTGCAAATTCCACCTTCTTCCGCTTTAGATCCGCATAAGATTTCTACCGATCAGACACCTCCTTCAACCGAGCCTGTATTAACTTAACTTTCTCCTCAATTTTTGAAACTAGCTCTGGACCCAATACCTGACGTTCACCCAACTCTGTCCAACAAGTTGGGGTACGACATCTCCTTCCATATAACGCTTCATAAGGCACCATCTGAATACTAGCTTGATAACTGTTATTGTATGTGAATTCCGCCAAAGGTAAATACTCCTCCTAACTACCCCTAAAATCAATGATGCAACCCTTTAGCAGATCCTCCAAGCTCTGAATTACCCTTTCAAACTGACCATCAGTCTGTGGGTGAAAAGCGGTACTAAAGTCTAACCTTGTTCCCATTGCTTGATGAAGAGCCTTCCAAAATCGGGATGTGAACCTAAGGTCCCTATCCGATATGATCAACACCGGTACACCATGCAATCTAACCACCTCAGCCACATACAACTTAGCCAACTTTTTCAAAGAATAGTTAACCTGAATCGGTATGAAGTGGGCTGACTTTGTCAAACGATCCACAATCATCCAAATCGAATCCTTCTTAGTGGGCATAAGAGGTAACCCACTAACAAAATCTATCGTGATCCTTTCCCACTTCCACTGCAAAATCTTGACCGACTGTAACAACCCTGAAGGCAACTGGTGTTTCGCTTTCACCCGCTGGCACGTCAAACACTTACCTATGAATTTCGTTACCTCTCCCTTCAGACCTAGCCACCAAAATTGCTCTCGCAAATCCTGATACATCTTAACTCCTCTAGGATGCATAGCATATGGACTACTATGCGCCTCCCGTAGAATCATCTACCTTAACTCCACATCCTTCAGCATATAGACTCTCTCCCGAAAACACAAAACTCCATCACAATTCAAGTTATAGTCCTCTACTTCACCATTCTACACTTGTCGAATTCGAGTACTCAAAACATCATCCAGAAGTTGCTTCTCTTTTCCTGACTTGTCCATATAGGTCTTACTTCAAGTTCAGCCACCAGACTGCCATCCTCATATAGACTGAGATGAGCGAACATCGCCCTTAAATCCTCTATCGCCTTCCTACTTAACATATCCGCCACCACGTTAGTCTTACCCGGGTGGTATTCAATCGAGCAGTTATAGTCCTTTAACAACTTGATCCACCTTCTCTGCCTTAGGTTCAACTACTTCTGAGTAAGGAGATACTTCAAGCTTTTATGGTCAGTGTAAATAACTGACTTCTCTCCGTACAAGTAGTGCCTCCAAATCTTCAAAGCAAACACTACCACCTCCAATTCTAGATCATGTGTAGGGTAGTTCAACTCATACGGTCTCAACTGTCGAGATGCATATGCAACAACTTTTCCATCTTGCATCAAGACACACCCTAACCCTGAGTGTGACGCATCACAGTAGACGGTAAATTCTTTTCCGCCTCTGGCTGAATTAACAATGGTGCTTCTGTCAGAATTTTCTTCAACTTCTCAAAGCTCTCCTGTTGTTTGTCGGACCATAAAAAACGATACTCCCTTCCTCAACAACTTAGTTAAAGGTGCCGCTGTCAATGAGAACCCTTCAACAAACCTTCTATAGTATCCGGCCAATCCCAAGAAACTTCAAACTTCCGCCACAGACTTTGGCAGTTCCCAATCCAATACAGCTTCTATCTTCCGAGGGCCCACCCTAATTCCCTCTGCAGAAACCACATGTCCTAAGAAAGTTACTTCCCTTAGCCAGAACTCACATTTACTAAACTTTGAACAACTGCTTCTCCTTCAGAGTTCGCAACACCACCCGAAGATGTGCGTCATGATCCTCCTCAGACTTAGAATAAACCAGGATATCATCGATGAATACTACGAAAAATTGATCAAGATATGGTTGGAACACCCAGTTCATCATATCCATAAAGGCTGCTGGCACGTTCGTCAACTCAAATGGCATCACCAAGAACTCATAATGACCGTACTGAGTCCGAAATGCTGTCTTATGAATTTCTCCTTCCTTTACCCTTAACTGATGATATCCCGACCTTAAGTCAATCTTAGAAAAGACCAAAGCTCTTTTGAGTTGATTGAACAAGTCGTTGATTCTTGGCAGTGGGTACTTGTTCTTAATTGTCAGTTTATTTAGTTAATGGTAGTCCACGCACATACGCATGGATCCGTCCTTCTTCTTCACAAATAGGATCGGTGCTCCCCACGGAGACACACTCGGTCGAATAAATCCACTATCCAACAGTTCTTGGATTTGGGCTTTGAGTTTCACCAACTCCTTTGGCGCCATTCTATACGCGAGCAATAGACACCGGGGCTGTACCCGAGAGTAGCTCTATTCCAAACTCCACTTCGTGATCCAGAGGTAATCCTGGCAATTCCTCAGGAAAGACATCTGTGACATCCTTGACTGTTCGAACCTCATCGACAGTCACCTCCTTAACATCCAAAGCACTGATAAAGGCTAGAAATGTATTGCATCCTTTTCGAATCATCTTAAAGCCTTCAATATCGATACTACGTTGGACAAATAGTTTCTTCTTTCTCCTGACACAACCACCTCCCCGCCTTTTGAGGTACTCAACACCATGCGCTTAGTCTCACAGTCCAACTTGGCACGATGCTTAGTCAACCAATCCATTCCTAAGATTAGGTCAAACTCTCTAAACAGTAATTCTATTAAGTTTGCCGGGAACACTACCTCTTGAGTCTCTAAAGGTACGTTCCTAAACAGTTTGTCCACTACCCTAGATTGTCCTAAAGGACTAACCACAGTCATCCTCCTAATGGTTGTTTCAGAGTCTATACTTAGGGTCTCAAATACTGTACATGCAACATAGGAATGGGTTGACACAATATCAATTAAGGCAAGGAAAGGGTTATCTGCAATAAGAAACGTCTTGGTTATAACATCCGGTCGCCACCATCCTCCGTCGGTGAGTCAGATAAACTAGACCCTACCGCCTCGCATCTACATTACGCACCCTACCGGTGCTCCACGACCCGACTGACCCATTTCCTCCTCTGACTGCGCCACGACCCCTTGGTCTAGGCTGATCACCTCTCCTAAACTGATCAGAACTTGGCCCATTGGTCATGCTCGATCCACCGTGGGCGATCCTTAATCAAATGCTCCGTGGATCCACACCTAAAGCATCCACCGATTTTCTTCTGCACTCTCCATAATGTGCCTTCCCACATGAAGGACATGATTGATTCTGGCCCATCGAAGCACAAGCTGGCCCATCAGTCCTAGGCCTTTTCTGAAAATTCCTAGATGCTCCTGATGGCCTAAAACTTCTCTTATTCTTTCCCCGATCCTTATCCCTTTCTTGTCTTTCAGTCTGTTTCACCTTCTCAGCTATCTTAACCTTATCCGCCAAAATAGTAAAATCTCTCTCTCGCTGCGGTGTTATCAAAACCCTTAACTCATTCCGCAGCCTATCCTCGAATCGCACGCAACGCTCATAGTCAGTCGCT
Organism: Gossypium rotundifolium; assembly: GCA_025506655.1. Classification (NCBI taxonomy): domain Eukaryota; kingdom Viridiplantae; phylum Streptophyta; class Magnoliopsida; order Malvales; family Malvaceae; genus Gossypium; species Gossypium rotundifolium. The sequence goes on along the minus strand of CP106733.1, from coordinate 18,117,167 downwards.
ACAATCCCTCGAGCGTAACGGCACAATAGTAGAAATTTGGCTTCATATTCAGACACAGACTTACTTCCCTGTACCAAGTTCAGGAATGCCTTTCTCTGTGCATCCATATAACTGGCCCCGACATACTTTCCCTGGAACGACTCTTTAAAGAAGTCCCAATCAATGAGGTCTGCGGAAGTACCCTCCTTCACCGTGAGCCACCACTGGTAGGCCTCGTCTCGAAGAAGAGACACGACCCTCTTCAACTTTTCCTCCACAGTGAAATCAAGGTCATCCATAATCCGCTCCATTGCTTCTAACCAGTACTCAGTGGCATTAGGAGCTATTCCAGAAACTCCCCTAAACATCTCTACTCCGTTGGCTCGAAGTTGCCCAGGTACAGATTTTCAGGCTCCTGTGCCCATGCCTGCTCCGGTAACTCTCTCCAAAACCCTTAACATAGCCTGAGATATAGCATCATCTTTGTCGATCTTGAAATTTCGCCTCCATCGATCTTGTACCTCATTCCCGGACTCATGACCCCACCCTACGGGTTCTAGCACAGTAATTCAACCTCTACCTCTGCCACGCACACCACATCCTCTAGTGCTCATTCTATCGTTCGTGATTTATCTGATTAGAAATTTTATGAATTAATAATTCTTTCCAATGATTATCCACAAACAATTTTATGAAATAGTAGTTTGATAGTGGTTCTTTCGATTTCAAATTCTATCCACCAGTTCAATTCTCAAATTAGTCTTTCCTAGTTCTAGAGTTCACATTCAGTGATAAACAGCATCCACAAACTTACATTCATCACCTAGGGGTATTTGCGCCATTTCACTACCTAGGGGTATTTTCATAATTTTACCTATAAGGGTATTTTTGTAATTTTCAAAATAAGGTGTCTTGGTAATTTTTCAAGATAGGGGTATTTCAATAATTTTGCAATTCAGGGGTATTTTGGTAATTCTACAATTCGGGGGTATTTTGGTAATTTTGCAATCTGGGGATATTTTGGTAATTTTGTAAAATCAAGGGTATCTCGATAAATTTCCTCAACCTAGGGTTTTTGGGCTAATTAAAAAAATTTAGGGTCATATAAGTAATTTTACAAAAAAAGGGTGCTAGTCCCTTTCGGGTTTTAATTATAAATTTTGGCCCGTCAACAAGTCCTCGTGGCTAAGGTGAACAGCCACTACGCACCATGTAGGATTCCAACGAAGAGGAGGTGAGTCACTAGGATTGCTTAAATACCAAGCTCTCCCTAAATCTAATCCTAAACATGCATATGCCTGTTGCCACACCTTAACACGGCGACTGGTTCACAGGATTTGTTTTGATAAATTAAGTCTTATGAAATTTAAGAAGTTGTTTAGGCTAAGCCTATAGTCCATCAAAGTCTATTTAAACTAATCTACGTTCCATACAGCCCATCAAGCCCACATATATACCACACAATGGTTCAGAATACTTACCTGGCAGACTTCGGGTGGAGACGCAGTGCCATGCAGAGCTAACAAACATGTTATCATTTAAAAAACAACATGCATGTTTTAAAAACCCATCTTTAGAAAATGTTATGAGCCCAAAAACCCCAAAGCTGAGTTTTGAACCTAGCTCTAATACCAATCTGTAACACCCCAAACCCAGCCCACACACTACAACCGGATCTGGTATGTCACTAAGGAGATTTTATAAAACTTGTGGCACTTTGGAAAACAATTATCGGGTTTAAACATTTATACCGAAAACTTAATAATTTATTAATTCATATAAGATATGAAGTTATAAAATGCCTTGGTGATTTTTAAATAAAATCAAAATTTAATACATGTCTCAGCTTAATTTAAACATAAAATTTAAATGCCTAATAATAAAAACCCAACAAAAAACCCCAAAATAAATATAAGTCTAGTGGCCCATGGCCTTATTACAATGAAACTTAAAAATCCACTAATTTAAAATATTAAAATAACTAAATTAAGTAAAGTCCTTTGCTGAGTCTCAATACTCTCTCGTATGGCCACCTTGCGCTCCTCTCCAACCTGGTCCGATGCACTAGGTGCTACCTGAAAATTTTTAAATAAAAGGTTGAGTCACGAGACTCAGTGTGCAACCCTCAAGCACCATTAGATTTGGGCCTTAGCCCCACAAAATAGGATAACAGAACATAATATATATGAAAATATGCAAAGCCCAACCCAAATCTAAGGTTTCCATCCGCTACACACCACCCTTACCTGCCAGTCACATTATTGGGGATTTCTACAATCAACCCACACCGCTACACACCACTGATGGAAGTCATGCTGCTCATCTTCAGATCATGGTCGTAGCCACTACAACAGGTCATGGCAAAAGCCACTACAATAGGTCATGGCAAAAACCGCTACAACAGGTCACGAAAAAACCATTACAATAGGTCACGAAAAAGTCGCTACAACAGAACACTTCCCCTTTCATCAAACCCAACCCCATGCAATCACAAAAATCGGCACACTTATCACATATGTCATCTTAACAGGAACATTCACTTAGGAATGACAGGGATCACTAACCTGGTGATTCGCTTTTACCCTCCTTGGGTCTCAACCATTATGCCGGGATTTCGACATTTATCAGAATATAACAGAGCTACAAGTATATTTTAACAGGCAATCTAAATGGTATGGAAGTGTTACACACTTGATATCACGTAGTCCTATATTCTTAGCCGATATCCTTGCTATCTGGATCTACCACCCTCAGTCTATAACCTTGCTCAAAAGCTAAAAAAACACGAAGATTTGGCCTCTCCTACAATCGGCCAAGGGTTAATAAATCTCAAATTTACACGTTAAAAATTAGTAAATCTTTTTAACTTGAGATCCCGAAAGTAACACGATTCAATTGTTATTAAACTATGACTTAGAGATCTACGCGATTGACTCTTCTTCAGATCCCGAATGTCGCAAAAGAAAAAACACAAGATTAGTCCCTTATAGCCATTCGGCTATGGCCTCCCAAAAGCTGAAAAAGATCGAAAGATTACACAAACCAACATTTACCCCCATAGATGGTTTCGGCTATCCCTTGTAGAAGGATTCGGCATTCATAGAAGAAGATCGAAGCGTAAAAGATTAGAGATCTAGCAATTTGACTTTTAAAGAATCCCGAAAAAAGATGAACAAGGGGGCCTTAAAGATTTCGGCTGAAGTATTTGAAAGAAAAGGGAAAACGATTAGCAGAGGTTCGGCAACTAATAAGGCTTCAGAAGGTTTCAGCTAGAAGGAAAAAGAAAAGAGAGTGGAGAAGAAGGATAGAGTGGTGAATTCGGTAGAGAAGAAAAAGATGACAAAACAAAACTTAGTAAACAAATTTCGGCACACCCTTTATTTTGCCTACACTAAACCGATTCTCTTCCCCTGTAGTTGATTTTTGGCCAACTTTGCAACCAAAAGATCCATATCCCTTTCCCTTATCTTAATCTACTAACTCATTCAAAAGAGATGTAATTAGCTCCAACTCCTCCCTCCTTTATCAGCTTTAATATCCACCTAATTTAAACACTAAAAATCCCTAAAATATAGCCTTGTTGCCGTCCCCCTATTACTCCCTTTAAGTGCCAAATTTGGCCCAATAAGTTGGGCTCCAAGCAGTCAAAACTTAGCCCTATCCAACTACTAGTGACGGCACTTATAGCTCCCTTATAGCGCCACTTACATTTAGGCCACAAGCCCAATTTGTCGTTTAAAACACAAATAACCACCCTTTTAAGGTGTCTACACAGAAATTTATTCAAGGCCTCAGCCCTCTTCTGAGCCCAATTTGGACCCCTAACCCCCAATTTAATATTTTAAGCATTCAACACCTAAAATGCACAGGCCCAATAATTCGGGATGTTACATTGTATATTGAGGTCAATGTACATCTTAAATGTGGGGGGTAAAAGTGTCAAACTTTTTTGCATTATTCTCAAATTCCTGAATTTAGTCTTGTTTTTAAGTATTTTTCTCATATTACTAATTTGGATGAAATTTCTGTTGATTTATGATTTGTATTGATATGTTTTAGAGTAAGTCATAGTTAATTTTGCATTGATGATTAAATTTGAAGGATACTAGAGAATCGAGCATGATAAGTCTACTTTCTAAAAATTAAAAATTAATAGGTCGTTGAACTGAATTTGAGTATTACTTTGAAGTTTGAAATTTACAGGATTGATGTCAAAAATACCCATAATTTTTGTGAGATTTTGAGCCTTATAGAGCATATATTCTTTTTCTTGCTCACTTTATTGATTATGAGTGTGTCAATTTTGAACTGTTATTCTAGAACTTGCCTCGTTTATACATATTGAGACCACATTTTTTATTTGATATACAGAGATGATAAAGGCACCTAGGATTTAACCCACTTACTCCACTAAAAAGCCTACCTTCACAATTAAACCCTAGTGAACCCCGTTGAATCCTAACAACCCTTTTTATTAACTTAACCACTAACATTAACCCAAAGACCCTTTGTATTTATATCACCCTTCCTTTTGACTACCCTTTAATCAAGGTTTGATTTGATTAAGTTACTAAATTATATTAGCTCAGTAGTTACATTTACCATTTATTATGTAATACTTAGTTTGTTCTTAAAAAAAATTCAAAGTATATTCAGTATTAAGTTACGTGATTAATTGAGCTCATACGTTTAAATTCCAATTGTTGAAGAAGAGCTTGTATTGTAGAATTATTAATAATAGTATTATTAGCTTTCAATTGATGTAATCACTCATATTATTACATATTTCTAGTAGGTAATTTGTCAGGTTAAGTCTCGATTCTAACCTTCTAATTCAGCCTGTATCCACACCTTTAACCCTAGCCCCATTACAACCCTGATAAAGACCTTTTGATTTATGTATCATCTCATACACAGTGGTAGAGATTTGATTTTTAGGCAAGCCTATGGGATTAACTTTTCAGGTTTGACTTATGAGTGCTTATTCTTGAACCTTAAACACTTCGAGTGATTTGAGTGAATCTTTTGTGAGGATGTCAATCCTTGTCGGTTCTGAATTAAAGGTAATTACTTAGATAAGGGGAGACACCTATGTTTTCGTACTACAAAGGTATGACTTATCTAGATTGAATCTTTAGGGTTCTTTGAGTTAAATTATCCATGTATAAATTATCTATAAATTATGATGAGACATTGTTGATAGGAATTATGAATTATGGAAAGTTCGTTTTAATTGTAAGTTGAGAATTTTGCTTGAGAACAAGCAAAAGCTTAAATGTGGGGGTATTTGATAAACCGTAAAAGTAACATATTTTCAGATCTCAAAATAACCCTTATAGTAATACTTATAATCTAGGTTGGAGGAACCACCCCAATTTCTCATGGGGTGGTCAAGGAAATTAGAGACAACAACCCCCTCCAAACTTCCAACTACAGCCCTATCCATAGGAAAAGAAGTCGAACCTTGATACGGACAAAATTCATAGCAGTGTCTGAAACACGTTTCCAAAACACCGAAACAACACTTAAAAATCAACAAGCATTGATTAAAGGAATCAAGAACCAGTTAGGGCAACTCGCTAAGCTGATCTTCGAACGACCACAAGGTAGATTGCCAAGTAACAACGAGACTAACCCAAAAGAGCAAATTCAAGCCAACAGCTCATAACAGTGAAGGGATAGTAGAATCTGAACCTAAGCCAAGGTAAGAACCTGTGGTAAGTGAAAGAAAGGTTGAGGTAAGACAAGAAAAGCCAAAACCAGAAATTAAAGAATACCAACCTCGAATACCATACCCTAATGCGATAAAGAAAAATGACACAGATGAACAGTTCGATAAGTTTCTTAAAATTTTAAAGAAATTACATATTAACTTACCGTTTCTCGAAGCCCTTTCGCAGATGCCAGATTCAAGGAAATTTTTAAAAGAGCTTTTAACAAACAAGTGAAAGTTAGACGAGGAATCGCATGTGGAACTAAACGCAGTGTGCTCAGCAATGTTACAAAATAGACTACCACGAATATTAAAAGATCCAGAGAGTTTTACAATTCCATGTTTAATTGATAGTTTATCTATTGATAATGCTTTAGCTGATTTAGGGGCAAGCATCAATGTTATGCCTTATAAATTATTTAATCAGCTAGGTCTAGGGAAACCCGAACAAACTAGGATGAGTATTCAATTAGCTGATAAAACTAGTAGAATTCCTAGGGTTATAATCGAGGATGTGCTAGTGAAAATTGACAAATTCATATTCCCAATAGACTTTGTTGTTTTAGACATGGATGAGGACAATAGCATCCCCTTAATTTTAAGAAGACCCTTTTTAGCAACTGCTAGAACTAAAATTGATGTTGGTATAGGAGAACTCATACTCTGTGTAGGTACTGAATCAATTAGTCTTCAAGCTCTCGACTCAGCTAGGACATCAAGTAATCAAGGTGAGAAAATTAATTCCATTAATGACCATCCAGTTAAACCTTCTTTTCAGGAAGCACCGTAGAACCACACATCTGAGCCAGATTCTAGACCTCATACCAATAAGGAAATAACTCATGAGGAATGAAGGCTTTAGATCGACGAACTAGACGAGTGGAAGCCACATGTTAAGAAAAATCAAAAGAACCCCCAGACGAGCTTATAGGAACATCAAATCACTTCAAAATAGGAGATTAGGTACTGTTAGATAAAATAGACCAGAGAATCACCACTTTAGACCTCAAGACAAACAAAGATATCCCTTTTAAGGTACTTAATGTCTTACCATACGGGACAGTTGAGGTAAGCAATTCTACATTTGGCACTTTTAAAGTAAATGCTACTCGACTCAAATTATATAATGATATCATGAGAAAGGATTTTTCACTCCTCAAACCACCATGAATGTGCGAATGGGAGGTAAGTCTAGCTTAAGACTTTAAACAGGTGCTTCTCGGGAGGCAACCCGAGCACTAACCCCATTTATTTTTATTCTCTTTCTTTTAGCACCTAACTACAAACTAACCAAGTTAATGAAGCGCAGATTTCTTCCCCACACGGCCTTTCACATGGCCGTGGCCGTGGCCATATGGGTACTATGGATTTCCGTACTGGCATGGCAGAGATAGTATGAAACAAGATGAAAAATATCTTCAAGCCACGGGCTCCAACAAAACACCACGGCCGTGCGATGCGGCCGTGGCCGACACTATTTTAGAAGCACAGGCGTGGCGACCTGCAATGGGCGTAGGAGAAACAAAGAAGCATAACACGACCGTGAGACACGACTGTGTGATTTGACACGCCCACGGTATACCGTGGGATGTACCAGATCTAAATTACTATTTAAAACACCCCTCTCCCCTTCTTACCTACTCTCAACTCCTTTCTCTTCCACACCCCTTACATTCCCTTTCATTTTCATTTCCATTTTTTCTTCATTCCCCTAACTCAATATCTAACCATACCCATGTCGAGGAAACGGAAGGATCCTATCCCAGTCTCCCTATGCGAGACCAATCTACATAAGTTTATGTCTGCTGCTTCATTAACTCGACAGGAAAAGGACCTTTGAGTCTATTTATTTTCTCTTTTTCTTTTCTCGTCTCTTTTAATTTCCTTATATTTATTTTTCTTATACTAAATAGGGTGTAACATCTTAAAAATAGGGGTCTGGCATTTTTGCGATATTGCATGTGCTGTGCTTGTTAAGTTTGTTATTTGGGTGTGATTGGGGGTCCTGGGGAGGCTCGGGTTCGAGCCTAAGCCCTAGTGAAAGTTTGGTTTTTGGGCACTTTAGTGGGGTAAGCTAGTGGAGGCAGGACTTAAGTCTAATTGGTTGTATCTTGTTAACACAAGGAGCAAGGTGGCCTAGTGGTGTGGCATCACAAGGGAAGCATGGAAGGGAAGAGTTCGAGTCCCACAGATAGCATTTGGTAGCTTTTATTTTGTGCTGAGCAGGTGGAAGAAGTAGAGTTGTGATGGAACTCTACAAGATGGATGGAGACTGAATCAAATGTTTCAAATGGAAGGTGGAGAGCAATGTGGGGAGGAAATTAAGGAGTGAATCTTGGGATTGAGGTGAGAGGGGGTGGTTGGCCGAATGTGGGAGTGTTGGGGGAGAGGAAAAACGGCTAAGGGAGTGGTGTTCTGGTATTTTTGGCTAGTGTGGTATAGGTGTTGAATTCCTTTAGGCTCTCTAGGCATTTTTGCATTTTTGAGAGTTGACTACTCAAGCATTTCGGGTCCTCTTTTTTCCAACTTGTAGTGTGCCGAAATTTCTTTAGATTCTTCTTGGCATCTTTCTTCTTCGATTTTGTGCACTTTTCTTTAAGCTTTCAGATTAACTCTTTTTGGAAAGCCCTCTTCAGCTCAATTTATTTAAGCACTCTCCTATAATTTTTGATAATAACATTGCTAGCCGAATTCATTTTCTCCCTCTCTTCTCCGAATTTGAAGTTATTTTCTACTACTATTTGCTAATAGCTGAACCCTCCCCTACTCATCTTTTCTCTCTTTTCGTCCATTTCTTCCCTCTTTTTCTGTTTTGCTTTCTTCTTATACACTCTCTTCTCCATAGGCTGAATCTTTCCCTCCTCTCCAATTGGAATTTATGTCTTTATTCCTTACTAATAGCCAAAATTGAGTAGCCTGAAGCGTGAGAGACTTTTGTCTGCCGGATTTACCTTGGCTATTCAGCACTGTTGTGAGCACAAGGTAATATATTTTCTCTTATTTCTTTTCCATCGGTTCTCTCTTTTCTCTTCTCTCTAAAGCTAAAACTTCCATTCCTCTTACAAGGTCAAATCTCTTCTTCTCATATGACTCATCTCTAACCTAAGGTCGGATCTGTTGGAGTGCTAGTATAGCTCATATCGCCTTGCTAGTCTTAGTTTTCGGAGGTTGGTTGGTAAGTGGGATTAAGGCCGAATATTGGTGGTGAGATTATACCTTTTGGTTGATTCTTATTTAAGCCGAAAGGCTCCCATGTTTTTAAGTTGGATGTGAGTTCTAATGGCTAACACTTCTTCTTAGTTTCAATGCTGCAAGGGACTCGACGGGTGTAAACCAAAGGAGAGTTTATACAATCCTCCCTTGAAGTGGAAGTCTTGGGTTTTTGGGGTAAGTGGTGTAGAGTGTTTATCAATCCTAATGTTTGGAAGATATTATATTAAGACTAACCGTTAGTCAACGTTGATCTCAGGTGTTTGGAAAAAGTGCCGAGTACCACTAATCGCAAATAGGTGTGTAATCTCACACCCATTTCAATAGTTGTTTGTGATGTTTTGTGGCACTGGCAAAAGTCGAAAACTGGGACCACTCGAGTGTGCGGGATCTCGAAGTGGAAAATCGAGATACGAGTCGTAACGTTAGGTCGTTGAGAGTGCCACGAACACTCTCGCGATACTAAGGCTGTAACGGGCCTAACCGATTGAAATGGGCCAATTAGGCCCAACGGGCTATCCGACCCCCTTGGGCAAAACTGTTGAAAAACTAAAAATGATAAGTTCGAATGTGAAATCTACAAATCTGAGGCCGAAATCATGCGAAATAGGCTACATAAGCGTGTGAGCCTGATTGGGCCTAAGATGGATTTTAGGCCCAATAATTTTGTAAAGACCCAAAAAGCGTCCTGTGTCACTCGAGGCGACAGTAGGCCTTCAAAAAGGTCGTTGGATGAGGAAAATTACCAAAATACCCATGAAGGGTAAATTACCAAAATACCCTTATTAGGAAAAAAATTATTGTTCTACCCATATGGGTTGATTAGCATGATTGTATGTATTCTATTTATCTGGTTATGACGGTAAATTATTTCATACATCATTTTTTATATATGCTTGCATACATGACATTTGCATGGGATTGGGTTATTGATGATCGGAGGAAGTGTGATCGGTGGCTCGCCACAATCGAAGATGATGGCCATGCCACGTATATTTTGTTATTCGGTGGCTTCATACAAATTACGTGATGAGCATCTTGTCTGCCATCGAGGTGTGTAGCGGATGGATAGGTCGATTTAGAAATCCCCACAAGTGTGTTGGGCTGGTACGGGTGGTGTGTAGCGGATAGATTATTAGGTTGGGCTGCATACATTATCTACTTTACCATGCTAATAGGGCTAAGGCCCAGTCTATTTCTATATGGGCTTTAGCCCAGTTTGCTTCTGTATGGGCTCACGCCAAGTTAATGACCGTTTAGGGGATTACACACTGAGTTCTCGTAACTCACCCCTCTATTTTAATCTTGCAAGTGATCCCCAGCATTGAGGATTTGGAGTTGAGGAGGACTTTGTGGTGGCTATACATCGTAACCTTAGTAAATTTTTGTTTTACCTTATTTTGAGTTCTATTTCGATTTGGGTTTAATTTTATGTAATAAGGCCATTGGTTTTTAATTTTCCTTTTAAAATTTTAATTCGGCCACTTTTAATTTGTTAGATGTTTAAATATTGAGTTTTCTTAAAACGATAATAACTGTTTGCAAAATATCACATCTTTGCAATTCACTGATCCTAGTGTCTACTATAAACAAAGTTTCAGAGACGATAATGATAACAATGTTTTTACAAGAAAACCATAAAAACGAATTTGGTTTTTCATAAACAACAAAGCTCGAAGTTTCAAAAAGAATGCAAACTTTTTAACGAACGCACAACTTTTCAAACAACCCTTCTATGTGACATGCTAGATCCGGTCATAACGTCTAGGCCGGGTTTGGGGTGTTACATAGGGTTTATTTTATTTTAGTTTCTTGGTTTTAGGTTCTAAAGGCTGCTTGGGAATCACACACCACGGCCTTAGAAATCACACCCACCTCGTGAACATCTAACAATAAGGACCTTTCGGTCCATTAATCAGTTCTTTTTGTCTTATTTCATTTTTTACACTCTTTTTTTTATTTTTCTTTCCTTTATATATATAATTAGTATATTTAAAATTATTCTTATTATTTCCTGGCTAACTCTTCACGAGATTCCCAATTTCTTCATCTAGCGCAGAGATTGTCGACGGCCGCCACACCACGACTACTACCAACTCAAGGAATCCATCCAAAAATTAGGAAGTTTCACTTCTCCTATCTCATATAATTCCATATATATCTTTTTACATTGAGGGCAATGTACATCTTAAGTGTGGGGGTGAAAATTATTTAGAAAAAGTGCCTAACTTTTTGCATTTTCTCAAATCCCTGAATGATATCTTGTCTTAAGTAATTTTCTCATATCACTAATTAGAATGAAATTCATGTTGATTTATGATTTTTATTGATATGTTTTAGATTAAGTCATAGTTAATTATACATTGATAATTTAAACTTTAAGATACTAGAGAATCAAGCATGATGAGTCTATTTTCAAAAATTAAAAATTTTGTTAGGTTGTCTACCTAAATCTAATTGTTACCTTGAAGTTTGAAATTTACAATGTTATCATCAAAAACCCATAATTTCTGTGAGATTTTGAGCCTTTTAGAGCATACATTCTTTTCGTGCTCACTTTATGGATTATGAGTGTGTCAACATTGATTTGTTATTCTAGAACTTGCTTCGATTATACATGTCGAGACCATATCATTGATTTGATATAATGAGATGATAAAGGCACCTAGGATTTAACCCACTTATTCCACTAAAAGCCTACCTTCATAATTAATCCCTAGTGAACCTTTTTGATCCTTACAACCCTTTTATTGACTCACCCACTAATATTAACCCATAACCCATCTTGTATTTGTTATCACCATTCCTTTTGATTACCCTTCTATCGAGACTTGATTTGATCAGTTGCCTAATTATTTTATTTCAGTAGTTAAATTTTTCTTTTATTATGTATTTGTTGATTTGTTCTTTAAAAAAATTGACATATATTCATTATTAGTTCTTTGATCAAGTGAGCTTATATGTTTAAATTAAACATCGTGAAGAAGAAGCTCGTATTATTAGTATTTCAAGTTTTCAATTGATGTAATTATTCAGAATTCATTCATTTTTCTAGTTATATAATTTGTCAATTCAATCTCAATTTTAACCCTTCTAATTTAGCCTTTCTCCACACCTTTAACCTAAACCCCGTTATAAACCTTTTAAAGACTTTTTGATTTGTGTATCATCTCATTTTATAATGGTGGAGATTTTATTTTCATGCAAGCCTATGGGATTAACTTTTCATGTTCGACTTTTGGGAGCTTAATTTTGAACCTTAAACACCTTAAGTGATTTGAATGAATCTTTAGTGAGGATGTTAATCCTTGTTGATTTTGAATTAAAGGTAATTTTTTGGATAAAGGGAAACAACTATATTTTTCGTGCTAAAAACTTATGACTTTGATTGTTTGAATCTTTAGGACTCTTTTAGTTAAATTATCCATGTATAAATTATCTATGAATTATGATAAAACATTATCAATGAATATTATGAATTGAGGAAGTTCACTTTGATTGTGAGTTGAGAATTTTGCTTGAGGACAAGCAAAAGCTTAAGTGTAGGGGTATTTGACAAACCATAATATACACATATTTTAATCCCATATTTACCATGTTTCTGGATGATTTATCCCTTTAATTATGGAAATAGGTGCGCTTAATCCTTTGTTTTCATGTTTTATACTCAGGAGAGCACTGGAGGATGAAAAGAAAAGAAACGGGCCGAAAATAGAGTAAATGGGCCGAATTACAAAATCGACAAGGCCTAGCCCCCGAGTCACACGGTCGTGCCTTATTAACAGAATTGAACACGGCCTGGCCTCGACTTACACGGACGTGTGCCATGGGCGTGTCCCTGTCCGTAGCAAAGTAGAGTTTCATTCAGAATAGGGTACTTAAAGCCAAAGAAAGCCATTCTAAAAGCCTATGTAAACACCCTAGAGGACAACCTTAAATGGGACATTCAGCTAGGCCAAGGAGCCAAGCCAGAAGGGTCGAATTGTGAGATTCACTCAAAGAAAGACAGTTGATTCATCTCAAGAAACTTGAATCATACTCAGGACTAAGGATCTCTCCTTCAATTCCTTCAGGGGGTTTTAGGGTTTTTCTTATGTTTTGTTTTATATTTTCTTCTGAGATGTTTTCTTTTATAATTATGAACTAAACCCTCAGATACCTGAGGGGGATGAAACCTAAGACGGATCTTGTTATTATTTTCTGAGCTGTATGATAAATACTTGATTTGTTCTTAACTATGTGTTCTTAATTCTTGCTTTGATATTCCAGGATATTGATTCAAGTATTGATGTGCTTAGGTAGTGGAGCAAAAGTCCCTATTTAAGAGTAAATCTAGCATAGTTAAGCGGAGTTGATCACAACCCTAGAAATAGGATGACAAAAATCTATCGAATTAGGGTCAAACCTAATATGGGAGTTCATAGATCGAGTTAATGCAATTCTAGGGATTTTAATTAGAAAGATATTTTAATTAATCAACCTAGGATTAGACGTTAGTAGCCTCAAAAGAGGTATTAATATAAATTAGGGAATCCTACGGATCAAGTCAAGTGAATAAATTGTCTGGTTCAGTGTTAGATAACAAGTGAAGTCTAGGTGGATTCTTCCTCGGGTATTATCTTAATCAATTGGTTTTTCCCACAAGTATTTCCCCAATTCCTTCTCTTTGTCTTAGCATCTTTAGCTTAGTAGTTAGTTAATTCTAGATTAAACAACAACTCTTTTAATTTTTTTAGGTTAAATATTGAAAAGAAAATTATTATTGCTACTTTTGGTTCCTTTGGGTTCGATAATCCGGTCTTGCCATTAAACTATACTATTGTTCGATAGGTGCGCTTGCCCCCATCGTTGTCTTAGTTAGTTTTTAGGTTCGATCATTCTTCTTATAAATTTTTAAGACTCTGACATACGATCAGCTGCCAGCGGGACCTTGAATAACAAAACACCTGAGGCGGCCTACGAATTCATTGAAGAGATGTTACTGAATAACTATCAGTGGCATGTTCCAACGAAAGCCGGCGCTTTCAACCTTGACGCAGTAACCATGCTATCAAATCAGATAGAACTGTTAAATATAAAGATTGATGGTTTGTGTGGTTCTTTGTAGGTACATTCAGTTATGCAGTACAATACGAATGGAGGATGGATTAACAATACAGAATATCACATTACAACTCGAGCACTAAAAACGAGCAAGTTCACTATATGGGTAACAATTTTAAACCTCAAAATAACCCTTATAGTAGTACTTATAATCCAGGTTGGAGATACCATCCCAATCAAAGACAACAACCCTACCCACAAGAAAAGAAGCCAAACCTTGAAGAGATGCTAACAAAATTCATAGAGGTGTCAGAAACCCATTTCCAAAATACCGAAACGATATTGAATAATCAACAAGAATCAATTCAAGGGTTTAAGGATCAAATTAGACAACTAACTAAGTTAGTTTTTGAAAGGCGACCAGAAAGTTTACCTAGTGAAAAAGAGCATGTGAAGGCAGTTACATTAAGGAGCGGAAAGGAGTTGGTTGAAACAAATAAGAAGATACCCCATGAAACTGATAAGGCAAAGGCTAAGGAAGAAAATGAGAATGCAATTCCAATACCTGAAGAAATTATACCACCAATCCCATATCCAGTAAAATTGAAGAAAGACCGCTTAGACGCACAATATGGTAAATTTCTAGAACTTTTTAAATAGTTACATATCAACTTACCTTTTGTTGAAGCTATTTCGCAGATGCCGACATACGAAAAATTTCTAAAAGAGCTCCTAACATATAAAAGGAAGTTTGAAGAGATATCAACAGTGGAACTTAATGAAGAATGTTCAGCAATCCTCCAAAACAAGCTACCAACCAAATTGAAAGATCCAAAAAGTTTCACTATTCCCTATTTAATTGGTAGTTCAAACATAGAGAAAGCACTAGCTGATCTAGGTGCCAATATTAATTTAATGCCTTATAAAATGTTTAAGCAACTTGGTCTCGGGGAACCTAAACCCACTAGGATGAGTATTCAGTTAGCTGACAGATCTGTTAAATATCCTAGGGGAATTATCGAAGATATTCTGGTAAAAGTTGATAAATTTATATTCCCTGTTGATTTTGTAGTACTTGACATGGATAAAGACGTTGAGGTGCCTTTAATTTTGGGACGCCCCTTTTTAGCTACTTTTAGGGCTGTTATTGATGTAAGTGATGGCAAACTTGTGCTAAGGGGAGGCGACGAGGAAATTATTTTTCAAATTTACGATGCTATGCAATATTATAGAGAATAAGATGATTCCTATTATTTTATTGATGTCATTGATCATTTTATTCAAGATTCTTTGCAGGAAATCATACATAATGACACGATGGAACTGTGTCTTACCCAAGATGAGGGGGTAGATGATAATAATGATGAGTTGAATTCTAATACATTTTCCTCTAGACAAATGAAAGAAGAGGGCATTGAAATCAATGACGAACTAAAACAAAAACCCTCTATTGATGAGCCACCCAAATTAGAATTAAAATAGTTGCCAAAACACTTAGAATATGCATTCCTCGGGGATAATTCTATGCTACCAGTAATTATCTATTCAGAACTAGAACCCAAAGAGAAAGACGAGTTGCTACAGGTACTAAGAGAACATAAAAGAGCCATAGCTTGGAAAATTTCTGACATTAAAGGAATAAGCCCATCGTTTTGCACCCACAAAATTTTAATGGAAGATGAGTATAAACCATGTGCGAAACCTCAAAGACGATTGAACCCCAATGTAAAAGAAGTTGTTAAAGCTGAGGTAATTAAACTTCTAGATGCTGGAATAATTTATCCTATTTCTGACAGTACTTGGGTAAGTCCTGTGCAGTTCATTCCAAAGAAAGGAGGCATGACTGTTGTAGCTAACGAAAAGAATGAATTGATTCCTACAAGAACAGTCACAGGCTGGAGATCTGTATTGACTATAGAAAGTTGAACGACGCTACCAAAAAAGATCACTTCCCGTTGCCCTTTATTGATATGATGTTAGAATGATTATCTGGGCATATGTACTACTGCTTCCTAAACGGACTTTTGGCTACTTCCAAATTCCAATAGCCCCTGAGGATCAAGAAAAGACAACATTTACATGTCCATACGGTAGTTTGCTTATCGTAGAATGCCTTTTGAATTATGTAATGCTCCTGCTACTTTTCAACGTTGCATCCTGGCCATCTTTAATGAACTTGTGGAAGTATTTATGGACGACTTTTCGGTATTCGGTAATTCTTTCCATCTTTGCCTTAAAATTTTAAAACGGGTTCTAATGAGATGTGAGGAGATGAACATTGTGTTAAATTGGGAAAAATGTCACTTTATGGTTCGAGAGGGGATTTTGTTAGGACATAAAATTTCTAGTAAAGGGATTGAGGTAGATAAAGCAAAGGTTGAAACCGTAAAAAAATTAACTCCTCCTAGTTCAATTAAGGCTATTAGAAGCTTTTTAGGACACTCTGGATTTTATAGAAGATTCATTAAAGATTTCTCTAAAATAGCTAAACCTTTAACGAAATTACTAGAAAAAGATGTACCTTTCAATTTTGATCAGGAATATTTAGATGCATTTAATATCCTCAAAGATAAATTAATAAATGCCCCAATTATAATTGCATCTGATTGGAACTTACCCTTTGAACTAATGTGTGATGTGAGTGATTTTGCAGTAGGTGCAATTTTGGGACAGCGAAGAGACAAGCACTTTCAGCCGATTTATTACGCTAGCAAGACATTAACAGCCACACAACAAAATTACAAAGACCACGAAAAAAATTGCTAGCTGTGGTTTTTGAATTTGATAAATTTAGACAATACTTGATACTATCTAAAGTTGTTGTTTACACTGACCATTCAGCTCTTTACTATCTTTTAACTAAATTTGATGCAAAACATCGACTTATAAGATGGATTTTACTCTTACAATAAATTTGATTTGGAAATTCAGGATAAGAAAGGAGCTGAAAATCTTGCAGCAGATCATCTTTCTAGGCTTGAAAACCCACATATCAAATAACTTGATGAGAGTGAGATAAACGACTCTTTTCCTGAAGAACAACTATTTTCTATAACCGACTCCGAGGTACCTTGGTTCGCAGATATTGCAAACTACTTAGCTGCTAACATCTTACCAAAAAGGTTAACACATAATCAAAAGAAGCGATTTTTTGCTGATGCGAAAAATTATTTTTGGGAGGATCCTTTTCTTTTCCGTATATGAGCAGATCAAGTAATTGGAGATGTGTTACAAAAATAGAAGCAAGCAAAATCCTAGAACATTGCCATTTAGGACCTTGAGAGGGGGTCTTATATATTTTAATTGGTGTTCTTGAGCACAAATGAAGAGCTAGCAAAGTGGCAAAGCATGCGCCACTAGGACCTTGTGTGTGACGTCAAGTGCAAGGGGAGGTCCACGAGTTCAAGTGCGAAAATCCCCATTTTGGCTCCCATTTTGTGGCATGGAAGGGAGGAGTTGTGGGCGGTTCAAACTCTACCTTGGACTAAGTCAATAGGTGGAATGGATGGCAAGGAGTGGTGTGGGATTTGACTAGTTCAAACTAGTTTGAACTAATGGCTTGGAGAGCTTCTAGGAGGTGGCGATTGTGGGAACTTCAAATAGGTGAGTGGCGGATTTTGGGGAGTGTTTGGGGAGTTTGGCGGTTGGTAAGTGTTATGAGGGAGTGGGGTGTGTGAATTTTGGCATATGGGTAAGTGTGCATTTTCGGTCTTAGGGGTAAGCAAATTAAGCTCTTTCTTTTGTCAAAAAAAGTGATTTCTCTTTTAGTCAAAAGCTAGCACAAACCTCAAAGTGCTTCTTCTCTTTTCTCCTTTAACCGAATGTTCAAGTAGCTTATTGCCAAAACCGAAACTAGCATTTTGCTTTCTCAACTAGAGCCGAATCTAGCTTCTCTTACTCTCCTTTTTCTGCTCATATTTTTCTTCTCTTGGGCGAAAACCCAAACACTTGTGTCAGAAATTTTGCCTTATTTTTTTCTTCTTCTTTTCATTGTGTAAAGTCGAACCTAGCATCCCATTTTCATTTCTTTTCTCTTTTGAAACTTTGATAGCCAAAAGTCTCCCCAAAAACTTTCTTCTCCATTTCCTTTTCTTTTCCAAGAAATAACCGAAGGTGCTTCTCTCGCTTTTCTCTTTCCATTTCATTTCTTGGCGAATATCAAACCATTTCTTCTCATCGATACTTTCTTTTCTTTTCACCCAAAGAAAGTAGGAGTGTTAACATCTAGGCGAATCTCTCTTCTCTCTAGTGGTATTTTGTTGGCGAATATTGGTTGTTGTTGGGTCTTTGGTGTTCAATCGGTCTTGTAAGGGGTAAGTGGTTGGCGAATGGCCATTTCTCCTCTTTCTTGTACTTTGCCGAATTTTAGTGTGTTTAAGGGCCGATTTCGGCATCTGTTAAAAAGGAGTAACGTTCAATTTTGGTAATCGATTTCATATAGGGCCTTTGGATTTCGAAGCAGCCGATTGGAGAAGCCAAGTGGTAAGTAGTGGTAAGAGATTATCTTGATAGTCTATTCTTTTAGAATTCTATATGCCAAGTTTCAATGGATTAACGGTTCTTTTTAGGGTGTGCCGATTGTTCAACGAGGAACCATTGTCAGTTCGGGTTTGGTAGGAAACCAAATCAAGTTTAAGGTAAGGGTTAATCGATATACCCTTTTGGTTTAAATGGTTATGGCCGAATGGTTTAAGTGTTAATCCCTTGTTGACCGATTGTAGACTCAGGGTTGTCGAGGTGATCAAGGGACGTAGACCGATTCTTAGGATTAACATCTTCGCTATTCAGGTGTGTAAACTAACACACTTTCTTAACTAAGTAATGTGATAACCTGGTTGTGTATATGAAACAGTGTGGTTGACTGATTTGGTACCCATTGAGGTATGGTTACGGATTCGAGTAAGTCCGTTTCATTATGAGATATGTGATGGTATGTGATATCATGGTTATTGGTGTATATACTTTGAGATGCCATATTAAGCATGTGAGCATGATAGCATGATTGCACGATTTTGCATTTAGTATGATATGCTATTGGGTGATATGAGAGGAGGGAGTATGATATCCGTGTCTTTGGGACCTTTGTGTCTTTGGGACACAGAGGTTTGGCACCTCTAGTGGTTTGGTACCACATATTTTGTGACTTTGGGTCACGAGGTTTGGCACCTCGGCGTCTCGTCGGTGGCTTAGTACCACGATGGGTTGGCCCCACATTTGATTATCTGGGATTGACGCCGGTGATTTGGTATCACACGATGGGTTGGCCCCATCATTGGATTTTTTTGATCGGTCACCAGTGATTTGGTATCACACTTGTGTCTTTGGGACACGGAGGTTTGGCACCTCATTGCGACTCGTCTCGTGGTTTGACACCACCGTGGTTGGCCCCACTTATGAGATCTGGGATTGTCGCTAGTGATTTGGTATCCACGATGGGTTGGCCCCATCATTGGATTATTTGTGACTTGGGTCACCGGTGGTTTGGCACCACATTATGGATATCGTGACTTTGGGTCACCGGTGGTTTGGCACCACCGGTGGTTTGGTACCACAGGGGTAGAAAAGGTGATATGGATGGTTAGGATCGGTGCATTACTTGCATTACTTTGTTATGATGTGTGTTGGCATGTTATATCGGGAGAGGGTTTTACACACTGAGTCTTGCGACTCACTCTCTCCTTTGACTTTTCAGGTGACACTTAGACGCGGACATGGAGCCGGGATGGACTCGAGGTGCTCATGCCATGCTTAAATAAGGAATTGCGTAGACTCTTATAATGTTTGGTACATTAGCTTATTTATTTCTATTTGGTTATTTTGGTTTGTAAAAGGCCTTTTAAAATTATGTTTTGCTTTGTGTATGCCTAAAGTAGATGTTTAATATGCCTTAACAAATTAATTGGGTTAAAATGTGCTAAAATTTGGAAAGACAACGATTTCAAAACTACAAAAACGATATTTTAAACTATACCATCGGGTATCACACTATGACTTGAGATAAAGAGAACTCAAATGTTTATCTAACTTAAACTCGATTTTCTACCAAGTCAAAATGTTTAGTAACAATGATAAACAACTCAACCGAGATAAACCTATTTTACCTACACATCGGAGTAAGTTTTCAAAATTTCTGGGTTTCCAGAGTACACTATCGATTTGTTTAAAATCATGCTCAGTTTTTCTACAAGATCAAAATATGGCAAAGTGATTTATCAAACTTTTAAACTTAAACCTTAACCTCTCAAAAACCCTTTTTCCCTGTAACATACTAGATTCTGTCGTAGTGTGTTGAACGGATTTAGGGTGTTACAATTGTGGTATCAGAGCTAAGTTCAAAGGCTCAGCTGTGGGCCTGAGGCCCAAAATGTTTTCAAAAGTCTGTTTTAAGTATTTTGTTTTTAAAAAGCATGGTTTGAAAGGCATGACACCGAGTCTCCGGCACCAATCCGCCCAGGTAAGTACCCCGTACTATTGTTTGTGATAATGATATTGATGAGATGTGATTGGATGGCTAGTGATAGTAAGACTACCTTAGAGACTGAAACTGATAGGACTCTGTGGGCTCGCAAAAACGAAACTTCTTTAATAAGTAATATTCATAAGACTTTGCTTTTAAACAGTGGAATAAATACTGATACATAAAATTCTTTAAATCAGACGAGATTTAGTCATGAGTACCCGAGGTGGACGTGGTCGTGAACGAGGTCGCGGTAGGATAACGGTTTCTAAACCCGTAGGATCTGGTCAGGGGTCAGAAAATGAGATACCGGTTCCGCCACCAGCTGGAGGTGGTGAGTTTCAGGAACAGACTGGGGATGACGCAGTGTCACAGGCGATGCTGCGGGTTCTGGAAAGGGTAGCTGGAGTAGGTGGAGGCGTAGGAGCTAGGAAATCTGTGCCTGAGCGACTTCGGGCAAACGGGGCTGAATTCTTTCGGGGTGTCTCGGGTGTTGCTCCTAGCACTGCTGAATATTGGCTGGAAGCGACAGAGCGGATCATGGACGATCTAGACTCGATCACGCAGCGAAAAGTTAAAGGGATAGTATCATTCGAGATGAGTCATACCGGTGGTAGCTCATCGTTGGGACAATACCGCAATGAAGATCTGACTTGGGACTATTTTTGGGCTGCTTATCAGAAAAAGTACGTGGGAGCTAATTACATTAATGAGCAACGAAAAGCATTTCTGAGGTTAGTTCAGGGGAGCAAATCTGTGTCAGGGTACGAGGCAGAGTTTCTGAGGTTGAGTCGGTATGCCAGGGGTATGGTGGCTACTGAACATGAGAGGTGCGTTCCTTTTGAGGATGGCCTACGAGACGAATTAAGATTGTTGATTGCGCCCCAGCAGGAGCGTGAATTTGCGCCTGTTGAAAAGGCAAAGGTGGTGAGGGTATTAAAGAGTCGTGAGGCAAGGCATGGATAGGAACCGACACAAGAGGAGTTTTGGATCTTCGGGTCGTCGAGGAATCGCAGAAAAGGGCTAGACCAAGTGGGCGAATCGATCGGGGTAGGTTTGTTGTTGCTAGGCAAGGACCGCCAGCAGTAATGCTAGGGAAAGCTCATTGGGAGGATGTTGGGTGATGGTAGAAATTTGTTTTGAGTGTGGCTCATTGGACCCTGTGAGGGATTTGTCGCGCAAGTTGGCTAGGATTCATCAAAGAGTCGGGGCGTACTCGATCACAGAATAATAGACCACCAGTAGAGGGGCCGAGGTAATGGCAGAGGAGGTAATGGTTACAGTCGGGGCCGTGAAGCACCTGATGAGGTGCGAGTAGTTTGAGGCTAGACAACGGGGTTGGTGTATCTTTGAGGCGCCGAGAGGAGGGCGACGCCGGACATCATTACATTGCTTTTTAATCTTTGGATCTCCATTTATTGCTTTGATTGATGTGGGTTCAACACATTCATATGTTGCAAGTAGCATAGTGAAGGCCATGGACTTAGACTACGAGATATCTTCTAGGCGGATGACCGTAATAAGCCCTTTAGGTCACTCAGTAGTTGTAGATAAGTCAGATAGAGACGATACTCTAGAACTCAAGGGGTAGTGTTCATGGTGATCTGATGGAACCTTTTTGGGAGTTCGATCGATTCTCGGGATAGATTGGCTAGTTAAGCACCAAAGAAGTTGAATTGCGGCTAAGCACATGGTTACGAGCACGGTGACCGAGGTGATGAGGTAGTTACGATCGGTAATAGGAGAAATTATCTCGTCTAATGTGGTATCTCGCCGGAAAGCCGAGAAGATGGTCGAAAGGGTTGTGAAGCATATGTGGTTCATGTGTATGCCTTGGAGGCTAAAGAGTCTGCTGTGGAGGCAGTGCATAGATTAGGAAATTTGTTGATGTGTTTCTGAGGAGCTTAGGGTTTGCCACCGATCGGGAGGTAGAGTTCGGGATAGATCTGTTACCGTAATGCGCCCGGTGTCTATAGCTCATGCATGTGATGGCACCTAAGGAGTTAGTGGAGCTTAAGGCTCGAATCTGAATTGTTGGACCGAGGCTTTATCGGGCCAAGTGTTTACGCCTTGGGAGCTCCGGTACTCTTTGTCAAGAAGAAAAGCGGTACTATGCGGATGTGTATAGACTACCGCTAACCGAATAAGTCGACGATCAAAACAAGTATCCACCGCCTCGGATAGATGACTTGTTTGATCGGTGAAGGGTCGCGGTTTTTCAAGATCGACTTAAGGTCTGGGTATCACCAGTTAAGGGTAAAGGAGGCAGATATCTGCAAGACGGCATTTTGTACTCGGTATGGGCACTTTGAGTTCTTAGTTATGCCGTTTGGGTTGACTAATGCGCCGGTAGCCTTCATGGATCTGATGAATAGGGTGGTATTGCAGATTCTAAGGGAGAAACAGCTTTATGCGAAGTTTAGCAAATGCGAGTTCTGGCTTAGGGAGGTGACGTTCTTGGGTCATGTAGTATCGACTGAGGGGATTAGAGTGGACCCTTGTAAGATAGAGGCAGTTTTGAATTAGAAGCCGCCTAGGTCAGTAGCTGAGATTCAGAGTTTTCTGGGTTTGGCAGGATACTACCGAAGATTTGTAGAGGGTTTCTTGCTGATCGCAGCACCGATGACTAAATTATTAAGAAAAGGGGTTCCGTTCTTTTGGACTGAGAAGCAACAGGAGAGCTTCGATAAGTTGAAGAAGATTTTGACCAAGCTCCGGCTCGATTCAACCCGAGGTCGGTAAGGAATTCACGATGTAATCGTGATGCATCACATCTGAGTTTGGGTTGTGTCTTGATGCAAGAAGGAAGGTTGTGGTTTACGATCCCGGCGGTGAGGCCACATGAGGTGAATTATCCAACGACGATCTGGAGTTAGCGGCCGTAGTCTTTGCCTTAAAGATATGGAGGCATTACTTGTACGGAGAGAGATCGATAGTCTATCTACGGACCATAAGAGTCTCAAGTACCTCCGACTCGTAAAGACTTGAATCGAGGCACGCAGATGGATTGAGTCGCTAAAAGACTACGATTGCTTAATTGAGTATCATCCGCAAGGCTAACGTTGTGGCGACGCGTTGAGCCGTAAGGTTGTTTCGGATCTAAAGAGCGCTGCTTGCCCACTTGAGTTTGTATGACGACGGGAGTATTCTCGGCAGAGCTGCGAGTTGCTTCTACTTGGGTTGAGCAGATCAGAGAAAAACAGTTGATGGATGAGGTTTTAAGTGCGCAGAGGACACAAGTGCAGAATGATGGGTTGAAGGGTTATAGCTTGTCTAGTGATGGGGTTCTGTGTTTTCAGGGGAAAGCTTGTATCTTCGGAGAATCTTGAGCTAAGGCAAAGATTCTTGGGATGCACATAGCGGCCCCTACGCCATGCATCCTAGAGGTAGCAAAATGTATAGGGATCTCAGAGAACTGTTCTAGTGGCCGGGTCTGAAAAAGAAAGTGACAGAGTTTGTGGGGAAGTGTCTGACATGTCAGCAGGTCAAGGTGAGCATCGATTGCGTCGTGGTTGCTTCACCGGTGAAGATTCCTCGATGGAAGTGGGAAAGGATAACTATGGATTTAAATCGATTGGTTTACCGCCACGCCAAGCAAGAAAGATTCATTTGGGTAATTGTAGATCGATCGACTAAATCACCACTTTATTCCGTGAGTGGACTACTCACTTCAGAGGTTGGCAAAGCTATATGTGTCGAGATAGTGAGATGCGCACGGTGCGGTGATCGATCATCTCGTATAGGGATCCAGATTCACGCCAAGGTTACGGAAAATATTGCATCAGCTCGGGTACACTTGTTAGATTTCAAAGACGGCATTTCATCCGCAGATCGACAGGCAAATAAAAGGTTATCTGAGATCTTGGAGGACATGTTACGAGATTGTGTATTGGACTTGAGGGTAGTTGGGAGGAGTATCTACCGCTAATGAGTTCGCTTACAACAACAGCTACCAAGCAAGCATCAAGATGGCACCATATGAGGCGTTATGCGGTAGGAAGTGTCGCCACCTACTTGTTGGACGAGTTGAGTGAACGCCGGTTGTTGGGGCGAGTTGGTTGTCGAGACCGAAGACAAGGTTAAGTTGATTCGAGCTCGATTGAAGGAAGCTTGAATCTATGTAAGTCCTATACCGATCTTAAGCGAGAGATATTGAATTTGCTATGGGAGATCAAGTTTTTGAAGGTCTCACCATGGAAGAAAGTATTAAGGTTCGGAGGAAAGGCAAGCTAAGTCCGAGGTTTATTGAGCCAGATAAAATCGAGGCGAGTGGGACCGATTGCATATCACCGAGTTGCCGCAGAGCTAAGTCGATTCATGACGGTTCCACGCTTCGATGCTTAAGCGATATCGCCAGATCCATCGACGTGGTGGCGGTGGAAGAGATCGAGGTAAACCCAGATTTGACTATGGAGGAAGAGCCTGTACAGAACTGATTTTAGATCGGGATGTGAAGGTTCTGCGTAAGAAGTCTGTGCCTTTGGTTAAGGTTCTTTAGGCGGAATCATGGCGTGGAAGAAGCTACGTGGGAACCCGAGGATATGATGAGACGACAATACCCGCAACTCTTTCGACCGGGTAATTTCGAGGTCAAATTATTTTTAAGGGGGGTAGAACTGTAATATCCCAGGTTAAGGGCTATTTTATTTTGGCATTGTTGCATGTTTATGGCTTGCTATGTTGTTGTTTGTGTGGTTTGGGGCTTAGTTGTAGGCTAGGAGTGAGCCTAGTAGGTGGAAAAATTTTAGTTTTTGGGCTTTATGTGATAGGAGTCAAGGAGCTGGGTCTTATATATTTTAATTGGTGTTCTTGAGCACAAATGAAGAGCTAGCAAAGTGGCAAAGCATGCGCCACTAGGACCTTGTGTGTGACGTCAAGTGCAAGGGGAGGTCCACGAGTTCAAGCTGCGAAAATCCCCATTTTGGCTCCCATTTTGACGGCATGGAAGGGAGGAGTTGTAGGCAGTTCAAACTCTACCTTGGACCAAGTCAATAGGTGGAATGGATGGCAAGGAGTGAATTGTGGGATTTGACTAGTTCAAACTAGTTTGAACTAATGGCTTGGAGAGCTTCTAGGAGGTGGCCGATTGTGGGGAACTTCAAATAGGTGAGTGGCCGGATTTTGGGGAGTGTTTGGGGGAGTTTGGCCGGTTGGTAAGTGTTGTGAGGGAGTGGGAGTGTGTCGAATTTTGGCATATGGGTAAGTGTGCATTTTCGGTCTTAGGGGTAAGCAAATTAGGCTCTTTCTTTTTGTCAAAAACAAGCTGATTTCTCTTTTAGTCAAAAGCTAGCACAAACCTCAAAGTGCTTCTTCTCTTTTTCTTCTTTAACCGAATGTTCAAGTAGCTTATTGCCAAAACCAAACTAGCATTTTGCTTTCTCAACTAGAGCCGAATCTAGCTTCTCTTACTCTCCTTTTTCCCTGCTCATATTTTTCTTCTCTTGGAACCAAAACCCAAACACTTGTGTCTTAGAAATTTTGCCTTTTTTTTTCTTCTTCTTTTCATTGTGTAAAGTCAACCTAGCATCCCATTTTCATTTCTTTTCTCTTTTGAAACTTTGATAGCGAAAGTCTCCCAAAACTTTCTTCTCCATTTCCTTTTCTTTTCAAGAAATAACAGAAGGTCTTCTACCTTTTTCTTTCCATTTCATTTCTTGGCGAATATCAAACCATTTCTTCTTATCGATATTTTTTTCTTTTCACCCAAAGTCGAAAGTAGGAGTGTTAACATCTAGGCGAATCTCTCTTCTCTCCTAGTGGTGTTTTGTTGGCCGAATATTGGTTGTTGTTGGGTGCTGGTGTTCAATCGATCTTGTAAGGGGTAAGTGGTTGGCCGAATGGCCATTTCTCCTCTTTCTTGTACTTTGCCGAATTTTAGTGTGTTTAAGGGCGATTTGAGATCTGTTAAAAAGGAGTAACGCTCAATTTTGGTAATCGATTTCATATAGGGCCTTTGGATTTCGAAGCAGCCGATTGGAGAAGCCAAGTGGTAAGTAGTGGTAAGAGATTATCTTGATAGTCTATTCTTTTAGAATTCTATATGCCAAGTTTCAATGGATTAACGGTTCTTTTTAGGGTGTGCCGATTGTTCAACGAGGAACCATTGTCAGTTCGGGTTTGGTAGGAAACCAAATCAAGTTTAAGGTAAGGGTTAATCGATATACCCTTTTGGTTTAAATGGTTATGGCCGAATGGTTTAAGTGTTAATCCCTTGTTGACTGATTGTAGACTCAGGGTTGTCGAGGTGATCAAGGGACGTAGACCGATTCTTAGGATTAACATCTTCGCTATTCAGGTGGGTAAACTAACACACTTTCTTAACTAAGTAATGTGATAACCTCGTTGTGTATATGAAATAGTGTGGTTGACTGATTTGGTACCCATTGAGGTATGGTTACGGATTCGGTAAGTCCGTTTCATTATGAGATATGTGATGGTATGTGATATCATGGTTATTGGTGTATATACTTTGAGATGCCATATTAAGCATGTGAGCTTATTTTGGTTTGTAAAAGGCCTTTTAAAATTATGTTTTGCTTTGTGTATGCCTAAAGTAGATGACATTACAAATTAATTGGGTTAAAATGGATTAAGATTTCAAAACTACAAAAGACATTTTAAACTATACCAAACACTATGACTTGAGATAAAGAGAATCAAGTTTTTAATTTGCCAACTTTATTTAAAGATGCCAATGTAAGTATGTTGCATCATGTGATAAATGCCAAAGATTCGTCGTGGTGTGTTGACCGGATTTGGGGTGTAATATCTTTAAATCGTGATGAAATGCCTCAAACGTAATATCTTTAAACGTCATGAAATGAAATATTCATGTGATGTATAAGGTGTTGATTTTATGGGTCCATTCCCTAGTTCATTTGAAAATAAATACATCTTAGTGGCAATAGATTACATGTCAAAATGGGTGGAAGCTCAAGCTTTACCTACTAACGATGCTAGAGTAGTAGTGAGGTTTCTTAAGAAAATTTTCTCTCGATTCGGAACACACAGGGCAATTATTAGTGATAGGGGTACTCACTTTTGTAATACTCAATTTGATAAAGTCTTAAAAAAATAGAGTATACCACAGACAGGCCTACCCCTTACCACCCTCAAACTAGTGGGCAAGTGGAAGTAGCAAATTGAGAGCTTAAGCGTATTCTAGAGAAAACAGTTGAATCAAACAGGAAAGACTGGGCATTAAAAGTAGACGATGCTTTATAGGCCTATAGAACAGCATTTAAAACCCCTATAAGAACATCCTTATATAAACTTGTCTACGGGAAAAGTTTCCATTTACCATTTGAGTTAGAGCACAAAGCTTTTTGGGCCATAAAATTCTTAAATTACAATTTTAAAACCGTAGGTGAGAAGAAGAAGATGCAGTTCAATGAGCTAGATGAATGGCGAGCTAATACCTATGAGAACTCATGACTATATAAGGAGGCAACAAAGCGATGCCATGATGCTCACTTAAAGCAATCAAAGCAATTCGTAGTAGGAGACTTAGTCTTGCTATACAATTCAAGGCTCAAATTGTTTCCTGGAAAGCTCAAATCAAGATGGTTAGGTCCATTCATGATCAAAACTATCTTTCCCTAAGGCACAATTGAGGTAACTCATCCAACTCATGGCACATTCAAAGTAAATGGTCAGCGACTAAAAATTTATAATGGTGAAGATTTTAGGGATATGAGATAGGAGCTTCGGTTCCATGAACCTTCATTTAGAAATGAAAATAGGGTAAGTCTAGCTTAAGACTTTAAACGAGCGCTTCTCGAGAGGCAACCCGAGCACTAACATTATACTTTCGATTCCTAGCATCTAACTACAAACTAATCCATTCAGTAAAGCGCAGGTTTCCCTACCATACGACCTTGCACACGGGCATGGCCGTGGCCGTGTGAATACCACTAACAGGTACATGGGCATGGCAAAGATGGTGTAAAAATAGGACAAAAATTTTCCCCAAGCCACGGGCTCGATAAATGACACGGCCGTGCGACGCGGTCGTGGTTGAAACTGACTACAAAACATGGGTTGAGATAAATATACACATCCGTGCGATGTACCCATGCCCGATACTGATTAATTGACAGGGGCGTGTGACAGGCCCGTGTATCTAAATCGTGGAAAACACTGAGTAAAGGACACTGGCGTCAAACACATCCGTGCTCTAAGGCCGTGGACGATACTGACTTACGAACACGGGCATAAAACCATTTACATGGGCGTAGAACCATTTACACGGGCGTGTGACACAAATTAGACGTGCTTAAATTCAAAATTCTCAATTTACACGGCCCAACCAAATAGAACACGAGCGTGGCCTCTGTCTCGTGTGGTCGATTCCCTATTTAAACCCCCTCCTATTCATCTTCTTCCCCAATCCCCAACCTAGTTGTTTCCTCCCAGCACCCCTAAATCCCCCATACCTCACCATTTTGGCCACCGCCCTCTCCCTCTCCTCCTTTCACTTCCACTCATCCCCCTCTCCCTTCTCTCTCTTTATCTTTCTCATCCACATACCAACACGGACCACGCCCGTGTGAGCAAAAAACACACCCGTGGCCCCGTTCCACCACCTGCTCGTAGCACACGCCCGTGCATTTGCCCTCAAACGACCGTGCACCATCTCTACACCTCCGTCGGTCCATTCTACACCTTCCACTTTACTTTTAATATTTTACATTCCATGATTATTTTTAGATCTTTGATTTGTTCTTTAAAATTTTTATAGCATTCACTTTTGTTGATTATTGGCAATGACTAATGATTACTTAAGCATTATAAATAGATTAACTATGATTTTTGAATGTCTAGAATCTCTAGAGAATTGTTAGCAGAAATGTTCATTGTTAATGAGATTGAAATTATGGAATCATAGGTATTATCATGAGACGGTATTTTTTATTCTATTACATAGGAACATAATGTCTTCTTCCCGAGGCAAGAAAACCACAGTCCCCGTTTCGAAAAAAAAAAAGGACCCGGATCATCATCCGCCAGCATATCGGCCGAAGTGAGACACCCATTCCTACGATTTCCTCCTACAGCTCAAGAGGAACTTTTTCAAATACTATGGGCACGACCTCTCAGTCAATGCCGATGTATCGACTGGGCCGGCCTGGAACACTTTCAACTTGCTGATGATATTTGGGCACTCCTGACGACTAACCCTTGGGAACATTTTTTCGGTATTATCGAACCCACTTACCTCGAACTAACATTAGAGCTTTGCTCTACTTTCCATTTACAGGTAGTAATGACACACCGCGATGACTCGAGCACTATTTAGTTTCGTCTAGGAGGTTTAGTTTGGGAAATAAGTATCCCTGAATTTGGCGTTGCTCTGGGCCTATACACGGATGGCTTCAGAAGAGAACATGATCTTGTGGATCTCCATCGCCACATCCATAACTCCCCAGCGAGATGTTGGTATAATATAGCCCCAAGCACAGCCACTTATGACCCTAGTCGCTCCAAAGCGATAGCTCTCGCCCCATCCCTGCGATACTTACACGCCATTTTAGCTCACACATTGACAGGAAGGCAAGAGAGCACCGGTCGTTAACACACATGACGCCTACTTCCTCTGGTGTATGGCAAATGGCCACGTCTTCGACCTTACCTACTTCATCGCTCTGGCCATTTAGCATCAGACGGAGCACCATCGCAAGGGGGTCATTTCCATGGGGCCTTATGTAACACGACTCGCGAGATACTTTGGTCTCCACAACACCGCATCACAATCCACCTCCCTCACTTTGATAGGCCAAGTGTTTCCACAGGGCATCTCAACGATGATAAGCATGCGGATGATCAAGCGTCACCGTGGGACAGATCCTCCCCAATATCAGCTAACCCATACCACCGAGGAAGAGGACCCTGAGGACATTATTGATGATGTCCCACACCCATATGAGGAGCCACAACCAAGCCATCGCCCAGTTCATGCGGCTGCTTCACTTTAGACATCCCTAAAAGCCTCATTTAGTTTGAGCAATACTGTACTCAACAATTCAATGACACCGCTCGACGATTCGACGGCATTGAGGTGACTCTTTAGCATATTTGTCATCACTTTCACATATCACCGCCTCTACCACCCCACGATCCAACTGATGATGAGGACTTTTGAGTCCTTTTTAATTTTAGTTCTATCTTTATTTTTATTTTTATTTTTACCTTTATTTGATTTTTATGTACCCTTTTATTATAATTTTCTAGTTCTGAAACACCCCAAACCCGCCCACAAGCCCTGATCGGATCTGGCATGCTTCTAAAGAAAAACCTTTCGAATTCTATTTGGGCTTTGCCAAAAACTTGTGTGTTTTCGAAAATAGTTGATTTGGGTTAGGCTCAAAATTAATTTCCGTGTTGATTAGGTGTCAAAACACTTGATATTTATACTTTAAGAAAATTCAACTTTTAAATTAAATTTGATAATAATCGTATCATACTAAGTAATTTGAAAGCATGCATAAACAGTTTAACTCCTTGGCCTTATTACATCGAATAAAAACCCGAAATAAGTCAAAACTTAAATAGAACTAATAAAATGAAAACAGTTTCTGAGCTTTGCATGGCCACCACTGAGCTCCTACCGACCCGGTCCATCAATGATCATCATCTGAAAAATATTCCCACAACGGGGTGAGTCAAATAGACTCGATGTGTACAATCAACACTAAGTCTCAATAGATATGGCATATCAAATCATACATATTCACATAGCATTTAAATAAATGAATGCAAACCCAACCCAAGCCTATATAACCATCCGCTACACATCACCCGCACTCAACCATCACACCGTGGGGACTACTAAGTCAACCCTCCATCCACTACACACCATCGAAGGCGTCAGCGCAATGACGTGCTCATCGCCTTATAATTTCGTGACATAAGTCACCACATTCATATATTGTGACATAAGTCACCACATTCTTATATTGTGACATAAGTCACCACATTCTTATATTAGGGTATAAAACCACCAATTCACTTCCCCTTTACATATCACCCATATGCCCCATGTCATACATATCATGCAATATCATGCTTTACTCACATTCTTATAGTTGCACTTATGTGCCATAATAGATCGTATTATATTCCTACTAGCAAGAGGAAAACGCATACTGAGTACTTTGTACCATCGCATGGTAACTTAGCCATATTTTTCACATTTTTCTTATCACATGCATTAAAGTAAAGCCGTAATCTATTAAGGTTTAGTGTGGGGTACACACCTGATTTACTTAGCAATTCACTGAAATCCCGAAAACTTGATCTATTACTTTAGATCTTTAATTCCTATATTCGGCCAACCCTAACATGTTAGTAAAAAGCCATTCAGCTATAAAACCAAATCCTAATAGGATTATTGTAATCAAATTCTTACCTTGGTGCCGATTTCACTACTAATCAAATCCCGAAACGTTGAAATCCTTCTACCTTATATTCGACTAACAATAGATCACTTAAAGGTTTAGTTTCGGCTTTTTAAACAAATAAGAATTTGATCTTGAATCATTAGTAGACCTTGGCCGAATGTACCTAAGTGCTTACCTTGTGATTTGAAATCCCGAAAACTTGTCACTTGTTTTGAGGAGATGTCGAAATACCTATAGGCATTGGTTAGATTTAATTCTAACTTTGAGTTACAAAAAGTGGCCTATGGCTAAATACATGCCTTACCTTAAATCTTAGAAATCCCGAAAACTTTGTTGTGTTTCTCTTTGTAGTCGACAACTACTAAATCCCAAAAGATCCTTCCAAATTTCGGCAAACAAGAATATTGATGGGATTAGTTCTAGATTTTGACAAGTCCTAAAAGAAAAGAATAGAAATCAAAC
The DNA here is from genome assembly GCA_025506655.1 of Gossypium rotundifolium. Classification (NCBI taxonomy): domain Eukaryota; kingdom Viridiplantae; phylum Streptophyta; class Magnoliopsida; order Malvales; family Malvaceae; genus Gossypium; species Gossypium rotundifolium. Next base: position 18,084,904 of record CP106733.1, on the reverse strand, counting down.
TTGATCTCACCCTCATCAAGAAATCGACAAGACCTATCTTTGTCACCACAAGGATATTCGGCTTAACAAGGAAAACAAAAGAGAGTAGGGCTTAGGAAGAATCGGCTATGGTGGGGTTTTGAGAGGAGGGTATTCGCCTTTGATGAAAAAGAAGAAGAAAAGGTGAAGAATTCGGCTAGACTTTGCTTGAGTATTTCGGCTTTGGGAAAAAATAAAAGAGAAGAGAAGAGCACTAGAGAATTCGGCAAAGGCTTCAAAAGAGAAAAGAATAATAGCCTTACTTTTCCTCCTTTTGCCGAAATTACTAATCCTAGAGTCCCTTGGCCATCCACCTCTTCCTCTCACTATCAAATCCCTTAATTCACTCTTCCTTACCCCTTTTCCTACCTTAGCCAAAACTTCTAAGAGAATTGGACCTCATCTTAAACTCCTCCCATAGACTCCCCTTGCCGTCCAACACTTCCTCTTGTTGTCGCAAAAATTAAAGCTCTATTTAGCTTCCTACGCGACTCGAACCTTGGCCCATTTACCCTGCTGGTGGCGTTATTCCCAGAGGCCTTAAGTGACACCTCCGGGCCACTTTTCCAAGCCCAATTGTGTGTTCTATTTCCCCCCATTTATTTTCTGAAGGCCTATCAGGCTTAACTCCTCTCTTAGACTTAAAATTAAATAATTTCTAAAGCGTTCACCTACTCACTAAGGTTCACAAATTTCACAATACACATTCACAACATACTCAAGCATGCTATTTCACATAATTTTGCAATAGTGCATAAGCCCTAATCCGGATATTATAGTTCTACCCCCTTAAAATAATTTCATCCTCAAAATTACCTTGCTAAAATAGGTGGGGGTATTGTAGTCGTATTGCTTCTTCCGGCTCCCACGAGGCTTCCTTCGATCCATGATTTCGCCACAATACCTTGACCAAAGGGACCGATTTCCTTCGTAGCACTTTCACATCTCGTTCCAGAATCTGAATTGGCTCTTCCTAATAAGACAGATCTGGTCTCAACTCCACCTCTTCGACTGGAACTACATAAGATAGATCTGATCGATATCGACATAGCATGGAGACATGAAATACGTCGTGCATCTGCTTCAATTCTGGTGGCAACTCCAACTAGTATGCCACTAGTCCAACTCACTTTATTACCCGATAGTGTCCTATAAACCTTGGACTTAGCTTCCCTTTTCAACCAAATCTTATCACCTTCTTCCAAGGCGATACTTTAAGGAACACTTGATCTCCCACATCAAATTCAATCTCCTTCCGTTTGAGATCTGCGTACGACTTTTGTCTATCGGATGCTTCCTTCAATCGAGCTCGAATTATACTAACCTTCTCCTCCAATTCCGCTACTAACTCTGGACCTAAAATTTGACGTTCTCCCAACTCTGTCAAACACGTAGGAGTGCGGCACTTCCGTCCATACAACACCTCGTATGGTGCCATCCAGATCTCGGCTCGATAGTGTTGTTGTAAGCAAATTTTGCTAGAGGCAAATATTCTTCCGAACTTCCTCTGAAGTCTATCACACTGCCTCTTAACATATCCTCTAACACTTGAATCACTGCTCAGATCGCCTGGTCGATGTGGGTGAAAAGTCATGCTGAAATTCAGTTTGGTGCCTAACGCCTGATGTAATGCTTTTCAAAATCGAGACATGAACCTCGGATCCCTATCAGAGATAATTAACATCGGTACTCCGTGCAACCTTACAATCTCCGCTACATACAACTTTTCTAACTTTTGTAGGGAGTAGTCAACCCGCACTGGGATAAAATGCGCGGACTTTGTCAGTCGATCCACTATTACCCATACCGAGTCCTTCTTAATAGGCATAAGAGGAAGCCCACTAACGAAGTCCATGGTAATTCTCTCCCATTTCCATTGGGGAATCTGTATTGGCTGAAGCAATCCTGACGGAACTTGGTGTTCAGCCTTCACTTGCTGACACATCAAGCACTTCCCTACAAATTCGGTCACTTCCCGCTTAAGGTTAGGACACCAAAATTGTTTCCTTAAATCTTTGTACATTTTACTACCTCTGGGATGCATAGCATAGGGGCTACTATGCGATCCCCAAAGAATTCTTTGCCTAAGTTCCACATCCTTCGGCATACAGACCTTACCCTTGAAGCACAATATTCCCTCATCATTAACACCATAATCCTCCAACTTCTCATTCTGCGCTTGTTGCAACTTTACACTTAGATCCTCATCCACCAACTGTCCTTCCTTTACATCATTCAACCATGTTGGCTTAACTTGCAACTCTGCCAGCAGACTTCCATCATCATACAAGCTCAAATGTGTGAATATCGCCCTCAGATCCGTCACCACTTTCTGACTTAAGGCATCCACCACTACATTTGCCTTGCCTGGGTGATATTCTATGGAACAATTGTAGTCCTTCAATAGTTCCACCCACCTTCGCTATCCGAGATTCAACTCCTTCTGAGTCAGCAGATACTTAAGGCTTTTGTGGCCTGTGTAGATCACCGACTTTTCTCCATAAAGATAATGCCTCCACACCTTAAGGACAAAGACCACTATCGCCAATTCCAAATCATGCATCGGGTAGTTAACCTCGTGTGGTCTTAACTGTCGAGATGCATAAGCGACTACTTTCCCATCTTGCATAAGGACACCTCCCAACTCGTATGGGAAGCATCACAATACACTACTTAAATCCTTTCCCCTTTCTTTGAATCAAACTGGAGCTTCAGTCAAGACCTTCTTAAGCTTTTCAAAGCTCTCCTATTGTTTATCAGTCCATATGAAAGGTACTTCCTTTCTTAACAACTTTGTCAAAGGCGCGGCTATCGACGAGAACCCTTCCACAAAGCGTCTATAATAGCCTACCAAACCTAAGAAACTACGAATCTCAGCCACCGACTTAGGTGGTTTCCAATCCAAAATTGCCTCAATCTTCCGAGGATCCACCCTTATTCCTTCAGCAGATACCACATGTCCTAAAAACGTAACCTCCTTAAGTCAAAATTCACACTTGCTGAATTTGGCATACAGCTTCTTCTCCCTCAATATTTGTAACACAACTCGGAGGTGCTCATCATGTTTGTCTTCAAAATTTGAATATACCAAGATATCGTCTATGAACACGACAACGAACCGATCCAAATAGGGTTGGAAAACCTGGTTCATCATGTTCATAAACGCGACTGGGGCATTAGTCAGGCCAAACAGTATTACCAAGAACTCATAATGCCCGTACCTTGTTCGAAAAGCCGTCTTATGGATATCAACCTCCTTCACCTTAAGCTGATGATATCCAGACCTTAGGTCGATCTTTGAGAATAGTGCGGCCCCCTTAAGCTGATCGAACAAGTCATTTATCCTTGGCAAAGGGTACTTGTTCTTGATGATTAGCTTATTCAACTGACGATAATCTATGCACATGCACATAGTTCTGTCCTTCTTCTTCACAAATAGGATCGGTGCTCCCCATGAAGACACACTAGGTCAGATAAACCCACGGTCTAGTAATTCTTGGATCTGAGCATTAAGCTCAACCAATTTCTTTGGTGCCATTCTCAGACGGGCAATGGACACGGGAGTCGCATCCGGTAAAGAAGTCAATTCCAAACTCCACCTCCCTGTCCGGGGGTATTCCTGGTAACTCCTCTAAAAAAACATCCACAAAGTCTCCTACAGTTCGAACCCCACTAACACCTTCTTCCTTTGCATCCAATACACTAACAAAGGCCAAGAACGCCTTGTCTCCTTTCTGAACCATCTTATCAGCCTTTAAATTCGAAACTACGTTAGATAAGTAGTTTCGTCTTTCTCCTATCATAACTATCACTTCATCCTCTGGGGTCCTTAGCTCCATTCGTTTGGCTGCACAATCTAATACTGATACGATACTCTCCTAGCCAATCCATGCCAAGTATGAGATCGAATTCTCCAAAAGGTAATTTCATTAAATCTATTTGGAAATACCGTTCCTTAAAGCTCTAAAGGTACTCTCCGAAACATCTTATTCACCATTACGATTTGACCTAGTGGGCCTACTACAGTCATCTCCCTACTAGAAAGTTCAGAGGCTATGCCTAGTGTTTCAACTATACTACATGCAACATAAGAATGGGTCGAGCCCACATCAATCAAAGTAACATAGGGTTTTCCAAAAATAAGAAATGTACCGGTTATGACATCCGGCACATCTCCATCCTCCCTCCAGCGAACCGCATAAATCAAACTCGGCTGCCTAGCCTCCATGTTCCCAACACCTCGACTCGGTGTTCCTCGTCCTCAACCAGCACCATTAGCTCTGCCAGCAGAACCACGACCTCGCGGTGGCTGCTGCCTTCCTCTTCTTGCCTGGTTAGAACCTTGATTCACTGGTCGCCCCCCTTCGGTTCTCATGGGACAATCCTTAATCATGTGGTCCTTGGACCCACACTTAAAGCATCCTCCCGTCTTTTTCCAACACTCTCCTAAATGTTTCTTCCCACACTGATCACAAACAGGGTACTGCCCTCCAGAAGTAGCTTGCTGACCTCGTGGCCCATCAACTCTAGGCCTCTTTTGCTCATTCCTAGATGGCCTTGATGATCCAAATCCTCTCTTTTGCCTATTTCGATCAGAATTCTGCCTTACGGAATCCTTGATACCTTCGGCTACTTTAGCCTTTTCCACCAACACAGCAAACTCCCGCTCCTGATGCGGGGCTATTAATAACCTCAGGTCATCTCTTAGTCCGTCTTCAAATCGGACACACGCTCATGCTCTAGACACTACCCTCGATCATAACGGCTCTCACCTTAAGAACTCAACAGATTACCACGGACTTGTTCCTTGAACCGACCCTAAAAAGCCTTTCTCTGGGCATCGATATAATGAGTGCCAACATACTTCTTCTGGTATGCCGCCTTAGCATACTCCCACGTAAGTTCCTCACCTGTAGCACCATCCCGCACCGTGAGCCACCATTGATATGACTCATCGCGGAGACGCGACACCAACCCTTTCAGCTTTTCCTCGTCAGTTAAGTCGAGCTCATCCATAATCTGCTCAGTCGCCTCCAACCAATATTCAGCGGTATTGGGTGCTACACCTGATACACCGTGGAACACTTCAGCTCCGTTGGCTCGGAGTCGCTCAGGTACTAACTTTTGGGCTCCCATGCCTCCACCTGCTCCTGCCACCCTTTCCAGGACCCGCAGCATCGCTTGTGACACTACGTCATCCCCCGTTTGGTCCTGATATTCCACATCGCCACGGGAGTGGTGGTGGTATTTCATTTTCAGATCCTTAACCCGATCTAACAGGTTCAAACACGGTTATTTGGCCTCTTCCACGGCCACGCACGTTACGACCACGTCCCCTTGAATTCATACTTCCGCTTAGCGTTTATCTGATTAAAGAATTTTATGAATTAGTTTTGTTCCACTGATTTAACACGAACAGTTTTATGTTTCATAGTTCTAGGAAGTAGTTCTTTCGAGTCATACACATACAGTCTCACATCATTCATTTAATCACACATATGAACTTGCGTTCATTACAGAGAAATGTTGTAATTGTCGTTGTTCGTTGTTTTCCACTACCTAGGGGTTTTTCTGTAATTTTATCCTATAGGGGTACTTTGGTAATTTTTCAAATTAAGGTATTTGAAAAAGTTGTAAAATAGAGGTTCTTGAGGTTTTACAAAATTAAATTTCTTGTTGGAAAAATTTCAAGGGTAAAATGGTAGCTTTATGCACTAGGGGTAATTTTGTAATTTTACAAGCCAGGGTCATTTCGGTAATTTTTTGCAAAATATGGTTCCTGGTGATTTTTCAAAACAAGGGTATTTTTAAAGATTTCTAATTTGAGGGCACTTTGGTGATTTTCCTTACTGGGGGTATTTTGGTCATTTTCTAATCAAGGTACTTTCAGTAAATTTTTCAAACTAGGTATCTTGAATTTTCACAAGTTAGGGTTTCATGGATACTTTTGCAAAGTAGAGAAATTTTATTGAAATCAAGGGTAATATGAAATTTTAGAACCAAGGGCATTTTAGTAATTTTTACCACTGTGGTATTTAGGTAATTTATAAATTAAAAATTCTTAGAAAGTATTTCCAAAATAATAATTTTCACAATTCAAAAGGGTAGTTTGTTGAGTTTTAAAACTAGGGTTTCCATAAAATGTGGCTAATCCCTTTCGGGTTTTAGTTATTGGGTTTAGCACTTGGTCGAGTCCTCTTGGTTAGGGTGAACCATCACTACGCACTGTAGGATTCAGTGGGTAGGAGGTGAGTTACTAGGACTGCTTAAATACCAAGCTCCCACTGAAACCAATCCTAGACATGCGCACAACGGTTGCCACACCCTAGCTCGGCGACTTAGACACAGGTTTGTTTACTTGTGCATTAAAGTTTTATGTAATTGTTGGGGTAAACTAGTCCTATAGTTCAAGTACTTATAATACTAATCTATGTTCCATTTCTACCCTTCTGACTTCGGGCCGGAGACTCAGGTGCCATGCCAGAAACTCTGCTCAACTTCTTAGAAAAATCCACTTTCAAAAGAGAGAAAATGTTTTGGGCCCTAAAAGCCGTCAAGGTCGAGTTTTGAACTGGGCTCTGATACCAAACAGAAACACCCCAAACCTGACCCACAAGCCCTGAACGGATCTGGCATGCTTCTAAAGAAAAATCTTTCGAATTCTATTTGGGCTTTGCCAAAAACTTGTGTGTTTTCGAAAACAGTTGAATTGGGTTGGGCTCAAAATTAATTTTCGTGTTGATTAGGTGTCAAAACACTTGATATTTATACTTTAAGAAAATTTGACTTTTAACTTAAATTCGATAATAATCGTATCATACTAAGTAATTTGAAAGCATGCACAAACAATTTAACTCTTTGGCCTTATTACATCGAATAAAAACCCGAAATAAGTCAAAACTTAAATAGAACTAATAAAATGAAAACAGTTTCTGATCTTTGCATGGCCACCACTGAGCTCCTGCCGACCCGGTCCGTCAATGATCATCACCTGAAAAATATTCCCATAACGGGGTGAGTCAAACAGACTCAATGTGGACAATCAACACTAACTCTTAATAGATATGGCATATCAAATCATACATATTCACATAGCATTAAAATAAATGAATGCAAACCCGAACCCAAGGCTATATAACCATCCGCTACACATCACCCGTACCAACCATCACACCGTGGGGACTACTAAGTCAACCCTCCATCCACTACACACCATCAAAGGCAGTCGCTGTAGTTGACGTGCTCATCGCCCTTATAATTTCGTGACATAAGTCACCACATTCATATATTGTGACATAAGTCACCACATTCTTATATTGTGACATAAGTCACCACATTCTTATATTGGGGTATAAATCACCAATTCACTTCCCCTTTACATATCACCCATATGCCCCATGCCATACATATCATGCAATATCATGCTTTACTCACATTCTTATAGTTGCACTTATGTACCATAATAGATCGTATTATATTCCTACTAGCAGTAGGAAAACGTACCTGAGTACTTTGTACCATCGCATGGTAACTTAGCCATATTTTTCACATTTTTCTTATCACATGCATTAAAGTAAAGCCGTAATCTATTATGGTTTAGTGTGGGGTACACACCTGATTTACTTAGCAATTCACTGAAATCCCGAAAACTCGATCTATCGCTTTAGATCTTTAATTCCTATATTCGGCCAACCCTAACATGTTAGTAAAAAGCCATTTGGCTATAAAACCAAATCCTAATAGGATTATTGTAATCAAATTCTTACCTTGGTGCCGATTTCACTACTAATCAAATCTCGAAACATTGAAATCCTTCTACCTTGTATTCGGCTAACAGTAGATCACTTAAAGGGTTAGTTTCGGCTTTTTAAACAAATAAGAATTTGATCTTGAATCATTAGTAGACCTTGGCCGAATGTACCTAAGTGCTTACCTTGTGATTTGAAATCCCGAAAACTTGTCACTTGTCTTGAGGAGATGTCAAAATACCTATAGGCATTGGTTAGATTTAATTCTAACTTTAAGTCACAAAAAGTGGCCTATGGCCGAATACATGCCTTACCTTAAATCTTAGAAATCCCGAAAACTTTGTTGTGTTTCTCTTTGTAGTCGACAACTACTAAATCCTGGAAGATCCTTCCAAATTTTGGCAAACAAGAATATTGATGGGATTAGTTCTAGATTTCGACAAGTTCTAAAAGAAAAGAATAGAAATCAAACTTGATCTCACCTCTACTGAAGAAATCGACAGCACCTATCTTTGTCACCACAAGGATATTCGGCTTTAACAAGGGAAAACAAAGAGAGAGTATGGGCTTAGGAAGAATCGGCTATGGTGGGGTTTTGAGAGGAGGGTATTCGGCCTTTGATGAAAAAGAAGAAGAAAAGGTGAAGAATTCGGGTAGACTTTGCTTGAGTATTTCGGCTTTGGAAAAAAATAAAAGAGAAGAGAAGAGCACTAGAGAATTCGGCAAAGGCTTCAAAGGAGAAAAGAATAATAGCCTTACTTTTCCTCCTTTTGCCGAAATTACTAATCCTAGAGTCCCTTGGCCGGCCACCTCTTCCTCTCACTATCAAATCCCTTAATTCACTCTTCCTTACCCCTTTTCCTACCTTAGCCGAAACTTCTAAGAGAATTGGACCTCATCTTAAACTCCTCCCATAGACTCCCCTTGCCTTCCAACACTTCCTCTTGTTGCCGCAAAAATTAAAGCTACATTTAGCTTCCTATGCAACTCGAACCTTGGCCCATTTACCCTGCTGGTGGCGTCATTCCCAGAGGCCTTAAGTGGCGCCTCCAGGCCACTTTTCCAAGCCCAATTGTGTGTTTTATTTCCCCCTATTTATTTTCTTAAGGCCTATCAGGCTTTACTCCCTCTCTTAGACTTAAAATTAAATAATTTCTAAAGTGTTCACCTACTCACTAAGGTTCATAAATTTCACAATACACATTCACAACATACTCAAGCATGCTATTTCATATAATTTTGCAATAGTGCATAAGCCCTAATCCGGGATATTACAAGTTCAACCCTTTACCTTTTATATTGTTCAAAAACTTTTATTAGTATAAGTCCAATTTCTTTTGTCTCTGGCTGTCTAATTTTGAGTAAATATCATAACAAAAACCCCTAAAAGTTACCGCTGACTCTGCAGTTCTAAAAAGGTTCAAGGTGCTACTAAGGAACTGGAAAATTTTCACATACCTTCACCTCTGCTTAGTTCATCATGCCTTTCATCTACTCCATCCCTACAAGTTTCATTCTCAAGGAATCCATCCAAATTTTAGGAAGTTCACTTCTCTCCCTATCTTTTGATTTTCTACTATATTGTTTTTCTATCTATCTTTGTAAATTGAGGGCAATGTACATATTAAGTGTGGGGGTGAAAATTTATTTAGAAAAGTTCCTAACTTTTTGTATTATTCTCAAATCCTTTAATGATATCTTGTCTTAAGTAATTTTCTCATATCACTAATTATAATGAAATTCCTGTTGATTTATGATTTTTATTGATATGTTTCGGATTAAGTCATTGATAATTATACAGTGATGATTTAAACTTTAAGATACTAGAGAATCAAGCATGATGAGTCTATTTTCAAAAATTAAAATTTTGTTAGGTTGTCTACCTGAATCCAATTGTTACCTTCAAGTTTAAAATTTACAAGGTTGTCTTCAAAAACCCATAATTTTTGTGAGATTTTGAGCCTTTTAGAGCACATATTCTTTTATTGCTCACTTCTTTTTATTATGAGCGTGTCAACATTGATTTGTTATTCTAGAACTTGCTTTGATTATACATGTCAAGACCATATTATTGATTTGATATACAAAAATGATAAAGGCACTTAGGATTTAGCCCACTTACTCCACTAAAAGCCTACATCCACAATTAACCCTTAGTGAACCCCTTTGATCCTAACAACTCTTTTATTGACTCACCCACTAATATTAACCCAAAACCCATCTTGTGAAACACCCCAAACCTGGCCCACAAGCCTTGACCGAATCTGGCATGCTTCTCGAGTAAAAACATAGTTAAGTTTCGAATAACATTTTGAAAATCGTGGTGGTTTGTAGAAAAGTTTATTCGAGTTGTGTTTAATTTTGTGCTAAATCGATAAGTTTTAAAAAAAACCACAAGTTGGAAAGAATACCCAAATTTTAGAATTTCATTATTATTGTAACTTGAAAAACCGTGGGTAATTGAGTTTCAAAACATTTGATGTTGTTAATATCATACCGGGAAAAATTAAAAAAACGCATAAAACAATTAAGTATAATGGCCTTATTACATCAAAGCAAAACCCGAAATAAATCCAAAATACTTAAATATAAACAAAGTTCAAAATGAAATAAACGCTGAGCTGAGCATGGCCACCCCTAAGCTCCTGCCGACCCGGTCCATTACTGAGTGTCACCTGAAAAGATATCCCACAACGGGGTGAGTCAACAAACTCAATGTGTAATAACCAACACACAAACTCCCAACGATTTAGGCATACAAATCATATAAGGAAAAAACATATATATACAATGATGCAATCCCAAACCCAAACCTAGATAACCATCCTCTACACATCACCGTGCATCGCCATCACACCGTGGGATTACTAAATCGACCCTCCATCCACTACACACCATCGAAGGCGCTTGTTTGCAGACGACTTGCACATCGCCTTATAAATTGTGGCATAGCCACTCAGATAATTGTGACAAAGTCACCAGATAACATTTTGTGACATAAGTCACCACATTCAGATTATGTGACATGAGTCAACAGATATTGTGGTAAAAACCACCAAATCACTTCCTCTTTTCATAATCACCCATATGCCCCATGTGTCATACAAATCATGTGAATATCATGCCATATGCCTTATTCATATTCGTAGTAAATTTTCATATATGTCACGTTCAATGTTTATAGTACTATTAACAGATCTTTAGAGAATAACGTACCGGAATATGTCGTACCATTGAATGGTACCTTTAGCCACATCTTTCACATTCTTATTAACACACATATTAAGTTAATACCGTAAATCTATTAGGAATTTGTGTAGGGCTACACACCTGGTTACTAACGTGTTTTACCGAATCCCGAAAGTCTAGTCAAATCGATTGCACTCTTTCCTAAAAACCACTGTCAGAATCGGCTTGGCACTAATCACTAAATATGGCCTTGGCCAAATGTTCATAATCCACTTACTTTGCTTATCTAAATCCCGAAACGGTCACTTGCTCCTGAAGTTGTCGAAATCCCTTGATTGTCTGGATCCCGAGATCAACTCTTGTTCTTGGTGATGTAGAAATGCCTATAGACTCTTGTTAGATCCGGTTTTCAATTATTTAAACACCATAAATGGCCTTCAGCCTAAGATTACATTCGCTTACCTTAGATCTTAAAATCCTGACTGATCTCCTCTTGAAGTCGGCTACAATAGGAATCCCAAAACCTCCTTCAAAGTTTTGGCCAAAGAACATTAATGGGATTAAAATCTTGATTTTCGATAGATAGAGAAAGAAAAGAACGATAGATCAATCAAGAGAGATTCTTATCGAATGGAGTAATCAAATCGGCTTCAACAAGATAGAGGAGCAATCGGTTATTGCCACCAAAATAAAGGATTCGGCTTTGGGGTTTAATGAATAATCGACTAGGGGTTACTTTGAGTATTCGGCTTTTGCTTTAGGAAAAAGAATTGAAGGGAGTTTCGACAAGAATGGAAAAAGAAGTAGAAGCTTTCAGCTTTGTCAAAATAAAAGAAGAAGAGAAGATTTACTTTCGATTTTTAGTCAGAAGGGAAGAAAAGAATTTCGGCAAAGGCACCCTTGAAAAGAAAAGAAAGAAAAATGGCCTCCTTTCCTCCTTTTGGCCAAAAATAACACCAAGAAAGTCCCTAGGCCGCCAACTCTCTTCCTCTCTCCTTATCCCTTGATCCCTCCTCCTTAGCCAAATCCTCAACTCTCCAATCCCATCTATACCTCCTCCTTCTAGAGTCCACATGCCATCCACTACCTCCCCTCCTTGCTGCAAAATAAAACTCCAAAAGTGCTCTCCTTGCTACTTGAACCTAGGCCCCCTTTGAACTGCTTGTGGTGTCACTTCCTGGGGCTTTAAGTGGCGCCGCCTTGCCACTTTAACAAGCCCATTTATTTGTCTAATTTTCCCTACAATTTTTCTTAAGGCCTCATTCGCCTAGCTCCCCCCTTTAAGACTTAAAATCTGATAATTTCTAAGGCATTCACCTACACTCTAGAGTTCTCAAAAATTCATACAACACATTCAAACACACATAGGCATGCTACTTCATACAATTAAGCAATAATGCACAAGCCCTAATTCTCAGATATTACAGTTCTACCCCCTTAAAATAATTTCGACCTCAAAATTACCTGGCTAGAATAGATGGGGGTATTGCTGTCGCATTGCTTCTTCCGGCTCCCAAGAAGCTTCCTCCGATCCATGGTTACGCCACAACACTTTGACCAGAGGGACCGACTTCCTCTGAAGCACCTTCACATCCTATTCTAGAATCTGAATCGGCTCTTCCTCATAGGATAGATTTGGTCTCAGCTCCACCTCCTCAATCGGTATTATATGAGTTGGATCCGATCGGTAATGACGTAGCATCGAAACATGGAATACATCGTGCATCTGCTGCAACTCCGGAGGCAACTCTAGTTGGTATGCCAATGGTCCAACTCGCTTCAATACCCGATAAGGTCCTATAAACCTGGACTTAACTTCCCTTTGTGACCAAATCTCATCACCTTTTTCCAAGGCGAAACTTTAAGAAACACATAATCCCCCACAGCAAACTCAATCTCTTTCCATTTAAGATCTGCGTATGACTTTTGCCGGTCAGATGCCTCCTTCAACCGTGTCCAAATTACCTTAACCTTTTCCTCCAATTCTGCCATAATTTCTAGGACCCAAAATCTGACGTTCTCCCAATTTAGTCCAACACGTAGGTGTGTGACACTTTCGTCCATACAGTGCTTCGTACGGTGCCATCCGAATACTTGCCTGATAGCTGTTGTTATACGCAAATTCCGCTAAAGGTAAGAACTCTTCCCAACTTCCTCTGAAGTCTATCACACAGCCCCTCAACATATCCTCTAACACTTGGATCACTCGCTCAGATTGACCGTCTGACTGCGGATGGAATGCCGTACTGAAATCCAACCTGGTACCCAAAGCTTGATGTAGCGCCTTCCAAAATTGAGACGTAAACCTCGGATCCCTATCCGAGATAATTGACACCGGCACTCCGTATAGCCTCACAATTTTAGCTACATACAACTTTGCCAATTTCTGTAGAGAATAGTCAACCCGCACCGGTATAAAATGTGTAGACTTTGTCAATCGATCCACTATCACCCATATTGAGTCCTTCTTAGTAGGCGTAAGAGGAAGCCTACTAATGAAGTCCATGGTGATTCTCTACCACTTCCACTACGGAATCTTAATTGGCTGAAGCAACCTTGACGGAACCTAGTGTTCAAATTTTTAACTAGTAACGACACGCTAAGCACTTCCCTACAAATTCTGTAACTTTTCGCTTAAGACCAGGCCACCAAAACTATTCCCTTAGATCTCTATACAACTTACTACCTCCCGGATGCATAGCATAAGGGCTACTATGCGATTCCTGAAGAATTTTCTGCCTTAACTCCTAATTCCTAGGCATACAGACCCTACCCTTGAAACACAATACTCCATCATTGTTAACACCATAATCCTCCAACTCCCCACTCTGCACTTGCCATAGCTTAGCACTGAAATCATTATCTGCCAACTGTCCCTCTTTCACCTCATTCAGCCATGTCGGCTTAACTTACAACTCTGCCAGCAAACTTTCATCATCATAGGGGCTCAAATGTGCAAACATTGCCCTTAACTCTGTCACTACTTTTCGACTTTGGGCATATGCCACCACATTCGCCTTGCCCGGGTGATACTCTATGGAACAATCGTAGTCCTTCAATAACTCCACCCACCTTCGCTGTCTCAGATTCAGCTCTTTCTGAGTCAATAGATACTTAAGGCTCTTGTGGTCTGTGTAAATCACTGACTTTTCTCCATATAGATAGTGCCTCCATACTTTAAGTACAAAGACCACTGCCGCCAATTCCAAATCATGCGTCGGGTAATTAACTTCATGTGGCCATAATTGCCGAGACACATAAGCGACCATTTTTCATCTTGCATAAGGACACATCCCAAACCTGTGTGAGAAGCATCACAGTACACTACAAAATCTTTCCCTGCCTCAGGCTGAATCAAAACTGGAGCTTCAGTCAATACCTTCTTAAGCTTCTCAAAGCTCTCATGTTGCTTAACTGACCATACGAAAGGTGCTTCCTTTCTCAACAACTTCGTTAATGGTGCGGCTATTGATGAGAACCTTGCCACGAACCTTCTATAGTAGCCTGTCAATCCCAAGAAACTACGAACTTTGCCACAGACTTAGGTGGTTTCCAATCCAATACTGCCTCAATCTTTCGAGGATCCACCCTTATTCCTTCGGTAGACACCACATGTCCTAAAAAGGTAACTTCCTTCAGCCAAAATTTGCACTTGCTGAACTTGGCATATAGCTTTTTCTCCCTTAACACTTGCAACATGACTCGGAGGTTCTCGTCATGTTTTTCCTCAGACTTAGAATACACCAAGATATCGTCTTGGTGTATCGTCTATGAGCACAACAATGAATCGGTCCAGATAGGGTTGGAAAACCCAGTTTATCATGTCCATGAATGCGACTAGGGGTGTTTGTCAATCCGAACGGCATTACCAAGAACTCATAATGCCCGTATCTTGTCTGGAAAGCTGTCTTATGGATATCAGCCTCCTTCACCTTAAGCTGATGATATCCTGACCTTAGATCTATCTTGAAAATCTGGGCCCTTAGTCGATCGAACAAGTCATCTATTCTTGGCAATGGATACTTGTTCTTGATGGTTAGCTTATTCAACTGACGGTAGTCTATGCACATACGCATAGTCCCGTCCTTCTTTTTTACAAACAAGATCGGTGCTCCCCATGGAGACACACTGGGTCGGATAAACCCACGATCAAGCAACTCTTGGATTTGAGCCTTGAACTCAACTAACTCCTTTAGTGTCATTTTATGACAGGCGATTGACACAGAGTCGCACTGCAACAAGTCAATTTGAACTCCACTTTCCTATCCGGGGTATTCTGTAACTCCCCTAAAAACATCCACAAATTCTCTTACTATTCTAACTCCACTAACTCCCCCTTCCTTTACATCCAACGTACTAATAAAGGTCAAAAATGCCTTGCACCCTTTCCGAACCATCCTATCAGCCTTTAAAGCAGATATTACGTTTGACAAGTAGTTTCTTCTTTCTACTATCATAATTATTGCCACATCCTTCGGGGTCCTTAACTCCATTCACTTAGTCGCCAATCCAATACGACCCTATGTTCTACTAGCCACCCATGCCAAGGATGAGATCAAATTCTCAAGGGTAGTTCCATCAAGTCACGGAAATACCACTCCTCAAGCTCTAGAGGTACACTCAAATATCTTATTCACCACTACAGCTTGTCCTAAAGGGCTCACTACACCATCTCCCTATTAGATGCAGTTCAGAGGCTATGCCTAGTGTTTCAAATACTATACATGCAACATAAGAGTGGGTAGAGCCAACATCAATTAAAGCAAAGTAAGGCTTGTCACTATAAGGAACGCATCGATTATGACGTCCCAGACGCGTCTCCATCCTCCTCCGGTGAACTACATACACCGCATCCTACTGCCTCGCCTCAGATACCAACACCTCCGCCGGTGTTCCTCGTCCTCTACTGTAACCATTACCTTTACCAATGAACCACGACTCACGGTGGTGCGCCTCCTCTTCTAGCCTAATTAGGACCTCGACTTTCTCGGGTCGACTCCCGTCTATTTTCATGGGACAATCCTTAATCATGTGGTTCTTGGACCCACACTTAAAACATCCTCCTGTCTTCTTCCAACACTCTCCTAGATGCATCTTCCCACACTGGTCACAAGTACGTCCTCCCGTAGCAGCTTGCTGACCTTGTGGCCCACCAACTCTAGGCCTCTTTTGCACATTCCCAGATGACCTTGATGGTCTAAAACCTCTCTTTTGCCTATTTCGATCCGTATTCTGCCTCACCGAGTCCTTAATCCTTTCGGCTACCTTAGCCTTCTCCACCAATACGGTAAATTCTCGCTCCTGCTGTGGAGCTATCAACAACCTCAGGTCATCCCTTAGTCCGTCCTCAAATCGGACACACCGTTCATGCTCCGTCGACACAATACCTCAAGCATATCAACTCAAACTTAGAAATTCTGCCTCGTATTCCGCTACGGTCTTATTCCCCTAAACTAGCCTCAAGTACGCCTTCCTCTGCGCATCCATATAACTAGTCCCAATGTACTTCTTCTGATATGCCATCTTAAAGTATTTCCAAGAAAGATCATCAGAGACAGCACCATCCCAAACCGTGAGCCACCATTGATATGACTCATCACAGAGTAGTGACACTACCCCTTTCAATTTCTCCTCGGCAGTCAGGTCCAAATCGTCCATAATCCGCTCCGTCGCCTCTAACCAATACCCAGCCGTATTGGGCGCCACTCCAGATATGCCACGAAAAAACTTAGCTCTATTAGCTCGAAGTCGCTCGGGTACCAACTTCTGAGCTCCCATGCCTCCACCTGCTCCAGCCACCTTTTCTAAAACCCGTAGATCGCTCGTGATATCGTGCATCATCCTCGTCTCGATCCTCGATATTCCACATCAACAGCTGGTGGTGGTGGCATTTCATTTTTGAACCTTTGGCCAGACCTAACGAGCTTTGACACGGTCATTCGGCCTCTTCCGCGGCCACGCACATTACGACCACATCCCCTAGAATTCATGCTTCCGAATCGCATTTATCTAATTAAAGAATTTTATGAATTAGTTTTTGTTCCACTGATTTATCGCGAACAGTCTTACGTTCAATAGTTCTAAGGAGTAGTTCTTTCGAATTCATACACACACAATCTTAAATCCATTCATTCAATCATCTCATTCATGAACTTGCGTTCATTACGGAAAAGTGTTGTAGTTGTCGTTGTTTGTTGTTTTCCACTACCCAAGGGTATTTCCATAATTTTATCCTACAGGGGTATTTTGGTAATTTTTCAAATTAGGGTATTTAAAAATGTTGCAAAATAAAGATTTTTGGTATTTTTACAAAATTGAAATACTTTGTAGGAAAATTTCAAGGGTAAAATAGTAATTTTATAAACTGAGGGTATTTTCTTAATTTTTCAAACCAAGGCATTTCGGTAATTTTTCGCAAAATATGGTTCTTGGTGACTTTTCAAAACAAGGGTATTTTCAAAATTTTTAATTCGGGGTATTTCGGCAACTTTCCATACTGAGGGTATTTTAGTAATTTGTACAGGTTAGGGGTAATTTGGGCAACTTACAAACCAGGGGTATTTTGGTCATTTTCAAATCAAGGGCACTTGGAATTTTATAATCATGGTTTGACTTTAGAATTTCACAAAACAAGGTGACGTGTCCCTTTCGGGTTTTAATTACTGAGTTTAGCCTGTGACTGAGTCCTCTTGGTTAGGGTGAACAGTCACTACGCACCAGGTAGGATTCAAGCGGAGAGGAGGTGAGTCACTAGGACTGCTTAAATACCAAGCTCCCCATGAATCCAATCCTAGACATGCGCACAACGGTTGCCACACCTTTAACTCGGTGACTCAATTGCAGGTTTGTTTGGTTAGACTTTAAATTTTATGTATTTCGATGTTGGAGTAGGCTAATCCTAGGGTTCAATAATTCCTAATCTACTTCTCCACGTCCCGATAATTTCCCATATACAAATCACAAAAGGGTTAGGAGTACTTACCTGGTGAACTTCGGGCCGGAGGCTCAGGTGCCATGCCAGAAAACCTGCTCGTTTCTTGGTAAAATCCAATTTCAAAAGAAAGAAAACGTTTTGGGCCCAAAAAGCCCTCAAGGCCGAGTTTTGAACCGGGCTCTGATACCAAACTAAAACACCCTAAACCCGGCCCACAAGCCTTGACCAGATCTGGCATGCTTCTCGAGTAAAAACATAGTTAAGTTTCGAATAACGTTTTGAAAATCGTGGTGGTTTGTAGAAAAGTTGATTCGAGTTGTGTTTAATTTTGTGCTAAATCGATAAGTTTTAAAAAAAAAACCACAAGTTTGGAAAGAATACCCAAATTTTTGAATTTCATTATTATTGTAACTTGAAAAACCGTGGGTAATTGAGTTTCAAAACATTTGATGTTGTTTATATCATACCAGGAAAAATTAAAAAAAATGCATAAAACAATTAAGTATAATGGCCTTATTACATCAAACCAAAACCCGAAATAAATCCAAAATACTTAAATATAAACAAAGTTCAAAATGAAATAAACGTTGAGCTGAGCATGGCCACCCCTAAGCTCCCGCCGACCGGTCCATTTATCGAGTGTCACCTGAAAAGATATCCCACAACGGGTGAGTCAATAGACTCAAGGTGTAACAACCAACACACAAACTCCCAATGATTTAGGCATACAAATCATATAAGGAAAAAACATATATATACAATGATGCAATCCCGAACCCAAACCTAGATAACCATCCTCTACACATCACCCGTGCCTGCCATCACAATGTGGGGATTACTAAATCGACCCTCCATCGCTACACACCATCGAAGGCGTTGGCGTTGCAGTGCATTTACTTGCACATCGCCTTATAAATTGTGGCATAGCCACCAAATAATTGTGACAAAGTCACCAGATAACATTTTGTGACATAAGTCACCACATTTAGATTATGTGACATGAGTCACCAGATATTGTGGTAAAAACCACCAGATCACTTCCCCTTTTCATAATCACCCATATGCCACATGTGTCATACAAATCATGCGAATATCATGCCATATTCCTTATTCATATTCTAGCAAATTTTCATATATGTCACATTCAATGTTTATAGTACTATTAACAGATCCTTAGAGAATAATGTACCGGAATATGTCATACAATTGAATGGTACCTTTAGCCACATCTTTCACATTCTTATTAACACACATATTAAGTTAATACCGTAAATCTATTATGAATTTGTGTAGGGCTACACACCTGGTTACTAACGTGTTTTATCGAATCCCGAAAGTCTACCGAAACCGATTGCACTCCTTCCTAAAAACCACTGTCATAATCGACTTGGCACTAATCACTAAATATGGCCTTGGCCAAATGTTCATAATCCACTTACCTTGCTTATCTAAATCCCAAACGGTCACTTGCTCCTAAAGTTGTCGAAATCCCTTGATTGTCTGGATCTCGAGATCAACTCTTGTTCTTGGTGATGTCAAAATACCTATAGACTCTTGTTAGATCCGGTTTTCAATTATTTAAACACCATAAATGGCCTTCGACCTAAGATTACATTCGCTTACATTAGATCTTAAAATCCCTAATGATCTCCTCTTAAAGTCGGCTACAATAGGAATCCCGAAACCTCCTTCAAAGTTTTGACCAAAGAACATTAATGGGATTAAAATCTTGATTTTCGATAGATAGAGAAAGAAAAGAACGATAGATCAATCAAGAGAGATTCTTACCGAATGGAGTGATCAAATCGGCTTCAATAGGGTAGAGGGGCAATCGGTTATGGCCACCAAAATAAAAGATTCAGCTTTGGGGTTTAATGAATAATCGGCTAGGGGTTACTTTGAGTATTCGGCTTTTGCTTTAGGAAAAAGAATTGAAGGGAGTTTCGACAAGAATGGAAAAAGAAGTAGAAGCTTTCGGCTTTGTCAAAATAAAAGAAGAAGTGAAGATTTACTTTTAGTTTTTAGTCAAAAGGGAAGAAAAGAATTTCGGCAGAGGCACCCTTGAAAAGAAAAGAAAGAAAAATGGCCTCCTTTCCTCCTTTTGGCCGAAAATAACACCAAGAAAGTCCCTAGGCCAGCCAACTCTCTTCCCTCTCTCCCTTATCCCTTGATCCCCTCCTCCTTAGCCGAATCCTTAACTCTCCAACCCCATCTATACCTCCTCCTTCTAGAGTCCACATGCCATCCACTACCTCTCCTCCTTACTGCAAAATAAAACTCCAAAAGTGCTCTCCTTGCTACTCGAACCTAGGCCCCCTTTGAACTGCTTGTGGCGTCACTTCCTAGAGCTTTAAGTGGCGCCTCCTTGCAACTTTAACAAGCCCATTTGTTTGTCCAATTTTCCCTACAATTGTTCTTAAGGCCTCATTCTCCTAGCTCCCCCCTTTAAGACTTAAAATCCAATAATTTCTAAGGCATTCACCTACACTCTAGAGTTCTCAAAAACTCATACAACACATTCAAACACACATAGGCATGCTACTTCATACAATTAAGCAATAATGCACAAGCCCTAATTCCCGGATATTACATCTTGTATTTGTTATCACCATTTTTCTTGACTACCCTTCTATCGAGATTTGATTTGATCGGTTACCTAATTATTTTATCTCAGTAGTTGAATTCATCTTATATTATGTATTTACTTGATTTGTTCTTAAAAAAAATCAAAGTATATCCATTATTAGTTCTATAATTAAGTAAGCTTGTACATTTAAATTCAACATCTTGAAGAAGAAGCTTGTATTATTAGTTTTCAATTGATGTAATTATTCAGGACTAGTTTATTTTTTTAGTTAGGTAAATTGTCAATTCAATCTCGATTCTAACCCTTTAATTTAGCCTTTATCCACCCCTTTAACCTAAACCCTATTACAACCCTTTAAAGACCTTTTGATTTGTGTATCATCTCATTTTATAGTGGTGGAGATTTGATTTTCATGCAAGCCTATGGGACTAACTTTTCATGTTCGACTTTTGAGAGCTTAATTTTGAACCTTAAACACTTTGAGTGATTTGAGTGAATCTTTAGTGAGGATGTCAACTCTTTTCGATTTTGAATTAAAGGTAATTATTCGAATAAGGGGAAACACCTATATTTTTCGTGCTACAAACTATGACTTTGATTGTTTGAATTTCTAGGACCCTTCTACTTAAATTATCCATGTATAAATTATCTATGAATTATGATGAAACATTATCGATGAATATTATGAATTAATGAAGTTCATTTTAATTGTGAGTTGAGAATTTTTGCTTGAGGACAAGCAAAAGCGTTGGGGTATTTGATAAACCATAATATGAACATATTTTAATCCCACATTTAGCATACTTTTGGAAGATTTATTCCCTGAATTGTGGAATTTAGTGCTCCTAATCCTTTAATTTCATGTTTTATACTTAGGACAGCACCGGAGGATGAAAAGAACGAGAAACGGGCCGAAAATAGAGAAAATGGGCCAAAGTATGAAATCCACACGGCCTTGCCTCCTTAGCAAATTTGACCACGGCCTGGCCCTGAATCACACGACTGTGGCACAGGGGCGTGTCCCTGCCGTAGCAAAGAAAAGTTTCATTCAGATTAGGGTACTTAGATGCAAAGAAAGATATTCCAAAAGCCTATATAAAGACTCTAGAGGCCAACCTTCAGGGGAGCGTTCAGCTAGGCTAAAGAGCCAATCCAGAGGGGCCAAATTGTGGGATTCACTCGAAGAAAGCCAGTTGATTCATCTCAAGAAGCCGAAATCATACTCAAGACTGAGGATCTCTCTTTCAATTCCTTCAGGGGGTTTTAGGGTTTTCTTTATGTTTCATTTTTTATTTTCTTCTGAGATGTATTCTTTTATAATTATGAGCTAAACCCCTCAAATACCTGAGGGGGATGAAACCTAAGACGGATCTTGTTATTGTTTTCCGAGCTGTATGATAAATACTTGATTTGTTCTTAACAATGTGTTCTTAATTCTTGTTTTGATATTTCAGGATATTGATTCAAGTGTTTATGCTCTTAGGCAAAGGAGGAATAGACCATGTCTAAGAGTAGATCTAGCATAGTTAAGCGGAGTTGATGCAACCCTAGAGATAGGATGACGAAAATCTGCCAGATTAGGGTCAAACCTAATATGGGAGTCCATAGATCGAGTTAATGCAATTCTAGGGGTTTTAATTAGAAAGAGATTTCAATTAATCAACCTAGGGTTAGATGTTAGTAGCCTCGAGAGAGGTATTAATATAAATTATGGAATCCTACGGATCAAGTCAAGTGAATAAATCATCTTGTTCAGAGTTAGATAACAAATGAAGTCTAGGGTGATTCTTCCTCGGGTATTGTCTTAATCAATTGGTTTTTCCCTCAAGTATTTCCCCAATTCCTTCTCTGTGTCTTAGCATCTTTAGCTTAGTAGTTAGTTAATTTTAGATTAGATAACAATTCCTTTAATTCTTAGGTTAAATAATAAAAAGAGAGTTAGTATTAGTACTTTTGGTTCCTTTGGGTTCGACAATCCGGTCTTGCCACTAAACTGTACTACTGTTCGATAGGTACGCTTACCTCAATCGTTGCCATAGTTAGTTTCTAGGCTCGATCATTCTTTATATAAATTTTTAAGACTCTGGCATACGAACAAGTATAGTGTCTTCTGCGAATTGTAAATGAGTAAAAATCTATCCAAGAATAACATTTTAAAATCCTTCAATTAGCCCCAACTCCAAAAATTTATCAATTGCCAAAATGAAGCACTTCAGTTACTAAAATAAATAAGAATGGGGATAGCGAATCTCCTTGACGAAGACCTCTGTGGAATCAATTCATTTGTGATTGATCCGTCAATAGTTATTGTTGCTCTTACCGTAAATACGTACTCCATAATCCATCCTATCCATTTTTCGCCAAATCCCATCTTGAATAAAACCAACTCCAAAAAATCACACCAAACACAGTTATATGGTTTACAAAAATCCAATTTGAAGATCAGATTGCCCCCTTCCATCTTTCTTCTTAATCGAGTGAATTATTTCGTTTGCTATTAAAATTCTGTCAAATATTTGTATTACTCTAATGAATGCACATTGAGTATCGCTCACCATCTCTCCGACGACCTCCATTATTCTTCGAGACAATACCTTTGCCACTATCTTGTACAAAGAGCTTACCAAACAAATTGTCCTAAAACCAAATATTTCGATTGGATTTTCAGTCTTTGGTATGAATGTGATAAATGATGAATTAATACTCCTCTCATGCTTTTCGGATATAAAAAAGTTTTCCATCAATATAAAAAGATCCTCCTTTACAATCTCCTAGCTTTTAAAAAAAACACAAGCTAAAGTCGTCCGATCCAGGTGCTTTCGATTCATTGCAGCTCCATACTGCTCATCCATTGAAAATGGTGCCTCTAGTTTCAAAGCCTCCTCCTCATTTAGCTTTCTGAAATTTAGTTCCAATTCCGTTCTCCACTTCCTCACTAAGCAATTAAAATAATTTTTGAAAAATTGTACAGTCTCTCTTTCATCTCCTTAGGTTCACTGCACCAATGACTCCCTATTTTCAATCTATATACCATCTTCCTTTTAGCTTTGATCTTCATTACTATATGGAAAAAAGCTAAATTAGCATCCCCTTCTTTTAACCATGTCATCCTTGATTTTTTACGTCAAATTGATTCTTTAAATTTAATTGCTTCCCAAAGTTTAGTATTCAACTTTTTTAATTCCTCCATCTCTAACTTGGTCAGTTTTCTGTGTTCGCTAGCTTCATCGATCTCCTTAATCCTATCTTCACTTTCTATAGTTCTTTTTTCCAATACATTATTGGCATTCTCGTTCCACTTCTTGAGAGTTCCCTTGAGTTTTCGCAATTTTACTGCCATATGCCCTTTTAGACTACCCATTTCCGACCATTCATTCTCAATTGGTCTCTTACAATCTTCCTTTTTGAACCATGCATTAATGAACTTAAATGGTCTTGGTCCCCAATCGATTGATTCGTGGAAACACGAAAATTTACGTGTTTTTACATGCCGTTTTTAACTTAAAATCATGCTATTTCGGTTAAATTCTTGTTGAAAAATAATTAAATATTATAAAATAATTAAATTGTGTTAAAAATATGAACATGGTGAATTTTAATTAATTTTATAGTTAATTTTGATTTATTTTGATTATTTTTTGACAGATTCGTAAAGGACGAAAATTGGCTCGGCAGAAGTGCTCTAAGAATAAACCCGAGAAGCAATTTGAAGTATCGAGGAAAATTTATTTCCAGCCCAAGACGCTCCGATTATGAATATTAAATCATAATATAATTAATTTTAATTTATTCCTAATTTAATTTGGGATAAATAAATTATTATTAATTAATTATGGAAAAAGGGTCCAATTAAACCGCACTGGTTGAACCGAATTTAGTGAACCAAACCAGCCACCAATTGGGCTGCCTAGAACCATCCATATGCTGACCCAAATCAGCTTATTAGCTGATTAATTAATCTTGCAAAGAGACCCTTGAAGACTTGTCAAAGTTGCATTCAACTCCCTCCACAAATAGTGGCTTTGTAGATTTGCCCCAAGCCATATTTAGCAAAGTTGAAGCCATCAACTTTGCCACATAGATGGCCTGCCAAGGGGGTCTCTTTGGCTGATGGAATTTTCTATTTTTAGCAGCCACAATCAGCTATAAAAGCCACCCCTTTCTGATCATTCAAGGCATCCCTCATCCCTCATTCACACTCTCATTCTCTCTTCTCCTCTCTCAGTTTCTATCAACTTTTCCTTTCCATTTCCCCTTTTGTTCATGTGCCGATTTCTTCTCTTGGGAAATAGGTCCTCATCAGTTATCATTGAGCAGCAATTAAAGTGTTCATAAGCCACCTTGATATTCGAGGACAACGGAAGGACGAAGAACGGAGCAATCAGTCAAGCCACGAAAAAACACCGGATTTGCTTCTTGTTCCCTATCTCTTTAAATTTTGTTGTTATTTTGACAAACATGTTTATGAATATTTATGCTATTGGAATGGTTAATTTAATTAGCTTAGCTTGAATTTAATTCGTGTTGGGTTGATTGCATTTCGTCCTTTAAATTATTAAAATTGTGTTTATGTTGTTATAGGCCTCGGTAAAATGCTTGATTAAATAAAATCATGCTGAAGTTATTTTGGCATTATAATTGTTTAGATAACTAAAGAATTAATTATTTAAATGCATTGAAATTGTAATTAATGGACACAGTACTTAGCCAGTGCATGTTTAATTCTTCTAAGGTAGCTGAAGATTAAATTGGCATTGTTTTTGGCGATACATATGCCTTGCATAACTTGCAAGATTATTGTGATTAAACTGTTTCAAGGTAAGGATACTTTGTTACCTCACATAGTCTTTTATATGCTTATTAGGTTAAGTTAATCATTTGAATTGACATAGGAATATGCAAGAGATTGTTTAATTTAATAAGTATGTATTGCAATAACATGTTTACCTTTATAAATTCGTTTTATCGATCGAATTAACATAGGAATATGTACAAGAGATGAATAGATTTTTATTTGTAAATATGTTCATAAGTTAGCAAATTACGAGTTGTCGTGATTTATTCATAACAAGTATAAGCATAAGTTTAATAATTCTAAGGTAAGGAAATATAATTAATCCAACACAATTATATCATCTTGATTAAATCATATTTTAAATTGTGCACTAGAATTTCTTTATTTTATTTTACTTTGTCTTCTAGTTTTCAATCATTTCTTTGTTTTCTAGTTTTTAATCATTTCTCAAATCCAAATATTTTTCCTTCACGAAAGTGTTTGAAATTATTTTCATAAATAATTCTTTTACAGTCCCTGTGGGTACGATAACTCGACATTTACTTGTCACTTTATTACTTGTTGCAATTGTGTACACTTGCACATTTCCACCGTTCCAAGTTTTTGGCGCCGCTGCCGGGGACTGTTTTTCAAAAGCCATTAGTTGTAAATTTTTTAGTCTTACATTTTGGTTTAATTTTTCATTTAATTATTAACTTAATTAATTTTCTGTGAATATTTTAGGTGTTCATGAGTATTGACCAAATTATCGATTTACTCCCTATAGACCCTGAGATAGAATGAACCTTTCGACAACGAAGAATGCAAGCGAACCAGAGAAGGACCAAAGAGATGAATTTCAAGAATATGAATCAAGGAAACGAGCAAACCTTGCTCAGAATCTTATCTTTATTGCTGATGATAGGGATAGAGCCTTAAGACAATATGACGTGCCAGTGTTCAATGATCTTAATCCAGGTATTAAAAGTCTCAAAATGAGGCACAACAATTTGAGCTGAAGCCAGTCATGTTCCAGATGCTTTAGAAAGTGGGCCAATTTAGTAGAATGACTACCGAAGACCCTCACCTGCACTTGAGACTATTCATGGAGGTGAGCGATTCTTTCAAGTTAGCCAGAGTACCCGAAGATGCATTACGACTGAAGTTGTTCCCATATTCGCTAAGGGACAGAGCTCGTGCCTAGTTGAACTCATTGCCACCGAACTCCATCTCTACATGGCAAGAGTTAGTCTAGTGATTCCTTATGAAATATTTCCCACCAAGCAAGACTGCCAAGTTAAGGAATGAGATCACTGCCTTCCAACAAATGGATGATGAGTCCTTGTATGAGGCATGGGAAAGATTCAAAGAGTTATTACGAAAGTGCCTTCATCATGGAATCCAACATTGCATTCAACTTGAGACATTCTACAATGGTCTCAACGCTCACACGAGGATGGTAGTAGATGCTTCTGCTAATGGTGCTCTCCTTTCTAAGTCTTATAATGAGGCTTATGAAATTATCGAGAGGATTGCCAGTAACAACTATCAATGGCCAACTAATCGAGCAGCGTCAGAAAGACGAGTCGCTGGAATACATAAAGTAGACGCTCTTACTTCACTCGCATCTCAGGTATCATCAATATCCTCAATGCTTAAAAATATTACTAATAATGGGTCTAATAATTTTGCAGCACAGCCGCCTAATCAATTTGAAAATATAGCCTATGTCTATTGTAGAGAAGGACATTAGTTTGAAGAATATCCATCGAACCCAGAATCTATATACTACATGGGTAATCAAAACTAAAACTGAGGAAAGCAAGGGCTGCAATCCAATTTTTATAACCCATCGTGGAGAAACCACCCGAATTTGTCCTAGAGTAACCAAGGGGCTGGAACTAGTAACAATTACACCAAAGCAGACCAACCCAGCTGCCTAGTTTCCCTCAACAAGTTTAAAAACCAGTTCAAGCTGAGGCATCTAATAACTTGGAAAGTTTGCTAAAGGTATACATGGCAAAGAATGATGCCTTAATCCAAAGCTATGCAGCTATATTGAAGAATCTGGAAAACCAAATGGGTCAGCTTGCAACAGAACTTAGGAACCGACCACAGGGTACCTTACCTAGTGATGCAAAAAATCTGAGGAATTTGGGAAAGGAGCATTGCAAAGCGCTGGCATTGAGGAATGGAAGGAGGGTAGATCCTAATACCATTGAAGCTGAAAAGGAGCAAGCTGATGCTCAAGACTTAGAGGAGGTTCAACCGAGTGTTGAAATTCTAGTTTCACAAGAACTAGAATCTACAAAACTCGACAAGGAAACCTTAGAACCACCTAAATCTGATCAACTAACAACTCCGTTAGATGCAAAATTACCACATAAGATGAATCAACTAGAATTAGTTCCAGTAAAGAAACCATCACCACCCTACCCTCAAAGACTTTAGAATCAGAGTCAGGAGATTTAATTCAAGAAGTTCCTTGACGTACTTAAGCAACTTCACATCATCATCCCGTTGGTTGAAGCACTTGAGCAAATGCCGAATTATGTCAAGTTCATGAAAGATATCATATCTAAGAAACACAGAGTTGGAGAATTTGAGATGGTAGCCCTAACGAAGGAATGTAATGCATATCTTCAGGATAAACTACCCCTAAAATTGAAGGATCCTAAATGTTTTACCATACCGTGCAATATTGGAGCAACCTATTGTGGTAAGGCATTATGTGACTTAGGTGCGAGTATTAACTTGATGCTTATGTCAATATTTAGAAAGTTGGGGATAGGTGAAGTTAGACCAACTACAGTTACGCTTCAACTAGCAAATCGATCTTTAGCACATTCAGAAGGAAAAATTGAAGATGTATTGGTACATGTAGATAAGTTTATCTTTCCTGCTGACTTTGTAATTCTAGATTTTGAAGCAGACAAAGAAGTACCAATCATCCTAGGAAGGTCGTTCCTAGCAACTTGAAGAACCCTTATTGATGTGCAGAAGGGCGATCTGACTATGCATGTTTAAGATGATCAGGTAACATTTAATGTTTTTAAGTCAATGTAATTTTCTGACACAATGGATGATTGTTCTACAGTATCCGATTTAGAGGAATTAATAGTGAAGAAGGAACTCAACTGTGTTGAGGACCCAATGGAAAGAATTTTGACATTGGATCCCTCAAATGGTGAAGAGGAGGATGAACACTTAGCTTTGGTAGAAGCTAATCAAAGGGGATTTAATCTGCAATCCCGTTTTGAATCTTTAGAATTAGAGAAAAGAGATTACACCCAGCCAAAAGCATCAATCGAGGAGCCACCTAAATTAGAACTCAAGCTATTACCTTCTCATTTAAAATACGTTTATTTAGGTAATGCTTCTACTTTGCCTGTGATTGTTTCAACAGAATTGACCATAAGCAATAAGAGAAACTTATCTTAGTTTTGAAACAATTCAAGAAGGTCATCGGATGGACTATAGTCGATATTCGTGGTATTAGTTTGTCTATATGCATGCACAAGATTATCCCAAAGATGGTGAAAAAGGGACGAGCGATGGACAACGGAGACTGAACCCCATCATGAAAGACGTAGTAAAAAAGAAGACCATCAAGTGGTTAGATGCGGATATTATTTATCCCATCTCAGATAGTGCATGGGTAAGTTTGGTCTAGTACGTGCCAAAAAAGGGGTATCATGGTCGTGGAGAACGAGAACAACGAGTTGATACCGACTAGAACGGTTACGGGATGGAGAATCTGTATCGATTACCAGAAGCTGAACAATGCGACTAGGAAAGATCACTTTCCTTTGCCGTTCTTAGACCAGATACTGGATAGACTCGCAGGATGAGATTACTACTACTTTTTGATGGATACTCAGGGTATAATCAGATTACAGTAGCACCAGAAGATCAACACAAAATGACATTCACCTGCCCATACGGTACATTTTCATTCAGATGCATGCCATTTGGTTTATGTAATGCACCTACTACATTTCAAAGATGTATGATGTCTATTTTTACTGACATGGTTGAGAAGTATTTGGAAGTTTTTATGGACGATTTTTCAGTATTTGGAGACACTTACGATGATTGCTTAGCCAATCTAGCTAAGATACTAAGGCGATGCGAAGAAACGAATATAGTACTCAATTGGAAAAAGTGCCATTTTATGGTACGAGAATGAATTGGTCTAGGCCATCGGATAACGAGACATGGGATCAAGGTAGCCAAAGCAAAGGTAGATGTTATTGAGAAACTCCCACCTCCAACATCTGTAAAAGGTGTTAGGAGCTTTTTGGGCCACGCCGATTTTTATCGAAGATTTATCAAGGACTTCTCCAAAGTTGCTAAACCTTATGCAAACTACTGGAGAAGGACTCGATATTCAAGTTTTATGAGGAATGCTTAAAAGCCTTCAATAATTTGAAGAGTCGATTAGTTACGGTACCCATAATAGTCACACTAGACTGAGATTTGCCATTCGTATTGATGTGTAACGCAAGTGACTTCGCAATTGGAGCTGTCTTGGGCCAGTGAAGGAACAAAGTTTTTCATCCCATCTACTATGCAAGTCGAACTCTAATCGGAGCTCAACTAAATTATACGGTAACAAAAAAGAGTTACTTACTATTGTGTTTGCTTTCAAAAAGTTTCGATCTTAACTTATAGGTACCAAAATGATTTTCTATACGGACCACTTAGCAATTAAGTATTTACTGGCCAAGAAAGACATTAAGCCAAGATTGATCTGGTGGGTACTTCTACTTCAAGAGTTCGATCTAGAAATTCAAGATCAAAAGGGAGTAGAAAACCAAGTAACAGATCACTTATCCAGATTGAAGCCGCAAGAGGGAAATTCTCCACTTGTACCGATTCAGGAAACATTTCCATATGAACACATACTGAAGATAAATCATGTCCATAATATTCCTTGGTTTGTTGATATTGCTAACTATTTAGCTTGTGGTTTGATGCCAATTGATAAAACGTATCAAAAAAAGAAAAAGTTTCTTCACGATGTGAAGTATTATTTCTGGGAAGAGCCATACTTGTTTAAAAAGTGTACAAATCAGATGCGCAGGAGATGTGTGGCAGAAGATGAAATACCGAAGATTTTATACCACTGTCACTTAGCTCCAAGTGGGGGACACTTTGGATGTACACGTATAGCAGCCAAAGTATTGCAAGCTAGATTTTTTTGGCCAACATTATTTAAAGATGCATACACTTACGTAAAGAGTTGTGATCAATGTCAGAGGGTTGGAAATGTTACCAACAGAAATGAGATGCCTCGAACAAATATCATTGAGGTAGAATTGTTCGATGTTTGGGGTATTGACTTTATTGGTCCTTTCCCTCAGTCTTTTGCTTACAAGTACATATTGGTAGCAGTAGATTATGTGTCCAAATGGGTCGAGGCTGAAGCTTATCCGACGAACGATGCTAAAGTTGTGATGAAGTTCTTGCAGAAACATGTGTTCACAAGGTTTGGAACCCCAAGAGCTATTATCAGCGATGAAGGAACCCATTTTGTGAACAAGTGGTTAAAATGGTTGTTAGATAAACATGGAGTGAAACATAAGGTTGCTCTGACTTACCATCCATGAGACAAATGGGCAAGTCGAATTTGGCGAATAAGGAGATCAAAGGCATACTTGAGAAGGTAGTTTGCCCGAACCGACGAGATTGGTCCAAGAGACTAGATGATACATTATGGGCTTATAGAACAGCATACAAGACACCTTTAGGAATGTCACCCTACAGGTTGGTCTTTGGGATAGCATGTCATCTACCTCTGGAGTTAGAGCACAAAGCTTACTGGGCTCTTTGACGACTCAACTTGGATCTCAAGCTTGCCAGAGAGAAACAGATCTCCAACTCAACGAGCTAAAGATCATACGAAAATGCCAAATTACTCAAAGAAAGGCTCAAGAAATGGCAAGACAAACACATTCGAGTTAGAGAATGAAACACCCCAAACCCAGCCCACAAGCCCTGACCGGATCTGGCATGGTTCTAAAGAAAAACCTTTCAAATTCTATTTGGGCTTTGCCAAAAACTTGTGTGTTTTCGAAAACAGTTGATTTGGGTTGGGCTCGAAATTAATTTCCGTGTTGATTAGGTGTCAAAACACTTAATATTTATACTTTCAGAAAATTTGAATTTTAACTTAAATTCGATAATAATCGTATCATACTAAGTAATTTGAAAGCATGCATAAACAATTTAACTCTTTGGCCTTATTACATCGAATAAAAACCCGAAATAATTCAAAACTTAAATAAAACTAATAAAATGAAAACAGTTTCTGAGCTTTGCATGGCCACCACTGAGCTCCTGCCGACCCGGCCCATCAACGATCATCACCTGAAAAATATTCCCACAACGGGGTGAGTCAAACAAACTCAATGTGTACAATCAACACTAATTCTCAATAGATATGGCATATCAAATCATACATATTCAAATAGCATTTAAATAAATGAATGCAAACCCAAACCCAAGCCTATATAACCATCCGCTACACATCACCCGTACCAACCATCACACCGTGGGGACTACTAAGTCAACCCTCCATCCGCTACACACCATCGAAGGCAGCCGCTGCAGTCGACGTGCTCATCGCTGTTATAATTTCGTGACATAAGTCACCACATTCATATATTGTGACATAAGTCACCACATTCTTATATTGTGACATAAGTCACCACATTCTTATATTGGGGTATAAAACCACCAATTCACTTCCCCTTTACATATCACCCATATGCCCCATGTCATACATATCATGCAATATCATGCTTTACTCACATTCTTATAGTTGCACTTATGTGCCATAATAGATCGTATTATATTCCTAGTAGGAGTAGGAAAGCGTGCACAGTACTTTGTACCATCGCATGGTAACTTAGCCATATTTTTCACATTTTTCTTATCACATGCATTAAAGTAAAGCCGTAATCTATTAAGGCTTAGTGTGGGGTACACACCTGATTTACTTAGCAAATCACTGAAATCCCGAAAACTCGATCTATCGCTTTAGATCTTTAATTCCTATATTTGGCCAACCCTAACATGTTAGTAAAAAGCCATTCGGCTATAAAACCAAATCCTAATAGGATTATTGTAATCAAATTCTTACCTTGGTGCCGATTTCACTACTAATCAAATCCCGAAACCTTGAAATCCTTCTACCTTGTATTCAGCTAACAGTAGATCACTTAAAGGGTTAGTTTCAGCTTTTTAAACAAATAAGAATTTGATCTTGAATCATTAGTAGACCTTGGCGAATGTACCTAAGTGCTTTTGTGATTTGAAATCCGAAAACTTGTCACTTGTCTTGAAGAGATGTCGAAATACCTATAGGCATTGGTTAGATTTAATTCTAACTTTGAGTCACAAAAAGTGGCCTATGGCCGAATACATGCCTTACCTTAAATCTTAGAAATCCGAAAACTCTATTGTGTTTCTCTTTGTATCGACAACTACTAAATCCGGAAGATCCTTCCAAATTTGACAAACAAGAATATTGATGGGATTAGTTCTAGATTTCGACAAGTCCTAAAAGAAAAGAATAGAAATCAAACTTGATCTCACCTCTCTTGAAGAAATCGACAAGACCTATCTTTGTCACCACAAGGATATTCGGCTTTAACAAGGGAAAACAAAAGAGAGTATGGGCTTAGGAAGAATCGGCTATGGTGGGGTTTTGAGATGAGGTATTGGCCTTTGATGAAAAAGAAGAAGAAAAGGTGAAGAATTGACTAGACTTTGCTTGAGTATTTGACTTTGGAAAAAAATAAAGAGAAGAGAAGAGCACTAGAGAATTTGGCAAAGGCTTCAAAAGAGAAAAGAATAATAGCCTTACTTTTCCTCCTTTTGCCAAAATTACTAATCCTAGAGTCCTTGGCCTACCACCTCTTCCTCTCACTATCAAATCCCTTAATTCACTCTTCCTTACCCTTTTCCTACCTTAGCGAAACTTCTAAGAGAATTGGACCTCATCTTAAACTCCTCCCATAGACTCCCTTGCAGTCAACACTTCCTCTTGTTGCCGCAAAAATTAAAGCTCCATTTATCTTCCTCTGTGACTCGAACCTTGGCCCATTTACCTATTTGGTGGCGTCATTCCCAGAGGCCTTAAGTGGCGCCTCAGAGCCACTTTTCCAAGCCCAATTGTGTGTTTTATTTCCCCAATTTATTTTCTTAAGGCCTATCAGGCTTAAATCCCTCTCTTAGACTTAAAATTAAATAATTTCTAAAGAGTTCACCTACTCACTAAGGTTCACAAATTTCACAATACACATTCACAACATACTCAAACATGCTATTTCATATAATTTTGCAATAGTGCATAAGCCCTAATCTGGGATATTACAATTCTACCCCCTTAAAATAATTTCATCCTCGAAATTACCTGGCTAGAATAGGTGGGGGTATTGTAGTTGTATTGCTTCTTTCGGCTCCCACGAGGCTTCCTCCGATCCATGATTTCGCCACAATACCTTGACCAAAGGGACCGATTTCCTTCGTAGCACTTTCACATCTCGTTCCAGAATCTGAATTGGCTCTTCCTCATAAGACAGATCTTGTCTCAGCTCCACCTCTTCGACCGGAACTACATGAGATGGATCTGATCGATATCGACGTAGCATGGAGACATGAAATACATCGTGCATCTGCTTCAATTCTGGTGGTAACTCCAACTGGCATGCCACTGGTCCAACTCGCTTTATTACCCGATAGGGTCCTATAAACTTTGGACTTAGCTTCCCTTTTTGACCAAATCTCATCACCTTCTTCCAAGGCGATACTTTAAGGAACACTTGATCTCCCACATCAAATTCAATCTCCTTCCATTTGAGATCTGCATACTACTTTTGTCTATCGGATGCTTCCTTCAATCGAGCTTGAATTATACTAACCTTCTCCTCCGATTTCGCTACTAACTCTGGACCCAAAATTTGACATTCTCTCAACTCCGTCCAACACGTAGGAGTGCGACACTTCCGTCCATACAACGCCTCGTATGGTGCCATTTGTGTACTGGCCTGATAGCTGTTGTTGTAAGCAAATTTTGCTAGAGGCAAATATTCTTCCCAACTTCCTCTGAAGTCTATCACACAGCCTCTTAACATATCCTCTAACACTTGAATCACTCATTCAGACTGCCCGTCAGACTGTGGGTGAAAAGCCGTGCTGAAATTCAGTTTGGTGCCTAAAGCCTGATGTAATACTTTCCAAAATCGAGACGTGAACCTCGGATCCCTATCCGAGATAATTGACATTGGTACTCCGTGCAACCTTACAATCTCGCTACATACAACCTTGCTAACTTTTGTAGGGAGTAGTCAACCCGCACTGGGATAAAATGCTCGGACTTTGTCAGCTGATCCACTATTACCCATACCGAGTCCTTCTTAGTAGGCGTAAGAGGAAGCCCACTAACGAAGTCCATGGTAATTCTCTCCCATTTCCATTGGGGAATCTATATTGGCTGAAGCAATCCTGACGGAACTTGGTGTTTAGCCTTAACTTGTTGACACGTCAAGCACTTTCCTACAAATTCGATCACTTTCCGGTTAAGGTTAGGCTACCAAAATTGTTTCCTTAAATCTCTGTACATTTTACTACCTCTAGGATGCATAGCATAGAAGCTACTATGCGATTCCTGAAGAAATCTTTGCCTAAGTTCCACATCCTTCGGCATACAGACCTTACCCTTGAAGCACAATATTCCCTCGTCATTAACACCATAATCCTCCAACTCCTCATTCTGCGCTTGTTGCAACTTTACACTTAGATCCTCATCCACCAACTGTCCTTCCTTTACTTCATTCAACCATGTTGGCTTAACTTGCAACTCTGCCAGCAGACTTCCATCATCATACAAGCTCAAATGTGCGAATATCGCCCTCAGATCCGTCACTACTTTTCGACTTAAGGCATCCGCCACTACATTTGCCTTGCCTGGGTGATATTCTATGGAACAATCGTAGTCCTTCAATAGTTCCACCTACCTTCGCTGTCTCAGATTCAACTCCTTCTGAGTCAGCGATACTTAAGGCTTTTGTGGTCTGTGTAGATCACCGACTTTTCTCCATAAAGATAATGCCTCCACACCTTAAGGGTAAAGACCACTGCCGCCAATTCCAAATCATGCGTCGGGTAGTTAACCTCGTGTGGTCTTAACTATCGAGATGCATAAGCGACTACTTTCCCATCTTGCATAAAGACACCTCCCAATCCTGTATGGGAAGCATCATAATACACTACAAAATCCTTTCCTACCTCGGGTTGAATCAAAACTGGAGCTTCAGTCAAGACCTTCTTAAGCTTTTCAAAGCTCTCCTATTGCTTATCAGTCCATATGAAAGGTACTTTCTTTCTTAACAACTTTGTCAAAGGCGCGGCTATCGACGAGAACCCTTCCACAAAGCGTCCATAATAGCCTGCAAAACCTAAGAAACTACGAATCTCAGCCACAGACTTAGGTGGTTTCCAATCCAAAACTGCCTCAATCTTCCGAGGATCCACCCTTATTCCTTCAG
Organism: Gossypium rotundifolium; assembly: GCA_025506655.1. NCBI lineage: Eukaryota > Viridiplantae > Streptophyta > Magnoliopsida > Malvales > Malvaceae > Gossypium > Gossypium rotundifolium. The sequence goes on along the minus strand of CP106733.1, from coordinate 18,049,098 downwards.
CAGATACCACATGTCCTAAAAACATAACCTCCTTAAGCCAAAATTCACACTTGCTGAATTTGGCATAGAGCTTCTTCTCCCTCAACATTTGCAACACAACTCGGAGGTGCTCATCGTGTTCGTCTTCAGACTTTGAATATACCAAGATATCGTCTATGAACACGATAACAAACCGATCTAAATAGGGTTGGAAAACCGGTTCATCATGTCCATAAACGCGGCTGGGGTATTAGTCAGGCCGAACGGCATTACCAAGAACTCATAATGCCCGTACCTTGTTCGAAAGTCATCTTATGGATATCAGCCTCCTTCACCTTAAGCTGATGATATCCAGACCTTAGGTCGATCTTTGAGAATACTGCGGCCTCTTTAAGTTGATCGAACAAGTCGTCTATCCTTGGCAAAGGGTACTTGTTCTTGATGGTCAGCTTATTCAACTGACAATAATCTATGCACATGCGCATAGTTCGTCCTTCTTCTTCACAAATAGGATTGGTGCTCCCCATGGAGACACCCTGGGTCGGATAAACCCATGGTCTAGTAATTCTTGGATTTGAGCCTTAAGCTCAACCAACTCCTTTGGTGCCATTCTGTACGGGACAATGGACACAGGAGCTGTACCCGGCAGTAAGTCAATTCCAAACTCCACCTTCCTGTCCGGGGATATTCCTGGTAACTCCTTCGAAAAAACATCCACAAAGTCTCCTACAGTTCGAACTCCACTAACACCTTCTTCCTTTGCATCCAATGCACTAACAAAGGCCAAGAACGCCTCGCATCCTTTCCGAACCATCTTATCAACCTTTAAAGCTGAAACTACGTTAGATAAGTAGTTTCGTCTTTCTCCTATCATAACTATCACTTCATCCTCTGGGGTTCTTAGCTCCATTCGTTTGGCTGCACAATCCAATACAGCCCGATACTCTCCTAGACAATCCATGCCAAGTATGAGATCGAATTCTCCAAAAGGTAATTCCATTAAATCGGCTGGAAATACCATTCCATGAAGCTCCAAAGGTACTCTCCGAAACATCTTATTCACCACTATGGTTTGACCTAGTGGGCTTACTACAGTCATCTCCCTACTAGAAAGTTCAGAGGCTATGCCTAGTGTTTCAACTATACTACATGCAACATAAGAATGGGTCGAGCCCACATCAATCAAAGCAACATAGGGTTTGCCAAAAATAAGAAACGTACCGGTTATGACATCCGGCACATCTCCATCCTCCCTTCGACGAACCGCATAAATCAAACCCGGCTGCCTAGCCTTCGTGTTCCCAACACCTCGGCCCGGTGTTCCTTATCCTCTACCAGTACCATTACCTCTGCCAGTCGAACCACGACCTCCCGGTGGCTGCTGTCCTCCTCTTCCCTCCTGGTTAGAACTTTGATTCACTGGTCGCCCCCTTCGGTTCTCATGGGACAATCCTTAATCATGTGGTCCTTGGACCCACACTTAAAGCATCCTCCCGTCTTTTTCCAACACTCTCCTAAATGCTTCTTCCCATATTGATCACAAATAGGGTACTGCCCTCCAAAAGTAGCTTGCTGACCTCGCGGCCCATCAACTCTAGGCCTCTTTTGCTCATTCCTAAATGGTCTGGACGATCCAAATCCTCTCTTCTGCCTATTCCGATCGAAATTCTACCTTACGGAATTCTTGATACCCTGGCCACTTTAGCCTTTTCCACCAACACAGCAAACTCTCGCTCCTGTTGCGGGGCTATCAATAACCTCAGGTCATCTCTTAGTCCATCTTCAAACCGGACACACCGCTCATGCTCGGTAGACACTACCCCTCAAGCATAACGGCTCAGCCTTAGGCACTCAGCTACGGACTTGTTCCCTTGAACCAGTCCTAGAAAAGCCTTTCTCTGGGTATCGATATAATGAGTGCCAACATACTTCTTCTGGTATGCCGCCTTAGTATACTCCCACGTGAGTTCCTCACCTGTAGCACCATCCCGCACCGTGAGCCACCATTGATATGACTCATCGCGGAGAAGCGACACCAACCCTTTCAGCTTTTCCTCGTCAGTTAAGTCGAGCTCATCCATAATCCGCTCAGTCACCTCCAACCAATATTCAGCGGTATTGGGTGCTACACCTGATACACCGTGGAACACTTCAGCTCCGTTGGCTCGGAGTCGCTCAGGTACTGACTTTTGGGCTCCCATGCCTCCACCTGCTCCTGCCACCCTTTCCAGGACCCGCAGCATCACTTGTGACACTGCGTCATCCCCCATTTGGTCCTGATATTCCACATCAACGGCTAGGGGTGGTGGTGGCATTTCATTTTCAGATCCTTAACCCGATCTAATAGGTTCAAACACGGTCATTCGGCCTCTTCCACGGCCACGTACATTACGACCACGTCCCCTTGAATTCATACTTTCGCTTAGCGTTTATCTGATTAAAGAATTTTATGAATTAGTTTTGTTCCACTGATTTAACACGAACAGTTTTATGTTTAATAGTTCTAGGAAGTAGTTCTTTCGAGTCATACACATACAGTCTCACATCATTCATTTAATCACACACATGAACTTGCGTTCATTACAGAGAAATGTTATAATTGTCGTTGTTCGTTGTTTTCCACTACTAGGGGTATTTCCGTAATTTTATCCTATAGGGGTACTTTGGTAATTTTTCAAATTAAGTTATTTGAAAATGTTATAAAATAGAGGTTGTTGAGGTTTTACAAAATTAAATTTCTTGTTGGAAAAATTTCAAGGGTAAAATGGTAGTTTTATGCACTAGGGGTAATTTTGTAATTTTACAAGCCAGGGTCATTTCGATAATTTTTCACAAAATATGGTTCCTGGTGATTTTTCAAAACAAGGGTATTTTTAAAGATTTCTAATTTGAGGGCACTTCGGTGATTTTCCTTCTTGAGGTATTTTGGTCATTTTACTGAATCAAGGGTACTTTCATAAATTTTTCAAACCGAGGTATCTTGAATTTTCACAAGTTATGGTTTCATGGATACTTTTGCAAAGTAGAAATTTTATTGAAATCAAGGGTAATATGGAAATTTTAGAATCAATGGCATTTTAATAATTTTTACCACTAGAGGTATTTAGGTAATTTGTAAATTAAAAATTCTTAGAAAGTTTTTCCAAAATAATAATTTTCACAATTCAAAAGGGTAGTTTGTTGACTTTTAAAACTAGGGTTTCCATAAAAATGTGGCTAATCCCTTTCGGGTTTTAGTTATTGAGTTTAGCCTGTGGCTGAGTCCTCTTGGTTAGGGTGAACCATCACTACGCACCAGGTAGGATTCGAGTGGGTAGGAGGTGAGTCACTAGGACTGCTTAAATACCAAGCTCCCACTGAAACCAATCCTAGACATGCGCACAATGGTTGTCACACCCTAGCTCGGCGACTTAAACACAGGTTTGTTTACTTGTGCATTAAAGTTTTATGTAATTGTTGGGGTAAACTAGTCCTATAGTTCAAGTACTTATCATACTAATCTATGTTTCATTTCTATCCTTCTACAAATCATATCATAAATCACACAAGAGATAGGGGTACTTACCTGGTGGACTTCGGGCCGGAGACTCAGGTGCCATGCCAGAAACCCTGCTCAACTTCTTAGAAAAATCCACTTTCAAAAGAGAGAAAACATTTTGGGCCCTAAAAGCCCTCAAGGCCGAGTTTTGAATCGAGCTCTGATACCAAACTGAAACACCCCAAACTCGGCCCACAAGCCCTGACTGGATCTGGCATGCTTCTAAAGAAAAACCTTTCGAATTCTATTTGGGCTTTGCCAAAAACTTGTGTGTTTTCGAAAACAGTTGATTTGGGTTGGGCTCAAAATTAATTTCCGTGTTGATTAGGTGTCAAAACACTTGATATTTATACTTTAAGAAAATTTGACTTTTAACTTAAATTCGATAATAATCGTATCATACTAAGTAATTTGAAAGCATGCATAAACAATTTAACTCTTTGGCCTTATTACATCGAATAAAAACCCGAAATAATTCAAAACTTAAATAGAACTAATAAAATGAAAATAGTTTATGAGCTTTGCATGGCCACCACTGAGCTCCTGCCAACCCGGTCCATCAATTATCATCACCTGAAAAATATTCCCACAACGGGGTGAGTTAAACAAACTCAATGTGTATAATCAACACTAAGTCTCAATAGATATGGCATATCAAATCATACATATTCACATAGCATTTAAATAAATGAATGCAAACCCGAACCCAAGCCTATATAACCATCCGCTACACATCACCCTACCAACCATCACACCGTGGGGACTACTAAGTCAACCCTCCATCCACTACACACCATCGAAGGCAGTCGTTGCAGTCGACGTGCTCATCGTCGTTATAATTTCGTGACATAAGTCACCACATTCATATATTGTGACATAAGTCACCACATTCTTATATTGTGACATAAGTCACCACATTCTTATATTGGGGTATAAAACCACCAATTCACTTCCCCTTTACATATCACCCATATGCCCCATGTCATACATATCATGCAATATCATGCTTTACTCACATTCTTATAGTTGCACTTATGTGCCATAATAGATCGTATTATATTCCTAGTAGGAGTAGGAAAACGTACCTGAGTACTTTGAACCATCGCATGGTAACTTAGCCATATTTTTCACATTTTTCTTATCACATGCATTAAAGTAAAGCCGTAATCTATTAAGGTTTAGTGTGGGGTATACACCGATTTACTTAGAATTCTTTGAAATCCCAAAACTCGATCTATCGCTTTAGATCTTTAATTCCTATATTCGCCAACCCTATCATGTTAGTAAAAGCCATTTGGCTATAAAACCAAATCCTAATAGGATTATTGTAATCAAATTCTTACCTTGGTGCCGATTTCACTACTAATCAAATCCCAAACGTTGAAATCCTTTTACCTTGTATTCGATAACGTTAGATCACTTAAAGGGTTAGTTTCGCTTTTAAACAAATAAGAATTTGATCTTGAATCATTAGTAGACCTTGGCGAATGTACCTAAGTGCTTACCTTGTGATTTGAAATCCGAAAACTTGTCACTTGTCTTGAGGAGATGTCGAAATACCTATAGGCATTGGTTAGATTTAATTCTAACTTTGAGTCACAAAAAGTGGCCTATGGCCGAATACATGCCTTACCTTAAATCTTAGAAATCCGAAAACTTTGTTGTGTTTCTCTTTGTAGTGACAACTACTAAATCCCGTAAGATCCTTCCAAATTTGGTAAACAAGAATATTGATGGGATTAGTTCTAGATTTCGACAAGTCCTAAAAGAAAAGAATAGAAATCAAACTTGATCTCACCTCTACTGAAGAAATCGACAGCACCTATCTTTGTCACCACAAGGATATTTGGCTTTAACAAAGGAAAACAAAGAGAGTATGGGCTTAGGAAGAATCGGCTATGGTGGGGTTTTGAGATGAGGGTATTGACCTTTGATGAAAAAGAAGAAGAAAAGGTAAAGAATTGACTAGACTTTGCTTGAGTATTTGACTTTGGAAAAAAATAAAAGAGAAGAGAAGAGCACTAGAGAATTGGCAAAGGCTTCAAAGAGAAAAGAATAATAGCCTTACTTTTCCTCCTTTTGCCGAAATTACTAATCCTAGAGTCCCTTGGCCTACCACCTCTTCCTCTCACTATCAAATCCCTTAATTCACTCTTCCTTACCCTTTTCCTACCTTAGCGAAACTTCTAAGAGAATTGGACCTCATCTTAAACTCCTCCCATAGACTCCCTTGCCGTCCAACACTTCCTCTTGTTGCCACAAAATTAAAGCTCCATTTAGCTTCTACGCTGACTCGAACCTTGGCCCATTTACCCCTTTGGTGGCGTCATTCCCAGAGGCCTTAAGTGGAGCCTCGGGCCACTTTTCCAAGCCCAATTGTGTGTTTTATTTCCCCATTTATTTTCTTAAGGCCTATCAGGCTTAACTCCCTCTCTTAGACTTAAAATTAAATAATTTCTAAAGCGTTCACCTACTCACTAAGGTTCACAAATTTCACAATACACATTCACAACATACTCAAGCATGCTATTTCATATAATTTTGCAATAGTGCATAAGCCCTAATCCGGGATATTACAGAGAATTTGAAGTAGGGCAGCAAGTCTTGTTATTTAATTCCAAATTGAAGTTCTTCCCAGGTAAGTTAAAATCACGTTGGTCCGGTCCATTCACGATTCATCGCGTCTATCCATATGGAGTTGTTGAACTCCAAAGTAAGGGAGGTAATTTTCAAGTCAATGCTCAGCTTTTGAAACATTACTACGGAGAAAGACTTGAACGGGATCAAATCTTGTTCAATTTATCAGATATTTAAATTCTTGTTTTTAATAAATTATTTAGGGTATATTTTCGGGTTTATTAAGTTTAAATAAATTTTATCTAGGAGATTGGAACTTAAGTGGGACCTCTTGTGACCCCTCCAATCTTTCCTAGGATTTTTCGAGAAATTAGCCCCTAAATGACAAAATAAATTTTTGGTTTTTCAAATAAAAAGGTCAATTTTGACCCAAGTTTTAAATTGCAACTCAATTTCAAATTTTCATTAAGTCTAGGGACTTAATTAAATTATTTTTAAAATTTGGTTGCTAATTCTATAAAAATATAAACTAGGTGCCTCTTTTTGTAAATATTTTTAAAGGCATCTAGCATAAATATTTTTACTTAATATTATATATTTATAAATTATTGATAAACTTTAATATATAATTATATCCATTATAATTTATATATTAATTTTTATCAACTTAGCTTAGATTAGGATTAATTTTATTTAATTATATTCTATGCTTATCTTAATAATTTAATAGCAATTGATAATTTAATATGCATATATTTGATTATTAAATTGTTGTTAACTTTGAGTAGAATTAGAATTAGAATATTTTAAATTATTAAATTTCTCTAAGAATCCTACTCTAATTCCTATTGCTCTCACTATAAATTCCCCCCATACTTCTCCCATTCATTCATCACTCAAAAACCCCAAACCCTTAAGTGCCAAAACCTCCTAGCTAAGCACCTAGCGGCACGACCAAGAGCCCAGCAGCTCTCACACTTTGCTGCTCGGCCAATGACCTCGACCACATTATACGGCCAAATTTCAAAGACCGTGTCCGCTCTCTGCGCCACACTTGTGCACGTCCCAGCGCATCAGGCCTGCCTGTCGAAGGGCCCTCACACTGCTGCTTGCGCGCAACACCTACCACGTGTTGCAGCTTGCTTCCGCACCCATCCGCCCGCGCACCTAGCAACCTTCCAACACCCAAGCAACACACACATTCAACCACCCTTAGCCAAATCCCCCAACCTACCCAAATCGACCTCTTTTGCTTTTAATTATTTTCTTTTTAAGAGTTCTTAAAAAAAAAATGGTAAGACTGAATTTTCTCTTGAATTTTAATTTTATTCAATTATTTAATTTTTCAATTTATTGAATTATTAATAATTTTTATTAATTAAATTTTTGAGAAAATAATTTCTCCCATCTTATGTTGAGGTCAATCATGCCTCGCAAGAGAACTCGTGCTTCCACTCAAATCGATGAAACTCAAAATAAGTTCCACTGTGAAGAAGCTAAAGCAAGATACGAAAGTATCTTTAAAAATCAACAGATGCATCTAGAGAAAGGCTTCACATTGAAGGAAAACAACTACAGAGACTTTATGGCACGTATTTGTCAAGTTGCTAAAGCCCTCAATTGGGAATTGTTTTGTGAAAAGAGACCAAGTGTAGATGAGGAACTAGTTTGTGAATTTTATGCGAACTTAACCTCAAGCGAATTGACCAAAGTTCCAGTTCGCGGGATCAAGGTACCAATAAATTCAAATGCTATTAATGAGTTCTTTGAATTACCTGATTTCGAAAATGATGAATATTCTTCTTTGTTGAGCAACATTAAACCTGAAAATTTGCAAGAAATTCTTGAGGAACTTACAGTTCTAGGTTCTAAGTGGACTGTGTCAAAGCAAGGAATCCACACGTGTCGAAAAGAGTATTTGACACCACTTGCTAAGGTATGGTTCTATTTCATCCATTTCAGCCTTATGCATAGTTCGCATGGGACTACAATCTCATTAGAGCAAATGGTCCTATTATACTCGATTCTAACTGGAAAGACCATTGACGTTGGTAAAATCATCCTAAGAGAAATGCAAAATTGTGCCGTTAGACGTTCTGGCCCAGCCTATTTCCCCTTTACGATAATAATTTTGTGCTTAAAAGCAAAAATTCTTGCGAAAGTAAAGAAAACAGGGTATAGTCAAGGCACAATCACCGATTGGGACCTCTACCGAGTAGCTGGAGATTCTTTTCTACAGCAACGAGTTGAAGAGAGTGCGAATCCCGAAGAAGCAGAAGATGACCCCACAGAGATCCCGCCAAAGCAATCAACTGAAGTCCCTAATGAGGCAGAACCAATGGAACCAGAAGCTAAACCTGATATCGAAACCTCAATGTTTGAAGCTCCACTGCCTAGTCCAGATCTTCGTGATGAGCTGTCAAAGCTGATGGACTTAATGCAACACATGCAATGGCAGCAACAAGCCTACTGGAGATACTCAAAAATAAGAGATGACTCGATGAGGAGTGCCCTTAAGAAAATTTATAATGACCCATTTATTTTTGTGCCTGAGTTTCCAGATTTCATATTTGAATCATGGAGTTCAGTATCGAAGAGGGAGCAAAGCAATTCATGCAAAGGCAATAATGATGGAGCAAAAGATGAGTCGAATTCGGAAGGATCGGCGAACGAATAAAAAAGGGGAGGACTTCAACTTTATTTTATTTTTATTCTTAAGTTATTTTAGGATTAGGTTAAGTATGAATTTTTATTTTTGCATAATAAAACAAAAGATAGGAATCATGAATAAAATCTGAACAATTCACAAAGGCTAAAGTGTGGCAATAGGTATATACATGTTAGGATTGGGTTTAGAGAAAGCTTGGCACTTAAGCAGTCAATTTGACTTACCTCCTCTTTTCTAAAATCTTGCCTGGTGTATAGTGTATAGTATCTATTCACTTTAAACAATGAGGACATTGTTTACTTTAAGTAGGGGGACCGAAAATTTGAATTAATTTCACTCAGAATAAAATCTTCTTTTTAATTATGATTAGGATATATTTTGTTCAATAATTTGAAATTTTGTTAAGTATGCTAAACTTCAGTATTAATAAAGTTCTATTATTTCAATAAGTTATTATGTTAGCTTAATAATGATATTAATGTATTTTTAATAAAGCATGCAAATTCGTACCATAAAATTTTTAGTTCCCTACGAAAAAATTAGGCACGCATGAAAGTTTAAGTTTTTAGAATTGACTTAGTAATTTCTTGAGGCGGAATCCTAAGAAGCATGGAATATTGAAAATTATTCAGGCAACTATTGTTTGGACCGTTTGAGCCTTTCAAGCCGACCCTAATAAAATTATCCTTTGAAACCCAACTTTGAGACTATATGGCCTAGTTTATTTGGACCTTTACAATATTTAGCCATCACTTTTCTCGTCATTATCTTTTAAATTGTCCTAAACACTAGACTCAGTACTCATTTGAAAATAAGTTTGGGGGAATTGAAAAGAAGTATCAATTGCTCGTAAATTGTAGTACACGAAGCAAGTGCTCGAAATTGAATTTAAAAAAAAAAACACATGTACTCGAAAGAAAATAAATGTATGAAAGAGCATAAGTTGGTGTATCAAAGGGTAAGAATTCCAAAGGTTCGATTTTACACTGAGTCTAGGGTTTTAAAACATAAAATTATCTGTCTTTTACCTACCCCTAAGCCTAGCCACGTTACAACCTTATTAAAGACCTATTGATTCAAAGTTCCAATGTTACCTACATTAGTGGAGAGAAATTGCTCTGTTCAACATATAAAGACATCAGTTAAGCTTAATGATTGCAGTTTAATTTTGAATAAGGGATTAAAATCAAATTGGTAGGTAACATGTCTTTATTAAGAAACATTGTAACACCCCAAACCCGGCTCATGCGTTATGACCGGATCTGACATGTCACATGAGAAAAACGTGTTAACTCCTTTTTGTTCGTACTAAAAATAGGTATTATTTTGTTATAATTAAGAAAACAAATTTGATTTGAAACATATGATAAAAATACTACTAATCTCAAAGGTTGATTGACAATTCGATAATTTGAACTAGAGATCTTACAAACCGTGACTTTTGAAAATATCGTTGATAATTCGAGAGAAAATTTCCAAGTTAAAAATATTTGTAAAAGTTTTTTATAAAATCCATTTGTTAATCTATTTTGGAAAAACCTTTATTTAAGTTTTTAGAAAAATTCCCATTTAAAACAATTTAAGCAAAATATAAGTCAAACATAAAGCAAAAATAAAATATTCCAGAGGCCTTATTACAACATAAAAACCCAAAATAGTAATAGTAATAAAGTGAACGGAAATAGAAATCTAAAGTTCAATAAAAACCATTTTTGAAGTATGGCCTCCACCGAGTCATCCATAGCACAAGTCCACATTTCTGAGCATTACATACAAGGATTAAGAAAGAAGAGGTGAGTTACAAGAACTCAGTGTATAATCCCCTTACCGTTATCCACTGGGCCTGAACCCGTTTAAAAACATCTTGGGCCTAAGCCCATATAGCATAATCTTGGGCCAAAGCCCATTTACATAACAGTATATATATATGTGCAATGTATGCAACCCAACCCATCCTAGTAATCATCCGCTACACACCACCCGTACCATTCCATCACACATGTGGGGATCAAGTCAACCCACCCCGCCAAACACACCAATCGTAGGCATTTTGCCATTTATAACATATTTTGATTGTGGCCAAGCCACCAGAATCATAGTGAATCATATTAACAATCATTTTTGTGGCGATACACCATAGAATCACTCTCTTCAACATTTTCCCATCCCATGCAAAATTATGTAAATGCAACATACATAGTAAATCATGATATTTACAAATATAAACAACAATCATTAATTCAGAGATTCATTACAAAAATTCAGCCCATTATAACACTTTGCAAATCGACCCATTAAGGCAATCTATCAAATCGGCACACTAGGGGTATTTTCGTAATTCGGCCCATTAGGGGAAATTTCATAATTCAAACCATAAGGGCATTTTGGTAAATTTAAAAACCCAAAGGTATTTCTGTAATTTTACCCATCGAGGGTATTTTTGTAATTTCGCAACCCCGGACTTAACTACTAATTTGGGGCATAAAATTGAAACTGTCCATCCGCGTCATACTGACTAAATTGACTATAATTCGAGTTAGAAAACTCAAAATTTAGATCCGTGAATTTTCTTTAAAACTAGACTCATATATATTCTTACTATAATTTTTCTAGAATTTTTGGCTTAGCCGTTTAGTACAGTTTATTCATTAAAGTTTCCACTGTATCACTGACCAATGATTCTAACCTCTCTTACCTTAAATCCAAATATCTCATTGTAAAGTTTTCATATATTGCTCCCACTTGTTTCTATTGAAAATAGATTCACTAAGGAATATATACATATAAATTATAACTCATAATTTACTTTTTACAATTTTAAATGATTTTTCCAAAATAGAACAGGGAACCACGAAGTCATTCAGAACCAGTCTCACTAAAATTAAAATATCACATAATATAAAATTCCTCTTCCTTTTCTGTTTCTTTCATATAAAAATAGACACCATAAGATTTAATTTTATATCTTATTCACTTTCTAATTCCCTTTCTCCTATTTTTCATGATTTTTCAAAATCACATCTCTGCTGCTAACCAAAAATTGTTTCATTGCAAAATATGGTTTCTACCACGAACATACGCACTCCCGAGTGATCACAAATGCCGGTTTTCAATTTTTTGATCTTTCGACCGAATCACAAAACATATCATGCAAATATTCAGAGAGGTGTGAGATTACACACCATTTCAAACATGTATTCAGAAGGGTACGAGATTACACACCTTATTCGGATTTCCTAAAGAACCACTCTTCGTTGCCCCCACAATCGTGATCCTTCCCTACTAGGTTTTAAAATCCAGGCTTGCACTTTGACTATTGCAACGAGTTCCTAAAGATAAATAAGTGATGTACCAAAGGGATTAGCCTTAATCCAATATTCGGCCCTTCCACAAGAGCAAGAAGTTGATATCATCACCATAAAATAGAATCACATGAGCGGTGTAAAACATTGAAATAAAGAGTAACATCTTACCACCAATATTCGGCCTAATCTCCCACTTACCAATCAACTTCCGAAACCAAGGCTAAGAGAAAGATTAGTAGCAGCAAAGGATGGATTGATTCGGCCCTCAAAATCTTGATTAAAGAAGAAAAGAGATGGGTTGTAAAAGAAAAGAAAAGATGGAGAAAGTGTGCTAGATGGTTTCGGCTAAAGTAAAAGCAAAAGAAGTTGGAAAAGAAAGCACTAAAATTGTTCAAAAAGAATGAAAACTTCATAAGCACAAATTTGCATAGAGGCTAAAGGAAAAATTCGGCTCCCTTCTTTCTCCCTACCAAAACCTTGTATCATCTTTACCAAAAAGATGAGTGTTGACCAAAACTCTTTCCAAAACATCTTCCTCATTATAGGCCAACACTCTCTTTCCTTTTCTTTCATTTCTTTCCTTCTTTTTCCCCTTTTCTTCCTCCTTACCATATTCCTTAGCCTCCTTTCCATCAATAAAAAGTCTTCCCTTACCATATATAAAGCTTGGTCGACACTTACCTTAAAGCACCAAAAATATTAATCCAAAATAAGTGCACTAGGTGGGATTCGAACCCAAGCTCTTCCTTCTGCCATTCACGCCACTTGCCACTAAGCCACAAGCTCCTTTTGTGCTAGCCAATTGCCCAATTATTCCCTTATGCTAGACGCCACTTGCCTTCTCCCTTTAAATGCTTCAACACTAAAATTTTCCTATGGCCTAACTTGAACCCGGAACTTCCTAGAAACCCCATAACTTTCCAAAATCACTTACCTAATATGTCCAACTTGCATTTAAGCCGTTCTCCTGTTCTTAAAAAAAAAATTTAAACGCTTCGTGCCCAAGGCCCAATAGGCCCAATTCTACTATGCCCAAATTCGGGTCGTTACAAACATTTAATCTAATTTTGCTATTATAAAAGTTGTTGGAGGTAATTTGAACGATATACATACTTAAGTAGCATAATTATCAAATTTCTTATTCTTGAGCCTAAGTATATTAAATTCAGAATTTTGAGAAGAAAGTTGTTCTGAAGGAGTTTTTCAAAAGTGTTTCCGATATATTTTTTCAAAATTTTTGCATTACTCGGGACGAGCAATGAATTAAGTTTGGGGGTGTGGAAACACGAAAATTTACGTGTTTTTACATGCCCTTTTTAACTTAAAATCATGTATTTCGGTTAAATTCTTATCGAAAAATAATTAAATATTATAAAATAATTAAATTGTGTTAAAAATATGAACATGATGAATTTTAATTAATTTTATAGTTAATTTTGATTTATTTTGATTATTTTTCGACAGATTCGCACAAAGGGCAAAAATTGGCTCGGCAGACAGTGCTCGAAGAATAAACCCGAGAAACAATTTGAAGTATCGAGGCAAATTTATTTCCAGCCCAAGACGCTCCGATTATGAATATTAAATCATAATATAATTAATTTTAATTTTCCCAATTTAATATGGGCTAAATAAATTATTATTAATTAATTATGGAAAAGGGTCCAGTTAAACCGCACTGGTTGAACTGAATTTAGTGAATCGAACTAGCCACCAATTAGGCTGCCCAAAACCGTCCATATGCTGACCCAAATCAGCTTATTAGCTGATTAATTAAGCTTGCAAAGAGGCCCTTGAAGACTTGTCAAAGTTGCATTCAACTCCCTCCACAATTAGTGACTTTGTAGATTTGCCCCAAGCTATATTTAGCAAAGTTGAAGCCATCAACTTTGCCACATAGATGGCCGGTCAAGGGGGGTCTCTTTGGCTGATGGAATTTGCTATGCAGCCACAATCAGCTATAAAAGCCACCCCTTGCTGATCATTCAAGGCATCCCTCATCCCTCATTCACACTCTCATTCTCTCTTCTCCTCTCTCCCTTTCTCTCAACTTTTCCTTTTCATTTCCCCTTTTGTTCAGCTGCCGATTTCTTTTCTTGGGAAAGAGGTCCTCATCAGCCATCATTGAGCAGCAATTAAAGTGTTCATAAGCCACCTTGATAGCCGAGGACAACGAAGGACAAAGAACGGAGCAATCAGTCAAGCCACGGAAAAACACCGGATTTGCTTCTTGTTCCCTATCTCTTTAAATTTTGTTGTTGTTTTGACAAACATGTTTATGAATATTTATGCTATTGGGATGGTTAATTTAATCAGCTTAGCTTGAATTTAATTCATGTTGGGTTGATTGCATTTCGTTCTTTTAAATTATTAAAATTGTGTTTATGCTGTTATAGGCCTCGATAAAATGCTTGATTAAGTAAAATCATGCTAAAGTTATTCTGGCATTATAATTGTTTAGATAACTAAAGAATTAATTATTTAAACGCATTGAAATTGTAATTAATGAACATAGTACTTAGTCAGTGCATGTTTAATTCTTCTAAGGTAGCTGAAGAATAAATTAGTATTGTATTTGGCGATACATATGCCTTGCATAACTTACAAGATTATTGTGATTAAACTGTTTCAAGGTAAGGATACTTTATTACCTCACATAGTCTTTTATATGCTTATTAGGTAGAATTAATCGTTTAAATCGACATAAGAATATGAGAGAGATTGTTTAATTTAATAAGTACGTATGTGCAATAACATGTTTAACTTTATAAATCTATTTTATCGGTCGAATTGACATAGGAATATGCACAAGAGATGAATAGATTTTTTATTTGTAAATATGTTCATAAGTTAGCAAATTACCGAATTACCGTGATTTATTCGTAACAAGTATAAGCATAAGTTTAATAGTTCTAAGGTAGGGAAATATAATTAATTCAACACAATTATATCATCTTGATTAAATAATATTTTGAATCGTGCACTAGAATTTCTTTATTTTATTTTACTTTGTTTTCTAATTTTTAATCATTTCTCAAATCCAAATATTTTTCCATAACCAAAGTGTTTGAAATCATTTTCATAAATAATTCTTTTACAGTCCCTGTGGGTACGATAACTCGACATTTACTTGTCACTTTATTACTTGTTACGATTATGTACACTTGCACATTTCCACCATTCCAATTCATTTGCCAACAAAATTAATATGTGATCCGATATTAATCTCTTTAATCTTTGCTGTTATAAGTCTTTCAATTTAACCAACCAAGATTCCTCCGATAAAAATCTATCTAGTCAGCTACGTTTTTGTCCGATCCAAACCAAGTGAAATTTTTCCACAATAAAGGCAAATCAACCAGTTTGAATCTATCAATGAAGTTTTCGAACTCCCTAGAACCCTCCTCTAAGCCCGAACAATTGATTCTTTCACTTGTATTTTTCACACGTTAAAATCACCTCCTACAATCCATATCCTACTAAATTGGCTTCTCAAACCATAAAATCACCTCCTACAATCCATGTACTACTAAATTGGCTTCTCAAACCATTTAACTCTTCCCAAAGATTTTTTTGTTCTGGCAAATTGTTGGGTACGTATACATTAATCAATACCGCCCCCATCCCTTCACACAACTAACTTTCCTTCGATAACAATGAATCTGCTTTCACAAGACTCAATATTGGCCTTAAAAAAACCCTTATCCCATACTGTAATCAGTCCCCCAGACCTTCTTATTGCTACAGCAAATCCAAATTCAAAGTCGTCATCGCCCTAAAATTTTCTAACTAACTCCATTAACACAATTTCTAACTTAGTTTCCTGAAGAAAACAAACGTTCGCCCTTGTCATTCACAATAATCTTTTGACAGACTCTATTTTAGATTCCAACCCCAACCCCCTAATATTCTAAGAGACAATTCTCATATTGTTCCTATCAAGCAAATTAAACAGACAAAAACCAACAAATCGACAACTCACCTGTTTTCCAGATTCCTTTTTCAATCTGCCTTCGATAGTTTCCTATTGTTGCCCTTCAATCCTCAATATCTCTTCGATTACAATCTCTAAACCCAATTTTTTCTCCACTTCGCAAGTCTTCTTTGCTTCCTTTAATATGACTTTTCTTCTATTGTTGATATCTGAGTCTGGTAATGACAGATTTGCTATGATTTTTCGAACCTAGAATCCTCCTTTCCTTTTTCTTTTCTCATCCCATTATCCCTATTCAGTTTTTCCTTCGTTGTGAGAACTCTATCCTGTATTTCGCGCATAGATCGAATCCTCTTATTCAAGACTTCCATTTTTCTTTTCTTTTGTATTGTTTGGAAAAGTTCTTCTTCAATTTCGGAACTTGTAACCCGATTCCTTGATCCCTTTGTTTCTGAAAATTTTGTTGATTTTTGTTTTGAATTTGGGCTCTCTTCCTTGTCTGAATTCTGCCGTTCTTTATCTGTTAAGCCCACTTTCCTGCCCACTTCAATTTGTGTTTCTAGCCCTCTATACTGATTCATTTCCATCGACATGCCCATATTAGAGATATCTTCATGCACTCAATCCAGTAAGGCATTTGTTGCATCCCCTTCATCAGGTATACCTCCTTTTTTACTTAAAAAAATTATTCTCCACATTAATTGCATCTGTCGACATTCTCTAATCCCCTATCCCATTTCCTTCATTCTCAATGCAGGGTGCATTAATTGTAGCTCATTTTTCATAAACCAACGGAAATTTTGCTTATGTGAAAAAAGGAAAAACAAATGATTGAAGCGGTATTTTATAGGTACGATAAAAAAAAAATGATAATACAGAACTAAACACAAATGTGCATTGAGCTCTGTTTCACACATTTATTAAAGTTCAGTTTTTCAAATGATTAAAATTTTCTTGATACCATATAAGGAATAGGAATACGGAAATACGATTTAAACTCATACCTTGTGATCTTTTAGTATGTATTAAAATTAAATTTCTCAACATTTAAAATGAAATACACGACACCGAAAATGTTAAGATCTTATGTTAATTACAATTAAAAAGCTCAATAGTTGTCATTGAATGTAGATGCATTTGTTTTATATGTGTGTGTTTTGAACTTATCAAGATCTTGAGCTAAAAATTGATAATTGAACTACTTATAAGAGAACTCGAGATTTATAATTTTCAAAGTACTAAAACCCATATTTTAAAAAAATATTTGGTTGGAAACTTATTTTGATAAATAATTATATTTTTCACAATATTAAATTTAAAAAAACCAAAAAAACTCAAAATTTTTTTGTTTACTTATTAGTGAAATTTAGTCTAGCAACCTTTCTCAAAAAGAAAAAGAAAAGAAAATCTACAAAACCTTTATGGATTTTGTTTTGGTTACAAAGAGAAAGCATTTGTTCTTCCTCGTATAATAGTTTAAAATACTACATACATACATACATACATACATACATCCATGTATTACATATTAGAGGCTCGTCTTCATCATTTCTTGACGTCTCTTCAAAGAAAGCTGCTTCTGCAGTCTCATTTGTCGATGGAACCTTTTTATGAACAAGTCAGCTACTCGGTCTATCTCGTCTTCCAACCTGAACTCCTCCCCTTTCTCTGTTTTGGAGTTCTTCACTATATCTATCACCGAACTTCCTGGATCCCCCAACTCCATTTCCCCCGCCTCGGACAGCGAGTGAGTAAGGTCCGGGTATTTTTCTTCCGCCTCCGCCTCCCCCTCATCACCATCACCATCACCAACACCATACTCTTCTTCTTCTTCTTCTTCTTCTTCTTCTTCTTCTTGATCATCATACTTGGTCTCTGCTGTACTTGGAAGCCACATGGCATTATTACTATTGTAAAGAACGATTGCTTGGCTTTGCTGATCTCCACAACCATCATCTTCTAGTTCTTTGGAGGTTTTATCATTGTGCCCCATCAAAGCATTCAGCTTCTCGGAGAATGAGCTCATCAAAAACTTCCTGTTCTGAAGCAAGGAGAAAATGACGAGGCGAGTCTTGATGGCTTTTGTTTTGCTCTTTAAAGCCATGGTTTTGGCCTTAGCCATTGTGGTTAAACCTGCTATTATCTGCTTCAACAACCCAGTTGCTTTGTTCTTCATCTTCGGAAATAAAATAAGGATTAAACCAAATCAGTAAGGTGTTGAAATGGAGAGATATGTAAAGCAAAGCTGAAGAAACGAAGGACTGATGTGGAATGAAGGGTGTGAAGGATTTATATAACGGCTAAATGCCTTAATGGATGATGAAATGATTGGTTTGGTGGGGGAAACAGAGGGAGGAAGAGTGGGGGCTAAGAAAAAGAAAAAGGCATTCTAGTGAAAGCTAAAGTTAAAAAAGTAGAAATTAGGACATAATATGTCCAAAAAATAAGAAATTAGGACATAAAGGTAGGGACAAGTGGCATCATAGCACAGCTTTGATTGTGGTTAGGTGGTTTCCTAAGCATATATAAGTTTGGCTTCCAGGTTCCCTGCAGTTCGGTATCGTATTATTTATATAAGATTAGTGTGTACTTTTGATACGTATTCACTCCAACATCGTGCAAGAATTAAGAAACGTTGAGAAAATTATTCGGTGTAGGAATTTTAAGGCGTAAGAATTGGGGGCAATACATCATTTATCTTTATTACTTTTTTTGAATTTTCATGTAACTAGGATAGATTTAGAGTTAATTATAAATTTATTTAACTTTATAATTAATTTGTTGATGGTAATATTATTTTTAAGTTTTAGGTTTGGTTTGATGAAAGTTAATTATTATTTTTATCAAATTAAATTAAACACTAAAAATTAATATAATTATTTTAGATACTAAAATATATAACTTTTACTAAATACATCTATCACATTAAAAACACACAACACCATGTATTAAGCCCGAAAATTATACCATCCAGAAATTTTTGAGAATAAAATGCTTATGATTTTAATTTTATAAGGAAAATTAATTTGAATAGTTGAATCAATTTATTTTTTAACAATGAGATCTATCTCTTCTCTAGTAGTAACATAAAAATTAAATTGCAAAGTATTAAGGATCATGATATATTTTGGAATAATATAAAATGGAAGAAAATTTCTTAAAATCTATTGGAATTCAAAATGTGATATATTTGGGAAATTTTTCAAATTGAATATTGTTGAGAATTTGACATGCTTTGAATTTGTAAATCTTTTTCGGACTTCTTTTCGAAATTGTGAAACTATGCTATTTACCATGAATGAGTATCCTATTTGTATGGAAAGTCCTAGAAGAATCCAAAAGTTTTTTCAAATATACTTTTTTTTAAAAATGTTAAATCTTCTTATTTAATTAGAAAATAAAAATAAAAAACAGCTCAAAGATAAATTTGAAATGAATGATTCATGAATTATTATAATTTAACTTGCTATTTTTTTAATTTACCTTTAAATTATATTTTATTTAACAGCACTCCAAGTTTTTAAGCTTGGATATGCAAAATGGGTCATTTTCAACTTTTCAAGGCCTGATATTGGTTGGCTAAAAATAAAAATGGATGGTGCAAGACAACTGCAAACGAGATTTGTTGCAGCAGGAGGCATTATTCACGATCATAATGGAGAATGGATAGCTGGTTTACCCACTATATCGGTGTCTTTTCTATCGTTGAAGCGGAATTATGGGAAATTTATAATGAGCCGGTGCAAGTTTGAAATGTGGGTGCGCGGAGGATTATTTTGAAATAGACAGTTTAATGGCTCTATCCTACTAATTAATGGGCTGATGGGAGTAATATGATATTACGGAATCTTCTACATCAAGACGGGCTGTTAAAGAGTATTTCAAATTCACCGTGAAGGCAACAGGGTAGCAGATAAAATGGCTTCATTGAGGTTTCTAAAAAGAATGGACATTCATACTTATAATCAATCATCGGGTTCAAATTCTGTCCCAAGACTTTGAATGTCAGCCAATTTATTAAAATATATCTATTTAAAAAAATTTTACCAAAAAGAGTCGAAAAATTAATTATTTATCGAAAAAACCATTTCTCTGAAAACGCGTCTATATCAGCGTGTTTTCAGGCGATGAATCAGAAAAGCGCGTCCACGAGGGCGTGTTTTGTGCCACATCAGCTAAAAACGCGTCCTTGAGGGCGCTTTAGATGTGGCAAAACGCCCTTGTGGGGCGCTTTGCCCTCAAGAATGACCAAATTTGCCCAACCGTTATGCCTCCAAAAAAAAAAACTATAAAAACCCCCACCTTTTTATTTTTTTCACACTAAAGTTCTTACTCATTTTTTCTCAACTTTCTCTCAAATTCTTCTCAAGTTTCTCTTAAATTCCTTTAAACTTCCTCTCAAATTTCACAATAGTCCTTTAATATTTACAAAAAAGCCTTTTTTAAAATTTTTTGATGTCGTAACCATTTTTTGTAAAACGGGGATCGACTTTGGTTTTGAAAACGAAAATAAAAGGGGAGTCGCCACTGATCTTTATTTGGTGTGATCGGATCATCTTTGTTTTAATAAAACGTTTGGGTTTACTAAAACAGTGTTTTTGGTCTACGAAATTTGAGAAAACGGGTTCGGGAGTCAGTTACGTGCGAGGAAGGATTAGCACCCTCGTCACGCCCAAAATTAGTATCAAATTGATTAATTAATGTCCTAATGTTAAAAATTTGAAAAGATTCAAAAATACGATCCTCTTTTATTTTTCAAGACTTAAACAAATCGAGATGGATGATAAGACCCTCTCATTTCGAAGAGCTAAAGTATCATACCCAGTAAGTTAGGATGAGACACTTTGGACTCCCAAAACTGAGCTTACCTTTTGATTTTAAAACTCGGTTTTAAGTTTGAAAAGGATATTCCGTTATTTGTCAAATGAGAAACCAGAACCCAGTAAGTTAGGGCTCGATTTCTCAAAATTTTAAATACAAAATAGTGCCTTTTTTTTAAAAAACTTATCTCGAGGTATCTAGATGTCGTGTCCAGTAAGTTATGGCACAACACTTCGAATTTCCAAGAACAAGTATTTTATTCAAAACTCGTATTGCAATTTTTAAAAAGGGATATTCCATTAGTCAGATTAAACGAGAAAAACTGGAATCCAGTAAGTTAGGGCACGATTTTCTCGAATCTTTAATACGAAATATTGATTATTTTAGACCTGACGCATCGAGAAAGATTAGTAGTAGTGACAATAATAAATAATAAAGATAATAATAATAACAAACACAATGTAGTAATAATATTAGAAATAAAATAAACAATAATAGGTAAAATAGATATGATAGTAAATATAGAGACTAAGAACAATGTAATAATATTATTAAAATAAAATGGTAAACAATGATGATATAATAATATTGAAAGCAATAATAATAATAAACATAATGATAATATTATAGTTTTAAATCAAGAAAATAAATATAAGTATAGTAGTAATAATAATATAAATAAAATAATAATAGTGATAATAATTAAATAATAAAAATAAAAAATAATGGTCATAATAATAGAATAAAAGAAATAATACTAATAATAATAGTATAATAATAATAATATAGTATAGCAATAATAAAATTATAATAGTAATAAATAATTAATAGTAACAAAAATAAAAATATTAAATAATAGTAATAATAATTGCAGAATAATTAAAAAAAGGGGCTAAATTGCATTAAAAACGAAAGTTTTGGGACAAATTATATAAAATAAATAATAGGGGGACTAAACTGAAATGCGCGCAAAATGGAAAGGGACGAAGCGCGCAATTTACTCGAGTTCTTTAAACGCAGCGTTTAAATGGATTAAATTCAAAACTGCGTTAAATTTTTGGGACAAAATTAAAAAGAATTGAAAACTTGATTGCTAGATTCTGAAAAGGCGAAGTCCGGTGAGCTTTCCGGCCGATTGCCACCGCGCCTCCGTCGCCGGCGACCGCCGTACATGGCGGCGCCAAGGTAAAAAAAAAAAAATCCCCTTTTGAATATTTTTTTATTTTTATTACATGCAATATATATGTATAGTTTTTTTAAAAAAAAAAAAAAGAAATCTTATGTGTATATGCATAAACTGTTTCAAAGAAAAAGAAGATAAAATAAACGAAAAATAAATGAACCTTTGCTCGAGATCTGTTCTTTCCGAATGCTTGCTTTTGGTGCTTTAATATCTGCCTTTTATTGGTGGTTAATCTTTGGTTTATTGTATTTTGATTTTCTTTCTCTTATTCGAATCTGTTTCTTGTATTGATAAAAAAAAAAAAAAAAAACCCTTTTTACAAATTTTGGATTGGCTTATATAGCCAATTATATGCCATCCTTCTCGCTTTCTATCTATTCCTTTTTAATGCTTGCAGGCTTGGGCGGTGCTGGGCGGTGGACAAGACCATGGTGGCAAGCAAGTGGCGCTGGCAGGGTCAGAAGGCAGACACCTTAGGTGCGGCGCACCTAGGGTTTGCTTATTTTGTGTTTTGTTTTTTTTTTTATTTTTAGGCTAGGTTTTAATTGGGCTGATTGGGTTAGGGTAATTTAGTTTAGGTTTGGGTTAGTTTAATGAGTCATTCGGGTTTGGGTTGGCTTAATGGGCCATTCGAGTTTGGGTTGGTTTAATGGTTTTTAGGTGTTATTGGGCTCGAGCAAAATTGGGCTTGTACATTTGAAATATATTTTTTTGATAAATTTTAAAATATTCGATAGTATTAGCAATGGCCGAAGAATTAATTCGTCTCGACAATAAACACATCTTCGTCGATCAAATGACAATGGTAAGTTTTAATTTTAATTTTTATTTTTCAATACTATTTAATATTTTTTAGGTTTATGAAATTTTAATTAAATTTTATTTTATAATTTTTTAAATAGTCTGTAGATCGGGTGTTGCAATGCTATATTCGCAATACGCCTGGTCCGTCATCGTCGTTGATCATGAATTACCTGCGAGAAGCAGGTTTTTGGCACGTGGCCACGATAGGCCAGGGGTGCAAGTTGGACCCGAAGTTAATCAGTGCGTTGATAGAGAGGTGGAGACCCGAGACGCACACTTTCCATCTTCCATGGAGAGAGTGTATTATCACTTTGGAATACGTGCATTTGCAATTGGGATTGCCGGTGGATGGGTAAGTAGTCACCGGGTCCGCAACTTCTGGTGATTGGGCAGCCATATGCTACGAGCTTTTGGGTGCTATTCCGGATAACATTTACTAAGGTCAGATCGAGATGGGCTGGTTACGAGACACATTCCCGGAGTCGAATAATGATTCAATGAAATAGAAAGAATACGGTATGTCGAGCATACATTCTTGAGATGATTGAAGGCTATCTGATGCCGGACTTGTCACGAAACCTTGTTCATCTGAGGTGGCTGCTGAAACTCGTTGATTTTAGAGCAGCCGGTGAATTGAGTTGGGGGTCTGTCGTGCTAGCAAAATTATATCGGGAGATGTGCGGGGCGACGCGGCCAAATAAAGCAAAAATTAGAGGTTGCTTATCACTACTGCAATCATGGGCACGGTTTTAATTTTTATTTTTATGTCCTCGAGTCGACCACCCATATATATTCCCACTCATAGCGAGGTAAATTTAATATTAGATTTTACAATTATTACGTAGATTTAAAATATAATTGTATGCTAAAAATTTATTTAATTAGGTGGAACCAATCGGCGAGTTATGTTGGAATACCTACCTCGCTTGAAGATATACGGCTTCTATTAGAGCAATGGCCGGAATCACAAGTAAGTATTAAATAAAATATATTTTCGTAATAAAATAGTCATTTCATATTTCGTATTTAGAATTTAGTATTTCGTATTTCGTATTTAATATTATGTATATAACTAATTTTTTTATCATGTTCAATGGACACCATACGAGGATCCTACAATTCGGGCAGTAATTCTTGAGGAGTTCTTCCAAAATTCGAACCTTTGGCATGTGAAGGTCTCATTGATCAACTATGCCATCGTGGAGATACACCAGTCAGATCGGGTTCTGCATCAATTTATATTCCGACAATCGATTCCCGTGGCACCTGAGGTGCTCGATGTTGAGCACAAAGTCGACTTACGGCGGTTGCATACGGATTGGCCAAGATTTTGGTCAGCATTTATCGAATTGTGGGAGAACCGGTATGATTATATACCTACTCGGGAACCGATCATCATTCCTGAGTTAGCATGCGTGGCGACATACATGCCATGGTTTAGGATCCATGGTAAGCCGTATTTATTGTCGGAAGAGGAGAGGTGACGGCAATTTCGTGAACAAAGGGAACGACGAGGCCCTTTAAATCCAAAGAGAAGGGTTGATGAGACGGGACCATCAACAGCGCCGACAGAACTACCGAGCCCATCAACAACGCCTACATAGTCACCGGGCCCAACACTTCAGTCAACGACACCCACAACACAGCCTTTTCAGACTATGCCAAGTGCGTACCCTAGCCCTTATATGTATCCTAACCCTTATTTCCTTTTCCGAGTCCACGACAGGTTGGAATGCATGACCCGGTTCGAGTCCGTTCCCGACTACTCCGACTAGTCAGCCGATCTTGAGGCCGCCGTCACATGAGGAATCACACGAGGCGCCATCGAGTAGCTCTTCTTTTTATCAGTCTCCTTCGCCTTATGGGATTCAGACACCCCCGACATGGTTTTTGCAAACACCTCCCCAGTCATTATTTTATCAAGGTGGGTCATCCTCCCAACACCCACAACTGACCCTTGCGGAGGAATCGAATCCCCACCGAGGTTCCACAACCCCGCGGAAACTAGAAAAGGAGAAATCCGGTACAGAATCGTCGACCACCCCATGTGGCACCGATTCACCAACACCAACATTGATTCCGACTGCCTTTTTTATTTTTTAATTGTAATTTATTTTTTATATATTTAATAAAATAAAAGTAGTTTTTTTATTTTTTATATATTTAATAAAATAAAAGTTATTTTACTTTTATTGTAATTTAATTTTATATCTTTAAAAAAATAAATTTGTTTATTTTTTATTGTAATTTAATTTTATATCTTTAATAAAATAAAAGTTGTTGTTTATTTTTTATTGTAATTTAATTTTATATCTTTAATAAAATAAAAGTTGTTTGTTTTTTATTGTAATTTATTTTTATATCTTTAATAATTACAATTTTATATCTTTAATAAAATAAAAGTTGTTGTTTATTTTTTATTGTAATTTAATTTTATATCTTTAATAAAATAAAAGTTGTTTATTTTTATTGTAATTTAATTTTTAGTAAAATAAAAGTTATTTTTATTGTAATTTAATTTTTATGTCTATAATAAAATAAAAGTTGTTGTTTATTTTTATTGTAATTTAATTTTATATCTTTAATAAATAAAAGTTATTTTTTTATTTTTTATTGTAATTTAATTTTAATAAAATAAAAGTTATTTTTATTGTAATTTAATTTTATATCTATAATAAAATAAAAGTTGTTGTTTATTTTTATTGTAATTTAAATTTTATATCTTTAATAAAATAAAAGTTATTTTTTATTTTTTATTGTAATTTAATTTTTATATCTTTAATAAAATAAAATTTTTTCTTTATTTTTATTGTAATTTAATTTTTATATCTTTAATAAAATAAAAGTTGTTGTTTATTTTTATTGTAATTTAATTTTTATATTTTAATAAAATAAAAGTTGTTTTTTATTTTTGTAATTTATTTTTTTGTTTAGCGACTTAGTCCTTTTACAAAAGTTCATCATTTTCATTAAGAAAATAAAAGAATTTTCATAGCCATCAAGAGACAAAACTACTAAAAAGACTATCAACTATTTCGATTTGGACACGAGCGAGATGTATGGCCTGGGTTCCTACACCATCCGCATAACTTCCGTTGGTTGGCCGTTTCTCGGATATCCATATTGTTGCATATTCTAGTCGATCAAGGTTGACCTTTTGGTTTGCGCCACAGTTCTCCATCCGGTAACAACTTATGCGGAGTAAGCGATACAGACAACACTTACGTTCATATGAGACTGGTGGGAATACGTGTCTCCACACGTTGTAAATGTTTTCTATTTTATACACTTCGTCAACATAGCTCATGAGATCTAGACGGAGATTCTGACAAGCCACAAGTACATGAGCGCATAGGTAATGAAGTGCATCAAATATCCCACAGTCGCAGGTCCTATTTCTCAAGTGTACACGATATTGCCCGCCAACAATACCTTGGTTCGATCTGTCAAACTTTGTCACACGAAACCATAGGTTGTCGCGATCGTGACACACTGTGTGCATGGTATTGGTCCATACCTTCCCCTTGTTAATTTCTCGCAATACCTTCGCACACCATACATGGCCTCCTTGCATTTGGCCTTTATAACTCGCTGCTCATTTCGGAAATAGTGCTGCTAAACAAAAATATGTCTCTCGCACAACTGATGTTATCGGTAAATGATGTATTCCTTTTAGAATAGAATTTATGCATTCAGCCAAGTTTGAGGTCATATGACCATATCGTAGGCCACCGTCGTATGCTTGTGTCCACTGTTCGAAAGGTATATTATGTAGGTAGTTAGCGCCTTCTTCGTTAACTGAGTGCAAACTTGCCAACATATCGTGAAAACAATCCTTATTGATCTCGCACCTTACCAATATAAGTTGATAGCGAATATTACATACTACTCTTCAATCAAGAATAAATTGAATGTTGCAAACGAAATTACATTAATAGATATTACATACCCATGTTCGTCACTTTCCGTCGTTCACTTATAGATCGATGTTGCTCGTGGTAGTTGGACGCAACATGTCTTAGCCAATATCGATGGTGTGTTCGATGCCACAGGCTTCCCTGTCGCTCTATTGCGGCTAGTATTCTAGGGCCCCGATCTGATATAACGCATATATCAGGTTGGGGGCAGACATGAATCCTTAACCTAGATAGAAAGAAATCCCAGTCATCAGTTGACTCTCCTGGTGTTATTGCAAACACAATTGGAAGGATTCTCCCACTGCCATCCTGTGCCACAGCTAGCAATAGCCGATGCGTATATGTACCATACATAAATGTACCGTCAATTTGTACTAATGGCTTGCAGTATAGAAATGCATCTCGGCATTGCTTAAATGTCCAGAACAGACGCTTGAACACTTGGCATCCACGGAGCAATAGATCGTTGTAGTACGCCGGTTCCGTTTCAAGGTCTGTTATGCTGCTTGGGACATATCTTTCCAGCTCCTAACACCACTGCCACACTTCATTATATGAAGCATCCCACCGACCATGCAACTTTTCCAACGCCTTCTGCTTAGCTATCTAAGTCTTCCGGTAAGAGGGCGTGTACCCCAATTGGCTACGAATATTGCCAATTAAGGCCGACAATATAGTCTTAGGATCCGTCTTCACCGTCGGTATTATTAAGTCAGCCAGCATCTCTGAATCCATTTTCGGGTGATCTTGTGAAACACCTGTCAACGAAGTACGTTAAATAATACAACATTACATAATATAAGTATTATTCAAAAACCTTGAACATCTAGTGATACTGTATTGGCAAGACATGTATGTGGACCTTTGTACTTTTTAATCTCCCACAAGCCTGTCATTTTTCTCAACGAGGCCATGATTTTCCATGAACATGTACCGTCTTGCACTGCACACTTGGCCTCGTACTTATCGAATTTAGATTTAACCACGTTGTAGTTAACCCCGTTCTTAATGCTATATTGTTTCAATGCACCAAGAAAAGTATCCTTATTGGAAAACTCTTTACCAACTTCTAATTTGCCCGAATCCAATGACGAACTTGTACGGTCACGCGTTCTGTGTGATAGTTCAGGAAACTCCAATGCATCGTCTTGAGATAGATCGACATTATACATGTGGGCTGGAGGCGAGTACGCCCTGAATCGCGGATCTTCATCTTCTTCATTTGAACCGCCTTCAACATCTTCAGGTACGGTTGGAACAGGCACCAGTTTAGAAAATTATACAACTTTACACCATCGGGGCTAGACTCTCGAGGTGGATTAACATCGGACTCATCATCCGACCCACCATCATCTGCAACGAAAGAAGGCCCCTCACGGTGGATGTCGTGGGGAGTACATTATCCCTTCTTAAACAACTTTCATAACGTTCCCAATCATATGTGGATTGCCAACCACTAGAAGTTGATGGCGTTCCCAATACGTATTTCTAGTATTGAACGTCAAAGGAAGGATATCCATGTCCCATCCACCAACCGAGTGTCGTGCAGGGGTTGTGTTTTCCATACTACCACCAAACACGGGCACTTCTGTATTTTGCCTCCCACTAACAGAGTGTCGGCTTGGGGTCGTGTATTCCCTCGAACAGTAGTAGATGTTAAAGTCGAAGGAAGATCACTTGGCGATGAAAATTGTACATATACCTCAAGATAGGGTGATTCACTGGCAAGATGAGTCTCCACCATTGCCAACAAGCTCCGAGGACCTTTGATGTCGAATAAGTCATATCTCACCGGATCAACCGAAGCGCAAAATCTGTACTTAATAAACTGAACTATCATTGGTGTTGTTCTGAAGATTTTACGCCTAATTCTTTTGCGAAGTTTTGTCAAATCTATGTTTCGGTTAAAACTTAGTCGTGCTGTGTTCTCCGATAAAAAAATAATACTATTTTCGGTGTCACAAACCTCGCCATCGTAGTAAATAACAGTATTAATACGTTCACTCATCTTCAGTTTCTATTTTACTTTTGCCTCAATTTCTATTATGCAACCTGAAAATAAAATTTGGCTGATTTATAGTATAAGGATTGCCAAAGACTATCAGAGCAAAAAAAGCGTCCACGTGGAGCTTTTTTCAAGATTCTAATCGACAAGTGCATCCTGCTTAAAACGTTTTGGTCACTATTTGTTCAGAAACGTCTTCTCAAAAATTATTTTGCTAGAGACTACTGTAGCAAAAGAGCGTCCAGGTGGGAGCTTTTTCAGTACTCTTACTGACAGTGCATCTTGCTTGAAGCGTTTTGGTCACTATTTGTTCGTAAACGTCTTCTCAAAATTATTTTGCGAGACAATCAGAGCAAAAGAGCGTCCACGTGGGAGCTTTTTTCAAGATTTTGACGACAGTGCATCTCGCTTGAAGCGTTTTGGTCACTATTTATTCAGAAACGTCTTCTCAAAATTATCTTGCCAGATACTACTGTAAAAAAATTCAAATAATTTTTATTTTGCTGATATATTTTTCCTAAAACCCTAAACTTAAAATTATTCTAATTAATTAACCCTAAAATTTAGTCTATTAATTTTTCCTAAAATCCTAAACTCTAATACCTTAAAAATCCCTAAACTGTAGCCCTAAAACCCTAAAAACTCATACCGTAACACTAAAAACAACTGAAAAGCCCATTGGAGGGGTGAAGGGAAAAGCGCGTCCACGAGGGAACGCTTTTGCCACATCAACAAAGCGCGCCCTCAAGGACACTTTTTTGGCTGATGTGGCACAAAGCACGCCCTCGTGGACGTGCTTTTCTAATTCATCCCCTGAAAACGCGCTGACGTGGACAAATTTTGGAAATGACCCTTTCGATAAATAATTAATTTTTCGGCTATTTTCCGTAAATTTTTTTAAAAATTAGTATATTTTAATAAATTGATCTAGAATGTCATACATCATCAATCTTTCCTTTTTATTAAAAAAAAAAATTTTGGTATATTTTGGTTGAAATCACCAATAATTTAATTTTTCCATTGAGTGATAATATTGGCAAAAGGCAATTTGGTCAGCGCCAATCATGGAGCAGAGCTGCTCCCTTCAATTATAATCAATAAGTCGCACTTTTTTAGGACAATACTTTTTTGTTTTTCAGGGAATAATGTTATTATATTTATTGTTTAAATTTATACTTAAAATCTTGATCACCTTAGTTATCTGTTCAATAATTTTGGAACAGTGCAATTTTTATAAAACCAAATTGAATTAAATCAAAATTAACAAGTGTAAATACAAATATGATCTTGGAAAAATCATCTAGTTATGGTTGCTACTTGCTACTATTAGACGGAGCATGTTTACATGATAATAAAAAACAATGTAAAAGATGAAATACAAACATAGTTTTAAATATACAAATATTTTAAATCTTTTATATTGTAAATATAAATATATTGAAATTAACATAGTTTTGTTTTTCAATGCAATGACTAGAGTAGTTCATAATTCTTCCTAACCCTTAAATAATAGAATAATACACTTCAATATATTTGAATTCACGTCTTCTTGCATTAACAACAATATTAATATTAACTGAATTAAGACTCAATCAACCTAAAATTCAAAATTTTAAATTTAAAAAAACAAAATTGCAAGTTTATTATATAATATATAAATATTGTAGGAAGACATAAATAGGGATGTCCACCCAATAGAGTACTAATAGGGCTTCTCCTTTTGTTGCCGCGATTTGAAATTTCCACTTACACATATAGCGAAAGCGAAAGCGAAAGCGATATGTTGGTAAGCGGAGGTTTTGTGTCTTCCTAATGATTAGGGTATAGAGGAGAAATGTAATTAGAATAACTTGGACTTTGAATTAATAATCTCCTTAGCTCAAAAATAATCAAACGCTAAGGAGATTATTAATTCAAAGTTATAAATAAAAATTTGAAACAAACAAGTAATATAATAGTTTTATTTTGAATTTTATAAAATTTTCAAGTGTTATTATATGAAATAAATATAAAGAGCATTTATGTTTGGGTGAGAGTGATGGGTTATGGGTTTTGTTTTGTATTGTATTGTATTGATATTGGAATTTTGTGTGGTGGTGGATTAAAATAGTAGTATTTATTTAAATTATGGAGGGATGGGTTTGCTTAATGCGGTTGGTTTGGGTAAGTGGGAAAGTAAGAATGTGTGTTGGGGAAACCAATTTCTGACACCATCACTTTGTGGGGGTAAAGTAGGGTTCTTTATGTTTGGTTGTAGTTTGAATTTCAGATTCAACTGCCTCGAATGGAACGATCTGAGCTACAATCTTTCAAAACTTAGCCCTTAAGTCTCTAATCTTCTTGTTCAAGCTCACCCTCAGCTTCCCTATTTTTCTTACACGTCGCATCTGTCTACTTTTATCTTCACAATGTGTACTCATGTGTAAAGAACTTTTTTTATCTATTCTCAAACCAATTATAAGTGCTCTATCAACTGTAACCTCATTTTACTGTTTAAACACTGACTTTGTTTAACTTAAAAACTAGTATAACTAGGGGTGTTCATTCGGTTAACCGACCGATTAACCGACTCGAAATGTTATTAACTGAATTAATCGACATATCAAAATTTTTAACCGTTAACCGAACCAAAATTTTTTCAAAAAAATTAACCGAACCGAATTTTTTTCGGTTAATTCGGTCGGTTAACCAAATTAACCGAAAATTATATTTTTTTTAATTTTTGGTTAAAAATTAACCGAATTAATCATCTTAACCGTCTTAACTGATTTAACCGATTTAACTAAATTAATCAATTAATTTGTTTAAAACATTACATAAATCTTTAAATTAATACATAATTGAAATGTAAGTATTTAATATTGTTCATTTGTATCTATTTCTTCTCTCCAAAAATCTCCATTTGCATTAAACCTACAAAAGGAAAAAAACAAGTGCAAAAGTTTAGCGATAATAGAAATATCGCATTTAAAAAATCCAATAATATAAACAAACGAATAAATTATAAGTTAACAAGAATAAGATAGTAAGTATACCCTTCAACTCACGAAAGCTCATGAATTAAGGGTAGGCTCTGATGCATTCCAAGAAAAGTCTAAACATTGAATCAATTAAATAAGTAGGAGTGATATGGTAAAAAAATTTAAAACTATTAAAATAAGACAATAAATATACCATTTTCAATCTTGTCAAGCTCTTGGATTTGTTCTTCAATCTTTTTGATGTCTTCTTGTGATGATGATTTTCGAATCCAATCTTGAGTACACACAAGAGCTTGTACAATTTTAGGAGTTAAAGAACTCCTATATTGATCAAGCACACGTCCCCTGCTAAATCAATGCAGACTCAAGCAACCGTAGAGAAACCGGTATAGCTAACACATCTCCGCCATTTTGAAAGAGTGGGAAATCTAGAACGTTCACTTTCCACCACAATAAAATATCAAAATCTTCAACAAATTCCTCATTAGCCTCAAATTAGATATTTATCCAATTCAGATGTTTTATCCTCACCAAAATTTCCAACTCACGCTTTTTATACAAAGCTTGCATTCGCCTTTTCATTTTTGTTGTGGTTCACTAAGAGAAGCATGTGTTGGCACACTCGATTGGCTACAAGTACTATGAAGTGGAGGCTTATACTCATCAAACATTTCATACAAAGATTCCTTCAATTTTGCATCATTTCACAAGCTTTTTCGAACTAGACATTTCATTAAGTGCAAATTCAAGATACTTTAGTTTTTGTCTAGGATCTAAAACACAAGCAACAAACATAAGCATATTCATCTTATCAATATCACCCCAATACTTATCATACTTCTCTTTCATCTTGATGGCCATAACATTGAAATCAACATTACTATTTAACTGAGCATCTCGTAAAAGAATATCAATTTCAGAAAGCTCATCAAAAAAATTATTGGACGTGACATATGAAGTGCCAGATATACGCAAAGTGACTTCATAAAAATGTTCCAAGAAATCCCTCAAGTTTCTAACATTATCCCAATCATCCACACTAGGCCAACCATCACCCCTTTCAAGTTCAGTCCTAAAATTTGTATCTTGCTCCTCAAATCTCTCAAAAGCTCTCTCAAAGTTCTGAGCAGTATCTAACATTAAGTAAGTTGAGTTCCACCTAGTACAAACATCAAGACACAACATCTTCTTGCACTCTATCTTTTCCACCACAACACACTCCTTAAACTTTTGTAATCTAGATGGAGATTGTCTCACATATCTAATAAATTTCCTAAAAGCGTTCAATGATTTATTCATTTCCTTTAAGCCTTCAACAACAATCAAATTCACAATGTGTGCCATGCATCTCATATGAAGATATTTACCATTTTGAACTAAACCCCTCGAGGGTTAAATTTCTTTCTCAAATAACCAATAGCAACATCATTTGAACTTGCATTATCAACATAACGAAGAAACAACTTATCAATCCCCAATTCAACAAGCATTTCTCAATCACCATCCCAATGGACTCACCCTTATGACTAGAAATTGGACAAAAGTTTAAAATCTTTTATTCAATTTCCAATCATTATCAATAAAATGAGCAGTGATACACAAATAATTAACTCTTCGCAAAGAAGTCCATGTGTCGGTAGTTAAACAAACTCTAGAACAAGAACTTCTCAAAAGTTGTTTTATCTTGGCCCTTTCACCTAAATACAATTGATAAACATCCCTAGTCATAGTAGTTCGTGAAGGAATATGAAACCTAGGACATGCCATAAACATAAATTTCTTAAAACCTTCACTTTCAACAAACTTGAAAGGTAATTCATCAATCACAATCATTTGTGCTAATAGTTTCCTACATGATTCTTGATCAAATCTCCAAGTTGAAAGATTCCCTTCTCCCCCTTCAACTCCCTTTCTAGGTAAAACTAGTTGTCCTTGACTATTTTCAACAACATTACTAGGATTTTTCTTACATGAACCAATATGATATTTTAATGACCCCGTACCATTTTTTTTCATATCACAACAAAATTCCTTTTGACAATAATTACATTTAGCTTTACTTGCACCTCACTATTAATAATCTTAGTGAAGTGAGACCAAACTTCCGACCTTGGAAGAGTGGCTTTTCTTTCCGGTAATCCCTTTGCTTGGCTTGAAGCTCCAACTCCGAATTTTCGAATCTATCAAGTAGGAGGTGTAACACTAGCCTCAATAGATGTTGGTTCGATTGACATTCGCAAGAAAAATAATATATAATAAATTAAAATACATTTATAATATTAAACATATTTTGATGTTGAGTTTTAGAAAAACATAGTTTAGATATTTAACAAAGGTAACATCCATTGCAAAATGCAATTTATAAACCACAACCGCTTAGCAAGAAAGCCAGCAACACCTTACTGCATTAGAATCAAGAACTCATTAATATAAAACAAATGCCATTGATGCCAAAACCATAACAAAACAAATACCATGTACGGAAATGCCTCATGAAAAAGAGTATAAAGAACATCCATTTATCTACCCAAAGAGAAACAAAAGTCCACAGGATTATACCCCAAAATCATGAGCATTTTTTGGAAAGCAACATCGCAATAGCCAATAAGCAGAATAATATCATAACAATTTCACTTCAAAAATCAAAAGTTTAATATCCTTTAGAAAAAGTGGAAACAAGACAAGAAACTTGAATCATATCAACAATACAAGATGAAGATTAAAAAGAAAACTTGAAATTGTCATTAAAATTCATCTAATAACATTTTGAGCATCGATGAAGAATCTAATGAAGCAAACTAATCCTCAATAAGTTCGTTTAATGTGGTAAAGGTAAATCCAAATCAACAAAAGGGGGCGACCCTTTTACATAGCTGATATGCAACAGTGAACTTGTAAATAAACAAAGCAAATAAACAAGAAAGCCAATAATTTATTTTACATTCAACTCTACAAAGAAGCAGAACAGAAATGTGGCTAGCATAGATTTTGATGATCAACATTAACCAAACCCTATCATTAACAAAAAAAATTTCAAAGATTTCTAAAAATCAAACAGATTTGAGGAGCTTTTTGAAGATGGAGGACTGAGAACAGATTCTTAAAAAAATGAAGAAGAAGAAACTCAAACAAAAAGCACGATTGAAACAAGATGCAAAATTTACCCCCCCAAAAAAGGTAAATGGGTACTCGAAAAATGGATAAGGCATTAATATTTAACAAAACAAAACAAAAAAAAAGACCTTGCATGCATCAAAACCAACATAGACAACAGTTAAGTCAAAGTTAAAACATGAAGGGAAAAAGTACCTTGAAAATCAAAACCAAAGCTGTTCTTCCTTTTGTTTAGAAATAGAAGTTGCAGGTTTTAAACTTTTGAAATTAGGGATTGAGAACTTTTGAAGTTGAAGAAGGAGAGGAGAATAGGAGATATCAGATCGTGTGTGTGTGTCTAGCCTTTAAGGGTAATTTTATTTTTAGTTTTAAAATTATTTGAGTTGGGTTTAATTTTTATTATTGGGTTTGGGTTGTATTGGGTTTGGGTTGGTGAATAGAGAATAGTGGGCTTATCTTATAAGCTATTTATATTATAAATTTATTTATTATTTTTTTGGTTAACCGAAAAAATTTCGGTTAACCGACCCTTTTCGAACCGAATTAACCGTTAACCGAAAATTAACAAAATATTTAATCGACCCGGCCGAAAAAATTCAGTTAACCGACCGATTAATCGAATTCGATTGGTTAATCAATTTTTTCTTGGTTTACCCAATTTTGCACACCCTAAGTATAACCCATTATTCTATAATTTGAATACAAAGCTAGTTAATATATACAACTTCCTAGCTAATTGTGTCTATTGATATTAATATTATTATCAATATAAGAAAATAGAGTTTAAATATACTTGAAACGTATCTATTTTTTTATTTAAGTGTTGAAAGAAGTTATGATTAAGTTGTAGATATTTTATAAAAAATATTTCTAAAAGAGTTCTCCTATTCATTAATTCCTAAGTATTTTTTGATCACTTGATAGATGATTTACCTTTCATACTTGTTTTTTCCAAACAACGTTTCACCTTTATTGCTTTATCTTTTCTGTATTATCATTATCAAATTTACACTCTTACCCTTTGTGATTTCCTAAGTAACTTCCCACCTTTAACACTCCCTCTAGCCATCACCTCGTTTCTCCTTCACACCGATTTATTTGTCTTTCCCTTTTTACCTTTTGTCATTGCCAATAAGCCCTTTCTCCTTTACCAAAGAGTGATAAGTGGCATTTTCAAGTTACAATTAGGCACCATATTATCTAACGCCTTTGGATTGGTCGTGTCTTCTCATCTTTTTTTGCCTAACCTTTACATCAAGTCATCAACCATGCATTACCATAATTATAAGCATCAAATAGTTTCTAACCATGGTTTCTCTCCTAATTCTCCATCCCTTTAACACTGTATACAACCTTCCTCCTCTACGCCTCTCCCCTCCCTTTTCATCCAACATCATTCCTTCCAAACACCCATTATTCTCACAAACAAAAAAATGGACAAATCTCCCCTTCATGATTGTAGTTGGTTTGAGAGTTCAAAGTTTGATACTTCCTTAGATAAAAAAAAAAAAAAAACCCTATGGAACACTCAATTGAAGCTAATCTCCATCCTTTCAATAATGTGGTGGTGTATTGAAGCCCTATTATTCACTTCGATCAAGATGAACTTGAACTTAGCAAGGCTCATTAGAGCCATTGTCTTATTGCTCACATTCATGACTATAGGCAATTCTCGATCTAGATCCTACAACCATTAGTCAATAGGATTTGGAATCTCCCTAGGCACATTATTGTTTCATCAAGAGATAACGTTTTCTTCATCCTACATTTTGATTATGTTTTGAATCTTCTGTTCATCTAAGGAAAAGGACCTTGGGCTATTGATGGGACCCTTCTCATGACGTCTGTATTTTTACAGGCAGAATTTTTTGCATATTACTATTAGTGGTTTTAACCATAGCGGGCTTAAGCCCATATGTTTTGAAGTTCAGATGACGGGTTCTGGGGAACTCGTGGTGTGTAACGAATGGTATGCGTGGGAACCTTTTTGCATTGCAACATGTGCACGACATATTCGAATGTTATTGATTTATGCTATGTATTGTATTTTGTTGTATTGAATGGTATCGAAATTAATGATTGTCACTTTAAATGAATGATGTCTCATGCTCATACACCATTTGACATCAATTTGATAATGGTTGTGTAATGATATGAAATTCCAATTATGGTTTTGTGTTCTTTTGTTAATACTAATATGTTTTACTGTATTCGGTATTTATGTTTTTGTTCGTTTAAATAATTGTTCGACTCACACTGAGTTTTTCATAAGCTCACCCCCCAATAGTGTTTAACTTTTCAGGTAAACCTTGAAATTTAGTACCGGACTCGACATTCAGAGGATCACCTTGGACCTTAGATTATTTTTCTTAATAAGTATTATTAAGTCTTTATTGGTTTTGGTTTGTAATTTTTAATTATTTCTGGTTCGTGGCTTGGTAACTTTTCTTTTGAGGATTCTTGCATGCATGGATTACTCAAGCATAATAACCGGATAATGCATGATATTGGGCTTAAGTAAAATTTGATATTGTTCCCTAGTTTCCGCTACATTGCAAAGGAACCGTTTTTAAGAAAATAAATCAATAAGGCAACTAATTTTCCAAAATGACTTGAAAAATGGTTTTTCTGCTGCATTAGTTTAACATCGAGTTTTTTTTAAAGAAGAGCGATAAGCAAATGGTTTTTCTAAAACAACATTGTCAACAATAAAATGAATCCTAGGTATACACGACCTAATGAATGAATGCTTTTAAGTTAACTCAAAGTACAACTATGGTTTTCTTTAAAATGAGTTTATTTAAGGTCTTCAAAAGTAACATAAGTTAGCTTAGCCATTTTGGTGGCTAATGTAGCCTTCTCAATCTAGCCATAACGTTTAGGCCATATTTGGGAGGTTACAGTTCCGATCGACTGTGGGTCTTCCGTAGGGTTGGTAAGGGCAAAACAAACCCTAATGCATGAGATTTACTATTCTGATAGACTGATTTGAGTATTAAGGAAACCGATATGTATGATTTGACTGTTTGTAACAGACCGAATCTGACCCTAATCGGAACGGTGGTTTTGGGACCACGAATCCGAGCTCGAGAAATTTTTAAATGTTATATGTAGTATTTATTATGTATGCATTTATGCGTGTGAAAGTCTCGAGAAAAATTTTATCGCTTGTGTGTTTAATTTAGAAAAAGGACTAAATCGCGAAAAAGGTAAAAGTTGTAAACTATAGTGAAATATACCAAATTGATTGTGGCTTTATAAATAGAAGTCCTAAAAGGGTAATTGACCCATTATTTAAGGTAATGGACGCCATTTATAATGACTAGTGCTTATATCTATATATTATATATATATTATATATTATTATTTTTATTATTACTAGTTAGTGGAGTAATGATTAAGAAAGTATAATTTATGTTGTTTAAAGAAGATAAAAAAACATATTCTCTCCCCACTTACTTCATCTTCTCCACGAAAACAAGGAGAAAGGAAGAAAAAATTTGAACTTCATGGTTGGTTCTTGCATGTCCTCTTAAGGTAAGGAATTTAACTTCATTTTTGTAAATTCTTGCATGGTTGAGCTAGCTATCATGAGTACTTTAAAATACATGTGGAAATTTTGGAGCTTGGAGCTTGTCTTAGTTTCGGCCATGAATGAGTATATTGATCTATTCATGTTGATAGAAGATTCTTTTTTCTTTAAGCTATAAGTGATCAGTTGTAAATGATGTACTAAATTGAATTCATTTTTTTTAGGGAGTTTAAGGTAGAAACCCCAATTGCCGAATATAATATGGCAATTTTAATAATATATGCCGAATGGGATATAAATATATGCATGTGGTGGTTTATGTAACTTTTGATTTCTTGAAGTATTTATAATTTTATATACGTGTATTTGTAAATGTGTATACATACAATTATTGAATGTAACATGGTAAGGGATTTAGTTTATGTAAAGGCCGAATGTGAGTTGGATCATGTATATAACTAAGGCTTTGGAGTTAAATGAATTGATGTGAATTTATTTTAAATATATGTGGATTATGAGGCAAAGTACGATGGAATTTAAATGATTAAATATGAGTATTTGGGCATAGTCAATTGGGAGAGTAGTACAATGATGTGTTTAGAATTGAGATGAATGGAATTCAATTGAATAGACTCTTTTCAAACCTTGTTTAGATCAAGGGAAGAAAGAGTTGGAAAAGGAGCGGGGGAAAGCTAAACTAGGCGAGTGAGTAGGCGGGACATTCTTACCCTACAACCTGCCAAGGTAAGTCCCTAAGCAATCGAATTAATGTGGAATTTCTTTATGTACATGTATATATATATTTAGGTAATATAAATGCCTCCATTTTTATTTTGGCCGAATGTGGTATAAGGCATTTTTGTATGGTAGTTAAGTTATATGGAATCACAAAGTCATGCTCATGTGCAATTGTGATAAGAAGTTGAATATACAACATTTTGGATTCATGATAATCTTACGGATGTGAATTCATGTAGATACACGTACATATATACTTATGTCTATATGTACATCCTTGAGAAAGTCAAATGAGATAGATTGATTTTATATGTGATGGCCGAATGTGATAACATCATGTGAATGTATATATATAATTAAATATTTATATGGATGGATTGGATGATTGAGGTAGGTTTAATGACATGTTGCCGTAGGTATGAAAATGCATGTATTCGGTTTGAATAAATATCTTGGGTTGACTTGTAGATAATTTGTAACACCCTAAAAATCTGAGTATTGATATATTGCATGATTCTTGTTTAGATTATGAAGGAAATTTTTTTTATTATTAGTGCTTATTATAGCCTCAAGAAGAATTAGAATTTATTGGGTATAGAATAATTTTAGTTTTAAAATTTATTGAAGTGGAGCAGTGGCATTGACACATAAGTTAATTAAAGTGTCAAAGTGTAGCATAAGAAGAGTATATGGCAAAGTGGTGTTGGCGCATGAGTTAGTGCATAAGGAGAAGGTTGAATCCTTGTTTAGCATCTAGATGAATTTTATTTTAATTTTCTGCACATGTATAGCAAGTGTCGGCCAAGTGCATATATGGTAAGTGTTGACCATGTTATTTTTGGTTAGCATATCAAAAGATTAAGGAAATTGTTAACTTAAGGAAGGGAATCAAGAAATTAAGGAAAGATATGAAGATATGGGGCACATATCAAGGAAAAGTTATGAAAACAATATCATGGTCATTTGACCATGCATAGGGACGGCAATGTGGACTAAAAGGGGAGCCGAATTTTTGGTGTTAGTTGGCTAGGATTTGAAGTCTTTTGTTTTGATCATTCCTAGCAACCTTGTGCAAAATTTTGCAATTTCTCTTCTCAACTTTTCTCCCTTAGCCGAATTGTGCATTTGGTAAAGCTCTAATTTTGTGACCATTTGGTCATTTTTGTTTATTTCTTTAGCATTTGTTTTGTGCCTTTTCTTTGAGTGCCGAAATCACCCATACCAAAAACCATTCTTTTTCTTTTCTTTTTACCATTGCCGAATGTACCTTGTTCCTAAACCCATCTTTTTCTTCTCTTCTCTTTGGAATCAAAACAACATCATCACCATCTCTTCTTTCATATTTTATTTCTTTTCACTCAAAGTTTCTCCATTAAACTCTCTCATGGCCGAATGCTAGAGTGCCCATAGCCGAACCTTTCTTTCTTTTCTTTGATCATACATAGTCGAATCTTTCTTTAATCACAAACATCTTTATCAATCGATTCTTTTCAACCGTGGAAATATAGGTAAGGGATTCTTTTTCGCTTTCGATTAGTTAATAGTGATATGGCGAATATTGATGGCGCCATGAAGGACCATTTGGATCGAAATAAACGTTCGTTCTATTAACGTTTTATTCGTTATAATATAGTGCAATAACGGAAGATCGGAACTCAAGTGTTCAAGAGAATCGTAGAAACGTTGGAATCGATTTATTGTGGTAAGGAAATCACATCCTTAAAACCTTTAGTATTATTTCGATATTATTTTAGATTGGATTAATGTTCTTTTGATCTTGAAGACTTTCAAAATAGGGAAGAAAAGGGCGGTGTTTAGTTATATTAAGAGGGGCGGATCCACTATTCCCCCTAAGTTTAAACGAAGAGCGGTTTCGGCAGTCCGGGATTTTCTACCGGGTTGCGGACCATCTTCCGAAGGAAGTCAATTATTTGAAGTGGTACGAACTTCCGAGCCTTTATACGTTGGTGGATTCTCAACGTATAACGAACCAATAAACGAGGAGAAACCAAAAATCGAAGTGATTCAAAATCAAGAGGGTAAGGTTTTGGATCTAATAGCGATAATGTAATTTTTATACAAAATAGTGTTCTAACGGATCGAAATATGTTTTAGGTGTCGAGGAGCGAGAAGGATTAGTACTCTCGATATCGAGGTGTGTAACTTCACACTTTTTCTCGGGTTTGGATGTATTGCGATATTGAGTAAAATCGTAAAAACGTTTAGATCGGTTTAAAACGTAATAATTGGTATTTCGACGAAAATACATGAAAACGGCAAAATTGTAGAAATTACGAAAATGCCCTCGAGAGATTAATTGTAAATATGTAAAATTGTATATCTCGTAATAATTGGGCGAAATCAACGTTAGATCGATAATTGGGCCAAAATCTCATAAATTGATAATTGGGCGAAATCGTTAGATTGATAATTGGGCGAAACCTGGACAGATCAATAAATTGGGCGAAATCGTTAGATTGATAATTGGGCGAAACCTCTGATAGATCGATAAATTCAATAAATCTCATTAGATTGATAATTAGGTCGAAAATCATAGATCATAATGGGCCGTAATCTCGTTAAAATTTTTAAACGAATGAAATCCTCGCTAGATTGATAAATGGGCCAAATTCGCAATTTGGGCATAAGTTGTTAAATTGTTAATTGGGCCAAATGTTATTTTGGGCCTTAATTAATTAATAAAAATTTTGGAAATATTGATTCTTGTTAATGGGCCTTTTGATTAAATCATTGTATAATCACATGTTTACTTTGCATACATATTGCATGGGTTGGGAAAATGATGAAGAGAAGAAGGCTGCTGCCAAAATCTAGTTCGGTGGCTCGCCACAAAATTATGGCTTTTGCCTCTAGTTCGGTGGGCTCGCCACAAAAGCAATAAATGGCTATTTGCCTCTAGTTTGGTGGCTCGCCACAAAATAATAATTGGCTCAATGCCTCTAGTTCGATGACTTTGTCACAATCTAGTTCGGTGGCTCGCCACAATTATAAAATGGCTTAAAGCCTCACGATCGGTGTGATGGCGGGGTGGGTTGACTTGATCCCAGGTGTGATGGTTGGTACGAGGTGTGTAGCGGATGGAATTAGGTTTGGGAGGAAAATTCATATTTTCACATGCATGTTATTAATTATGTTTTCATTATGCTATTTATTATGTTATTAATCATGTTGTTAATTTCGCTTATGAGCTCAAGGCCCAAATCCATAATTTGAAAATCGGCCCGATGAACAAAGTAAGTGAGTTATACATCGAGTTCTAAGTAACTCACCCCTTAAATTTTTCCATCTCGTAATGGAAATTGATGTGGACTTGGTAGGGGATGACTTCGTGGAGGCCATACGCAAAACATGGGTTTATTAAACTCGAACTTTTAAATAAGTATTTTACTATTTTGGGTTAATGTAATAAGGGCCTCTATAAATAATTTATGGATTTTTATGTGTGTTTGGTTTTAAACTATATTTTGGACTTTTAAATATGGGCTATGATTATATGTCGTTTTTATTAAAATAAATTTGGGTTTTCAAATATATGAAATTCCTTTATAAATATTTTATTATTGTTAACTCTTAAATAAATTACCTAAGGGTTTTGATAATACAATGTTAATAATGTTTTTTCAACTAATGTTTTCTAATATTCATCCAATTAAAATACTCTTCCGATTTTTATTAAACCCCATAAATAAAAAATAATATTGTAGTTTTCAACTTATTGAAGATTTTAAGATAGCTCGATTCATGTAACAAACCAAATTTAGTCTCAATGCATAGACCGAGTTTGGGGTGTTACATAATTAGAGAATTGGAAATAAAGGAAGAATTAATGATCGAATACGCATTATTATGTATGTTAATCGTTATAAGATGTGAAATCGATTAATATGTTTAAATGTGTGTTGGAATGTTGAAAATGTTGAAAATTGGGCTTTGCGCCTAGTAGGCCTTGTCTTGGTGATCTATTTCGGCTTTGAGCCTAGCAGTGCCTTGTCTTGGTGATCTATTTCGGCTTTAAGCCTAGTGTGCCTTGTCTTTTTGATCTATTTCGGCTTTGAGCCTAGCAAGGTGCCTTGTCTTGGTGATTTAATTCGCTTAATGCTAGCGTGCTAAATCTTGGTGTTTTAAAACTTGGACTTTAAGTCTAGCGGTGTAGGGGGTAGGTGTATATGATTCAATTTAGTGTGTAGCTCGTTATATGTCTGGTGAGTTATATATTTCTAAACTTTAGTTACGAAATGGTAAAGTTATGAAATAAACCATGGAAGCTTAAGTTTATGAAAGTGAATTGGTAAGTTCGGCTATAAGGTATGTATTAAGTATACTTTAATGTTATGATTACAAGCTATGATGATAAGTAACGTAATGATGAAAGAATTCGTAGATCATCGACAAGGTGGAAATTATTTACTTAAAGAAACTAAATGTCCAGGTACGTGTAAGTTTTATAGTTGTGAGAAATGAGGTAAGTTGTTCTACCACTATTTGGCGTTGGTAAAATATTGTATAAGGAAAACATTTTGCATGATTATGTTATGTGTATATGATCTAATTAACAAAGTGTATATATATATATATATATTGGTATATAATCTTGGTTGTATTATTGAAATTTGGCTATTCGGTTAAGTGTAATATGTGAGGA
This sequence comes from Gossypium rotundifolium, assembly GCA_025506655.1. NCBI lineage: Eukaryota > Viridiplantae > Streptophyta > Magnoliopsida > Malvales > Malvaceae > Gossypium > Gossypium rotundifolium. The sequence goes on along the minus strand of CP106733.1, from coordinate 18,005,339 downwards.
TTATGAGAATGTTTGCATAGTTAATCGATGGGAATTATGTGGTTGTTATATACATGGCATTTGAAGTCAATTCAAATAGAGGTACAAATTGTATTAAAACTTTGCATGGATTCGATGAGTTGCGCATTAAAGGTGATATGGGTGAAATATATATATTACGTTGAGGGACTATATTAATGTCTCGTAGCTTTTATAAGAACGTTTCAATATTAGTTATGAATTCATATTTATATGAATAACCATAGGTTCTAATCTTGTTGCTTAAGACTTACTAAGCTAGTAAGCTTACTTTGTGTGTATCCCTTGTTTGTTTTATAGATTTTGTCAAAGCTACGGGCTCAGAGGATTTTCTAGAAGTCAACCACAATCGTCAACTCTTTTGGTACTTATAAACCTAGTTTGAACTTAAGGCATGTATAGGCTAGCTTAAGGTTTGAATGATATTTAGTTGATGTATATAAGCCATGCGAAAATGGCTTGTCTTACTATTAAATAATCCAAGGTTATGCAAGTCTTGATTAAGGTAAGAGTATAAGTTTTGCATGAATGATGAATATGAATGTGTTTAAAATCATGCTAAGCATAATGTTTTGTATATGTATGTTTGATATGTAATCACATGTATGAATCTTTACTAGTTCTTTGGAAAGTGAATATATATATATATATGGGATAGCATATTCGGTTATGAATAACATTGGTGCATGTGTATTATAAATTCAATTGATGAGATTTGGTAATGAAATGATTAAATTATGGTACTATGGTTCGGTTGTATTCTACCTTGATGCATGATCATAAATAGGTAAAATCGGCAATGTAAGCAAGCATACTTGTCGGTTTGGTTAATTAATATGTTTATTATGTCATGCATTTGACTTTAAAAAAAAAGTAGCCCATTTTAGAAGCATATCTTATAGTACATTATTCATGATGGATACATATATATTTAGTTTCATTATTTGATATCTTATCTAGGTATATTAAATATGGCTATGGGCATTTTCGTTCATGGAAAATTTGATTACCAAATGAATAGTGATATGGTTAGTCAATGAAGAATGTTTCTTTGTAAATCTTGGTTAAATGGTTTATGAACGGTATAAAGTAAAAATAAATGTTTAACTACGCTATGAAAGTACATTACATTCATTGTATTCGATCAAGTTTATTTGAGATGTTTAAAAATTGATATGAATTGTACTGTTTAAAAATTGATATGAATTGTACTACGCTTGGTAATGCCCCATAACCCTAATCCAATGATGGATACGGGTTAGGGGTGTTACATTTTATTGGTATCAGAGCTTACGGTTTAGTCGATTCTAGGACTACCGTAGCGAGTGAGAGTCTAGCTATACATGCCTTATTGTATATTTGATGGTGTGGAGACTTCGGACATCTTGAACTGTGTTTATTTTTGTAATGGATCCTGATCCTGATAGAGTCAGAAGCAGACGATGTAGAAGCAGAACGCTTTGATCGTGCGCGGATCGCCAAGATGACTCTCTACCAGTTTCGGGTAGCCACGAGGGGGAGGCTAGACAAGCCTTCTACCAGATGATGAGTGAGTGGTTTACCCAGTTCATTCAGAATAACCCGACTGTGCAACCACCTCCAACCCCAAATAATTCAACTCCGGCACCTTCTGCATCTCAGATAATAGATCCGATGAGATCTAGTAAGCCTTCCGTTGATAAAATTAGGAAACATGGGGTCGAAGAAATTAAAGCTAATGATGATGATATCGCAGAGAGAGCTGAGTTGTGGCTTGATAACACTATTCAAGTACTTGATGAATTATCTTGTACTTCAGACGAATGCTTGAAATATGCTATATCGTTACTTGGGACTTCGCATGTCCTTGGTGAAATACGCTAGTATCAGTGGTTTCAAAAAAAAATGACGTGGGATTTCTTTCAAATAGAGTTTCGCAAGGAATATATTAGCTAGAGGTTCATCGATCAGAAACGGAAAGAATTTCTGGAATTAAAACAGGGCCGCATGACTGTGACAGAATATGAGCCGAAATTTGTCAGATTGAGCTGATATGCTCGAGAGTGTGTATCAACTGAAGCTATCATGTGTAAAAGATTTGAAGACGGTTTGAATAAAGACATAAAGTTGCTTGTTGGCATTCTTGAGATTTAAGAGTTTGTGACACTAGTCGAGCGAGCTTGCAAAGCTGAAGAGTTCGGAAAAGTGTCAGAAAAACTTCGATCAGTTGAAAGCCCTTTTGATCGAAGCTCCAGTGTTAGTTCAGCCTGAATCGGGTAAAGGATTTGTTGTTTATTCTGATGCTTCTTTGAATGGTTTGGGTTGTGTTTGATGCAGGAAGGCAAAGTCGTAGCTTACGCTTCGAGACAATTGAAGCCGCATGAAAGAAATTATCTGACACATGACTTAGAACTCGCAGCTGTTGTGTTCGCATTGAAAATTTGGTGTCATTATTTATACGATGAGAAATGTCATGTTTACTCGGATCACAAAAGTCTTAAGTATTTGATGACTCGTAAAGATCGAACTTGAGACAACGCAGATGGTTAGAATCGTTGAAAGACTATGAGTTGGTAATTGACTACCATCCGGAAAGCTAACGTTGTCGCAGATGCGTTAAGTCGAAAATCATTGTTTGCTCTTCGTGCATTAAACACACAGATGGTTTTGTCAGGTGATAGTTCGATCATAGCCGAGTTAAAAGCAAGACGATATTTATTCAAACAAATTTGTGATATAAAAAAAGTCGACAAAGATATGACCATTAAACGAGTTCGATGTGAAAGTAAGGTAGAGTCGAATTTGAATTGATGAAAATGACCGCTGAAATACAAAGGTAAAATGTGTGTACCGAGGAACGTGGACTTGATTCGGATGTTATTGAATGAGGCTCATAATAGTTAGATGTCGATACATCCGAGTAGCATGAAAATGTATAATAACTTGAAGCGCTTCTTCGGTGGCTGGTATGAAATGGGATATATCGAATTTTGTTTCAAGGTGTTTAATATGTCGACAAGTCAAAGCCAAACATCGATGCCTTACGGATTACTTGAGCCAATTATGATACCTGAGTGGAAATGGGATAGAATTACAATGGATTTTGTGTCAGGTTTGCCTACGACACCGAGTAAGAAAGATGCAGTTTGGGTTATAGTTGATAGACTGACTAAATCAGCTCATTTTGTGCTTGGTTAAATGCACTTTTCACTCGATAATCTTGCTGAATTGTATGTATCACAAATTGTAAGATTGCATGGTGTACCGAGTTCCATTGTGTCAGACAGAGACCCGAGATTTACATCGCGGTTTTGGAAGAAGTTGCAAGATGCTTTAGGTACTAAACTACATTTTAGTACAGCCTTTCATCCGCAGACAGACGGTCAGTCTGAGCAAACTATTCAGATACTTGAGGACATGTTGAGATGTTGCGTTCTCGAGTTGGAAGGTACGTGGGAATGATACCTACCTTTGATTGAATCTGCTTATAATAATAGCTTTCAATCTAGTATCAAAATGGCGCCTTATGAAGCCTTGTACGGGCGAAGGTGTTGAACGCCATTATCTTTGGGTGAGCTCGGTGAGAATAAGATACACGGGTTGATTTGATTAAAAAACCGAAGTAAAGTAGCTATTATTAGAGACAATTTGAAAGCTGCCTCGGATCGTCAAAAATCCTATGCTAATTTGAAACGTAAAGACATTGAATTTCAGGTAGGAGATCGTGTACTCTTAAAAGTTTCCCCGTGGAAGAAAGTACTCCGATTTGGTCGGAAAGGCAAGTTGAGTCCGAGATTTATCGGACCGTATGAAATCATTGAACGTATTGGGCCTATTGCTTATAGATTGAGATTGCCCTCTGAGTTAGAAAAGATACATGACGTATTTCACGTTTCGATGCTTCGTAAGTATAGATCAGATCCGTCTCATGTGATCACACCGACAGAGATTGAACTCCAATCTGATTTGACATATGATGAAGAACCAATCCGTATCTTAGCTCGGGAAATAAAAGAGTTGAGAAATAAAAGAATTCCATTAGTGAAGGTTCTATGGAATCGTCACGGAGTTGAAGAGGCTACGTGGGAGCCTGAAGATTCAATGAGGCAACAATATCGACCTTGTTTAATGGTAAGATTTTCGGGACGAAAATCCTTAAGGGGAGAGTTGTAACAGAATCGAATCGACCCTAATCGAACAGTGGTTTTGGGACCACGAATCCGAGCTCGAGAAATTTTAAATATTATATGTAGTATTTATTATGTATGCATTTATGTGTGTGAAAGTCTCAGAGAAAAATTTTATCGTTTGTGTGTTTAATTTAGAAAAAGGACTAAATCATGAAAAAGGTAAAAGTTGTAAACTATAGTGAAATATACCAAATTGATTGTGGCTTTATAAATAGAAGTCTTAAAAGGGTAATTGACCCATTATTTAAGGTAATGGACGTCATTTATAATGACTAGTGCTTATATTTATATTATATATATATATATTGTATATTATTATTTATTATTATTACTAGTTAGTGGGGTAATGATTAAGAAAGTATAATTTATGTTGTTTAAAGAAGATAAAAAAAAAAACATATTCTCTCCCCACTTACTTCATCTTCTCCACGAAAACAAGGAGAAAGGAAGAAAAAAATTTGAACTTCATGGCCGGTCTTGCATGTCCTCTTAAGGTAAGGAATTTAGCTTCATTTTTGTAAATTCTTGCATGGTTGAGCTAGCTATCATGAGTACTTTAAAATACATGTGGAAATTTTGGAGCTTGGAGCTTGTCTTAGTTTCGGCCATGAATGAGTATATTGATCTATTCATGTTGATAGAAGATTTTTTTTCTTTAAGCTATAAGTGATCGGTTGTAAATGATGTACTAAATTGAATTCATTTTTTTAGGGAGTTTAAGGTAGAAACCCCAATTGCCGAATATAATATGGCAATTTTAATAATATATGCCGAATGGGATATAAATATATGCATGTGGTGGTTTATGTAACTTTTGATTTCTTGAAGTATTTATAATTTTTATATACGTGTATTTGTAAATGTGTATACATACAATTATTGAATGTAACATGGTAAGGGATTTAGTTTATGTAAAGGCCGAATGTGAGTTGGATCATGTATATAACTAAGGCTTTGGAGTTAAATGAATTGATGTGAATTTATTTTAAATATATGTGGATTATGAGGCAAAGTACGATGGAATTTAAATGATTAAATATGAGTATTTGGGCATAGTCAATTGGGAGAGTAGTACAATGATGTGTTTAGAATTGAGATGAATGGAATTCAATTGAATAGACTCTTTTCAAACCTTGTTTAGATCAAGGGAAGAAAGAGTTGGAAAAGGAGCGGGGGAAAGCTAAACTAGACGAGTGAGTAGACGGGACATTCTTACCCTACAACTGTCAAGGTAAGTCCCTAAGCAATCGAATTAATGTGGAATTTCTTTATGTACATGTATATATATATTTAGGTAATATAAATGCCTCCATTTTTATTTTGGCCGAATGTGGTATAAGGCATTTTTGTATGGTAGTTAAGTTATATGGAATCACAAAGTCATGCTCATGTGCAATTGTGATAAGAAGTTGAATATACAACATTTTGGATTCATGATAATCTTACGGATGTGAATTCATGTAGATACACGTATATATATACTTATGTCTATATGTACATCCTTCGTAAAGTCAAATGAGATAGATTGATTTTATATGTGATGGCCGAATGTGATAACATCATGTGAATGTATATATATATAATTAAATATTTATATGGATGGATTGGATGATTGAGGTAGGTTTAATGACATGTTGTCAGTAGGTATGAAAATGCATGTATTCGGTTTGAATAAATATCTTGGGTTGACTTGTAGATAATTAGAGAATTGGAAATAAAGGAAGAATTAGTGATCGAATACGCATTATTATGTATGTTAATCGTTATAAGATGTGAAATCGATTAATATGTTTAAATGTGTGTTGGAATGTTGAAAATGTTGAAATTTGGGCTTTGAGCCTAGCGTGCCTTGTGCTTGGTGATCTATTTCGGCTTTGAGCCTAGCGGTGCCTTGTGCCGATGATTTAATTCGAGCTTAATGCCTAGCAGGCTAAATGGGTGTTTTAAAACTTGGACTTTAAGTCTAGCAGTGTGGTGCCGGTGTATGTGATTCAATTTAGTGTGTAGCTCATTATAAACTGGTGAGTTATATATTTCTGAACTTTAGTTACGAAATGGTAAAGTTATGAAATAAACCATGGAAGCTTAAGTTTATGAAAGTGAATTGGTAAGTTCGGCTATAAGGTATGTATTAAGTATACTTTAATGTTATGATTACAAGCTATGATGATAAGTAACGTAATGATGAAAGAATTCGTAGATCATCGACAAGGTGGAAATTATTTACTTAAAGAAACTAAATGTCCAGTGCGTGTAAGTTTTATAGTTGTGACAAATGAGGTAAGTTGTTCTACCACTATTTGGTGTTGGTAAAATATTGTATAAGGAAAACATTTTGCATGATTATGTTATGTGTATATGATCTAATTAAAAAGTGTTATATATATATATTGGTATATAATCTTGGTTGTATTATTGAAATTTGGCCATTCGGTTAAGTGTAATATGTGAGGATTATGAGTATGTTTGCATAGTTAATCGATGGGAATTATGTGGTTGTTATATACATGGCATTTGAAGTCAATTCAAATAGAGGTACAAATTGTATTAAAACTTTGCATGGATTCGATGAGTTAGCATTAAAGGTGATATGGGTGAAATATATATAATCGGCATTGAGGGACTATATTAATGTCGTAGCTTTTATAAGAACGTTTCAATATTAGTTATGAATTCATATTTATATGAATAACCATAGGTTCTAATCTTGTTGCTTAAGACTTACTAAGCTAGTAAGCTTACTTTGTGTGTATCCCTTGTTTGTTTTATAGATTTTGTCAAAGCTACGGGCTCAGAGGATTTTCGGAGAAGTCAACCACACTGTCAACTCTTTTGGTACTTATAAACCTAGTTTGAACTTAAGGCATGTATAGGCTAGCTTAAGGTTTGAATGATATTTAGTTGATGTATATAAGCCATGCGAAAATGGCTTGTCTTACTATTAAATAATCCAAGGTTATGCAAGTCTTGATTAAGGTAAGAGTATAAGTTTTGCATGAATGATGAATATGAATGTGTTTAAAATCATGCTAAGCATAATGTTTTGTATATGTATGTTTGATATGTAATCACATGTATGAATCTTTACTAGTTCTTTGGAAAGTGAATATATATATATATATATATGGGATAGCATATTAGGTTATGAATAACATTGGTGCATGTGTATTATAAATTCAATTGATGGGATTTGGTAATGAAATGATTAAATTATGGTACTATGGTTCGGTTGTATTCTACCTTGATGCATGATCATAAATAGGTAAAATCGGCAATGTAAGCAAGCATACTTGTCAGTTTGGTTAATTAATATGTTTATTATGTCATGCATTTGACTTTAAAAAAAAAAGTAGCCCATTTTTAGAAGCATATCTTATAGTACATTATTCATGATGGATACATATATATTTAGTTCTGTTATTTGATATCTTATCTAGGTATATTAAATATGGCTATGGGCATTTTCGTTCATGGAAAATTTGATTACCAAATGAATAGTGATATGGTTAGTCAATGAAGAATGTTTCTTTGTAAATCTTGGTTAAATGGTTTATGAACGGTATAAAGTAAAAATAAATGTTTAACTACGCTATGAAAGTACGTTACATTCATTGTATTCGATCAAGTTTATTTGAGATGTTTAAAAATTGATATGAATTGTACTACGCTTGGTAATGCCCCATAACCCTAATCCAACGATGGATACGGGTTAGGGGTGTTACACTGTTTTGTTGAAGATGTATAATAATTGTATGTGAGCATGCGGGACATATTAATTTTGTTATATCTGTTTATCTGTTATCTGTATCTGTATATGAGGTGGGATTTGTATATGTGGATGAAGTATTCTATGAGGCAACATTTCGTCGATATACTCGTAGCTTGGCTACAAACTATTTTGATAAGTGTCTTTTAGACACTGTATGGTGTGTAGGGATGGGTGCATGTTTTATATCCCATATGGTGTGTTGGGATGGTCGGAGTTGGTGTGTAGAGGATGGGGGTAAGACTTTGCATATCTGCATAACTCTGATATATTCTGGTTCTGTTAAGGACTATGTCTGTATCTGTTCTGCTGGTGAGAAATCTAAATTTTTATGCATGTATGTTTTCCATTGAGTTACACACTTAGTTTTGGAAACTCACATCTGTTTGTCTGTTCTGTTCAGGTAATCCTCAGACATAGACATGTTAGTGCGAGGGAGGTTTAGTGGTGACCACTAGTCCGCGAACTATTTTTATTTAACGATTTTATTTAAATTTCTGGTTTTTTTCGAGTATTGTAATTTTGGGACTCTCTAGACTTTTGGATTTTCTTTGGGTTTTGTTGTTGGTTTTGGTTTTGATTATGATTCTGCGATGCATAACAAATAATTTTTCGAAAATAAAAGTCTCACATAAATAAACGTTTTGGAAAATATGAACTTGGTTTTCAAAATATAACGACTTATAAGATTGCCGCTGCAAACTATATTTTTCTGAAAAAACAAACTATCGACGGTTTCAGTAACGAATATGATAATAAATACGTTTTTAAAATATGGACTCCTTTTTAGCAATAAACTATACGACGTTTTTAGTGTGATAAGATTAGATTCGAAACCCTTCTTCGTAACACTCCCAGATTCGGCAATAACATCTATGCCGAGTTTGGGGTGTTACACTCATTATTAGTTATACTCAATAAATTCAATTACAAAAATCTATTAGTCAAACATTTCAAAAATAGGTTACAACAATTTAAACATGAATACATTTATTTCAATTTGACCCCTCAAATCACTAATGTCCGTGTAACACCCCTAACCTGTATCCGTCGTCGAAACAAGGTTACGGAGCATTACCAAATTTTTTAGAACATTTACAATTAATTCATAAAATTTGCTATTCATATTCAAAATCATACATAATCAATCATATTATCCCTCAAATCGACCCTCGAGACCCAAATTATGCATTAGAAGTAAGTTGGGACTAATCCGAGAACTAAGAAATTTTTTGCAAAATTTCAAAATTTTTCTCAAGTACAAGGGTCACACGTCTGTGTGGGTAATTCGTGTGGCTCACATGATCAAATGACATAGGTCATGTAACAGCCCGTTTTGGGGTCAAATTAGAATAATAGTTTGAGACCACAAATATTAAGTAGAATTATTTATTTTATTATTTCTTTAAGGTCTATAGTATAATTGAATGATTACATGAAAATTTCGTTAATAAATTTTATCGATAAGGTGTCCAATTTGACTAATAGGACTAAATTGCAATAGGTGCAAAATGTGTGTTCTAGAAGCTAGAGGTGTCTAATTGCTATGAAATTTTAAATTGGAAGTCCTTAAATGGTAATTAGACCATTATACTTTAATATGGATAAAAATGGACATGGTTAGGTGAAATTTCAAAGTTATGAATTAAGGGCATTTTGATCATTTGGTAAATAAAGACAAAATAAAACAAATAAAAGATGTTCATCTTTCTAATTTCATCCCCCATAGCCAAATTTCAAGGGTCACCATAGCTAGGGTTTTGGCCAAGCTTCCAAGTTTGATTGTAAGTCTATTCTTGTCCTATTTTTAATGATTTTTATATTTTTGAGATCGATGTTACCTAATCTAGCTATTTCAAGGACTAATTTGAAAGAAAATCAAAGTCTAAAATTTTACCCATGTTAGATATTTGTGTATTTTGATGTTTAATGGTAGAAAATGTATGCTTGGTGTTAGATAAACATCATTTACCAAGTGATCTTTTATGAAAATGTTAAATAGGGACCTATTTGTAAAATTTGTGAAGTATGTGTAAAAATGTGAATAAATGAAAAATGTGAGTTGTTATGAGCAAGGAATAGGTTCAGTTAGGCTTGGGTGTGATGAAATTGAATGAAAATAATTTTACGAGCCTGGGGAATAAAATGTAAAATGAAAGGGCAAAAAATGTAATTTTTGCCATAAGGTGTTTTTGGGATTAAATTGAATAATGTGATGATTGAATAAGTTAAATGTGGTATTATAGATCAAGAAAGACGAGGTCCTGACCTAGATCGGGGAAAGAACAAAGTTGTGGACTAAATCGAACTACTAGCCATTTTGTACCGAGGTAAGTTCGTATGTTAAAAATAAGCTTTAATATGATTGCATTTTATTGCTTTAATATTGCTTGAACTATTTGTTTAATTAATGTGGATGAGCTTAATCCTATGAATGAGTCCGAAGACGAATCGACAAGCAAGAAATCTCGTTTGAACCTTAGGAATAGGGTAGGATACAAGTGACATGTCACTAGGGTTAGTATGTGTTATGTGATTATGTGATCCGGGTGCTGGTCTTGTATGTCCTACCAGTGGCTGAGTATACCCGCATGTGTTGCAGATACTTGACAGCTTGTGTGAACATAGCACGGTGTAGCTACGTCTTGATTGACAGCTTGTGTGAGCACACCCGTTGATAGCTCGAGAGCGAGCAACTATGTGATATGAGTTTGAGGTAGCATTGGCTACATATGTGGCACTTAGCATGCAAGAATCCTCGAGTATCCGACATTATTATTCCGAGTGGTTCACGGGTATGCCAAAGATGAGAATGTGTGTAAATTCATTTCGAGATGGTACAGGTACGTACATAAAGCTCATACCTATTAAATGCTTGAAATAATGAATATGAGGTAAGTTTTGTGTTGGAATGAGTTATGATCATGAGACTATGGTAAATTTACATTTAATTATGTTATATTATTGAATGTTATATGTACGATAGAGTTGCTTATTTCTTGCATACGAGCTTACTAAGCTATATAGCTTACTCCGTTTATTTTCCATGTTTTATAGTGTCACCAAGCTAACTCGGATCGGAGATCGTTAGAGATTTGCCTCACACTATCAAAACTGTTATTTGGGTATTGATGATCTTAGTATTTTGAAAGTATGGCATGTTTACAGGCTTGGCCACTTTGTTATGTGTGTCATTATGATTTTAGCCAATGTATTGGCTTGTAATTGTTAAAGGTTCGTTTTGATATTTGGCCATGTAAATTAGCTTATTTTGGCTAACATGGTTGTAAGCCTAAGTATAATCATATATGTGCTAATGTTTTTGGTGATATGGTTATGGCATGCTTGGTGAATGATGGAATTTGATTCATAGCATGAATGTGAAATGTTTGGAAAGGTGATCTATTGATGAAATGATAAATTTGTCTACAATTAGGTATCCTGAAAGTAGTCAATTGTGGCTTAGTGAATGTGAAATTTGCATGATTGATTTAGGGCATAATAAATGTTGTAAGTATGATAGATGTTGATATTGTATTGGCATGTGTTAGTCATAATTGTGGAGGTTTTGGTTGCCTAAGTATATTGTGCTTTGTGCCTTTGAATTGGTGTAAGTGTATGTTTGAATAAGGGTGGCAAATGGCTTGGTAAATAGCCTTTATTTTGTCCACACGGGTAGACACACATGCCTACCCATGCGTGTGTCTAGGTCGTTGCATGTGTTTCAGCCGTGTGTCCCCTGCACCTTAATTTTGAGAAACAGAATGCTCAGAATTGAGCACACGGGCAGAGACAGGGGAGTGTGTCTCAGCCGTGTGGATGGCACGGCTTCGAACACGGGCGTGTGCCCTAGCCGTGTGAAGTCTGCACCTATTTTATGAAAATTAATTTTCCACACGGCCTAGCACACGGGCGTGTGACTTGGCTGTGTGATCTCAATTTGTTCATGGGTTACAAGTCAGAGAGTTACACGGGGTTGGGACACGGGTGTGTTTGACCACACAGCTTGCCCACACGAGCATGTCCCATATCCATACGGGCGTGTGACCCTTGTATAGTGGAAAATTTTTGAGTTTTGTAAAAATTTCTAAAGTTCTCGGTTTAGTCCCGAACCACTTCCAAAGCATGTTTCAGGCCTCGTAGGCTCATATTAGGGACTTTATGATTAATTGCAAATGGTTTTAATTTGGACGCAAATTTATGACTCGGATTTGTATGATTGCTTGTAATGTAAGTCAGGTAATGCCTCGTACCCTGTTCCGGCGTTGAATACGGGTAAGGGGTGTTACAGGTCACACGACCGGTCACCAACCTGTGTAACTCTCTGACTTGTAAAACATTAAGGTGCAATTTTCGCATGGACAAGACACACGCCCGTGTTCTAGGCCGTGTAGCACACAAAGCTAAAACACACATCTGTGTCTCTGCCCATGTGCTCAATCATGAGCATTCTATTTCTTAAATTTAAGGTGCAGAGGACACACGGCTGGACTACATACCCATGTACCAGGCCATGTGTCACACACGGTCAAGACACACGCCTCGTGTGTCTGCCCGTGTGGACAAAAATATGTCATTTTAAGGCCACTTTTCTCACCCTTTTTAAAATTTACCTACATATAACATTTGTACACACCAATATATCCCAACAAAACAACTAATTGAAGTCAATAATTCATATTTTTAAACATATTTTAAGCATAGTTTATAACCACATTACTCAAATTATTTGAAACATTCTATGTTAATTCTACTCATCAAATACTAAAACTACTACTAAATATATGCACATACATATTTATATATATAAGTCCTTCAAAACCATATTTCAATTATATCTCTTTTTCAATCCTATACATGAAATATAAACCATAAGGTACTTAAGGTACTTAGCAAAATCTACCAGAGAAAATCTGGATAGTGTAGGCCAATGTGATGATTTAGTCCTCCTAACTATTGTGAATCTACACCAAACATTAAACACACAGGAGTAAGCTTAAGAAAGCTTAGTAAGTTCATAGGCATAAAATGTAAATCTTACCGATCATACTTTAATAAATCATTTAACTAACATTTCGCTAACATTTCCTGTCATTCACAATTCTAAATGATGAATTCGCTATATTAAGCTCAATTCCATTGATAACTAAAGTTCTATCATATTAACTCATGTAACACTTACCAGATTTTGTTAAATTAGAGAACGTCTTACAGATTTGAGTACATCGTTTAATTGATATCACAATCCCACTATGTTATTTCACAATTATTTCCATAGCCTTGCTATGGTCTTGCACTAATGATGCCATAACCTAGTTATGGACTTGTACATGTACACTTACTGCCATGGTCCAACTATGGTCTTACGTTCACTGTGCCATAACTCAGTTATGGACTTTTCACTAAAATTCCATAGCCCATCTATGGTCTTACATTTACACTTTGCCAATGACTTTATCCGTCAATTCATCACTTGTCACTTCACTTGTCACTGAACGATTGTACTCAATACAGCTTTCTACTCAATTTGAACATTCAGCCCGAATTTCACGTTTTTACAATGGTTATAATTCAATATCAAACATATAAAATTATACATTATATCAATGCTACGTTAACAATTAATCATAAAATTCAACCATATGAACTTACCTAGACCAATTTGTAAAGTTTGTAGAAATTTCAGGGTCTATTCTGTTACTTTTTCCTTTCCACGTTTATCTTCGGTTTCTTGATCTATAATATAAAAATTTTCACTCATTAGCATTTAATTCAATTCTAATTCATTTCACACTTTATGGCCATCAATTTTCAAAATTACACTTTTACCCTAAATTTTATAATTTTTATAATTTAGTCCCTGATCAATTAACCTATCAATTAAGCTTATTTTTATCAATTAATGCTTTATCCAACTATTTTAGACTACTACACAGCCTTTGAGATTCAAAATTTCGGCACCAAACCCTAATTCCTAACTTTTCACAATTAGGTCTTAAAATTCATTTTCTATTAAAATCACTTGATAAAATCATCATATAATGAATTCAAAGCTTCAAATCCATGATAATTTATCATAAACATACAGCAATCATCCATTTCAACTTTCAAAATCACCCATAGAATCAAAAACTAATGAATTCAATAGGTGGACCTAATTGTAAAAGTCACAAAAACATAAAAATTACAAAGAAAAAGAAAGAATTTAACCCACATGGTGTAAAAATATGAAAAACCAGCTTCTTTCAGACCTCCTATTGCATTTTGGCTGATGAAATATGAAGAAATCTCTAGATTTTTTAATTTAGTCTTTATTTTATTTACTTAATTTGTAAAATTTCCAATTTTGCCCTTATTTCACATTGTTTTCTTACTTATTTCTTTGCCCATACCATGCAGCCCATTTAAGGGTCTAATTGCCTTTTAAATCATTCTTTATTAGACACTTAAGCTATTTAATCACTTTAGCAAGTTTTACACCTTTTACAATTTAGTCTTTTTTAATTAATTAACTATCAAAACGTTAAATTTTTCTGACGAAACTTTAATACTAACTCAATAACACTCCATAAATATTTCTAAAAATATTTATAGCTCGGTTTATGAATTTGAGGTCTCGATACCTCATTTTCGACCCAATTTATCTAATAAATTCTTTTAAATCACAAAATTCACTAATTCAAAAATACTTTTAATACCATACTTGACTCATAATTGTCAATTTATTTAAATTTTCAAACACACTCGTCGGATTTAGTAATCTCGAATCATTGTTTCCTACACCACTGAAAATTAGGCTGTTACAGTCCGCAGTGCTCGTATCTCACAATTTACTCAATTGAATTTAAATTCGACTTCATAAATATAGTGCAAAGACCTTATATTACTATTATTCACTATTATACCTCAAATTTTTTATCCCTTACAATTAGATCCTTATTAACGCGTAATTAATTCTATAATCTAAACTCGATTCAAGCTTATACCAACAATTCCCACTATCTTTCAAGCATGTTGTTAGCATAACCAAACTTAGTTCTATTCATATTCATGTTTTCAATCTTCAATACTTTATAAAATCAATAATGGAAATTTGAGAAGAACTTCATTATAACATAAACTAACAATTGAATTAAGCCTATCGAGCTTTCTTAATCAAAATTCCATGAGCAATTTTGTAAAATGTGTTCACTTAACTCAAGTTAATTTGCCCGAATATGAAAGAAACTCAACCCTTATTTTTCTTTGTTTCATAGTTAATTGAAGATGAACAAGAAAAAGAGAAATGTGCTTTCATTTTCCTTCCACTAACACACACATATTTGTATAAATTGAACTGTAACACCTTAAACCCAGCCAAGACGTTACAGCCAAATCTGGAAGGATATATCAGTACGTGAACATTTTACTTTCCATAGTGTTAGTCATTATGAAATCAAAAATAAAAAAATTATCAAAATTTATAAAAAATCGCCACAATTCCTTGACATGAAAATTTTGTAATTTATTAAAACGTTTATATGAACTTATTAATTGTAAACTGAAAACCCAGCTTTATAAAAACATAACACTTAAGTCACTTGCTTTGTAAAACTTGTAATTCTGAATAAAACTTTGCAGTGGAAAATCTCGAAGTTATTATTAGAAAACTATGATTTCGACAAGTGAAAACGTTTAAACTAGCCGATTGAGCATATTCTAAAACTTATTAACTTTCGTAAAACCCAAATTGAATTCTTGTAGTAGAAAAAAAATCTTTGTTTGTTTAATTTTGAAGACTAGCAATGATTGCTGATTAATAGATATCATGCAGAATAACTTTAACTAAGTAACAAAAACCTAAAACCAAAATTTAAATCCAAGAGATTAATTCTAAAGCCAAAAGTTTCAAAAATTAATTTATTAACCAAAACATATCATTTTATGTGAAAACCAATCTGAGCTCCTGCACGCTGTCCGGTCCTAAAATAGCTGATTACCTTAAAAGATCAATACAAAAAGGTGAGCTAACAAGCTCAGTGTGTAACTAAATCCAAACAGAAACACAAATAACATAGATACCAATTAAACATTCCAGAGAATTTCAACAAACTCGCATGTCAAAATCATGTATGCATGATTATGTCAATGCAATATTTTCAGAAAATGAAATAAAAATTTTGCAGAAACCTTCCTACCTAACTCCGCTACATGTCAAATTAGAATTCCCCAGAACTCGTCCAACTAACACATCAATAAATAATTGTGGATAATGCCACCAAAATTGCAGATAAATTGCCAAATTGTAACACCCTTAACCCTAAACCGTCACCGAAATAGGGTTACAGAGCATCACCAGACTTTTCAGAACAATTGCAAAACATTAAACAGATAATTAGCATACATTTCATAATTAAATCATAATGTCTCTTTTATGGGTCCTTGAAGCCCAAAACACGTATTAGAAGCCAACCGGCACCAATTCGATACTCTAGAGATTTTTCATATTTGATATTCAAATCAATTCAAATCTCTCACATTCAATCCAATGCAAGTTTGTACCAAATTATGCCATATTCATAAGTTTATCATCTTGTAAAAGCCCAATTTTGACCGAGCTTTAAAATAAACTTAAAAATAAAACCAGTGTTTATTTTAAACAGTCCAATTACAAACCCAATAGCCTAGATTTTAATTACCCACCAAACAAACCCAATTCCTATACTAACCCATTAGACCCAAACTCGGAAGGCCCAACAGACCAAATGATCGTTTCAAAATTTGGAAACCCTGAAACTAGGGTTTCTACCTTACATGACCTTGCAAAAAGTTAACAGCTTGCGCCAAACGCCGCACCCGTCAGCCCTCGATTACCCCGCCATCAACGCAGTTAGCCCCTTGCGCTTTCGTCTCACCTGCAAACATGGAAAGGACATCGACAGCAAGCAAATATAGCAAAAACAGAAAGAAATTTTCATATTTATTTCTAGTTTATTTTTAGGGTTATAAATAACCCCAATAAATCTGTAAAAAGAGGACTCACGGAGCCAAAAAAAATACACAAAGGATCAATACAAAAAAAAATTCAAAAATAAAAAAGCAGAGGTGATTTCAAACAGTTCTATTTTATTTTCCGAATCTTTTCTTTACCTTTTTTTTTGCTTTCTTTTCCTTTTATATAACGAGGTTACAATATTTAAAAAAAAAGAAGAAAACTTTTACCTTTTTGGGAATTATGGCCACCGCGCACGGTGGTCGGCGACGACGGCGAAAGGCGGCGGATGGCGACCGAGAACTCACTGGGAATCGCCAGCGAGAGAAAAAGGGAGCAGCCTTTCTGTTTTTTTTTTCTGAAAATGAAGGGGAGACTGATTTTTGTAAAAGAAATTTTGCTTTTATAAAGGACCCAAAACGGCGCCGTTTAGGGCTTATCTCAGTGGCCTTAAAACGACGCCGTTTCATGGATCTGACCCGTGCGACCCAACCCGCCATCATAGGATCTGTGTGTTTTTCAGTTAAAAGGGTTTAATTTCTACTTTGGCCCTTCCGTATTATTCCAGTTTTACAATTAAGTCCTATTATACTTCTATTTTTTAATTTAGCTCTAAAATTTACTTTCTGTTTCAATTTAATCCGTCTTCCTTTATTTTTTTAAATTTAATGTTATATTTAAATTATTTTATTATATTAAAATTTTACATTTTTTGTTAATTTTGTTAACAATACATATATAATTTTGTATTATTTTTTATTTCTTTAATTATTATTATATATTACTTGGTTTAATAATTTATATATTTAATTATTATTTTATATATCTTTTACTTGTTAAATAATTTATATATTGTTATATTTATATTTTATTTATTATATATTTTATATATTATATATTATTATGTTACATTTATATTGTTTCTAAAACTTTATTTTTTATAAAATTTATTTATATTACTTAATATATTTTATTTATATTGTTTATATTATGTGTGTAAATTTAAGATTAGTGTATTATATGTATTATTTATTATTTTATTTTGTTATTTTAATTTTCATTACCATTATTTTTATTTCAATTATTATTTTATATTAACCTATATTATTATTTTTATTAATATATTTTTATTGTACTATTATTTTTACTTCAATTATTTTAGTTGTATTTTATTTTGTCTATGCTAGATGTTAATGTACTATAATTGCTTTAAATATTTATGTTCGATAATGTATAAATGCAATATTGTCACATGGTTGGTGTTTAAAATAAAATACTTTTTTTGTAAGATTAATATTTTATTTAAAGATTTTTAAAATAAGGCAATGTTTTGGTATTTAGAAATTAGAAATAGTGCCCAATCGTCTTTGGTTGCGATTTTTCGTTTGGCTAAGTAACTAAATATCCTTTTAACAAGTTTTATAAATTATGAGATGACTTTAATTACGAGGGTTTAAAAATGTCATGTCCAATCGTCTTTGGATGTGATGTTTATATTCTTCGAATAAAGAAATCTCAAGTTTTAAATAATATAAAACTTATTCTTGAGAATTCAAAACGTTGTATCCTAATTTATTGGGTGTGATATTTTGTGTCTCGAGTGAAACACCCCTCACCCTACCACGAGCCTGAACCGGATCTGGTATGATCCTAAAGTAAACCGATTTCAAAATCATTTTCGATACTTAGAGAAAATTGTAAATTTTAGGAAAACTATTATTTTGAGTTGGGCTTAGATTGAAACCCATTTATTTAATCTTGTAAGCCCATTTAATTAAATACATCCAATACAGCTTCTTAGCATGAAGCTTAACAAGAAGCAAACATAAAATATAATCCACTGGGCCTTAAGGCCTTATTACATCAAGTAAAACCCAAAATAGAATAAAGGTAACTAAAAATAAAATTAAGTCCAAAATAAATGAAATTTTTGCATGTAGCATGGCCACCTCATGGTCCACCGCCCATTAAATCACTTGCTCATCACCGAAAAATAATTCCCACAATGGGGTGAGTCAACAGACTCAATGTGCACACAATACTATCATTCAATAAATCGGGCATTCATGTTCAAATCATTAAGTCCATACAATAATGAAATTATGATGCAACCCAACCCAATCTTAATGGTCCATCCGCTACACACCAATTCGTACGCCATTCACACCGTGGGGACTAATAAGTCAACCCTCCATCCGCTACTCTCCACGTTGTGTCATTAGACACTATAATCAAATTTAAACGTTGTGTCATTAGACACTATTGTAACGAAGTTACCAAAATTTCGCAATGTGACCGTAGTCAACATATTTAGTTGGTGAGACCAAGTCAACACCTTCGTTGGTGAGACCAAGTCAACACTGTTCTCCCCTTTCACATAAATACCGAATGCCCCAAAACATATATATATTGCATAACTTAATTTCATGTTCATATTCATATATTCGCATGTTATTAAATAACATTTTTCACAATCCTATCAGAAGTAGGAAACGTACCTGGGTACTTTTTGCCACATTTGTGGTACATAGCCACATTCACATTATTATTCATATCATATATTAAAATATTTAGCCATATAATATCGAAGGATAGTAAGGGTACACACCTTATTCGCTTAAATGAAAGTTCCTTGAGATCTCGAAATTCCGATCTAATCTTTAGATCTAAAAATTCCTATATTCGGCCCACCAAATAAAACACATTAATAAACCCTTTTGTCTTAAAACAAAACCAAATCCTAGTAGGATTTGTAAGGAAAAACTCACCTTTGTCGATTTGGTGTTTATACAAATCCCGAAGGTTTGGTTTTTCCTCTACCTGATATTCGGCCAACCATGTATTTCATTATGGGTTAGTTTTTCAGCTTTTCAAAAATTAAGGAATGGATCTAGATAATCTTACAACCATTGGCCGAATATTTTAGAGGCTTACCTTATAGATTTGAATCCCAAAGTTCCTTTTGTCTCGAATATCATCGAAATTCCTAAAATTCATATGTTAGATCGATCTAACTTTAATAAGTTGTAATTGGCCTTTGGCGAATATGTCTTACCTTAGTTTCCTCGAATCTGAAATCCTGAACCTCCTCCTTTGACATTCGGCCATAGACATAAGAGAGGTTATTATCTTAAACCTTGATTAAAACGATTTAAAGGAACAAGAATCAATTGTCTTTACCTAAAATCCTTGATCTTTGTATTCGGTAGTTGTGGAAACTTGAGATCCCTTGTATATTCGGCCATGATCAAAAAGAATGGGGATTAGGCCTTTTACTTTCGGCAATTAGAAAAGAAAGAAAGAAAATTGAATAGCTAATCCTTACCTTGATGCTTTTGATCACTTATTTCCTTGTCTTGGGTTACTGAGATACGGCTATGGAGATTTAACCGAGATTGGAAGAGAAAGGTTTTGACTAGGCAATGGCAAAGGGAAGGAAAAGAAAAGATGGAGTCCTTGCTTAGGGAAATTTTGCAAAGAGAGGGGAAGAGAGAGCAAAATTTCTAAGAAGGTGGAGTGAATGAGAGAAAAGTCTCAATTTTCCTCTTTTAAGCTGAAATTGCTAGACCAAGAGTCCAAAACTTGGCCACTACTCTCCCAAGTGATAATTTAATCTCCATTAATTATCACTTAATTAAATTAAAAGTCTTTAATCCATCCTTTAATTCCTCATTTATCTTGGTAGAGAAAATCCTTTATTTATCACTTTAATTTGACAAGTTTTAATAAAAATAAAACTCTTCCCTTGTAAGCAACCAAGTGCCGTCCACCCCTAGCCTTGGGAAGCAAAATTAAACCTTCAATATTTGCTTTCCAAGTGACTCGAACTCAGGCCCATTTCTCTTACACATGGCGCCATTTCCATAAGCCTTAAGTGACACCTTCAGGCCACTTTTCCAAGCTCGATTGTATGTTGAAATTCACCAACTTTTTCTTTTAAGGCCCTCTTGCCCTTATCTCCTATTTTGGGCTTTAAAATTTGTCATTCCGGCCTTATTTCTAAGTTTCCTAAAATTTTCGCGCAGCTCTGTAACTTGCCATTTTCCTTACATCTTCAGGTTTCCAAAATGTTTAAGTTTCCAAAATGTTCAGGTTTCCAAAATGTTTAGGTTTCCAAAATGTTTAGGTTTCCAAAAATGTCTAAGTTTCCAAAAATGTCTAAGTTTCCAAAAATGTCTAAGTTTCCAAAGATGTCCATTTCCATTTCCATTGTCATTTTCATTTCCATTTTCATGCATTTCTAGGTTTCCAAAAGTATCAAAATTTATTCATAGTACTTGAAACTTGTCATTTCATACAATTGAACTGAAATGCATAGGCCCTATTCGGGATGTTACGGTTCTACCCCTTAAAAATAATTTCGTCCTCGAAATTACTTACTATCGTTCATCCGTATAGTCTAACTCACCACACTACGCTATTGTCGCAAGACTCGATCTTAAAGAACTATCTTACTTTCTAGGCACATTCTCTAAGTTCACAATCAAGGTTCCATATACTTCATTAGCAACATAAGATCGAACTAATCTTATAGCGAGAAAAGTAATGAAGTATAATCCATAAATAATAAACTTACTCGTTGCCTCGTCTCGGCGGCGTCACTATCCTCGCGACTACCGATCGCATAAACTAACCTTGGCGCCTTGCTTCGAACCTTCAACATCTCCGCTTGGTGCTCCACGACCTTGGCTGGAACCATTACCTCACATTACTCGAACCACGACCCGTTGAGGTCTTTGTCGTCCTCTCACTACCATTCAGCTAGCATTTTGAACTACCGGTCGGCTCTCATCTGATTGTTTGGGACAATCCCTAAACATATGGTCCTTGGACCCACACTTAAGACATGCTCCTATCTTTTTCCAACACTCACCTAAATGCTTCTTTCCACAATGCTCACAAGGACGAATCTGCCAGCCTGTACCAGCTTGCTGATCCTTTGGCCCATCAGTTCTAGGCCTCTTATTCCCCGATGATCCAGACGATCCAAAACCTCTTTCCGGCCTATTTCGATAAGTGTTCGCTTGATAGAATCCTTAATTCCTCGGCCACTTTAGCCTTATCCACCAAAGCGAGAATTCTCGCCCGATGCGGTCTATTAATGATCTTAAATCATCTCTCAGCCCGTCCTCAAAATGGACACAGCGTTCATGCTCAGTTGCCACTACCCCTCGAGCATAGCGGCTCAACCTCAGAAATTCCGCCTCATATTCTGCGACGGACTTACTCCCTTGTACCAACCCTAGAAAAGCCTTCCTCTGCTCATCTGTATACCTGGTTCCCACATACTTCTTCTGAAAGGCCTCTTTAACATACTCCCAGGTCAAATTTTCAGTTGTGGTACCATCACGAACAGTCAACCACCACTGATACGCTTCATCGCGTAACAACGCCACCATCCCTTTCAACTTTTCCTCTGGAGTCAAATCAAGCTCATCCATTATACGCTCCGTTGCTTCCAACCAGTACTCAGCTGTACTGGGTGCCACATTGGATACTCCTCGGAACATTTTCGCTCCATTAGCTCGGAGCCGTTCAGGTACCGACTTTCGATTTCCTCCATTTCCTCCTGCACCAGCCACCAATTCCAAAACTTCGAAGCCTGACCTGCGACGACCCTCTTCCCGTCTGAGCCTGCTGCTCAACATTAACAGCTGGGGGTGGTGGTGGCGGTGGCATCTCATTGTCGGACCCTTGACCCGACCTAACGGGTTCCGACACGGTCATCCTTCCTTTGCCTCGACCATGACGACCACGTCCTCTAGAGCTCATTTTCTAGCGTCGGGATCTGATTAAGAAATTTTATGGATTAGTTATTGTTCCACTTATTTATCAGCGAAGGAGTTTTATGAAAAGGGATTTAAGAGTGGTTCTTTCGTATCATACAAACACACAGTCTTTTCCATTCTTCCATTCATTCATCAAACAAGTATGAACTTCCGTTCATTCAGAGAAATGTTGTAGTTTTTGTTGTTTGTTGTTGTTTTCCACTACCTGAGGGTATTTTCGTAATTTTGTCCTACAGGGTATTTTCGTAATTTTTCACAAACCGGAGTAAATTTGTAAAATTTTATAGATTTAGGGTATTTCAAAAGTTGTAAAACTTTGAGGGTTCTTTTCAAAAATTGTTCCTTCAAAAATAGGAATGTTGCAAAAATTTTGAAATTTAGGGGCAATTTTGTAATTTTTTTCAAAATCAAGGTATGTTGATATTTTAGGGTTTTTGAATGTTTATGCAATCATGAAATTTTGATAAAGTTGTTGAGTAGTTAAATATTTTATAAACCAAGGGCGTTTCGGTAATTTCACCACTAAGGGCATTTTTATAATTTTCGCAAATCAGGAGTTTTTCAGAGAATGTTGTAAAAAATAATTTTCTCAGATTTAAAAGAAAGTTTTAAAAGTTTGAAAAACTAGGGTTTGTTGTTTTGTTCTCTCTTTTTTTTTTTTTTTTTGCAAAACATGGCTAGTTTCCTTTCGGGTTTTAGTCATTATGTTTAGCCTATGACCGAGCCCTCTTGGTCGTGGTGAACAAAGCTACGCACCAGGCAGGATTCGTGTGGAGAGGAGGTGAGTCACGCGGATCGCTTAAATACCAAGCTCCCACCGAAACCATTCCTGACATGCGCATGAGGTTGCCACACCACCGAGCTCTCGAGTTAGGGTGAACAGAAGCTACGCACAGGTAGGATTCTGCAAGAGGAGGTGAGTCACTAGGACTGCTTAAATACCAAGCTCTTGGGATCCAATCCTGACATGCGTGCAAGGGTTACCACACCTTAGCTCGGTGACTTAGCCATAGGTTGGTTTAGTACATTAAGTCTTATGTGTTTGCGTTTGAGTAGTCTAATCCTAGGGTTCAAGTTCCTATCATTCTATTCTACGTTCCATGCCTTTTCTACCCTTATATAAATCACGTAATCACACATATAGTTGGGGTACTTACCGGTGGATCATGGTTGGAGACTTAGGGGCCATGCCAAAGCTGCTTATTTTTCAAAGAAAATCATTTGGCTTGCTTTGAAAACGTTTTGGGCCTTAGCCCACGGCCGAGAGTTTAAAAGCGGGCTCGATACCAAAATCAAACACCTCACCGGCCCACGAGCCCTAATCGGATCTGGTATGTTCCTAAAGTAAACCGATTTCAAAATCATTTTCGATACTTAGAGAAAATTGTAAATTTTTAGGAAAACTATTATTTTGAGCTGGGCTTAGATTGGAAACCCATTTATTTAATCTTGTAAGCCCATTTAATTAAATACATCCAATACAGTTCTTAGCATGAAGCTTAACAGTAAGCAAACATAAAATATAATCCACTGGGCCTTAAGGCCTTATTACATCAAGTAAAACCCAAAATAGAATAAAGGTAACTAAAAATAAAATTAAGTCCAAAATAAATGAAATTTTCGCATGTAGCATGGCCACCTCATGGTCCACCGCCTTGGTCACATCCGCTTCATCACACGAAAAATAATTCCCACAATGGGGTGAGTCAAGACTCAATGTGCACACAATACTATCATTCAATAAATCAGCATTCATGTTTAAATCATTAAGTCTATACAATAATGAAATTATGATGCAACCCAACCCAATCCTAATGGTCCATCCGCTACACACCATTGCATTCGCCATTCACACCATGGGGACTAATAAGTCAACCCTCCATCCGCTACTCTCCACGTTGTGTCATTAGACACTATAATCAAATTTAAACGTTGTGTCATTAGACACTATTGTAACGAAGTTACCAAAATTTCGCAATGTGATCGTAGTCAACATATTTCGTTGGTGAGACCAAGTCAACACCTTCGTTGGTGAGACCAAGTCAACACTGTTCTCCCCTTTCACATAAATCTCAATGCCCCAAAACATATATATTGCATAACTTAATTTCATGTTCATATTCATATATTCGCATGTTATTAAATAACATTTTCACAATTCTATCAAGTAGGAAACGCACAGGTACTTTTTGCCACATTTGTGGTACATAGCCACATTCACATTATTATTCATATCATATATTAAAATATTTAGCCATATAATATCGAAGTATAGTAAGGGTACACACCTTATTCGCTTAAATGAAAGTTCTTTGAGATCTCGAAATTCTGATCTAATCTTTAGATCTAAAAATTCCTATATTCGGCCCACCAAATAAAACACATTAATAAACCCTTTTGTCTTAAAACAAAACCAAATCCTAGTAGGATTTGTAAGGAAAAACTCACCTTTGCCGATTTGGTGTTTATACAAATCCCGAAGGTTTGGTTTTTCCTCTACCTGATATTCGGCCAACCATGTATTTCATTATGGGTTAGTTTTTCGGCTTTTCAAAAATTAAGGAATGGATCTAGATAATCTTACAACCATTGGTCGAATATTTTAGAGGCTTACCTTATAGATTCCGAATCCCGAAAGTTCCCTTTTGTCTCGAATATCTGTCGAAATTCCTAAAATTCATATGTTAGATCTGATCTAACTTTAATAAGTTGTAATTGGCCTTTGGCCGAATATGTCTTACCTTAGTTTCCTCGAATCTGAAATCCCGAACCTCCTCCTTTGACATTCGGCCATAGACATAAGAGAGGTTATTATCTTAAACCTTGATTAAAACGATTTAAAGGAACAAGAATCAATTGTCTTTACCTAAAATCCTTGATCTTTGTATTCGGTAGTTGTGGAAACTTGAGATCCCTTGTATATTCGGCCATGATCAAAAGAATGGGGATTAGGCCTTTTACTTTCGGCAATTAGAAAAGAAAGAAAGAAAATTGAATAGCTAATCCTTACCTTGATGCCTTTGATCACTTATTTCCTTGTCTTGGAGTTCTTGAGATACTGCTATGGAGATTTAACCGAGATTGGAAGAGAAAGGTTTTGACTAGGCAATGGCAAAGGAAGGAAAAGAAAAGATGGAGTCCTTGCTTAGGGAAATTTTGAAAGAGAGGGGAAGAGAGAGCAAAATTTGACAAGGTGGAGTGAATGAGAGAAAAGTCTCAATTTTCCTCTTTTAACTGAAATTGCTAGACCAAGAGTCCAAAACTTGGTCACTACTCTCCCAAGTGATAATTTAATCTCTATTAATTATCACTTAATTAAATTAAAAGTCTTTAATCCATCCTTTAATTCCTCATTTATCTTGGTAGAAAATCCTTTATTTATCACTTTAATTTGACAAGTTTTAATAAAAATAAAACTCTTCCCTTATAAGCAACCAAGTGCAGTCCACCCCTAGCCTTGGGAAGCAAAATTAAACCTTCAATATTTGCTTTCCAAGTGACTCGAACTCGGCCCATTTCTCTTACACATGGCGCCATTTCCATAAGCCTTAAGTGACACCTTGTGCCACTTTTCCAAGCTCGATTGTATGTCGAAATTCACCAACTTTTTCTTTTAAGGCCCTCTTGCCCTTATCTCCTATTTTGGGCTTTAAAATTTGTCATTCCGGCCTTATTTCTAAGTTTCCTAAAATTTTCGCGTCGCTCTGTAACTTGCCATTTTCCTTACATCTTCAGGTTTCCAAAATGTTTAAGTTTCCAAAATGTTCAGGTTTCCAAAATGTTTAGGTTTCCAAAAATGTCTAAGTTTCCAAAAATGTCTAAGTTTCCAAAGATGTCCATTTCCATTTCCATTTTCATTTTCATTTCCATTTTCATGCATTTCTAGGTTTCCAAAAGTATCAAAAATTTATTCATAGTACTTGAAACTTGTCATTTCATACAATTGAACTGGAAATGCATAGGCCCTATTCAGGATGTTACATCGAGGTAAGGGATCTTATTTTAAACTTTTAAATTTCAAACATTTGGACATGATTTTATCAATTAAGTACCAATTTTGGGCGTTATGAGGGTGCTAACTCTTCCTCATACGTAACCGACTCCCGAACCCATTTTCTTGTTTTTTGTAGACCAAAATTAAATGTTTTAAAATAAAACGTTTTACAAGGTGATCCAATCACACCTTAGTAAAAAAAATTGGTGGCGACTCCCGTTTTTGTTTTTAAAATCGAACCTCATTTTTCAAAACTCGATTTTTAAAATGGTTTCGACACATCTTATATTCATATATGTTGTATTTAACCATTCAAAGTCATATATTATTATCTAATTTACAACAATTACTCAAGATGACCAACACAAACATCCTAGGTACATGCCATTACCAAAGAAAAGTACTTCATCACAATGAGTTCGGGATCGACTTTGGATGCTAGACCAGAACTTTTGTCTTTAACTAACCTGTGCACGGAAATAAACCGTACGCTGAGTATATATATATATATACACTCAGTGGTATTACTATAATTCAAATTTCTAAATAATATAGAAAAATATGCACATTCAATTTATGTTTATAATCTTTCAATAATCAATTTATACATTAAACCAATCTATTTCAATAATAATCACTATTTTCAAACTATTTTATTTTTACATTCTTATTTCAATATTTCATTCCATTTATATATAAAATCATTCAATATCAAATCTAATTATCAATTCGTAACATTATAATAAAATTATGCATAATCAATTTATACCTTGAATCTTTCAATAATCAAATTAAATATTTAAACCAACGTGTTTCAATAATAATAATAATAATAACTAATTTATAAGATTGTATTCAATTAAACTCATACACTATTTCTTGATTTCTAATTCATTTCATTTTCACTTCTCGTTTCGATAACTCAATTAATTTCTTATACAGAATCATTCAGTTTATCAATTTATTCAAAACCAATTCTAATTTCCAATTCGTTCATTTACTCCTATTAACAAGACTTGGACCTTGGCGGATACACGGATCCAACCAAACACATCAGAATGGCACCCAGTGCCTCATCAGATAGTTCGAAGCAATATTTGACACCCAGTGTCTCATCGGCCAAGCCGAAGAAAGTTGGTACCCAGTATCTCATCGAATCTATCCGAAGTAACAGTGTGACACCCAATGTCTCATCGACTCAAGGTCGAAGTATCCCTGAACACTTCCAATCTTATGGCATGCCAACTATATCCGACTTAGCCCGACTAGTTAATAGGGTATTCAATTCACTTTCTCAATTCACTTTCAATCAAATTCAAATCACTATTTACTTTTCAATCAATATACATTTCAAATAATCACATATTTTCATCATTCAATTCAATTTAATTCAATTCAAATCACTTTTAATTTCCAATCAATATACCTTCAAATATTCACATAATTCATAATTCAATTATTTAATTCAAATCACTTTTCACTTTCAAATCAATATTTATCTCAATTGCTCAATTCAATTTCAATTCAATTTGAATCACTTTCAAATACTCACCTCAATTCTTACTTAACAATTAAAATTCAACAATTAATAATAATTAAATTCAAATTATAGTAATACAAACCAGAATTTTGAGCTACTCCTCATCGACTTTATCCTTTCCTTTCTTAGTCGAAGTTTTCAGTACAACGTTAGCTACGGAAATTAAAACAATTAAAATTCATCAATACAATACAATTTCACATTGAATATTTCAATTTTTATTCAATTTTTGTCTAAATTCTAATTTAGTCCCTAAACCGAGACTAATTTTATTTCTTCAAAACTAGTTCCATATTTTCATTCAATTTCCATTTTAGACTAAATTCAACTCTCTAATTTCACTCAAATTCCTAATTTTTAAATGTAGTAAAATTTTACTCTAAAAAATAATGCAAATTCAACATCAAACACCCAAACAAAACTCTTTTAAATAAAAGACTTCAAAATATCTCAATGACATATATATATAGATATATAGATATATAGATATATATATATATAATTCTCTCATAATTATCCACTAACCAAAACTCATCAAATTAATGGACTATTTTTAAATAGTCCCTTATTATAATCCCACTTTGAAATTTAATACTAATTAACTTAATTAGACACTAATAATTAAAATTATCAAACTATCATTCTACTCATTTCTAAAATGACTCAGTAAATATTAATCTCAATTTCATAAACCATTCAATTCAATACCTTTAGCTACTTATTTATACTTTTACACATTTACCCCAAAACATTTACATCCTATACAATTTAATCCATCATATCAACCAAGTTAATTCCACCATTACCACATAACCACTATTGCGAATACTTAACCCTTAATTTACAGCCTATATATATCTTTAATTTATAAAAAATCCTTCTCATTTATAATTTACTCAATTAAATCCCCAATTATAAATCATATTATTTAATTAAAATCAAGAAAATCTCATTTCAACCAATTATTCCACAAGGTTCAAAGCAACTCATCTTTCAAATTAATTCACAGTTTAATCCTTGAATTTACCATTTCCATAATTAACCAATTATACATATAATTTATTAGCAATCTCTAAATTCTTGATTTTTATAACTTAACACCATGCTAATTTAATTTATAGCATTAAATTCTTTGAAAGCTAATATTAACAGAACTCATGGTACAAAATATTTTAATTACTCACTAAACTTAGTAATTCAACTCAAATTTCCAGCACAAAGAACAATCCACCAAAACAGTCCCTAGACTTCACAAAATTAACAATCTAACCTCCAATTCTATCAAAACAACCCGTAATTCTTTCATTTATTCAACATAATCAATGTCTAGAAATCTAATAACTTCCAAAATTTCAACATAAACTATGAAATATTTTGTTTTAGGTTTCTAAAAACTCAAAAATTACAAGAAAATGACTTAAATCGACTTTTCAATTGAGCTTGAAACCTCAAAATCCCAATTTTCCCTTTTCTTTCTTTCTTTCTTTCCTTCTTTCCTTCTCTGATTCGTTTGCCTATTCTGTTTCTATTTGTCTCTTTTCTCTCTTTTATTTCTTTTATTTCCTTTATTTAATTAGTTTAATATTATAACAAAAAAATATAATATAATATTATTTACTTAAATAATTAATAAATATGTAATAATTACTAATATATGTATTTCATTTTTCCACATTTCATCATATGCACCATATATTTGTCAACTTTTTGATTTATTTATAATATAATTATATAATATAATAAATATAATTTACAATATAATAAAATAATAATATACTTTATAATTAAATAATATATTTATATATATTTAAAACATAAAAATCTAAGATTTTTATCAGGCATATGCCGCCTCAATTTTAGAAAAAGGCATAATTTCCCATTTGGTCCTTTTAACTTTTCTTTAATTTATAATTAAACTTTCACCCTTATTATAATTTAGTCCTTTTTCCTAATTACTCCTAATTCAAGCAAATTCACTTATCCAAAACCTAACTAACTGCACAACTAACTTCGTAAATATTTTTAAAAAATATTTACAAATCCAATTTATCGGAACAGAGTCCCAAAAATGCATTTTTTTCAATTTGATCCTTTTTAATCAATTAACCATCGAAACGTTAAAATTTCTTAACGAAACTTTAATACCACCTTAATGACACTCCGTAAATATTTATAAAAATATTTATGCTCAGTTTATAAAAATAAGGTCTCAATACCTTATTTTCTAAAACCACTTGAACTTAATAAATCACTTATATAACATAAATTATAAAATCAATTTTTTTTTAAAAAAAATCACATTTGACTTGTAAATATTAAATAATAATATTTACGAACTTACTCGTCAAATTTGGTGGCCTCAAACCATTATTTCCGATACCACTAAAAATTAGGCTATTACATAAATCATATATATGTTGTCAAGCCACTATATTGCAGCCAAACTGCCATAACAGATGTGTGTGGTTGAGCCACCATAAATGCAATCAAGCTGCCAGAATAGAAATGTGGTTAAATCACCAGATGGTGCAGATCATTAAACTGCCATAACTTCCTCCTTACAATATTATCTCAGCCCCATGCAATGGACATGTCATGCGGATACATAGTCTGAATGAAAAGCATGCAAGCCATGCAGTTCTACAAAAACAAAAATCCGAAGGCATGGAATTCCACGTTTCGTGGAACAGATATGTTACAAATTTAACAAACGCAAATTAGATTCGCCATAATGTTAGATGCATGATCATATAGCAAATTCAAAGATACACAATTTAACATATCCAGGCATCATATGCTCATTCAGAACATAGCAAAACAGAAACATGCCATCGAATTGACAGAACACAAATCATACATACATAATTCACATACCTTAAACACATCACATATAGAAGCATATTAACAAATATATTGTTTTCAAGTCTTATTTAAGCAATATGGACCCTACGAAGAATCTAATTACGAATCACAGATTAAAACAGCCCTAGGTGACAATTTTTCAAAAAATAAGCCCACATGCTCATGTGACCCACATGGCCCAAAAGGTCCAACTTATCTGGTCCACATGGCCCAAATAACCCAAGCTGTGTAACACCGACAATAAGTTTTTCAACATCGCGCCATTCATTATTTTTGGAGTTTTTCATTAAACACTTGATTAGTTTTTTATGTTGATTCAACACTCGCAATTCCAAAACCTAAAATCGTCGTTCAAAATAGACTAATTAGCATGATTTTACCAAATCTGACTTTCTAGTAGAACATAATCATTGTCCAACGAACTTAATTACTGAAAACATCCGCTACCGCAGCGGATAATTATTTACCCTTGCACCAACAACACCTCCAAATTGCAATTAAATCGATGGAGAATCGTCGTACACTTCACGTTCTTCTTTCTATCAAAAACCAAAACAATAATTACTCACATAAACAACTAACCCAAAAAGAATATTTCTCCTTTCCAAACGGGGAAAAAAATACATTGCTTATACCATAACTACAACCACTTACTTACTCGGAGTAGAATGAACAATTGATAGCGCAAACAAAGGGAACTGATACAGAAGGTAGAATAGGAACAAAAACAAACAGAAATACAACAAGACAAAATTAAAAAAAGGAAGCAGAAAGATAGCGTTAGAGAAAAACCTTGGCAGCAGAACGTTTTCAGAGAGAAAAATGGGAAAGAAAAGAAAAAAACCCAAAGGAAAATACCAGAGAAATTTGTTTAATAGAAGAAGAGAATTACACGAAATCACCAACATGGGGAAAGAGGGAAAGTGGCAGATGTAACATCCCCAAACCCGGCCCACGAGTCTAGACCGGATCTGGTTCAGTCACTGCGGAAAGACGGTTGAAAATCTTTGACTTCAGATTAAAACGTGAAAATTTGTTAACTCTGAAAATCATGTCCATTTAAAAATTAATAAATAATATAAGCTTGGTTTGAATTAAAACTTTATTACAATTTATTATAAAATAAATCATTTAAAAAAATATCACTAAGTACGATATAACCTTTATCAACTATAAATAGAGTACTTTAATCAAAAGTGGCCCTTATTACATAAAATCAATAGCCAAAATACGGATAATGGAAAAAAACAATATTACTTAACTAAAACAAATAAATATCTATACACACGAAAACTTAAATTCGCATGGCCACCTTTGTATCCATCCAACCCGGTCCGATCAAGATGTCACCTGCGATGTTGGATAAATAATTGGGTGAGTCACACGGACTCAGTGTGTAATTAAACCACTGATATCCACCCACATGTTAGCCACATAACATCCCAATTATCAAATGCAACATGTAAACATAATCATTAGACATTACCACGATCTGGGCTTGGCCCACAATTAAATCATATTCAAGCACTGGGCTAGGCTCTTTTCCACGTATGTTCTTAAAACATACCTATCCACATGTCATACTGGGCTTGGCCCATTTCCATATCATTTCATAACGGAACAATGCAACATGAAACCCAACCCAATCCTAAGGCCCATCCGCTACACACCCCTTAACTTGACCTACCACACACACGGGGACTATCGCGTCGCCTCTCCTTTTCCCTCCAAAAGGCAACCAATGCCATCCACAATGTACCATGTAGCTAACATCAAACCACGATGGGGCACATAGCAACCCATCAAGCCACGATAAGGCACAGAGCCGATATCAATCACGATAACCACGCGAACTTAATCGCTTAGATCCTAACGCGACCTCGGTCAAATACCAATCCACGATGTAGCACAAAGTCGACATAAACCACGCTCAAGTACACCCTGTCCTTCTTTCATAACCCACCCATGCACATGTAACATGATATAATGACAATATGATGCATGTGCATGTCATTCACAAACATAGGCATACACTCATATTTAAATAAATGACAACAATATTAACAATTTGCTATTTACCTGATCAGCGTCATACCCCTTTTAAGGTATCTATTGCACTTTTACCACTGCACTTATTAGTAAGCATATAACATAAGAAGAGGAGAACAAAAGAACTTCCTTAGCTTTAAAATTTCGGCAATGGAAGGATCAAGGAAAGAACAAAATATGAACTTCCTCCTATAAAATTAAGCACACATGGAAGAAAAAAACCCAAATTTTTGACTCTCTCCTTAAAAGCTTCAAGGCGAATGACACACCCCAAGAGTCCTACAATTTGCCACATATGACCAGATTTGAAAGCTTAGAATTATTGCTTTGTGAGTTAGACAATTAGTTGATCAATTGGTTTCTGGATAATTGTGATGATTGCATAACAACACCGCTTTTTGCTTGAACTTTAAAACTAAGAAAATGTAGAGAAGCAACATCAAATTTTTCTGTGTTTTAATTAAAAGAACATTCATTGTCATTGAAAAGTGCATATCTCACTAAAATCCTTAATCAACAAAAAACATAGATCCAATTACGTAAAATTGATGCCAAGCAAAGTTTTCAATATTTTGAAAATGCTCAAATTAATCGCTTTTGAATCCTCTCCTGAAGGTCTTCATATGAAACAGGACCCTAATTCTATCATGAAGATTTGCGTGTTCCTTCGATAATCGAACTCTTCCTCGGGTCATTAGGAATAAGTCCAAAGATCTTGTGGAACACTTGCGCAATTCCATTCGAGAGTGTAGTTTCTTGAGAAGAGATCTCTTTGCTCTGGTCGGTGCTTGTCCATTTAATCCCTATTAAAATTCTTATTTTATCCTATCGTTATCTCCTTATCACACTCAAAATAAACCAATAACATCTCCTATTTACTAATTTAAAAGAAATAAAATAATCCTACAATTATCCTACCACTATCTAAAATAATTAAAATAACCCAACCCTTATCACTTACCTTCCAGCTGAATTCTAAAAGGACTAAACAACAGCAGCTTAATCCTTATCCATTGAAGCTCCCATGTGCCGTCCACCTTCACGCCAATCAGCAGCAAAAAGAAGAAAAACCCCACCTGCAGCCTCCAAGGTTCGAACACAGGACCTGGGGGAACCAGCGACCAAGTAGCGCCCCAGGCCATTCGGCCTAGGCGTTGTTTTGTGACATAAACGCGCAATATATTCTTTTAAGCCCTTTCCATCTCCAACGCCAGCTTGCAAAATAAATATCAAAATTCTGCCTCCCTTGCGCCTTGAACTCACGACCTGCACCTAGCTCCTTTCAAGTAGCGCCTCAGCCACTCCGCCCACCTGCCTTTCATGTCCATAAAGCCCCAACATTTATTTTTTAACTCCTTTCTACTTCAGCCCATCACCACATAACAAAATAAAACGCCAAAATGTTGCTCCATACCGAACTCGCGCCTTTCTCTCCTCCAGAGCCTAAGTGGCGCATGAGAGCCACTTTGCCATTTCCTTCTTGCGTCCTAAACTCCACCAAATTATTTTAAGGCCTTCGCCCCATTTCCCCTTTTACACTAAAAATCTAAAATTTTCCAAGGTACTCCCTTTCATCCGAGCATTCTTAAATCCTCTAAACACATCCAAACACACCCAAAAACCTTCCAACACCTAAATTATACTCAACCTGCATAGCCCTAAACCTTGGATGTTACAATTCTACCCCTTAAAATAATTTCGTCCTCTAAATTACTTATTACCGGATAGTCATGACTCGCTATTCTACGCCTCTGCTGCGCACTCTGATCTTAATCTATCATACTTCCGACCACGTCTCTAAGTTCGCACTCAAAATTCCAAACACTCTCTTAGCAACACATAAAAGGGCTAACTCATAAGCAAGCAAAGTAATTAAAGCATGTACCAAAGCAAAGAGCTTACGATATCACATCCTTGGTTGACTTTGATCGAACCATTCCTCCATGGCTCAAACCTCGCCTCTCGCTACACGAGGACGGTTTTTAACCAAATGGGCCTTCGACCCACACCAAAACATTTCTTACTATTTCCCCAACATTCCCCGAATGAGTTCTCCATATTTAGCACAGAATGATTCCCATTCACATCCATCGGTGTACTGAACAGATTCTCGATCCTTGGTCTTTTCGAACATTACCAAATGATCTTTGATGGTCCAACATTTCTCTTATTCTCGCTCCTATTCTTCTCTCGATTTTCTCTTATAGTCTTCTTAACCTCTTGTGATCCGAGCTTTCTCCACCGAATGGCGAAGTCTCTTT
Source organism: Gossypium rotundifolium (assembly GCA_025506655.1). Lineage (NCBI taxonomy): Eukaryota > Viridiplantae > Streptophyta > Magnoliopsida > Malvales > Malvaceae > Gossypium > Gossypium rotundifolium. The sequence goes on along the minus strand of CP106733.1, from coordinate 17,969,920 downwards.
CTCTGTGCGGAGCAATCAACTCCCGCAACTCATCTCGTAGCTCATCTTCAAATCGAACACTCCTTTCGTAATCAGTAGCCACGATTCCTTTGGCGTACTGACTTAACCGCACAAATTCCGCTTCGTACTCACTATCGACTTACTTCCTTGTACTAGATTTAGAAACGCTTTCTCTGCGAGTCCAAATAAGCGGCTCCTACGCACTTCCTTCAAACTTGGCCTTAAAGAAATCCCAATCGGTCGATCCACGGTACACCTTGTTTGACAAATGAGCCACCAACGATAAGCTTCGTCTGTGAAACAACGAACAATACCTTCACTTTTCTTCATTGGTGCGGTCCAAATCGTCCATGATTCTTTCAAGCGCTTCTAGCCAATACTCCGCCACGTTAGGAGCTACTCCCGACACTCCTCTAAAGATCTCACTCCATTCGATCTAAGCCTTTCCGATCTCGACTTTCGAGTTCCATTTCTCTACTAACTCCATTACCGCTCTTTTAGCACTCGCAACATAGCCAGCGATCATCGCGTCATCTTCTCCTGTCGATCTTGCTCCTCCACGTCCCTGCTGGCGGCACTTCACTTTCGACCCATGGCGGACCTATCGGCCCGATCTTGCCATTCTACCTCTATCAAGGTCCCTAGAACTCATCTCTATCTTCGCGATTTAATCGATTAAGTTTTATGCATTAGTAATTGTTCCACTATTTAACCGCGAGCATATTTTATGAATGAAAGATTTTAGAAGTAGTTCTTTCGTTCACACAAGGGTTCGATTCAAGTTTACTACTCTAATTCAGAGAATCACCTTCGTTCCTCGCTAGGGACACATTCATTCATCATCAAAACACATTTATTCCTCAGCAGAGGCACATTCAGTGGTATTTACCACCCACATTCACAATTCAGACATTTACCTGCTTTACCCTGGGGTATTTTGGTAATTTTGTCAACGGGGTAATTTTGTAAATTTCAAAGTCGAGGCATTATTTTGAAATACAAAATTTGGATACTTTTGCAAAGTGAGAGAATTTTATTAAAGTTGGGGTTATCTCGAAATTTTGAAAGTCGGGGCATTTTAGTAATTTTTAACACGGGTGTTTTAGTAAATTTTCCAAATCGAGTATATTGATATTTTGGAAACTAGAGATTTTGGTATTTTGCAAAGTAAAAATCATTTTAACAAAAGTTGAGGGTAGTGCGGTAATTTTACAATACAGGGGCATTTTTTAATTTTGCCGCTAGGGGCATTTTGGTAATTTTGGTAAATCGAGAAAATGTTTTTCAAAACCAGATTTAGGGTTTACAAACCAAAGAGGTAAGTTTGAGAATTTATTTTTTAAAATTAAGGGTTTTAAAACAATAAGGCTAATCCTTAGGGTTTTAATAATTGGTTTAGCTTTATGAACAAGTCCTCCGGTTAAGGTGAAGCAGTAGCTACGCACTGTGTAGGATTCTGCGAAGAGGAGGTGAGTCACGAGGACCTGCAAGTACTGTGCTCTTCCGGATCCAATCCTAGACATGCATTACAGTTGCCACACCTTAACTCGCGACTTATTTCACGAGTTTGTTTATTAGGCACTTTAAATTTTATGCACGTGTTTGGGTAGACTAGTCCTAGGGTCCAATAGCCCTATCATTCTATTCTCTGAGCCCAAATAAACCCATCACAATTCATATATAAATCATTTCAACAAATAGGGTACTTACCGGTGGGCTTGAATTGAGGTACAGGTGCCATGACAGAAAAACCTGAGAAATATTTCATAAAAACCCATATTTTGAAAAGCCCATTTTGAAAATGTTTTCGTGCCCAAACCCCTCAAAGTCGAGTTTTGAACCGGGCTCTGATACCAATCTGTAACATCCCCAAACTCGCCCATTTAGTCTAGACCGGATCCGGATTACATCCTGCGGAAAGACGGTTGAAAATCTTTGACTTCAGATTAAAACATGAAAATTTGTTAACTCGAAAATCATGTCCATTTAAAAATTAATAAATAATATAAGCTTGGTTTGAATTAAAACTTTATTACAATTTATTATAAAATAAATCATTTAAAAAAAAATATCACTAAGTACGATATAACCTTTATCAACTATAAATAGAGTACTTTAATCAAAAGTGGCCCTTATTACATAAAATCAATAGCCAAAATACGGATAATGGGAAAAAACAATATTACTTAACTAAAACAAATAAATATCTACTTCTGCACGAAAACTTCGTCTGCATGGCCACCTTTGTATCCAGTCCAACCCGGTCCGATCAAGATGTCACCTGCGATGTTGGATAAATAATTGGGTGAGTCACACGGACTCAGTGTGTAATTAAACCACTGATATCTACCCACATGTTAGCCACATAACATCCCAATTATCAAATGCAACATGTAAACATAATCATATAGACATTACCACGATCTGGGCTTGGCCCACAATCAAATCATATTCAAGCACTGGGCTAGGCCCTTTTCCACGTATGTTCTCAAAACATACCTATCCACATGTCATACTAGGCTTGGCCCATTTCCATATCATTTCATAACGGAACAATGCAACATGAAACCCAACCCAATCCTAAGGTCCATCCGCTACACACCCCCTTAACCAGCCTACCACACACCAGGGGACTATCGCGTCGCCCTCTCCTTTTCCCTCCAAAAAGGCAACCAATGCCATCCACGATGTAGCATGTAGCTAACATCAAACCACGATGGGGCACATAGCAACCCATCAAGCCACGATAAGGCACAGAGCCGATATCAATCACGGTAACCATACGAACTTAATCGCTTAGATCCACAACGCGACCTCAGTCAGTGCCAATCCACGATGTAGCACAAAGCTGACATCAACCACGTACTCGAAGTACACCCTGTCCTTCTTTCATAACCCACCCATGCACATGTAACATGATATAATGACAATATGATGCATGTGCATGTCATTCACAAACATAGGCATACACTCATATTTAAATAAATGACAATAATATTAACAATTTGCTATTTACCTGATCAGCGTCATACCCCTTTTAGGGTATCTATTGCACTTTTACCACTGCACTTATTAGTAAGCATATAACATAAGAAGATATCACATAAAACCCGGAAACAATGGCTAACTACACACCTTATAACCTGAAGCTCTAAACCCTCGATCCCGACGCTATCGTTTAGCGAGACTACCGCTATCTACCTATAGTTTTCTGCGGCACGTCCACACCCCGGTGGCCAATCTCGTACAGCAGAAACCGATCTCTTTTTGAACTTCGGGATGGGAGCTTTCCCTTCCTCCTCTGGACTGGCACTCGCATCCATAACGATATCTAATCAACACACGATTAATACAGATCTCAAATGAATATCCATAATCTACTCATCCTTACCGAAATAAACTGAGATCCCGAAGGCTTTCCTTTACGCTTGTTGGTATGCCCTATAAACCATAGTCACCATTTGGTCAACCCATAACCACAACCAATGGCCTAAGGCCGAATATCAAAGAATCACTTACCCTCTTTTACCTAAATCCTGAAACGCCAATGGTCTTATGGTGTTGCCGAAAATCCCTGTGCACAAGACCATTAGAATCGGCTAATCCCAAAACTAAGGCCAACCATTCGATTTTGGCCACTAAAAGAGAAAATCCAAATCGATTGCTTAAGACAGAACACTTACCTACTTTAACCGATTGAGAAATAGCCCAAAGAGATCAACACCAAATATTCGGCTAAGATGAAGACAAAAAGAAAAGGAAGATTTTGACAATAAAAGGGAGAGATTCGGCTTTACTAGAAAAGGAGAACAAAAGAACTTCCTTGGCTTTAAAATTTGGCAATGGAAGGATCAAGGAAAGAACAAAATATGAACTTCCTCCTATAAAATTCGCACACATGGAAGAAAGAAAACCCAAATTTTGGCACTCTCTCCTTAAAAGCTTCAAGGCCGAATGACACACCCCAAGAGTCCTACAATTTGCCACCATTTAATCCTATTAAAATTCTTATTTTATCCTATCGTTATCTCCTTATCACACTCAAAATAAACCAATAACATCTCCTATTTACTAATTTAAAAGAAATAAAATAATCCTACAATTATCCTACCACTATCTAAAATAATTAAAATAACCCAACCCTTATCACTTACCTTCCATTTGAATTCTAAAGGACTAAACAACGGCTGACTTAATCCTTATCCATTGAAGCTCCCATGTAGTCCACCTTCACGCCCAATCACAAAGAAAAGAAGAAAAACCCCACCTGACCTCCAAGGTTCGAACACGGACTTGGGGAACCAATGACAAGTAGCGCCCAGGCCATTCGGCCTAGGCGTTGTTTTGTGACATAAAGCGCATAATATATTCTTTTAAGCCCTTTCCATCTCCAACGCCAGCTTGCAAAATAAATATCAAAATTCTGCCTCCCTTGCGCCTCGAACTCGCGACCTGCACCTAGCGCCTTTCAAGTAGTGCCTCAACCACTTCGCCCACCTGCCTTTCATGTCCATAAAGCCCCAACATTTATTTTTAACTCCTTTCTACTTCAGCCCATCACCACATAACAAAATAAAAACGCCAAAATGCTGCTCCAGCCCTCGAACCTGCGCCCTTTCTCTCCTCCAGAGCCTAAGTGGCGCATGAGAGCCACTTTGCCATTTCCTTTCTTGCGTCCTAAACTCCACCAAATTATTTTAAGGCCTTCTCGCCCCATTTCCCCTTTTTACACTAAAAATCTAAAATTTTCCAAGGTACTCCCCTTTCATCCGAGCATTCTTAAATCCTCTAAACACATCCAAGCACACCCAAAAACCTTCCAACACCTAAATTATACTCAACTGCATAGCCCTTAAACCTTGGATGTTACAGCAGAGATGGACGACAATTAATCAATCTTAACCAATCCCTATCAGATTTCCAGACTTTAAATTTAATTTAAATTCTGACCATATGTAGAAATAAAAATATTCCCACTTTACACACACAAGATTTGAATCTAGGAGCTATGGGTAAACTAAAACCTTAACACTGAATTAATAAGTTCAGACATTTAAGGATAAAGGTTGGGACAAAAATAATAAAAATTATAAGGGAAGATATCTAAACACAAGATCTTTTATACAAAAATAACACTTAACCACTAAAACAGATCAATTACTTTACAAGATTTTTACTAACCCTATTTCTATTAACTCAGTTTTTGGGATGTTACATTAAAAAATTATATAAATTTGGTGGAGATCAACGGTTAGAAATCATGTCAATCCACTAGGCTAGTTAAATATGGTTTAATTGCTTCAATTGCTACTCAGAGACCTACAAAAATTCCAAATCAAATTCCTCTAATTTTGGTCACCAAACAATTTAGTCCTTATACTATTTCCTTTAATAATTCAAACTAATCACTTTATATTCTTTTATTACTAATTCCATGTTCAAATAATAACTATCCTCGGTTTAATAATCGAGCTGTCTTGATTGAAAGAAATTGAGAGTTAAAAATCAAAATTTTCCAACACGATAAAATCGGATCGTCATACTATTTGAATTTGATTTAGATAATTTAAAGATGTTTTTAGTATGATAATTAATTTTCTTTCTCAATCTTGTAAGACTGTGTACTGCCCTTGCCACTTGTACCCTTTTTTATTTTAAATGTTAGGCGGTGAAATGGATTGGTTGCGTTCTAAATGGGGTTTTGATAATTGTGGATGGTCATGGTGGGCTTGTCCTGTTATGGATGGATGTGAAATGCTATTAACAAATAACATTCATTGTTTTGTGCCTTCATTTACTCCTTTTAATTTAATTCCATAGGTTGATTTCTGCATTCTCAAATGTGTTTACTTTTTTATTTAACAACTTTTGAAAATCGATTTAGGTAAATTTTAATGTTTGTTTTTATATAGATTGGGTTTCGGATAACATTTTTGGCCTCAGTTGGGCCCAAATCTATTATATTAATTATATATATTTATATTAAATCACTAGTTCAATAACAATTAAATTCATTATTCAAAGCCTAAAAGAAACTTATCTAATTAAATAACTCAACCTAAAATATAAAAATATAAAATTATATTTAATACAATAAAATATTTTTATATTTATTTGTATTTTTAATATAATAAAATATTTATTATATTTATGGCGGTATTTTTAATATAAATATTTTTAATGTGTTAGAAAATTTTAATTTTAGAGTTTTTTAATGCATTATATTTCTTAAAAAATAAATTTTAAATAAAAAAACTAATATAAAAAAGTCAGATATGAGCAGATTGAGCCGGGTCTGAATTTACCTTTTTTAAGTTGGGTCAAGTTTGCTTGGACAAAAAAGTGAGCCCATTTTTCACACTAAACCGGGTCCGAACTTTGAAAATTGTTCTAGATACCTTTCATGGGCCATTCGAAACCGACCCAATCCATGAACACCTTGAATTATAAGTTGTTCTAGGCATTATATCGAAAAAATAACTTTAATTTAGTTTGATATAATTTTTAATTTTATAAATATATTACTTTGATTTTTGTTTATACACTTGCGCAATTTATATTCATAAACATTAAATATGTACTATTATATCTTCTTCTTTTCTTAAGTAATGCAATATTTATATTGTTATTTAAGTTATTGATTAAGTTGATGTCACAAGTCAACTGATTACAAATTTAGTTAGATAAATTAAGAAAATATCTTTCCATAATTAAAATAAGTTTTATTATTTAAGGCGCTTTAATCTTTTTATTAAAGAAAAATAAAAATAATGCATATGATAGGAATTGGTCCATGCTAATTGCATTAATAAAACTTTAAATTTACCACTCAACCAAAACTTTATTTTGATATTTATTTCATACATTTTCATTTTAATATGCACATTTTATTACTCTTATGATAATATTATTTTAATTAGTTTCAAACCATACATTTAATTATTTATTGTATATTGTTCTTAAACTAACATTAGTATTCGAATACATTATTTCCACAAATATAATAATGTGATAGGTATAATAGTTATAATTTAAACATTAGAATCTTACGTATTTAAAATTTAATAAAATATAACAAATAAGTGTTGAGTGTAGTGATAAGCACATTGCATTCTTAAAAAAAATATAAGTTCAAATATTAAAACAAATTCATTAAAAAATAATCACAAATCTCAAATATAAAAAATAAAATAGACACGGAAATTTTAAAAAAAATATAAGATATTTTAGATTTTTTTTTATTTATAAAATTTTAGAACTAGACCAAGAATAAGGTCACGTTTTTCTCATTGTTGATGCTGAAATCACTGTTATTGTAGGTGTGGTAACCCCTATAGTAGAAGAATTATTGCATCTAATTCCTTATCTATGCCACCAGGTCACATGTGCTTTCTAGCATTGGCATACTATAATAAAGTAAGTGACAAAGGCATCTCCACCTCTAAGAGAACAATCAACTACAATTGAAAAAGAAAAAAAGAAACAACATTATCTTTTGCATGAATTCTCCCTGTCTCTTTACTTTCTCCAATTATTGATCTCTCTTCTTGGATCCTATTCTCATCACTCCCCATTCATGGCCTTATACCGTCTCAACCCAACTATCATCTAGGAAATTTAAAAACTCACCACCACCAATAATATTAATATGTAAAAAGTACTTTTGGAAATGAGACCCGAAATAAGTTATTTTCATATCCATTTTATGATCATGAAAATTAATATTATCGATATTCATAATTACTTTTCCTAATCAAGTCATTTTTAAGAATATAATACTTATTGATAAGCACATGTGAGAATTAATATCGTACTAATTCCTCTAAGAATATTATTCTCCTTTGCGAAGAAAGGCTGATGAACATGTGCCGAAACTCCTTGCGACCATTGAATCCTATAAATTTCAACAATTTGCCAAGCACATGTCCCAATTTCATTGCTATAATAGAGAAAAAGAGAGGAAATATTAGATTATAGATTTGAGGCTCGTTACTCCCCGCCCCCCAAAATAAAAAACCTTGACCCCTGTTACCGAGGGAATGTCCACTCTTATTGAAGAGGAGATTGAGGTGAGAAAAGGGCCATGGACCACGGAAGAGGATGCGCTCCTAACCCATTACATTGGTCGTCATGGGGTAGGTCCTTGGAATATGTTGGCAAAATGTGCAGGTACCAACACATTGATCAACAACCTCTTTACCCTTTTCTTTATGTCCTGGGTTGATCTACCTTTAACTTCCTCAGGTCTTAAGAGAAGTGGTAAAAGTTGCAGATTAAGGTGGCTTAACTATTTGAACCCTGACATTAAGCGCGGAAACCTCACTCTCCACGAACAACAATTGATTCTTCAACTTCATTCCCAGTGGGGAAATCGGTAATTCAATTTGTTGATTTTATTTACTTTTAGAAGCGCATTCTTTTTGTGTTTATGGTTGTTTCCTCTGTAGATGGTCAAAAATTGCAGAGCATCTTCCTGGAAGAACAGACAACGAGATCAAGAACTATTGGAGAACAAGGGTGCAAAACAAGCAGCCATCCTCTTCTTCTTTGAAAGAAATGAGCTCCCAATTTTCAGTTCCTTGTCAATTACCAGAATGCATCGTCCCTTCAGGTTCAGTCATAAACATTTCAGAGCAAATTGAATTTCCCCAACACGAAACAAGTCCAAACGCATATGCCCATACTTGTGTCGACAACAATAACCTAGTTCTTAATGGGAGTTACAATATTGGCAGAAGTGGGCAGGACATGGAGGCATTCAGACTGGCATCCATGTCAGCTGTGGGTGAAGGGTGTTGGATATGTAATGAGATGACAGATAGTTTATGGCAATGTAGGGAGTTGGGAGAGATGGGGAACTAGATGGAGTATTACTGGAGTCCAATTATCCTTCAACTTGAAGGCTCCCCAGCACATTATAATCTTTACTGACAAATCACATTGGACTCACTACTTGTGTGATAGTTTAATGCTGTGGCATATGACCAGTGAGTAAGGTCATCAAAGTGACTTTCGGTGGATAGTTTTATTTGTACTAGTACTACTGCTATTGTTTTAAGACTTAGGAATTAAGGACCCTATTTACAATAAATACTATGTTTTATTATGGGTTAATTTACCTACCAAGTCCTTCTAGGTATTGAATAAAATTAATCTATTTACTATTAAATGGGTCAATTTAATCCATGTATTATTAAAAAAAAATAAAAAATTGGAACATAATTAATAATTATTGTTTAAAATCGACAGGAAAAATATTTTTATTTATTTATAGTTCAACTTCAAACAAAATATTTTATCAACAATTAAAATATAACTCGGTTGAACACAAAATGATACTTTTTAGATAGTAAACATTAACTCTGTTGAAATTTAGATTTATTTTATTCTTTTTAATAATATAAAATTAAATTGATTCATTTAAAATAAATAAATTAATTTAATTTCATCATATAATAAAGATATTTGCTAGATACACATTCATAAAATTATAATATTTCAATTTCCTCTAAGAAATCAAATTCATTTCTCCTCGGCCCTTTTAAGTAGGTATGACCAATTATGTATTCATGTAATATTTTGCTAATTTTAAGTGTTTAAATCATATTTATATAAATTTATATACTATACTATACTATACATCGAAAAATATCCCTAAGGAATTGTATAGCGACACATGTCCATTGTCTATATATAGGAACTGATATTTGGGTTTTTAAAAGGTATTTTAAAAAGAATTTTTTTAACTAATATTTCATAATGTCAATTTTACAATCCATGAAGATTAATTATAGGCGTGTAAATGAGACAATTTAAACAGTTCAACTTCAAAAAAAAAATCAAATTCAATTTGGTAATTATTAAGTTAAACTCAAGTTATCGATTAAACTAAATTCAAGCTTAGAAATAGTCGACTCAAACGACTCACAAGCCTTATCGAGTTTTTCATTTTTAATATATAAATTGAGCTAGAATTTAATTGTGTACGAGCTTAATCAAACTTGAGTCGAACTTAAACTTAAAAATAAATTTTCAATCTAGCTCGAGTCGAGCTAAAGCTCCAACCAATTTTTGAGCTCAGATAAACTCAATTACATTCTTTCAACATTGGTTTATATAGTAATTATGAGTTTATTTAATATTTATATTTGATTCATTCAAAATAAATTTATAATTTATTATTAATTTTTAAGTTATTCATTTAAAGATATTGTATAAATTGATTTAATATATGTACTTGAATTACTCAATTTTTTAATTTAATTTAATTAAAGGATTGATTTACATTATAGCTGAGGTTATTTAAGATTCAAAATTATTATTTTAATTTTGAAATATCATTTTGTACAATGTTAGATTCACTAAGAAAACATGAAATGCATGTCCAATCTAATTCCAACTTTAAACTATTCTAAGCTATTAATTTAAACAAACATACACTAACCTCGGTAGATAGCACATGGTAATGGAGGATGAAAACCTTTGAATTTTTCTTTCCTTTCTTTCTTCTTGCCGTTTGTAAGAGATGGAATGAAGCACACTCTTCTCTCTTCTTTCCTTTATTTCCTTTTAATTACGTATTTATAATTAATGTAATGCCTACCATTTTATCATGCAAGGATTAGTGGAAATCTATGGCTCATATGAAGCCCATCCACTAACTTATTTTAAGTGGTGGGCTAACTGCACTTAACGCTAAGGGCTTGCTTAATCACTCATCTAATCCTTCAATTCTAGTTACCTTATGTATACTAACTTCTCTAATAATTACTAAGCTTCTTAATAATTCTCCTTCCTAATCTCCATCTCACCCCAACACCTCTAGTTTAATTTTTCGGAATGGGTCGATTTAAGAAATTTGGTCCTTAAAATCAAGTTTTTCAACACAGGCAAAAATCGAATCATTACATTACCTAAATATGTCACACTTATGTAATTACAAATAATTATGTCCAAATCTAGTTATTAAGCGAGCTTTCCAAACACTACTCTAATTAACTAATGATATTGAACTCTTTTAGTTATATACCATAAATTTTAACTTTTAAAATTATAAATAGACGTTCAAGAACAGAGCTAAACTCAATATTTGAAAGAATTCAAGTAAAAATATTAAATAAGTTTTAAGTTAAAAAAAAATTAGCATGTTTAAAATATAGGCCCAAACTCAACTGGGTCTAACCAATTTACTAATTTAGTAATATGTTATTTTTACATATCTATGTAATATATATACCATAAAAGTTAAGCCTGTGGTTCCCTAAAAGAAATATGATATAATGTAAACATAAAATAATAAGTCTGTGTTTAAAATTTTAATGATTTAAGAGTAAAAATTCCATAGTAAAAAAATCAATTAAAACTTTCAATAACATTAAAATTTTCTATTAAAGTAAATAGTGAATTGATTGGATTCACCATTAATATGCTAACGAATATATATATTTATCCATTCTAGATGAGTGCAATATAAATCTTGAATGAAATTGGATTAATTTTTTTAAATATACTTAAAAAAAAAATGAATTGATGGCGTAACTAAACAGTTTGTTTTAAGTCTTTCATTTCTTCGTCCAACCAATTTTTTCGTCAAATAAAGGGCAAGTCCATGAGGCTCTTTGAGACACTGTCCATGAGTTTTAAATCGGATATGTAATCATTTTTTTATGAAAAAAAATGTGATCCATTGTATATTCATATATATTGCTCAATCAAATATCACTTAATTATACAAATATAATTAAGAAATCATTGTCTCTATTTATCACATGCCCCACAAAAAGAAAAAAAAAACCTTAAAAAAGAAATGCCAATATAATTAAGTAATCATTGTCACTTATCATGGTTAAAAGAAATTAATTATCCAATCTTATGGGTTGGTTTGATAGTTAACGTGTTTCTTGTCTTAGGTGTGGTATGGGTTTAAATTGCGTTAATTGTTTTGTTTTTAGGGCTTTACCCTCCTCTTGTAATTCATCAAAATTCAACTAATTATCAACTTCCCATGATTAAAATTTATCAATCTTTCTTTTTACATATTTGATTTTTTATAATAATTTTATAATTTTAAAGGTTTTATAGATTAACCCTCATTTCTAAAGTTTTTAATATAAATTTTATTTATTTTAAAATATTTTTATGATTTTTATAAACTTTTTACTAACTTAACATATTATGACATCATCGTTATTTGTTAAATCGATCAATTAGTGATTTCCACGGAAGGGACCCGTTAATTTTATTATTATTAAGAGCTCAATAGAGTGAACTTTTCTTCTAAAGGTTTAGTTGATTTTTTTCCTAAGGATTTTTTACCCTTAAGCTATTTATTAATTGCTAGATTAAAAATAACACAACTTTTTAAAAAATTAATATGGACACCTTAAAAAAATGAAAAACCTAAAATAAACTTAAGTTTATCATTTATAAACATGGCTAGGTTTTAGCAAAACTTGAGGCAAAACATGATGTGACAATTTGTCCTCCACTACTTTGATACTTTTTTGTAACATCGTTAAAATTTTATGATGTTGTAACACCTCTTTCATAACCCGATTGTCAATTTTGAATTACAAAATGTTACATTTGTTGTCAGAACAACTATAGTCAAATTACAGTAAAATTTTCATACGCATATGCAACTAAATGTCAAACAACATTCATTTATGATTAAACAATCAAGACCGAGTCTTAATCGAGCTTACGAAAGCTCTTTTGTAAACTCATACTCTAAATAGGATTAAATTGTAAAGTTTTAAAAAAATCAAGGTCAACATCGTGACATCACCTCTTCCAAGTCGTGACATCACCAAATAGTTTGTCACGTCACGACCTTAGGCCACTCAACGTCGCAGCATGACTTACTGTCGGCCGATGTTGCGACGAGGAAGGTTGCTCGTCAGGACAAGAACTTTGTTTTCAGTAAAAATGAACTATTTGGTACCTATGTCAAGTTTTCCACAAAGTCTACTATTTTTGTGCACCAAATACCGAATTCAATTGAATCAAGACACACCAAAACATACCAAAACAAGTCATTTAACCATTTCAAAACAAAACCAATTCAATATGAGCTCGACCTAATACAAATCATCCAATTTTTTTACATTCAACTTAATGCCATTCAATCAACCAACCAATCATTCAATTGCCAAATTTACCTATGTTGTAATATATTTACTTACCATTTCATACTCATGTTTAATTTATAGACCTTAATGGTTTATAAGCATAAATCTTGAACCAAAATAACCATTCATCAACTTATACCTCAAGCATACCATCTAACATATCCTTTCAACTTCATTCCATACCACTTTGCATACCATGTCCATAAATATAGTTCATCACATTCTTTAGTACAATCAAACACACATAAGCTCACCAACATGTATGATTCAAGTCACCAAATCAACATGATAAATAAATGTTAAAAGAACCTTGTTATAAGTAACATATTTCCATACTAGATTGTACCACAAGACACCTCATGTATACATGCCACAAACTGACACAAAATGATCGTAAAACTACCAATTCGATCATAGGATAGTATGAGCTTCGAAACAGTCTAGCTTAATGAGTTCCGTGAGGTAAAGATCTATAAGCAAATGGGAAAATAACTGGGTAAGCATATAAAATGCTTAGTAAGTTCATATGAAATTTACATAATCATTTCAATAAGCTAAATTATTAATCACATTGGCATTCAATATGGCTTTCCTTGTCATATATTGATGCAACTAATACATATCATCATATACAACCAAATAGGTTAGTCAATTTTCATATCAAGGTCAATAAATAAGAAATCATATACCATATCTCAAATTGAATACATATGCAATCTATATCCAAACTATTTTAAGATTTCCACTTCATTTAGGTTAAAGTTTTTCTTGAGGGAACTATAGTAGAACAAACTCAGATACATGGAATGTTTTGTTCACACAAGCTGACATTTTAATGGAATTGCTCACACAAGCTAACATCGTGTCGAAGTTACCAGTCTAGGCTAAACCAAGGATACATAAAACTTGAGAATCTAAAAAAAATTTAGATCTCGTATCATCATCTAAATCCTTGATCAATTACGTAAATAACCCTAATGGCATGCCATATGTATCCTAATCTTTTACTAAGTTCATGTAACGACTCGTTTTTAGTGAAATCGAAACAGTGGTTTCGGGACCACAAGTCCGACGTTGTAAAATTCATTTTAAGATTATTTTAATATTTACAGCATGTTAGAATCGTAGTATAAAAATTTTATTAAGAAATTTTACCGTTTGTATGCTTAATTTGTAAAAAAAGGACTAAATCGCATAAAGTGTGAAAGTTGTCTTCTATTAGCTAAAGGTGTTAAATAGCTATAGAACTTTAAAGTAGAGGTCCTTATTGAGTAATTAGACCACTAATTGAGTTAGTGGATGTACATGGATTTCAATCATGAAATTTGTCAAGGTTAGGTTGGTATTAGGTGATTTAAATGATAAAAATAAATAAAACAAAAAGAAGACCATAGTGTTCATCTTCTTCTCCACTAAAAATTGCAGCAAAATAGGGGTTTTTGAAGCTTAAAATTTCAGCCACTTAGTTCCCTTGAATGTAAGTTATTTTGGTGTTTGCTTTTGTTGATTCTTATGTTTTTAGAACCCTTTGTAGCTTAAGTTAGCTAATTAGGGGGCTAATTTGCAATATGATTGAAAGAATAGGATTTGCCATGAGAGCATCTTGGTTTTTTTGAAGTTTGATGGAAGAAAATGAATATTGGTTGTTAAATAAATAACTTTTGTTAAAGGATTTTTAATGAAATTGTCAATTAGGAGCTTAATTGAGAAATATGAAAATTGTGTTAATCATATGAAATTGTGAAATATATGGGTGGATATAGGTGTTTATGAAAATCAGCTAGGCTTGGGTATAGCTAAAATTGTATGAATTTCATTTTACGAGCCTAGGGACTAAATTGTAAATGAGTCAAAATTATAGGGGTAAAATAGTAATTTTTCTATAACATGAATTTTGGATTAATTAAATAGAATAATGATTAAATAAGTTAAATTTAATTATATAGATCAAGAAAAGCAATGCATGGAATTAGATCGGGGAAAGAATAAGGTTATCGATTAAACGATCATTTTTCCATTGTACGAGTTCAAGTTAAGTTCGTATAAATAATTTACATTTTTATATGCTTTGATTGAAATATACATATGAGATTATTTAAATTATTATGTATAATTATCGAGTACGTAACTAACAATGTACGATGAATACCGAGCCCCTTTTGAACCTTAGAAACTCATAAGATACAAATGACATGTCATTAGGGTTACCGTTTTGGTTGAGATCCGCATTTGTTGCGGACTCATCATAGCTCGTATGAGCTTACCGATTTCAACTTGTATGAGCTTACCGATATTTAGCTCGGTAGAGCTTACCGTTTATCGCTCGTATAAGCCTACATGTACAAGAAATGATCGTTTATAGTTCAGTACACCTCGTGTGTACTACCCGTGTATCTAACGGGATTCTAAGTGGTTCAAAGGGCATAATTTTATTATGAGATTATACGAATTCAATATGAACAAGTACATGCATTTATACGGAAATAGTTGATATTTGATATATGATTTTCGGTTTTATGTGAATATATGACTAATGTGATCATGGATTATTGATAAACCGTAATTTACACATATTTTAACCACATGCTTGGCTTAATTTTGGATGAATATTCACTAGATTTGATGAATTCAATGCTCCTAATCTCTTAATTTCATGTTTTATACTTAGGAGAGCTTAGGGATTCGAAAAGAATGAGAAACGGGCCAAAAACAGACAAAACGGGCCAAAGTGAGAAATCAACACGGCCTGGAGTTCACCACATGACCGTGTCACTTTAGCAGACTCGAACAAGGCCGGGCTCGATTTACATGGGCGTGTCACAAGGGCATGTCTCTGCCGCAGCAAAGAATAATTTCATTCGGATTAGGATACTTTTGGGCCAAGAAAGGCATCTCGAAGCCTATATAAACACCCTAGAGGCAACTTAAACGAGGAGTTCGACAGGACGTCGAATAGACACCGAGTAGGAGGTAGAAAATACTCCAAGACAGCCGTTAGGAATAGCTTAGGAGAAGGATCTTCATCAAGACTGAAGATCTCCCATCAAGTTCTTTAGAAGTTTTTGGGTTTTCATTATGTTTTGTGGTTTTCCTTCTTTTATGATGTTTTCCTCTTCTAGTATGAACTAAATCCCTTAGGTACCTAAGGGGATGAAACCTATGATGATCTTATTATTATTTAATTTATGAGATAAATACTTGTGCTTATTCTTAATTGTGAGTTTTATTCTTATTTTGATAATTCAGGTTATTGATTCAAGTCGAATGTGCTTATTCAGTGGAGCAAAAGTCCCTGTTTAAGAGTAGATCAACGCAATTAAGCGGAGTTGATTGCAACTCTAGAAGTAGGGCGACAAAAATCTACCGGATTAGGGTCAAACCTAATATGGGAATCCATAGATCGAATTAATGCGATAATAGGGGTTTTAATTAGAAAGAAATTTCAATTAATCAACCTAGAGTTAGTTGTTAGTAGCCTCGAAAGAGGTATTAATATAATTTAGGGATTTCTACGGATTAAGTCAAGTGAATAAATCACATGAGTCAAAAGTAATAAGTGAAGTCTAGATGGATTCTTCCTTAGGTATTGCTTATCTCATATAAGTTGTCCAAAAGTATTTTCTCAATTTACTCTTTGTCGCACTCATAGTTAGTTAAATTAGTTAATTAATTTTAGACTAAAAGCAAATCCCTTTAATTATTAGGCTAGATAATAAAAAGATAGTTATTACTAAGTACTCTTGGTCCTTAAGGATACGATATTTCGGACTTACCACAGCTATACTACTGTTCGATAGGTGCGCTTGCCTTTGTCGAAATAATATTTATTTTGAGCTTCCATCAAGTTTTTGGCGCCGTTGCCGGGGACTAAGATATTAGGAAAACTAAATTTTTATTACTTTAGTCATTTTATTTATTTGCAATTTATATTTATTTTATTTTTAACCTTACTAATTTTTCTTTGCTTCTGGCAGGTAATTCTAGTTTATGACTAGGAGGAACCCGTCAGGACCCTTGATTTTTGACAGTTATATAGAAGCTACCGCTCGCAGAAATCGAAGAGAACTAAGGCTAAAAATTTTTATTAAAATATTTTTTACCCGCTAAAACAGCTAAGTTGAGGAATGATATCTCTTCTTTTGTGCAGATGGATTTAGAAACATTTTATGATGCATGGGAGAGATACAAGGATCTACTGAGAAGGTGCCCTCACCACGGGTTACCATTATGGTTACAGGTTCAAACCTTTTACAACGGTGTGAACCCCTCAACTAGGCAATTAATCGATTCAGCCGCCGGCGGTACCCTGAACAACAAAACACCTAAGGTTGCCTATGAATTCATTGAAGAGATGTCACTGAATAACTATCAGTGGCAAGTTACAAGGACAAAGCCAACAAAAGCCGGTAGTGTCTTCAACCTCGACACAGTAACCATGCTATCAAATCAGGTAGAACTGTTAAATAAAAATATTGATGGTTTATATGGTTCTTCATAGGTACATCTGGCTATGCAGTGCGATACAAATGGAGGAGGGATGAGCAATACAGAATACCACCCTACAACCCTAGCATGGAAAGCGAACAGATAAACTATATGGGTAACAATTTCGAACCTCAAAATAACCCTTATAGTAAAACTTACAATCCAGATTGGATAAACCATCCCAACTTTCCATGGGGTGGCCAAGGAAATCAGAGACAACAACCCCTCCCAGGCTTTCAACAGCAACCCTACCCACAAGAGAAAAAATCGAACCTTGAGGAGATGTTGACAAAATTCATCGCCGTGTCAGAAACCCGTTTCCAAAACACCAAAACAGCATTCAAAACTTAATAAGCATTGATTCAAGGGATCAAGAACCAATTAGGACAACTTGCTAAGATTATATCTGAACGACCACAAGGTAGCTTGCCAAGTAACACTGAAACTAACCTAAAGGAGCAACTTCAAGCCATAACTGCCCACGATAGTGAAAGGTTAGATGAACCAAAGGTAGGCAAGAGAATGTGATAGAGGAAGGTAAGGTTGAGGTAAGCTATGATAAACTAAAGCCGATAATTACAGAGTACCAACCTCATGTGCCATACCCCAATGCGATGAAGAAAGACAACACAGATGAACAATTCGGTAAATTTCTTAAACTTCTAAAGAAATTACATATTAACTTACCATTTCTTGAAGTTCTTTTGCAGATGCAAGATTCAAGGAAATTTTTAAAAGAGTTGTTGACAAACAAACGGAGGTTAAACGAGATGTCACATGTTGAGCTAAATGCAGTGTGCTCAACAATTTTACAAAATAAACTACCACGAAAATTAAAAGGTCCAAGGAGTTCTACAATTCCATGTTTAATTGGTAGTTTATCTATTAATAATGCTTTAGCTGATTTAGGGGTAAGTATAAATGTTATGCCTTATAAAATGTTTAAACAGCTAGGTCTAGGGAAACCCAAAAAAACTAGGATGAGCATTCAATTAGCTGATAGAACTATTAGAATTCCTAGGGATATAATTGAGGATGTCTTAGTAAAAATTGACAAACTCATATTCCCAGTAGACTTTGTCGTTTTAGACATGGATGAGGACAACAATGTTCTTTTAATTTTAGGAAGACCCTTTTTAGCAACTGCTAGAACTAAAATTGATGTTGGTACAGGTGAATTCACACTTCGTGTAGGTGACGAAACGATCACTCTTCAGGCTCTTGACTCGGCTAGGACATCGAGTAATCAAGGTGAAAACATAAATTCTATTAATAACCATTTGATTCAACCTTCTTTACAGGAAACACGACGAAACTACACAACTGAGCTTGATCCTAGACTTCGTGCCAATAAAGAAGTAATTCATGAGGAACGAAGGCTTCAGATCGATGAACTAGACGAGTGGAAGACACATTTCAAGGAGAAACTAAAAACACACCAAACGAACCCGAGGCAACTCCATGAAGAGTTTAAAGGTGGAACAAATCACTTTAAGGTTGGGGATCAGGTATTGTTGGATAAGAAAGACCCTTGAATCGCCATTTCAGACCTTAAAACAAACGAAGAAATCTTTTTTAATGTACTAAATGTCTTCTCATACTGAACAGTTGAGGTAAGTAATCTTATATTCGACACTTTTAAGGTAAACACTACACGACTCAAACTATATATTGATAGTATAACTGATAGCATGAGAAATGATTTTCAACTCCTCAAACCACCATGATTATGCGAATGAGAGTTAAGTCTAGCTTAAGACTTTAAACGAGCACTTCTTGGGAGGCAACCCGAGCACTAACCCTACTAATTAGTTTAAGTTTATTTCTTTTCATATTTAGGCGTAGGTGTTTCATATCGACACGGCCTTACACACGGCCGTGTGAGCCCACAGGTAGGTACATGGGCGTGGCCATAAGCGTGTGGTAATAGGACAAAATATTCCCCAAGACACGGGCTACGGTAAAATGCCACAACCGTGCGACACAACCATGACCTACACTGATTAAACCACACGGGCATAGAAACCTTCACACAGGCATGAGAGAAACGAATGAGCCACAACACGGTCGTGCGATATAGTTGTGTGATTTAACACGGCCATGGCACACAGGCGTGGGGATGTACCAGATCCTAGATTTCTATTTAAAACCCACCCCCTTCTCACCTACTCCTCAATTTCCTCTTCTTCCATACCCTTTAAACTTTTCCCTTTCATTTTCCTCCTTTTTCCTTCCCCTCACTCTTTATCTACACCATCATACCCATGTCGAAGAAGCGGAAGGATCCTAGCACAGTCTCCTGTGTGATACCGATCTACATAAGTTCATGTCGGCCGCTTCATTAACTCGATAAGAAAAAGACCTTTGAGTCCATTTACTTTTTCTTTTTCTTTTCTCTTCTTCTTTATTTTTCTTCTCTTTATCTCTATTGTGCTAAATCTATATTATTATATTTTGATTTTGTTTATTTAGGTCCTTCAGGTTGCTTGGAAATCACAACACCACGACCCTAGTAACCACCACCATCGACGCATCTTCCTCTAACTCGGCCGAATTTCCCCCGTTTCTTTTCTTTGACTCCACCCAAACTTCATGAAGTTTCACTTCTCTCCCTACCTTACGATTTTCTTACTATATTGTGAATATCTATCTTTGTACATGAAGGGCAATGTACATATTAAGTGTGGGGGGATAAATTTCAAAATTTCCTAACTTTTTGCATTATTCTCAAATCCCTGAATGATATCTTGTCTTAAGTAATTTTCTCATATTACTAATTAGAATGAAACTTCTGCTGATTTATGATTTTTATTGATATGTTTTGGATTAAGTTATAGTTAATTGTGCATTGATGATTTAAACTTTAAGATATTAGAGAATCAATCATGATAAGTCTGTTTTCAGAATTAAAAATTTCTAGGTTGTTAACCTAAATTTGAATATTACCTTGAAGTTTGAAATTTGCAAGGTTGACATCAAAAACTATAATTTTTGTGAGATTTTGAGCCTTCGGAGCATATATCTTTTCGTGCTCACTTTATTGATTATGAGTGTGCCAACATTGATTTGTTATTCTAGAACTTGCTTCGATTATACAGGTCGAGACCACACCTCTGATTTGATATACTGAGATGATAAAGGCATTTAGGATTTAACCCACTTACTCCACTAAAAGCCTACCCTGATAATTAACTCCTAGTGAACCCCTTTGATCTTAACAAACTATTTCTTGACTCACCCATTAATATTATCCTAAAACCCATCTTGTATTTGTTATCACCATTTCTCTTTACTACCATTATATCGAGAGTTGATTTGATCAATTGCCTAACTACATTCTTTATTTTAATTGTTAAATTCTATTTACTTGTGCTTATTCTAAAAAAAAATCGAAGTATATTCATTATTAGTTCTATGTTAATTGAGCTCGTGTTATGAAATTTTAGTTGATATAATTATTCGAGTCTTAGTTCATCTCTCTAAGTTAGGTAATTTGTCAATTCAATCTCGATTCTAACCCTTTAATTCAGCCTTTATCCACACCTTTAGCCCAAGCCTCATTACAACCTTTTAAAGACCTTTTGATTTGTGTATCATCTTATTTTATAGTGGTAGAGATTTGATTTTCATGCAAGCTTATGGTAATAACTTTTCAGGTTTGACTGATGAGTGCTTTATTTTGAACCTTAAATACTTTGAGTGATTTGAGTGAATCTTTAGTGAGGATGTCAATCTTTGTCAGTTTTGGATCAAAGGTAATTATTTAGATAAGGGGAAACACCTATATTTTTCGTGCTACAAAATAATATGACTTTAATTGTTTGAATCTTTTGGACTCTTTGAGTTAAATTATCCATGTATACATTATCTATGAATTATGATGAAGACATTGTTGATGAGAATTATGAACTGAGGGAAGTTAGTTCTAATTGTGAGTTGAAAATTTTGCTTAAGGACAATCAAAAACTTAAGTGTGGGGGTATTTGATAAACCATAATTTACACATATTTTAACTCCATGCTTGGCTGAATTTTGGATGAATATTCACTAGATTTGATGAATTTGATGCTCCTAATATCTTAATTTCATGTTTTATACTCAGGAGAGCTTAGGGAGTCGAAAAGAATGAGAAACGGGCCAAAAACGGGTCAAAGTGAGAAATCAACACGGCCTGGAGTTCACCACACAGTCGTGCCACTTTAGCAGACTCAAACAAGGCCTGATCTCGATTTACACGGGCGTGTCCCTACCACAACGAAGAAGAATTTCATTCGGATTAGAATACTTTCGGGCCAAAAAAGGCATTTTGAAGCCTATATAAACACCCTAGGAGGCAACTTAAATGGGGAGTTCGACAGGATGTCGAATAGACACCGAGTAGGAGGCAAAAAATACTCCAAGACAGCCATTAGGAACAGCTTAGGAGAAGGATCTCCATCAAGACTGAAGATCTCCATCAAGTTCTTTAAAAGTTTTTGGGTTTTCATTATGTTTGTGGTTTTCCCTCTTTTATAATGTTTTCCTCATCTAGTATGAACTAAATCCCTTAGGTACCTAAGGGGATGAAACCTATGAAAAATCTTATTATTATTTGATTTATGAGATAAATACTTGTGCTTATTTTTAATTGTGAGTTTTATTCTTGTTTTGATAATTCGGGTTATTGATTCAAGTCGAATGTGCTTATTCAGTGGATCAAAAGTCCCTGGTTAAGAGTAGATCAACGCAATTAAGTGGAGTTGATACCCTAGAAATAGGGTGACGAAAATATGTTAGATTAGGGTCAAACCTAATATAAAAATCCACAGATCGAATTAATGCGACAATAGGGGTTTTAATTAGAAAGAAATTTCAATTAATCAACCTAGAGTCAGTTGTTAGTAGCCTCGAAAGAGGTATTAATATAATTTAGGGATTTCTACGGATTAAGTCAAGTGAATAAATCACATGAATCAAAAGTAATAAGTGAAGTCTACTTGGATTCTTCCTAGGTATTGTCTATCTTATATAAGTTGTCCAAAAGTATTTTCCCAATTTACTCTCTGTCGTGCTCATAGTTAGTTAATTTTAGATTAAAAGAAAATCCCCTTAATTATTAGGCTAGATAATAAGAAGATAGTTATTACTAGGTACTCTTGGTCCTTGAGGATACGATATTCCGGACTCACCACAGCTATACTGTTGTTCGATAGGTGCGCTTGCCTTTGTCGAAATAATAGTTGTTTCAAGCTTCTATCAATTGTATTATAGGCCTTGGCCAAATTGAGTTGTGCTTTGTTTTGAGTTTCTTATTTAAATGGAAGTCAATTGGTAAGTCTAATATCATGTGAACTTATTAAGCTTAATTGCTTACTCTATTTATTTTTTTGTATTTTATAGTGTTTCGAAAGCTTGCTCAATTAGGAAGTCGTCGAAAACTGCGTCACACTATCAAACACTCATTTTAGTACTATGGACTTTTGATATTTTGGTTAAATGGCATGTATAGGTCAAGTGTTTTGACTAATGTGGCCTATTTGTTTTATTGTGTTTTGGTCTCGTATATAGCCATATGATTTGGCTTATTTTAGTATAATTGGTTATGTAAGTATGTATATATGACCTTATGTAATGAGGTGTTTAGTTGCTATATGATCACCTTGTTGATGAATTGGTATTTGGGTACCAAATGGTCGAAATTGAAATGTGGTATGCATGTTGAATTTAGGCACAAGATCTCATAGGTGAAATTGACCATTTAGATATACTTTGGAAGTATGTGTAGTATGTTATAAGCTTGACATTGGTTGGTTTAAGTGCCTATTTATGCCATGGTTGCATGTGAAATGTTGAGCTCAGGTTGGTGCCACTTTGGGTGAGAAATATGGCTTGGAAACTAGTCTATTTTTGTCCACACGGCAGGGACACAGGCGTGTGTCTCAGCCGTATGTGACACACAGCCAAGTGACACTGCCGTGTGTCCACTGATGCTTCTTTTGAAACCAAGTTAGTAGCTTCACATGGCCTAGCACACGGCGTGTGGCCTGGCTGTGTGGCACAAGTTAGTATATCCTCCAGTTCTCACACGGCCTAGCACACGACCTGGCACACGGGCTTGTGAGGCTATTCAAAGGGTACACGGCCTGACACACGGGCGTGTGGTCTGGCCGTGTGACCTAAGTCAATGAATTACACAGGGTCAAACACGGGCGTGTCCCCTGGCCACACGGGCATGTGACCCCTGCACTATGAAAATTTTTCCATGTTTTCTTAAAAATTCATAGAGGACTCGGTTGAGTCCCGAACCACTTCTAATGTCTATTCGGGGCCTTGAAGGCTTATTTTTGAGACTGTATAAATGTATTTGAATGGTTTTTTATATGAATGATAAATGTATATGAAATGCATGATTGTTTGACTTTTAAGTTTGGTAATGCTCTATAACTCTGTTTCGGCATCCGATACGAGTTAGAGGTGTTACAGTTCATGTAACAGCCCAAATTTGGGTCTAGTCGGAATAGTAGTTTCGAGACCACAAATTCGACGAGTAAAATTATATTTTTATTATATTTTTATGGTCTACAATTTTACGGAAAGGTTTCGTAAAAATTTCGTTCAAAAAATTTTGACGTTTGAGCACTCAATTTAGTCAAAAGGACTAAATTGTAAAAAGTACAAAAGTTGAGTTCTATATATTAGAGGTGTCAATTGGAGGCCCTTAAAAGGCAATTAGACCATTGAATAACTTGATGGACAAAAATGGGCATGAATAGGACAAAAGTGAAAGAAAAGTTTTAAGGGTATTTTAGTCATTTAGTGTTTTAAATGAATAAAAAGACAAAATACAAGAAAAAAAAATCTGCTCATCTTCTTCAAGTTGCTGCTGAAAATTTCTAGACTCCATGGCTAAGGGTTTCAAGCTTTTCAAGCTTCATAGTAAGTGTTTTGAACCCCATTTTTAATGTTCATCGTATTTTGAAATCCGGTAACTTAGTCTAGCTATTTCTACCATTATTTTGAGCTAGATTTTAATTTTAAAAATTGACTCATGTTGAATAATTGTGAATTTTGATGAATTATGGTGGATTATGCGTGACTATGATTAGAGAAACGAGTTTTATTAGATGATTTTCGATGAAATCATATAAAAGGGGTTAAATTGTAAAAGTTAGAAATTGGTCATAAGTGTGTGGACTAGTGAGAATTTGATGTTTCCATAGAAGAGAAAAATGATCAGCATGTTATAAAACATAAGAATAAGGGCTGAAGTTTAATTTTCGAGTATTGGGGCAAAAGTGCAAATATATAAAAGTTTAGGGGCAAAATTGTAATTTTAAAAAAGTTGAGTTAAGGATTGTTTTGAATAGTACATTAATTAAATAAGTGAAATTTGATGTTTTAGACTCCGAAAAATGAGATTTGGACCTAGAACGAGAGGGAAATTGAAAATCGAGAAAGTTGGTAAAATGGCCGTTTTGGTATCGAGGTAAGTTCATATGTTTAATAAGCATTTAATGATGCAAGTTTGAATGTTAGATTGAAATTTTAGTTATTAATATTTTAGTATTGATTTTCCAATATAATTATAATGTTCGATATTGACTCGACACTTTAATGAAAATTGGTATAAATTACATGTAAGATCAAATTAGAAAGATGGCTTTGTGTAATATCAAGAAAGTATTGAATAGAATAATTTGGGGAGGATAAGTTAAATTGATGATGTGATGAGATTGAGAATGTAATTATGTAAGTTATGTGTAAATAATAGTGATATATTTTTATATAAATGGTGAATTAATATTGAATGTGAAAGAAAATTGTTCATGAATTATTCAAGTGTAAGAGTAAATTCCGGTTGAACATAGGAATAGAAGTGGATCTGGAGACCAAAGGTTACAAGATGTTACTGATGAGTCCCGTGCTGGGTGATCTAGCATGTGTTGCGACACACTGACGACTTGTGTGAGCGGGCCGTGGACATTTCCGGTGTTATCGACCGGTGAAAAGTGGTAGCTCTAGCTACGATCGATGAAAAGTGGTAGCTCTGGTTACCTGATCAGTGAAAAGTGGTAGCTTCGACTACCTGATTAGTGAATAGTGGTAGCTTCGGCTACATATCAGTGGTAGCTTTGGCTACTTTACAGTGGTAGCTTCGGCTACATTACAGTGGTAGCTTCGGCTACATATCAGTGTGGCACTTATGTGCTAATTCTCTACGTATCCGTGTATATTCCGAGTGTTCAACGGGAAAATCGATTAAGTGAAATTATGTGTGACTTTGTAGTGATAAGTGTAGTTATATAGCTGTGTAACGTATGAGCAATATGCCCGATGTGTAGTCGGAAATTAGAAAGATTGTTATAAATAAGTAATGAATACAACTAAAGGGAGAAAGAGAGAGAGAGAGCAAAAATTTACAATAAAACTGTTTTAGACAGCAGCAATAATTTGAATTTGAAAAATCACCAAAAATAGTAGAAATTGAATTATAAGTTGGATGAGATATTTATTTAAAGATTATTGAGTCTATTTTCATATAAAATAGACAGAGCAAACAAAGGATTTTATATTTTGAGATATTTAAATTCTTGTGCGATTGGTTTAGAATGATTACGTGATCCCCTATTCGACTTGGAAAAATCATTAAAAATTGTACAAAAATAATTATGGGATAAAAATTATATGCTTGAAATCCTTAATAAGTCTAGTTTCAAATGAAATAAATTATAACATCATTTAAATTCTGTACAAGGAGAAAATTTATTCGTAGTGAAAAGTGGTCAGAATAGTCAAACAGTGAAATAGGGGAAATTTTAATGAATAAACTGTACTAATTGGATTAGCCAAAAATTTTGGAAATTTTATGGTATGAATATATATGAGTCTAGTTTCAGGGAAAATTATCAGTTTTAAATTCAGAGCTCTGTAGCTCAAGAAATAAATAATTTAGTGATAGCGATTCAAGCAGACAAATTAATGTGAACATGAGTAATAAGGTATAAGCATGTGATTTAATGTTTGTATCAAATTGAGAACTTGTTGTGAGGATTTGTCATGTTGAGGCTTTGACAAGGCTACAAATGAGTAAGTTGGGAAAGTAAGAACTTAGCATTATTTATGCAAGTTATGACAGCTTAGTAGTAAGCTAAATTCATTGCTAATGCTTATTATTTTTACATGTGAACTTACTAAGCTTTATAAGCTTACCCCTTTTCTTTCCCATGTTACAAAGTCCTACTAAACAAGCTCGGGTTGGAGGTAAATGGAGATCGCTTCACACTATCAAGCTATCTATGGGTATCTTTATTTATAAATGATTTAAACGATGGCATGTATAGGGGCTTGACTAAGTCATTTTGTATATGTGTTAATTAATTTGACAAAATGTATTGTTAAGTCTGGTAATGCCTCGTACTCGGTTCCGGCATAGGATACGGGTAATGGGTATTACAGTTCACACGGGCACTATTGTCGTATACATGTCATTAACAAACCTTGTACTAGTTTACATATTTCATACAAGTCTTGTAAACATTCAACATTCATATTGGTACTCCATACCTATTTGTAATAACCAATATTTTCATGATTTTCAATTCAATCCATTTGAAGCCAAATATGCCAATTTCACCAATTTAACTTTAAACTAAACATATAAATGAAATAAACACAATTCAACATAGCATCAAATAAAATAGTAAGTTCCATAAGAACTTACCTAGCAAAAACAACAAACAAGTTGAAACTTTAGGGACTAATCTACAATTTCTGTTTTTCCCAATTATCTCCTGTTTGATCCAATTCTCGATCTATACAATTATTCCATTCAATATATCAATACCAAACATTTATACACTATGTCATGATATGAATGAACCTATGAAATTTTATTTTTCAATACCCATAAAGTTTTACATTTAATTTAATTTAGTCCTTAAAATCGAAATAACCATAACTTTCAATGTTGAGCTTAATTTTAAAATTGATCTCAAATACATCCTTTAGGGAACCTCTACCTTCTATTATTACTGAAATTTCACATAAATTTAGCATTTTATTCACTTTGGTCCTTATGAACAAAATTTACAATTATACTTTACAATCTAGTCTTTTTTCACATTTAAGCTTAAAATCTATCAATTTAGCACCAATTTCTTTAAAAACTTTCAATCTAGACCTTTTTCACAATAGAAACTTTCAAAAACTTTAACAGATTTGCAAATTGATACATAGGCTAGCTAAATCAAGCTCTCATGACCTCAAAAACATAAAAATGACTTAATTGAACAAACCAAATCTAGTCAAAAGTTTGAAACCCTAAGAATCTTTCATGTTTTTTTTCCATGGTGACGGTCAGTTTGGATGTGGAAGATGAAAGAAAATTTCTCTTTCATTCCATCAAATCTTGACTTTTATACCAATATTAATACTTAAATTATTTAATTAATCATTCTTAATTGGCTTACTAATCATGTTTTAGTAATTAAGCCACCATCATCAACTAATACATGTTCCAAGATGGTTAAATTGTCATTTTGAACCTTTGGTTAATCGTTTTGCATAATTCAAGCGGTGTTTTGAGTCCTTAAATCTTTGGCCAATTAAAAACCTATAGTGATGTGGAAAAGTGGCAAGTGGCAAGGGCGCCACCTAAGGTGCAAGGGTTATGGCATCAAGTGAAGTACTTTGAGGAAGAGGTTCGAATCCCATTGTGTGCATTTTGCTTAATTTTATGAAATAGCATGTTCTTGTGATATGTGGTGTGCATTTTAGAACCTTGGAAATGTAAGGAAATGTATGGAAATGTATGGAAATGTAAGGAAATGTATGGAAATGTAAGAAATGTATGGAAATGTATGGAAATGTATGGAAACGTAAGGAAATGTATGGAAATGTATGGAAATGTAAGGAAATGAATGGAAATGTAAGGAAATGTAGGAAATGTAAGAAATGATTTAGAAATGATTCAAAAGAGGAATGAAACTTGGAAATGTAAGGAAATGTCAAGTTTAAAGAGCCAAACGAAAATTTTTGGAAACTTAGAAATGACTTAGAAATGTTGAGTTTTAAAGTTTAAAAGAGAAATTAAGGAAAGTTGGCCTTAAGAGAAAAAGTATGTGAAATTTGACACACAAGCAGGCTTGGAAAAGTGGCTGAAGATGCCAAGGGCCTCTGGAAATGGCGCCACATGCAAGGGTGTTGGGCTGAGTTCGAGTCAAATGGGAAGCAAATAAAAGAAGTTTTATTTTTGCTTCTAGAAGCAGCAGAGGTGGACGGACACAAGGCTTGCAAAGAAGTTTCATTCTCTTTTAAATTGATTAATTAGGGGATAAATAATGGATTTATTTTAGATTATTTTCAAGAGATAAATGAGGAATTGTTCTTTAATTAGGAAAATAAGGAGAAGTGATGGCCAAGTAAGGGACTTTGAGTTAATAATTTGGCTAAGTAAGGATAGTTGCTGAATTATCTTTTATTTTAAGTGATAATTAAAGAGATAAAGCTATCAAAATAGAAGAGTGATGGCCAAGTAAGGGATTCTAAGTTAGTAATTTCGGCTATAAAAGGAAAAGAGAGGCCATTACGCATTATTTTACATTCTTTGAAAGCCTCTCACGAATTCTTTTCACCAAACTTTTTTTTGCCAAGCCGAAATACCTTGTGTTCTAGCCGAATCCTCCATCTTTATTATTCCTTCTCTTTTCTTTCTAATCCTCCAAAAGCTGAAAGTTGTGAGATCATCATCTAGCCATAGCAAGAACGAAGGTTGAAGTGAAGGTGTAATCGATTTCTTCAAGTAAGGATAAGATCTCATTCGGTTTCATCCTTTTCTTTTAAGATTTGCTGAAATCTAGGACTAACCCCATTAATATCTTGTTGCGAAACTTTGAAGAGATCTTTTCGGATTTGTTTAAGTCAACTACAAGAAGGAGAAGTTCTTTTCAGAAGGCACACCATAGGCGTGTTCCCTAGTTATTCGGTGAATTTGGGATTTAAAATCCACAAGGTAAGCACATAGGTATGTTTGACCAAGGCCTATTTTGGATAGCTAGATCTATTTCATAATTGTTAAAAAGCGAAACTAACCTATGTACAGAATACAAGGAGAAGAATAACAAAGTTTGGGATTTGAGTAATAAGCAAATCGATATTAAGGTAAGTTTTAGTACACAAATCCTACTAGGATTTGGTTTTATGGTCGAATGAGTTTTTCATTAAATATTTAATATGGGCGAATGTAGGGAGTTAAAGATCTAAGATCGAATTCGGATTTCAAGTGAAATCGTTAAGCGAATCAGTGTGTACCTACCCTAAGTTTTAATATGTTCATGGCTATGTTTTAAATTAAATGTGTATGTTTATAAGAATGTGAATATGGCTAAGGGACCATAATATGTTCATGGCTATGTTTTAAATTAAATGTGTATGTTTATAAGAATGTGAATATGGCTAAGGTACCATACTATGGTACAAAGTACTAAGGTACGTTTCCTACTCCTACTAGGAATATGAATATATGTTATTTTAACATGTGAAAAGTGATAAGAATGTGAATTAAGGCATGAATTTGCATATTGTGTATGAAATATGGGGGCATATGGGTTATATGAAAAGGGAAGTGAATGTGGTGACCTAAGACCACAAACACGGTGACCTAAGACCGTGATTGTGGTGACCTAAGACCACTGATAATCGAATGTGGTGACCTAAGACCACGAAATCGAACGTGGTGACCTAAGACCACGAATGCGGTGACCTAAGACCGCGATATGGAGTGTAGCGGAAGGAGGGTTGACTTAGTAGTCCCCACGATGTGCGAGGATGAATGCAGGTGGTGTGTAGCGGATGGCATATAGGTTTGGGTTGGGTTGCATCATATTGTTTAAATGCTTTATGAACATGTATGATACTTATATGCGAAATATTAAATTTTAGTGTTGGTTACACATTGAGTCATTGACTCACCCGTTGTAGGATTATTTTCGGTGACAACCGGTGATGGACCAGCCGGCAGATGCTTAGTGGAGGCCATGTGAAGTTGATTTTCTTTTATTTGGACTATTTTACTTTAAGTATTTAGAATTTAAATTTTGGGAATTATTTGATGTAATAAGGCCTTAGTAGAACTATTTTATTACATTTTTTATTTATTAAACACAAACTTCTATTTATTAAAAGATTAACTAAATTCTATTTTTAAAACAAAGCCCAAACATTTTGTCACCTAAAGTAAAGGTTTTAATAATAAAATAAACTTGTTTTCAACTCAAGCCCAACCCAAACGATCTTTCTTCCAAATCACACAAGTTTTTCCTAAGTAACAAAAGAATTTGAAGCAGTTTACAGGGAACATACGAGATCCGGTCAAGGCTCGTGGACGGATTTGGGGTGTTTCAATTTGGTATCAAAGCCCGATTTAAACTCTCACCTTGGGTTTAAGGCCCAAAACGTTTTCAAAGTTAAGCCCAAAAGAATTTTTGTGAATTAAGCAGGTTTTTCTGGCATGGCCCACTAAGTCTCCGACCCGAAGTCCACCAGGTAAGTACTTCTGACTTCTGAAGTGATTTGAATATGTGAAATGTATGGGCTTTAATGGAATGTAGAATAGAGATTAAATACCTGAACCCTAGGACTAGTATACCCCAACAAAAAACATAAGACTTAAATGCCTAACTAAAACCCGAAAGGGACTAGCCGTAATTTCATGGAAATCCTAGTTTTAAAATTTCTAAGTTACCCTCTTGATTTGAAAATATTGTTTTTATAAATTTTCCTGAAATATTGCTGATTTACAAAAATACCCCTAGTGGTAAAATTACAAAATGCCACTTAGTTTATGAAATTTCTAAATACCCACGATTCTTATCAAAATTTCACTACTTTGCTTAAAGGAACCCTAAATTTACAAAATATCAAAATACCTTGATTATGGAAAAAATTATTTACTGAAATTACCCTACCACCAAAATTACCGAAATACCCCAGAGTTACAAAATTACGAATGACCCCGATCTTCAAAATTTACGCAACAACACGATTTGGAAAACAAATTCTGAAACAACCTTCAAGTTTTGTAAATTCCAAAATATCCTTGATTTATTAAGATTTATAAATTTACCTGGTTTATTATTGAAATACCTGTAATTTCAAAATTTAAAATACCCAGGATTTCAAAATTACCAAAATACCCTTATTGACAAAATCACCAAGGAACCTTATTTTGACAAATTACGAAAATACCCACAGTAGGGCAAATTACGAAAATACCCACAGGTAGTGGAAAAACAACAACAATGAAAACTACAACATTTCTGAATGAGCGAAAGTTCATAATTGATTGATGGATGTATGAATGTAAAGGCTGTGTGCATGTATGAATACGAAAGAACCACTCTAAAAATTCTTTCCATAAAACTTCTTCGCGGTTAATCGGTGAAACAAAATTTTTAATACATAAAACTTCTTAATCGATTAAATCGTGACGTTAGAAATGAGTTCGAGGGGCGTGAACTTAGAGATTGTGCACGGAAAGTATGATGGTTCTATTAAGATCGAGAGAGCGTAACGTAAGCATAAGTCTGGTGAGAAGGATTGTCATTGTTAGTAAGTAATTTCAAGGATGAAATTATTTTTAAGGAGGTAGAAGCGTAACATCCTAGATTAGGGGTTATGCGTTTGTGCATAATTCATGAGTAGTAGGTTTTGGCGGTGTTTGGAAGTGAATTAAGGGTTTTAAAATCCTAGGATGGAAGAAAGCTTTGGACAATTATTGGTTTTAAGTTAAAAAAACAAGTGATGTGGAAAAGTGGCAAGGACGCCACCTAAGGTGCAAGGGTTATGGCATCAAGTGAAGTACTTTGAGGAAGAGGTTGAATCCCATTGTGTGCATTTTGCTTAATTTTATGAAATAACATGTTTACTTTGATATGTGGTGTGCATTTTAGAACCACGGAAATGTAAGAAATGTATGGAAATGTATAGAAATGTAAGGAAATGTATGGAAATGTAAGAAATGTATGGAAATGTATGGAAATGTATGGAAACGTAAGGAAATGTATGGAAATGTATGGAAATGTAAGGAAATGAATGGAAATGTAAGGAAATGTAGGAAATGTAAGAAATGATTTAGAAATGATTCAAAGAGGAAAGTGAACATTTAAAACTTGGAAATGTAAGGAAATGTCAGTTTAAAGAGCCAAATGAAAATTTTGGAAACTTAGAAATGACTTAGAAATGTTGAGTTTTAAAGTTTAAAAGAGGAAATTAAGGCAAGGTGGCCTTAAGAGAAAAAGTATGTGAAATTTGACACACAAACAGGCTTGGAAAAGTGGCCTGAAGATGCCACTTAGGGCCTCTGGAAATGGCGCCACATGCAAAGGTGTTGGGCCTGAGTTCGAGTCACATGGGAAGCAAATAAAAGAAGTTTTATTTTTGCTTCTAGAAGCAGAGGTGGACGGCACAAGGCTTGCAAAGAGGAGTTTCATTCTCTTTTAAATTGGCTAATTAGGGATAAATAATGGATTTATTTTAGATTATTTTCAAGAGATAAATGAGGAATTGTTCTTTAATTAGGAAAATAAGGAGAAGTGATGGCCAAGTAAGGGACTTTGAGTTTAATAATTTATTTAAGTAAGGATAGTTGCTAAATTATCTTTTATTTTAGGTGATAATTAAAGAGATAAAGCTATCAAAATAGAAGAGTGATGGCCAAGTAAGGGATTCTAAGTTAGTAATTTAATTTATAAAAGGAAAAGAGGCCATTCGCATTATTTTACGTTCTTTGAAAGCCTCTGCCAATTCTTTTCACCAAATCTTCTTCTTCTTTTATTTTTGCCAAGCGAAATACCTTGTGTTCTAGCAGAATCCTCCATCTTTATTCTTCCTTCTCTTTCTTTCTAATCCTCCAAAAGTCGAAAGTTGTGAGATCATCATCTAGCCATAGCGAATCTACGAAGGTTGAAGTGAAGGTGCAATCGATTTCTTCAAGTAAGGATAAGATCTCATTCGGTTTCATCCTTTTCTTTTAAGATTTGCGAAATCTAGGACTAACCCATTAATATCTTGTTAGAAACTTTGAAGAGATCTTTTCGGATTTGTTTAAGTCAACTACAAGAAGGAGAAGTTCTTTTCGAAGGCACACCATAGGCGCGTGTTCCCTAGTCATTCGGTGAATTTGGGATCTAAAATCCACAAGGTAAGCACATAGGTATGTTCGCCAAGGCCTATTTTGGATATCTAGATCTATTTCATAATTGTTAAAAAGCGAAACTAACCTATGTAGAGATCCGATGTTTGGCGAATACAAGGAGAAGAATAACAAAGTTTTGGATTTGAGTAATAAGCAAATCGATATTAAGGTAAGTTTTAGTACACAAATCCTACTAGGATTTGGTTTTATGTGAATGAGTTTTTCATTAAATATTTAATATGGGTAGAATGTAGGGAGTTAAAGATCTAAGATCGAAATTGGATTTCAAGTGAAATCGTTAAGCGAATCGGTGTGTACCTTACCTAAGTTTTAATATGTTCATGGCTATGTTTTAAATTAAATGTGTATGTTTATAAGAATGTGAATATGGCTAAGGTACCATAATATGTTCATGGCTATGTTTTAAATTAAATGTGTATGTTTATAAGAATGTGAATATGGCTAAGGTACCATACTATGGTACAAAGTACTAAGGTAATCGTTTCCTACTCCTATTAGGAATATGAATATATGTTATTTTTAACATGTGAAAAGTGATAAGAATGTGAATTAAGGCATGAATTTGCATATTGTGTATGAAATATGGGGCATATGGGTTATATGAAAAGGGAAGTGAATGTGGTGACCTAAGACCACAAACACGGTGACCTAAGACCGTGATATCTGAATGTGGTGACCTAAGACCACGAGTAATCTGAATGTGGTGACCTAAGACCAGAAATCTGAGCGTGGTGACCTAAGACCACGAATCACGGTGACCTAAGACCGCAATATAGAGTGTAGTGGAAGGAGGGTTGACTTAGTAGTCCCACGGTGTGCGAGGATGGTATGCAGGTGGTATGTAGCGGATGGCATATAGGTTTGGGTTGGGTTGCATCATATTGTTTAAATGCTTTATGAACATGTATGATACTTATATGCCTGAAATATTAAATTTTAGTGTTGGTTACACATTGAGTCATTGACTCACCCGTTGTGGGATTATTTTTGGTGACAACCGGTGATGGGCCGGTAATGAGATGCTTAGTGGAGGCCATGTGAAGTTGATTTTCTTTTATTTGGACTATTTTACTTTAAGTATTTAGAATTTAAATTTTGGGAATTATTTGATGTAATAAGGCCTTAGTAGAACTATTTTATTACATTTTTATTTATTAAGCTTACAAACTTCTATTTATTAAAAGATTAAGTAAATTCTATTTTTAAAACAAAGCCCAAACGTTTTGTCACCTAAAGTAAAGGATTTTAATAATGAAATAAACT
This sequence comes from Gossypium rotundifolium, assembly GCA_025506655.1. Lineage (NCBI taxonomy): Eukaryota > Viridiplantae > Streptophyta > Magnoliopsida > Malvales > Malvaceae > Gossypium > Gossypium rotundifolium. The sequence goes on along the minus strand of CP106733.1, from coordinate 17,934,850 downwards.
TGTTTTCAGCTCAAGCCCAACCCAAAACGATGTTTCTTCCAAATCACACAAGTTTTTCCTAAGTAACAAAAGAATTTGAAACGGTTTACACCAGGGAACATACCAGATCCGGTCAAAGCTCGTGGGCTGGGTTGGGGTGTTTCACTTTGGTTAATTGCAATTTGAGTCCTTAAATCTTTGGCCAATTAAAAACCTATAGTGATAAACTTTTACAATTTAGTTCATGTACCTAAGTTAAACAATTAATAGATAAAATTGAGGGACTAAACTTTAATACTCCACTATACCAACTCTATAAATATTAAATATTTACGGACCTAATTTACGAAATGAGGTTTTAAAATTGCCTTTTTCCAGCACCACTGAAAATCGAATTGTTATTGATGTGGTAATTTACGGTTATACCACTTACAAAAGTGCCATGTCATTATCATGGAATAAAAATTATAAAAAAAAAATGATAAAAGCAAGGTTGTTTGAGACAGATCAGGTTGGTTAGACCAAGAACCAACCAATACATCGATTTGGAGAAAGAGGTTAAATTAAATGACATGCAAACCAATAATCTATTGAATCTAGCTAAAAAAATCAGTTGAACCAATAGTTGGACCAATTTATTATTTTAATAATTTATTTAATCAAACTAGATCAACTAGTACTAGCCAAATCGAGAATCAGTAGCCTAGTCGAGAATTGTTCTAGTTACAAAAACATTGAATAAAAGTTTATAGAAAATAAATAAAAATAAAAATAAATAAGGATAAACTATATCCAAGGTCAGTAAACTATTAGTAAGTTTATATTTTGGTCACTCAACTTTAAAAAGTTACAAAATGGTAACTAAACTATTCAAAAGTTTTCATTTAAGTCATTGGGCTATTAAAATTGTTGTTGTATGGCCTTTTCCTTTCACACCACCTACACCAATTGAAAGCTTTCCTTTCCCTTCTCTTTTATAGTTCATTTTTTTCATGAAATGACTTTGAATGTCACAAATCTATGAGCCAAAATCCAAACAACTTTCTTTTCCGATCTCCGACATTGATCTTCATATCAACTTGGATCTAGTTCTACTCATCGATTGATACTTGGAGTTTGCTAGCCAGAATTTAAAAAGAAAAACTAAAAAGTCCAATGACTTAAATAAAAACTTTTGAATAGTTCAGTGACTATTTTGTAACTTTTTGAAATAAAGTAACCAAAATATAAACTTACTAATAGTTTAGTGACATTAGTTGTAATTTACCCATAAATAAATAAAGCCCAACTTCAATCTTGTGGGTAGTACACACAAATTTTGTGTCAAATATTGACAAGGAAAATTGGAGTCAAATTTTATTTATTAACTTTGAAAAAAACTTACAACCTTTTGATTTCTTAAATACAAAGAAACTTCTTTGATTGAGATTCAATCCAAAGGTCGTTTAAACTTGATCTTGGATGGAAAGATTATTCCACTTCAAAGGCCTTCTACGCCTAATCTTGAAAAATGAGTTTAGTCTCATTTTTTTTCAATTGTATAGGATCGAAGAGTAGCTTTATACAAAATTAATGTGACATTCTTCAAAAAATTTTCATGTTCTTCGATTTCTTTAGATATCTCTTGAGATTTTTAAGAGAGCTTTAAAACTATAAATCTTTCCCTCAAAGAATTCCTCTTCTTAATTTTTGAAGTTATGTTGAATAAATTTTTATAATGTCAATCAATAGAAGAGAATTTTGTGGCCCTCTTTCAAGTAAAAGATGGTTCTTGTGAAATATAAACACTTCATTTCAAGATTAAATTCTTTTTATTTATATTGATCTTTGAGATAAAATGATGTTTAAAAAATACAATTTCTTTATAAAATAGTTTTAAAAGTATTAATATCATGATTTATTTTTATTAATTTAATTTAATTTAATTAAAGATGAGAGTGATGATAAAAGTTTGATTAGTACGAAATTTCTAGGGAGAATCTCCTTTACCTTCATCTGCATCTCATCGACAACCTTATTGCAACTTTATGCATATAATCTGATTTAGCACAAAAGAAATCAAAAAGTTAAAAGCAACAAATAGAACTTTCCCCATTAATTATTCCCCATTAAAAGTAAAAACAAGATGATCACACTATAAAAACATGACAGACCGATAATCAAGCAAAACCCTTTTCAGAACAACCATCAAGAATCTAAATTTAACACCAAAACAAGGCATGCATGTATATCTTGTCTTGAAAAAAAGAAGAAAAAGCTAAAGTTATAGAGAAGCGCGATAAGTGGTACCATCGTCTTCAATGACCCAACTAGCCTCTGAACAAGAAGCTTTCAAGACTTCCCTGTTGTTGCATTGTTTAGGGAGCTTATAGTTGCCTTGAGCTACAAGGCCAAAGTATATCTTTGCAGCCATAGCTCTTCTTTTCCGTTCTCTCCTCTTGTTGTGTTTCCCTCTCGTTGAAGTTAAATTAGATTACAACATACAATTATATTTTGTGGACTTATTTAAAAACTACTGAGTTTTTTTGAAATGGTCTACAAAATCTTCTTTAAAATACAAGAATAGGCCACTGATTTTTGCACCATTGATTTCTTCGGTTTTCTTATTAACCCTCTCTTTTTCCTTCAAATATCTGCAAAATCGTCTTTAAATAACAAGTTGTTACAGTTGACTTGAAGAATCTAAGCCCTCAATCCACCACTCTTTTGTTGTAGATTACTTCAACTTTAGTCGAAAGCAAGAACAAGCTGTTGAAACCAAAATCTTGAGAAACACGTCAGAAAATTGCAGATGAATCCCATTAACCATGGTGAAGTTTTAGCAAATTTCATGCCTTGTCCTTTGTTTGGTTAACGAGAAAACTTGAGATGGTTGATGATGACAAGAAAGAAAAATAATGTAGTTCGGACTTTATTATTTATTTATTTTAACTTTAATATAATACTGATTTTTGGTTAAATATCCCATATATACCAAAAAATAAGAAAAATTACGGAAATGTGCCAGTTTGAAGAATATTTATGGGAAAGCACCGTTTCCCCCAAAAACGCATCCACGTCAGCGCATTTTTGGGGGATGCAGATCTAAAGCGCGCCCGAGGACGCTTTTGTCCACCTCAAGAAAAGCGCCCACGTAAGCGTGCTTTTCTTGAGGTGGACAAAGCGCCCTCGAGCGCTTTAGCCTCAACAGTCAAATCCCAACAGCCAATTTTTTTTTACCGTTGGGGGCCCCAACGGTAAAAGAAAAAGTATAAAACCCCCCTAACCCTTTATTTTTTTTCACACTTCAATCCTTTCTCAATTTTCTCTCAATTTTATCTCAAATTTCTCTCAATTTTCTCTCAAAGTCCTTGAAATTTATGCTCAAATTTCTAAATAGTCCTTTACTATTTATGAAAAAGCCCTTTATAATTTTTTAATATATTTTTTGGAAAATTTTAAAATTTTTATCGATTACAATGGTAGGGAATTACGTCGCCTAGACAACAAGCACATCTCCGTCGAGAAAATAAAAATGGTAAGTTTTAATTTTAATTTTTAATATTATTTAATTTTTTCAATTATGCAATTTTAATTAATTTTAATTATATAATTTTTAAGCAGTCTATAGATCGGTGTTAGAATGTTATATTCACAACATGCATGGTCTCCCATCGTAGTTGATCGAGACTTACTGCGAGAAGTGGGTTTTGGCACGTGGCCACGATAGGTAGGGGTTCAAGTTGGATCGCCTTTGATCAGCGCGATGATAGAGAGGTGGAGACCCGAGACACACAATTTCCATCTGCCATGCGGAGAGTGTACCATCACTCTAGAAGATGTGCGATTGTAGTTGGGATTCTGGGTGGGCTGGTCGGTAGTCACTGGGTTCGCAACATCTACCGATTGGATGGTCGTATGCTACGAGCTTCTGGATGCCATTTCGGATAGAATTCAAGTAGCTCGGATCGATATGGCCTGGTTACGAGACGCATTCCCAGAGCCGAACAAGGGTTCGACCGAAGTAAAAAGAATACGGTATGCTCGGGCATACATTCTTTAGATAATTGGAGGCTATCTGATGCCGGACCTCTCTAGAAACCTCGTCCACGAGATGGCTCTAAAACTTGTTGATTTGAGCAGTAGGTGAATTGAGTTGGGGTGCGTGGTATGGAGGTTGTACCGGAGATGTCTTGGGCGACGCTTGGTGAGTAAAGCCAAAATCGGAGGTTGCCTATCACTACTGCAGTCATGGGCATGGTTTCGATTTCCATTTTTACGTCCTCGACTCGACCAGCCATATTCATTCCCACTAATAACGAGGTAAATTTAATATTATATTTTACAATTATTTCGTAGATTTATAGTATAATTGCATGCTAAAAGTTTATTTAATTAGGTGGAACCATTCGGCGAGTCATGTTGGAATACCTAACTCGCTTGAGGATATCGGCTCCTATTGGACCAGCAATCGAAATCACAAGTAAGTTTTAATTTAGTTATTATAATTTAGTATTTTGTATGTAGTCTCTAATATTATGTATATAACTAATATTTTGGTAATGTTAATATAGTTTCAATGGACACCGTGACGAGGATCCAAAATTGAGGCGATAATTCCCGAGGAGTTCTTTCAAAATTGAACAATTGCGCGTTAAGGTCCCATTGATCACCTACGTGTTGTGAAGATGCACCACCGGATCGGGTTCTGCGACAATTTGATTTCGACAACCGATTCCGTGCCGGAGGTGCTTGATGATGAGCACAAAGTGGACTTCACGGTAGCCGCTTTGCGGATTGGCCAAGATTTTGGTCAGTCATATCGAGACATGGGAGAACCAGTATGACTTTTACCTATCCGGAATCGATCATCGTTCTGAGTTAGCGTGCATAAATCGAGTACATGCCATGGTTTAGGATCTATGGCAAGCCGTATCTATTGTCCGGAAGAAAGAGGCGATGGCAAATTCGCGAGTGAAGGAGCGTCAGCCCCTTTAAATTCAAGGAGAATGGGTGATGAGGCGGGGCTATCAACAGCTCCTACGATCCTTGGGCCCATCGATACGGCCCATCGACAACAAACCGACATCTGGCGTCCACCGTTTATGCGGTCGTACCCACCTCTTATATGTATCCTCCTAACGTATATGTTTCCTTTTCCCGGTCCACCCAGTTGGAATGCAGTCGGGTTGAGTCCGTTCCAACTACTCCCGCTAGCCACCGATCGTGAGGCCGGCGTCGCATGTGGGATTAGAGGAGGCACCGTCGGGAGCGATTCTTTCTACTGGGCTCCTTCGCCTTACGGATGCGATCACGCCGCTGTGGTTTATGCAAACACCTCCGGTCATTATTTTATAAAGGTGGGTCATCATCGCAACACCCGAACCGGACCCTTCTTGGGAGGAACCCGATTCCTCGAGGTTCCACAACCCCAGGAAGCTAGAAGGAGGAATCCAGTAGCGAATCGTCGACCACCCAGGTGTGGCACTTTGGTTCCCAGCATCACCCTAAACCCTAATTTAGTTTTGTAATTTTATTTTTTGTAATTTAGTTTTAATATATTTAATAAAATTTAATTTAATTTTTTATTTTTGTAATTTAATTTTTTAATTTAATTTTAATATCTTTGATAAGATAGAAATAGTTTAATTTTTTTGTAATTTAATTTTTATATTTAATAAAATTTGAGTTTAATTTAATTTCTTTTGTAATTTAATTTTAATATATTTGATAAGATAGAAATGGTTTAATTTTTTTTGTAATTTAATTTTTTATATTTAATAAAATTTGAGTTTAATTTTATTTCTTTTGTAATTTAATTTTTTAATTTAATTTTAATATCTTTGATAAGATAGAAATGGTTTAATTTTTTTGTAATTTAATTTTTTATATTTAATAAAATTTGAGTTTAATTTTATTTCTTTTGTAATTTAATTTTTAATTTAATTTTAATATCTTTGATAAGATAGAAATGGTTTAATTTTTTTGTAATTTAATTTTTTATATTTAATAAAATTTGAGTTTAATTTTATTTCTTTTATAATTTAATTTTTTAATTTAATTTTAATATCTTTGATAAGATAGAAATGGTTTAATTTTTTTGTAATTTAATTTTTTATATTTAAAAAATTTGAGTTTAATTTTATTTCTTTTGTAATTTAATTTTTTAATTTAATTTTAATATCTTTGATAAGATAGAAATGGTTTAATTTTTTGTAATTTAATTTTTATATTTAATAAAATTTGAGTTTAATTTTATTTCTTTTATAATTTAATTTTTTAATTTAATTTTAATATCTTTGATAAGATAGAAATGGTTTATTTTTTAATTTAATTTTTTATATTTAATAAAATTTGAGTTTAATTTTATTTCTTTTGTAATTTAATTTTTTAATTTAACTTTAATATCTTTGATAAGATAGAAATGGTTTAATTTTTTTGTAATTTAATTTTTTATATTTAATAAAATTTGAGTTTAATTTTATTTCTTTTGTAATTTAATTTTTTAATTTAATTTTAATATCTTTGATAAGATAGAAATGGTTTATTTTTTGTAATTTAATTTTTTATATTTAATAAAATTTGAGTTTAATTTTATTTCTTTTGTAATTTAATTTTTTAATTTAATTTTAATATATTTGATAAAATAGAAATGGTTTAATTTTTTTGTAATTTAATTTTAATAACTTGAATAAAATAAAAGTTCTTGTACAAAAGTTCACCGTTTTCCTCCAAAAAATAGAAATTACATAGCCACGGAGATTAAAAAGCTAAGAACACGGTCAACTATTCCGATTTGGACATGAGCGAGTGTATGGCCCGGGTTCTTACACCATCCGCACAGCCGACTTTGGTTACTCTTTTGTCGGATATCCATATTGTTGCATATTCTAGTCGAGCAAGGTCGACCTTTTGGTTTAATCCTCAATTGTCTATCAAACAATGACTTATACGGCAAGCGATACCGATGACCACTTACGTTCATCTGGGACTGGTGGGAATACGTGTCTCCACACATTGTACATGTTTTCTAATTTGTACACTTAATCGACATAGCTCATGGGATCATGACGGAGATTCGACAAGCCGCAAGTACATGAGCACATGGGTAACAAAGTGCATCAAATATCCACGATCGCAGTCCTATTTGTCAAGTGTACACGATAATGCCCGCCAAAAATACCTTGGTTCGGTCATCAAACTCGTGACATGAAACCATAAGTCGTCATGATCGTGACACCTTGTGTGCATGGTGTTCGCCGTGCCTTCCCATGGTTTATTTCTTGCAAGACCTTTGGGCTCCATACATGGCCTCCTTACATCGCCTCTATAACTCAACCGCTCTCTTGAAAATAGTGCCGCTAAATGAAAATATGTCTCCCGACAACCGATGTAATCTGCAGATGATGGGATCCTTTTAGAACGTAATTTATGCATTCGGCCGGTTTGTGGTCATATGACCATATCGTAGCCGCAATCATATGCTTGTGTCCCTTTGTTCGAAAGGAATATTGCGAGTAGTTTGCACCTTGGCGTTATCTCGAGTTCAAAGCATCAAAGATATCGTGAAAATGGTCTTTATTGATCTCGTACCACGCCAACATACGTTGATAGCGAATATTATATACCACTTTTCAATTGAGAATAAATTGAATATTACAAACAAAATTATATTAATAGATATTTCATACCCATATCGGTCACTTGTTGTTTCTGTATTTTAGATTGATGTTGCCCATAGTAGTTGGATGAAACATGCCTTAGGCAATATCGATGGTGTGTGCGATGTCACATGCTTCCCTGGCGTTCTATTGTCGCAAGTATTCCAGGGCCCCGATCCGATATAACGCATATGTCAGGTAGGGGACAGACATGCCTCCTTAACCTAGATAGGAAGAAGTCTCAGTCATCAGCTAACTCCCGGTGTTATTGCGAACGCAATCGGTAGTATTCTCCCACAGCCGTCTTGTGCCACGACTAGCAATAAGCGATCGTATATCTACCATATATAAAGGTACCATCAATTTGTACCAATGGTGGCGGATGTAAAAGCATATCGACATTGCTTAAATGTTGAAAGATGCTTGAACACTGCGTATCCACGGAGCGACGGTCGTTGTAATATGCCGATTCCGTTTCAAGGTCCATCGTCTTTGCTGGGACATATCTCTCCAAGACTGACACCACCGCCACACTTCATTATATGAAGTGTCCCACCGACAAATGCAACTTTTCTAACATATTCGCTTGGCTATCCAAGCCTTTCAGAAGAGGCGTGTACCCCAATTGGCTCGAATATTGCCAATTATGGCCGCACCGTAGTCTTGGGATCGGCCTTCACCTCGGGATTATTAAGTCACCAACATGTCCAATCCATCCTCGGATGATCTTGTGTTACACACATCATCAAGCACGTTAAATAATGCAACATTATATAATATTAGTGTTATTCGAAATCATTGAACACATAGTGGTACTGTACCAGCAAGACATGTATGTGGACCTTTGTACTTTTTGACCTCCCACAACCCTGTCCTTTTCCTCAACAGCACCATGATTTTTCATGAACATGTGCCGTCTTGCCTTGCACTTCGCCTCGACTTATCGAGCTTGGATTTAACCACATTGTAGTTAACCTCGTTTCGATCTTTGTATTGTTTCAATGCAAGAAGAAAATATTCTTGTTGGAAAGCGGTTACCAACTTCTAATTGGTCCGAATCCAACGAAAAATTTATGCAGTCACGCGTCCGGTGTGGTAGTTTAGAAACTTCAATGCATCATCTTGAGATAGATAGACATTATGCATGTGAAATTTGGAGGTGAGTGCATACGAATAGCGGATCTTCTTCTTTTTTCATCGAACCGCCTCAATGTCTTCAGGTATAATTGGAACGGGCTCGATTTAGAAAATAATCCAACTTTTGCACCGTTGGGCCCTGGCTCCCGAGGTGGATCCACATCGGATTCATCGTCCGACCCTCCATAACCTGTAACAAACGAGGGCCCCTCACCGGTGGATGTCGTCGGGAGTACATCATTCCTCCTTAAACATCTTTCGTAAAGATCCCAATCATATGTGGATTGCCAACCACTAGAAGTTGATGACATCCCCCAATACGTATTTCTATCATCGAACGTCGAAGGACGGATATGCATGTCCCATCCACCAACCGAGTGTCGTGCAGGGGTTATGTTTTCCATACTACCACCGCACACGGGCACTTCTGTGTTTTGCCTCCCATTTACAGAGTGTCGGCTTGGGGTCGTGTATTCCCCTCGAACGGCAGTAGATGTTGAGGTCACAAAAAGATCACTTGGAGATGAAAATTCTATATATAACTCGAGATAGGGCGATCCACTGGCAAGATGAGTCTCCAGCATTGCCTCAAGGCTCCGAGGACCTTTGATGTCGAATGAGTCATATCTCATCGGATCAACCGAAGCGCAAAATCTATACTTAATAGACTAAACTTTCATTGGCATTGTTTCGAATATTTTATGCCTAATTCTTTTGCGAAGTTCTACCAAATCGACGTTCCGATTAAAACTTAGTCGCGTTGTGTTCTCCGATAAGAAAACAACACCATTTTCGATGTCACGAACTTCACCATCGTAGTAAATAACGAAGATTAATATCGTTCACTCATTTTTAGGTTTTTTTTTTTCTTTTGCCTGAATTTGCCTTCTGCCACCTGAGAATGAAATTTGGCTGATTTATAGCCTAAGTTTGCGGAGACCCTTTGTAGCAAAAGAGCGCCCACGTGGGAGCTCTTTTGGTACTCTTCTTGACATGCACCCTGCTAGAAGCGTTTTTGCCACTATTTGTTGTAAACGTCTCATCAAATTAATTTTGTCGAAGACCATCAGTAGCAAAAAGCGTCCACGTGGGAGCTCTTTTCGGTACTCTATTGACGATGCACCCTCTTTGGAAGTGTTTTTGGCCACTGTTTGTTGAAACGTCTCCTCAAATTAATTTTGCGGAGACCATTTGTAGCAAAAGAGCGTCCACGTGGGAGTTCTTTTCGGTACTCTAACGACGATGCACCTATTTGGAAGCGTTTTTGGCAACTGTTTGTTCAAAAACGTCTCCTCAAAATTATTTTGCAGGAGACTATTGGCCTAAAAATTCATTTAATTTTTCATACTGCAAGTGGACTGGGAGGGAGGGCAAAAACGCGTCCACATCGGTAGCGTTTCTTGGTTATTCAAGACAAAGCGTGTCCACGAGGGCGTGCTTTTGTCCACCTCAACAAAAAGCGCTTACGTGTGCGCGCTTTTTTTGAGTGGACAAAAGCGCGCCCTCGGTATGCTCAGAAGCTCAGCATCCCCAAAAACGCTACCGACATGGACACATTTTTGGGGAAGCGGTACTTCTCGTAAATATTCTTCAAACCGCACATTTCGTAATTTTCTTTATTTTTGGTATATATAGGATATTTACCCCGATTTTTTGTTACGATTTTAATTTTTTAAGTGATTGAATTGTTGTATTGAGTAAATTTAATACTAAAAAATTACTAGTTTAACTTTACATATTTGAAGGAAGCTACTTGTATTTTTTTAATCGAAAAGAATAAAAAATTACTATTTAAACTTACAAGCAGTTAAAAAATTATCTCAAGTTTTATTTTAATTTGTTTCATAAATTTTAATATTAATTATGATTTCTTTAGCGTTGTTACCATTTATAACTCTTTAAAGAGTTAAACAATTAGTTAGGAAATGTGTCGAGGATTAAACCCTCGATTATATGATTAAGAAATGAGTTAAATAATTACCATATTATGCTTTATGGTTAAATAAATCTTATAACTATATTTTAATGTTGAATTTTTCTTTCATCAATACGATGACATTTTGATATTTTTATAACATATTAAATAATGTTACCTAACATGATAACATTTTAACATTTTAACTTACTATAAAATTTTGACAATACGAACTAAAAAGTAATTGAAGTATATTTAATATTTTTATCATATGTTTTATCTATATTCATAATCTTAATTAAATTTTTATTCTAATATCATAGATATTAAGTATATATATATTATTAGCTTTAAATTAATTAGTATTGGATGTTATTACACAAGTATTCCAATTATGTGACTTTTAATTTTTAATTTTTTTAAATAATAACACATGTCACAACTTCAGTGTCACGTACCGCTGATTTAACTAGATTAGAAGAAAAGAAAAGAAAAGAACAAAATGTTGGTACAGAACCAAATGAATATTTAAACCAAAAGGGAGTGAAGTTCCCCCAAACACAAATCTGGAACTGAGAGAGAGAGAGAGAGCACACGCCTGCCCCGCCTCCCAAACCTATAAGGTTTCTGGATTTAATGCATTGAAATCCATAGAACCCTTTTTGTACTTTCAAATCACATTCGTTGGATCAAACGACCCCAAACTCTATTCTATCTTAATCATATGATCAAAACAAAAATTTGACATTTTTTACTCCTTCCAAATTAGCAGCTCATGCAGTACTTCTCCTTTATCAAATTCCAACGGTTTAGTCATACTTCCTCCAACTACTATTTTTTCCTTTAATAATTATATGGAAAAAAAGGTCAAACAATGATGCCTCTACCCAACCCCCCAACTTCTCTGTTATGTCCTACATTGTTTGTATTGCACATTATTACATTTCTTATTTTTATTTTTATTTATTAATAATAAAAACAAAATTCTACAATCTCTTGAATTTTCTTTATCAATTATAAAAAAATAAAAGATAAAAATAAAAATAAAAAGTCATCCAATTTGACGTGATTTTCAAGATGATAAAGGACCCAAAGAAAGAGCCAAGAGGACCTTATTCCTCGCGGACATTCTATAGACATAAGCGATCAAGGCCTGCGACTATACAAAATCCTCCTCATCCGGAAATAAAGCTACAAGACTTGCAAATGCGAACCGAGTTGGGGCCTCCTACAGACACGTTTCCGTGGTCAAATTTGGCTGGTTTTGTTGAATCAGAGAGACTGCGGGCTCCCTTGCATCTCTGCCTCAGCAACCCCGTGCCAAAATCTTATATATAGTGATCTTCTCTGTTACACTACTGCTTTTAATCCAACAACAATACATCGTTTAGGTGGGTGGGAGCGAGGGTTTCAAAGAGCTCCTTGTGTCTTAGCAGGCATTATTGTGAGAGACACCAATGAATGCACTCGTATGTTATTTCATTACCTAACACAAATGCAATTACCAAGGATGAACAACCCAAGGAATAAAAGTAGCTTTTCTCAATGCTGGAAGTCAGTGATAGCTACCAATGCCAATGAATGGCCAAACAACACAGTTCAATGTTTTCCATTTATAGCTTTAGCAAATCCAAAAAACGCTTAACCAAATAGTCTGCAAGTTGAAAAAATGTTTTAAATAGCAGTTTTTGAATTAGGTGCATAAGAATCCAAGTTATGCACACTCTCGAGTTCAATTAGCTTTAGAAATCCAAACAAGCATAACCAAAAGAATTAGCTATGATGCAAATAACAAGCATGCAAGTTCAATTCAGATAAAGCTACAACATCTGCAGATATACTATTATTTGTTCCTCATTCGTACCAACACAACTGCAGTTGTTAAATGTTTTGGTTTAATAACTGTAAGTAGCAGGATTTTACTTGGTGCATTCAACAGAATTCAAAAAGACCATTCAACAATTGTAATCAGAAGAACCATTCTCTTCTATTAAAAAGAAAACACAGATGTACTTGTCACCTTACTTTGTACAAGATTATTCAGCTTGAGATAAAGAAATAAAATGAATGAAGAGCATATTAAAACAAAAATTAGCATTTTCTTTAAAGCAACTGAACCTACACCAGAAAGATAAAAAGGCAAATTCAACTTTGTTTTTGTGAAATTCATAAATTCACAAAGGTCTGGTACCACTGTATACGAGACGACTAATTACGGTCACAAAATTACCATCAGTCGGTAAACAGAAGCCTCCAATCGAGCTTGTTGCAAGTTGAAATTCCCCCTTTACTACCTCTGCAGAAAGTCAAATAGCAACATGTCAAATCTCGATTCAATCACAATGCGGAGATCTTACATTAGACCCTTTTCTTTCTTTATTTGTTTGGTTCCCGGAAGATGATCACAAACAGAGAGGAGAAGAAAGGTGGAGTTTTTTATTATTTTTTTGAATTCGTATTTTCTTGGTAGTTGGCTTATTTTTTGTTAACATTTAAAAAAGACGGATTAAAATTAGGAGATATATATATATATATATATATATATACACTATAAAAGAGATTTTACCTTGCCGTTTTCAGCCAACTCCGGAACCTTGTAGGCATCCGCCGTTACCTCCGTCAGCCACAATCCGGGAAACAAGTACTGTAACCAAAACCAATAATCAACCAATAAATAAATAAATCATGAAAAACACCAAAAACAATCGGAAAAAAAGTAAAAAATAAAAAAATAAAACGAAACTTACATCCAATTGCTTCTGAACATTGCGTGCCCGTTTCTTTAGCCTTCTCGGAGGGCGGTGCCCGGCCATCGCCATGAAATCCTCCTCGATCTCTTTCTTCGATAGCGGCACCGAAAATTTCGGTCGTGACCTTTTCTTGTCGGAGACCGCCGCCGATGCTGCCTGTGGTCCCTTGTCTCTTACTCTGGATGACTGAAACACCTCATTCCTCATCGGAGAACTGTAATTGTTGTTAGTTACTTCTCCGTCAACCGGAGCCTTACACGCGGCACGCCTTGTCCTCAGATTCCACGGCCTCGCCTCCACCTCTACCGCAGGCGATTCCTCCCTCTCTTTATCTTTAACTTTGTGCTTATGTTTAGGCTCTCCAAATTCCTCCTCGTCGTCATCCACCTCGTCGTCGGACACTTCGTCTCTAAAAATTGCATCTTTGATCTCATCCGCCGCCGTTTTAAGATCCTTAATGATCTTCTCCCTAACTGCCTCGATCCCCGCCGCCGCCTCCCCCTTAGATATCCTCAACCGCTGCTCCCTAACGTAATCGGTGTTCTTGCTGCTGGGAGATGACTCCGATTCGCGCCGCCGCATTCCACCAACCATCAAACTGTCAAACTTAGAGGGGGGAGATCGGCGTCTTTGAAGGATACGGCGACGACAATGCTGGTTGTGATCAGCAGGGGGGGCGGTGGAAGAGTCTGTGGCGGTGGAAGCATCGTCAAGTTTCATACACCTGAGATATCTCCGATTGCCCCACTTCAAACATGGAAGGTTGAAATTGTGAAGAGGTTTTGATCTCTCGGGTCCCATCGCCATCCCTCTCTCACCGGAAAACACCATTGATCGCATCACAGAGCGAGCTCAATGTTTAATACCAAGAATTCCCGATGGATTTCCTTAATCTTTTTCAACTGGCTTTGAAGGAGTTAATTTTTGTCGTAGCGGGTAGGTTTCTTCTTTGCTATGCTAATCGACGGGAACGCGTTGAGAGAGTTTTCGTCATGCGATATATAGAATTTATATTGGGGAGTGAGGGAAGGAGAGGGCCGGTTCTAACGTTCAGGTTATGTGATTTCTGGGGGTATTTTGTAATTTCATGTCCTTTTGAGGGTATCCTGCTAAAATACACCTTGGTGTGTAAAGTTTACCGGTATTGGGGAATTCCTTGGGTTAAAGCCTCGTTTTAGAGTTGGCGAAACTACTCGTTTGGTTTTTCACTTTCTACTTTTTATCTCTTCTTATTACCCAATGCGTTTATTATTAGGTTAAAATTTTTTTCGAAATTTAAATTTTATTTTTATATTTTTATTTTTATTTTATGAGTTTAATTTTTAAAATTCTAAATTTAAGTTTAATTAATAATGCGACTAATTTTTTATTAAATTTATTCTTGTAATGTTTTGAAAAAATTTCATTCGATAATTATGTAACTAAAAAGAAAACCTTTTAATAAATCTGAATTTAACAAAATAATTTTAATAGTATTAATAATTGCATTTAAATTTTAAATCTATAAAATAAAATAATTAAATTCTTAAAATAAAAGGACAGAAACTAAATTTTAAATTTTTAAAACTACATATTTTAACTTTATTATTATTGGGAAGTTAACTTTCAAAACTTGGATTTAGAATTAAAAATAGAATAATTTGAATGGTAAAATATTTAAAAATATTGTATTCATAATTATTTTTCAAATTCATAATTATTTAATAGCAAATTTAAAATTTTAAAAATATTTTTTAATTTGATAAATTTATATTTTATACTTTTTAAATCTCAATTATGTTCCATAATAAATAAAATTTAAATTCATAATCACAAACCAAGCATTAAAGATTTGAAAATTTGATGAAATAGTAAAACAAAATAACAATGTCAATGTGACTTTATGTGATTCCTTATCATTGAAGGAAAGTGGTGTAATTTTGTTGCATTTCTGTGATTGTTTTAATAGTTAAACATTATATGTACTAGGATCATGTCGTAGGTGAATGAAAATTTTATATTAAAATTAATTTTATAAAAAAATTATTTATAATTAAATTATAGAGGAAGTAGTAAAATTTTTATATAATTTTGGTTCCATTTTTAGACATTTGAATTTTTTAAGCAGTGATTTTAGTTATTTTATTTGAATAATTCATATAAAATAGTAAAAAAACAAAAACAAAAACAAAAACAAAAGTACCACTAGAATGAGATTTATTTCTTTTTTTAAATGTTTTTAAAGTAATTTTCTTAACTAAGTTGACATCGAATTAATTTATGGCATTAATCTTAACAAGGAATTTTATTATAATTAGATTATGGTACACCCACAATGTGGGTAAAAGAATGTAAAAATATATTTATTACAAGTTTATATAAAAAAACTAAATGCAACCATGGTTGGAATGGTAACCTTTAAATTTTAAAATTTATGGTGTTTTAGGTTCAAATATTGAGTGAGTTGGTGCCTTAAGCCTCTATATTAACGGTTTCCTTCTTTGACCTCATTGATTATTAAAATCAATTGAGTGACCAATCAAATGGGGACAAAACTTTTGATTTAAAATTATATTTTTCTCATAAAATTATAGAATTATTAAAAATGTAAAATTAATAAAATATTTTTAAAATATTTAAAATTTTATAAATAATATAAAACTTATAAATAATATAAATTTCAAAAAATTTAAAAATTATAAAAGGAAAGTCATTTAAACCCTAAAATCATAATAAATACATGACATCAAACCAATCATGGGATAATAAGAATAATCGTCAAATCACTAAAGTCATTTTTATGTTGAATAAAATGTTCGGATCTTTCACAAATAAAAAGATAATAGCGGAACCCTTTTCCTCTTATTGATAAATTATTTTTTCTCATAAAATAATCAAATAAAAGAATATTTAAAATAAATGATAATTTTCTCGTATCTCTTTTCATTTACAAAAGAGTTCTATTTATAAGTAAATTGAAATTCAATGCAATACAATAAATGAAGCTTATTTAAGTGTTTCATTAACACATTAAACAACTTGCATAATGAATGAGAGATTTTACCTTATAAATAAGGGGGTTGGAATATGGACATTCACATTTATTTATAACACTCTCCCTTAGATGTCCACTAGAAAAAATTGTGTCTCATTAAAACCTTTATTAGGAAAAACCATGTGGGATAAAAACTTAATGAACGAAAAATAGTACACAATCTCATATTACGAGTTGCCTCGTTAAAAACTTTTACCAGGAAAACCCAATGGGACAAAACCTTGGTTAAAAGAAAAGAGTACAACGTGTTTTAGACTCCACTTAATGGCAACATCACATTATATCTTTGAGTCGACGCATTCCAATCTTGTTTCATAGCCTTTCAAATATTGAAGTTGGCAATGCCTTGGTAAAAATATCTACTAAATTATCACTAGAACGAATTTGTTGAACTTCTATGTCACCTTTCTTCTCAAGATCATGAGTGAAGAATAATTTTGGTGAAATATGCTTCGTTCTGTCACCTTTGATATAACCACCCATTAATTGAGTTATACATGCTGCATTATATTCATATAAGATAGTTGACATATTTTCCTGTAAAGGCAAATTACAAATCTTCTGGATATGTTAGGTTAATAACCTCAACCAAACACACTCTCACTTGCCTCATACATTGCAATTATTTCAGCATGATTTGAAGAGGCAGTAGCTAATGTCTGCTTTGTCGAACGCCATGATATGGTAGTACCTCCACTTGTAAATAAATATCTCTTTTGAGATCGACCTTTATGTGGATCCGATAAATATCCAGCATCAGCATAACCAACTAATAGGGATTTTGAATTATATGAATAAAATAACACCATATTAATGGTCCCTCTGAGATATCTAAATACATGTTTAATTCTATTCCAATGTCTACGTGTTGGAGAAGAACTAAATCTTGCTAACAAGTTTACATCACAAGCTATATCAGATCTTGTGTTGTTTGCAAGATACATCAATGCTCCTATGAAACTTAAATATGGTACTTCAAGACCAAGAAACTCTTCATCATTCTCGCAAGGACGAAATTGATCTTTATTCACATCTAACGATTGTACAACCAACGGGGTACTCAATGGATGTGCTTTTTCCATATAAAATTTCTTTAAGATCTTTTTTGTATAAGTTGACTGATGGGCATGAATTCCATCTTTTAAATGCTCGATCTGCAGGCCAAGACAAAACTTTGATTTTCCAAGATCTTTCATCTCAAATTCTTTCTTTAAATAATTTATTGCATTTTGAAGCTCTTCAGGAGTTCCAATAATATTTAGATCATCAACATAAATAGCAATTATCACATAGTTTGATTCAGACCTTTTTATAAAAACACATGGGCAAATTGGATCATTTTTATAACCTTCCTTTAACAAATATTCACTAAGACGATTGTACCACATACGTCCAGATTGTTTTAATCCATATAAAATTTTCTTTAATCTGATTGAACAATTTTCCAGGGAAACTCTATATCTTTCAGGGATTTTAAATCTTTTGAGATTTTTCATATAAATTTCATTATCAAGTATACCATACAAATAGGTTGTAACAACATCCATTAGAAGAATGTCAAGTTGTTCATGTACCGCTAGACTAATAAGGTATCTTAACGTAATTGCATCCACCACAGGAGAATATGTCTCTTCATAATTAATGTCGGGCCTTTGTGAAAATCCTTGTGCTACAAGTCGTGCTTTATATGTTACGACTTCATTTTTCTCATTTCATTTTCGCACAAATATCCATTTATATCCTACTGGCTTTACATATTTAGATGTTTGGACTATAAGTCCAAAAACTTCACGTTTAGAAAGTGAATTTGATTATGCTTGAATTGCGTCTTTCCACTTTGGCCAATCTTTTCTATTTCTACATTCCTCAATAGATTTAGGCCCAGGATCCTCATTTTCTTTTGCTATTTCAATAGCTACATTATAAGTAAAATTGTTATCGACAACAATATTTTTTCAATTCCATCTTTTTCCTAAAGTAACATAACTTATTGAGATTTCTTTGTTATCACCATTTTAGGCACTTAAACCTCTTCTGGGGTTTTTTGATTAGTTATATCTTTGGCCTTTCCTTGGGCACTTGCCTCCACAATATTATCATCTTGAATAATTGCTCCTTTCCTTTTACAATGATGTTTATCTTTGGAACTAATTGGCCTTCCACACTTTAGGCGTGGATTACTTTATTTTGCACTAACAATTTGCCCTATTGGGATATCAATTTGTATTGGAGCATTTTCAGCTGGTTTGTGAGATTTTGTAATTCTTTTTAGGTCAAAAATGAATCTGGCAGTTGATTGGCGATGTTTTGCAAATGTATGATCCTTTGAATTTCTTGTTCACATTGACTTGTGCGAGGATCTAAATGAGATAATGATGATCCATTCCATGTAATTTCTTTTACTAGTTGTATTTTCTCTCCCCCTAATGTTGGGAATGTTGTTTCATCAAAATGACAATCAATAAATCGTGAAGTAAATAAATCTCCAGTTAATGGTTCAACATATTTAATTATAGAAGGAGATTCATAACCAACATATATTCCTAACCTCCTTTGAGGACCCATCTTTGTGCTTTGTGGTGGAGCAATTGGAACATATATTACACATCCAAAAATTCTAAGATGAGAAATATTTAGCTCTTGATCAAAAGCCAATTGTAATGGGGAGTACTTATTATAACTTGTTGGCCTTAAGCGCACAAGTGCTGCTGCATGCAAAATAGCATATCCCTAAGCTGTAAGAGGAGTTTTGTTCTCATAAGCAATGGTCGAGCTATTAGTTGGAGGCGTTTGATAAATGATTCATCTAAACCATTTTGTGTGTGAACATGAGTTGCAGGATGTTCAACTTTTGTAACATCCTTAAATTGGGGGCTTTGCATTTTATCTGCTTGTCTATTGATAGTGTGAATGTTATGTCAGATTAGGGTGTTTTGGGGTCCAGGCATGAGCTTGGGGTAGGCTTGAGCCATAGCAAAAATTTTTACTTAAGGTACTTGGAAGGGGGAAGCTATTGGCATTGGGTGTTAAGGGAAAATAGTAGCAAGGTTTGTCACAAGAATTCCAGTGGCAAAGTGGCAAGGGAGGTACTACTTAGGCACTGTGAAGTGACGCCTCATGCATGCTAGAGGGCACAGGTTCGAGTTGCAAAGATCCCTTTTCTGCTATTTCTTTTTTACGCCAAAGTTGGGAGGTAGTGTACTCAGGATGGACTCTGGTGGATGAGTGTTGAAGGAGTCAACACATTTGAATTGGATGGAGAGGAGTGAATGTAGAGCTTGACTCATTCAAATTGTTTGAATGAGTGGAAGGGAGGAATTTGAGGAGAAAGGAGGGGACAAGCATAGTGGTTGAAGGGAGTGGGAGTGTGTTGCTAAAATTTGAAGTGGTGTGGGTGTGAGCATTCGGTGTTAGTGTGTCGAAAGGAGGTGTGCCGAATTTAGGTAGCATTGGGTGATATTTTTCGGTATTTGGGGTGTTGGTTTTAGTTTTCTTCCATTCTTTTTGGTGCCGAAAATTAGAAGACCATTTGGGGCCTAAAATCTTTCTCTTCTCTTCAATCTTAGAAGTCAAAATTTCTTGAGGGTTTTCTTCTTTTTCCTTCTTTTTGTGTGTTAGCCGAATCCACTCCACCCATTTTTGCTTCATTCTTCTTTTTCCATCTTTCTCTAAGTCGAATCCTTCTTTGTGTTTTTCTCTTTTCTCAATACTTCCTTGACTCGAAACTCTATCTCCCATCCCCTCTCTTCTCGTCACTTCTAAACCGAAATTACCTACTCTTCTACATCTCTTTCTTTTCAAGAACGGAACATTCCGGGATTTGGTAAGTTTTCTTTTGGTTGGTCGAATCTCTAAAGGCATTTACTCATTTTTGGTTCTTCTCCTATTTTCTTTGAAAGAAAGTCAAGTCCTCTAACATTCATATCTTTTTCTTTTAGCTTTTGTTCTAGTGGATTGCCGTTATCTGTTCTTCACCACTCTCAATTGATTTCTTTAGTGTTGTGGTAAGTGTTTCCATTCTGATTCAATCATTTCTTATTTTGATTAAAGTGCCGAAGGCAGTAGTTAATCTTTTAGGGTCTTGGCTGATTAAAGGTGTAACACCCCAAACCCCGCCCATTCACTACTAATCAATTTGAAATGCCATCATGGAAAACGCTTGAAACAAATTTGAACTTAAGGATAAAACACAAAATTTTGTTAAGTTTAGAAAACAAAGTGTTCATTAAAATTCTTAAGTAAGGTGTGGTGTTTATAAAAATATCTGGATTAAAACTTTAGTATATATAGATTTAAATAAAAATCGTTTGCAAATAATTCCTCAATTGTCAATCCATAATAAAACACAATAATAAACTTAATGAGAAACACTTAAACAGACTTTAAATACTTTTAGGGCCTTATTACAATAATTGAATAATCAAAGCATCAAGATATAAATGCTTAGTTAATTAAAAATATATTTCGCATGAAAATCATTCGCATGGCCACCTTTGTATCCACTCCAACCCGGTCCAAGCTTTTACGCATCACCGAAAGGTTTAAAATATTGGGTGAGTCAAACCGACTCGATGCATAGTCATTTCACATATCTCCACATATGGTCTTGGCCCATATCCACACAAATCCATACACATAAATATGCAATTATGAAGCCCATCCCAACCTAGGGTCCATCCATTACACCTACCTTGGCGCACTTCGCTCAAGGCCGTGGCTAATCCACCACCGATCACATAATGATCCACATATCTTACCTTGGTAGACTTGTTGCTTAAGTCAGTGGTGAGCCACCGATCCCATAGGGATCCCACATATTAATCACCCATGGTGATGCACACACTATCAACCGCCGAGATGGGCACTTAGCTAACACCTCCTTGATGAAGCACATAGCTAACATCAAGCACTAATGTAGCACGGGCTAGCATTAGACCACGCACATAGTGTACACCCTTTCCTCCAATAGTCACATCCCAAGTCCCATGCATATATATGTGTACCATGGCAACATATTACTTGAAACAAATATACATCACATGCCATCACATTTTATACATTCATCAATAATCATTTATTATCGTAAATCATCGACCGATTATTCAATCACCCACCACGGTATTCACAATCTTAGCCCTTATTTCGCTATCATTCACTTTATACACATACATGAAATAACATATATAACACATATAAACATTCAAGAGACAAGGCGATAACTACGCTTTTGATTAGTACAATTGACTAAATCCAAACCCACGTCTAACGATTTGCACCTTTGCGATTGTAGAACTCCTTCCTACACCACCTAAGTCAGAATCGACTAACATTATATACCAAAATGGCCTATGGCCGAAAATCACTACTGCCTTACCTTGCGGATCTAAATCCCAAAACCGCTCCTTGTCTTAGAAGTTGTCGAACTCCCCGCTTAACCTCTCTGTTAGATTGACAACAATAAATCTAGGGAAAATGGCCCTTGGCCGACTAACACATACCACTTACCTTGATGCTTTCAATCTCAAGAACTCCTCATCGCTCCTTAATATCGGCTACACAAAACACACATAAAATAGCTTAATGGACATTCGACCATCCAAAGAAATCAAGGCCTCTACACTTGATTTCGCACCTTAATGGAAAGAAACCCCATAACCGATTGCTAGGAGAGAACTACTTACCACTACACGCTGCTTGAAGAGGCTAAGAGAAAATGGATCCCGCTTTTAGCTATGGTTATTAATAAAAGAAAAATACAAATAGAAGAAAAGCACTTAAAAGGTTCTGCTAAGGCTTTAAATCACAAGAAATATTCGGCTACAAGGGATTTGGGGTTGGAAGAAATAAAAGATGAATAAAGGAAAAGTAGAAGAATTTGACAATGGAGATTAAAAGATGAACAAACAAATTTTCGCAAAAGGAAATAAAATGAAGGAAAGGACGCCAAAGGATGAACACCCTACTTATACTACTCAAATTCGCACTTATTTTCCTCTCCCAAAACTCATTCAAAAATAATTTGAATTAAGCCAATCTTTATCTCTTATCCTATTTAGACTAAAATAAATAAAATCCATACTTTATCTCTTCTTTATCTATTCAAAATAAATAAAATAAATCTACAATTATCTCTTATCTCTAAAATAATCCACACTTATTCAAAATATCTTGAATAAACCAACATTTATCTTAATATTTAAAACAAATAAAAACTAGCCTTATCACTTCAAATAAATAAAAAAACACTTATCCCTTATCCTTAAAGTCCCATAACCGTCCCACTTCTCTCCACCTTGACGCAAAAACCAAAAATAAAATAAAACACCCATTTGTTGCCACTACGATTCGAACTTAAGACCATTGAACCCTTGTCGCAGTAGCGCCTCAAGCCACTCTCTGCTGATTCTTTTTGTGTTATAAACTCCCCGATTTCTTTTAAAGCCTCCTTCCTAGCTCCCCTTGTTTTAAAGCCAAAAGCTAAAAATAAAACCCCACTCCTCACGCCCACGTGAATCGAACCTCATCCCCCGAGCACCCTTTCCAAGAAGCGCCCAAGCCACTTTACCCAGCGCTTTTTGTGACATGTTCCACCGAATTTCTTTAAGACATCCTTCATCTTGTTCCCCTTAACGCCTAAAAACAAAAATAAACCACCACTTGTGCCGTCGTGAGCCAACCAGTGCCCTTGTTGGCGTTATTTGTGCCTTTAAGTGGCGCCTTAAGCCACTTTACCAAGGCATTTTTATGTCATAAATCCTCAACAACTTCTCTTAAAGCCTCCTTAGCCTAGCTCCCTTAATTAACACTTACAAACAAAATTTCTCCTATAGCTCGGGCCTTCCCTTAGCTTATAACTAGCACCTAAAATACCTCAATCAACACCATGATGACCACACTTATGCAAAATAATTTAATAAAAAATCTACCCCTATTTTAGGGTATTACAGAAGGGGGGCTCGTCTTCGTGTTACTTCGGCTTTTGCTTAGTGTTGGTAAGGTGTTGAGGTAAGGGAGACGATTTCTTTTGTACTGGGTTATTTCTTTTGAGATTTATGTAAAGTCGAATGGCTATTTGATTGACAGTGCTAAGTATGGCCGAATATAGGAGGTGTGACACAAGTTTTGGAATCCTAGGAGTTGCTCGACTCGTGGTTTAGATCTAAATCTTTGGGATTTATCGATTAGGTAAGGGATTTATTCATTCGGGTTTGATATTCTTAGTCATAGTATTCTCTGTGTTAACCTGGCTTAGTGACCAAAGGTGTTATGGACCCCAATGGCAGCCAAGCATTAGGAGGGGTCAGATCTGAGACCCCAGCCCCTAAATTCAAGAAGAGGGCCGTGTCTGTGGTTCGCGATTGGCCACCTGGGTGTAGAGGAGCATCCGAGCAGGAGAGTAGACAGATAGCGGTAGTGTCGATTAACGACAGTACCGACGTGGAGGGTGTCATATTGTGAGTAATCAAGTGTGTAACCCTTACACACTTTCTTTGTTAATATGTATTAGCGTGTAAACTGCTAAAAGCCAGATTAACGGTTAGAATGGGTATGATACCCATGAGGGTAAAATCGAGGACTCCGGGTAAGTCCACTTTGTTTGGTTAACATTAAAATGCCTGATAAAACTTGTATATGCCATGCCATGTGATCTCTAATTGCTAAGTATGATATTTATGCCATGAAAAGTACGTACATTAGTGGGTATGATGAGAGGAGGGGGAAGGATGATTCAGACTGTCATCAGTAGTTTTGACCACACATTGGGTTGGCCTCGCTTTCTATATGATTATTGTGACTAGTCTCAGTGGTTTTGACCACCAGTGGTTTGGTACCATATGTTGTTGTTCTTGTGACTTGTCCCAGTGGTTTGGTACCACAGTGGGTTGGCCCCACATATTGATATACGGGATTGTCATCAGTGGTTTTGACCACAAGATGGGTTGGCCCCATCATATTATTTTGTGACTACGGTCATCAGTGGTTTTGACCACACTTACATTATTTGTGACTACGGTCATCAGTGGTTTTGACCACCAGTGGGCTTGACCACACGGGGTAGATACAGGAGTTCGGATGGTTAGGTTGGGTTACATGACTTGCATGTTAATTTATGAATTTGTGTAAGGGCTTGATAATATCGGGATGGGGATTTATACGCTGAGTCTCGTTGACTCACCCCTTCCTCTGTATTTTTACAGATGATTCGTAGATCGCGGATGCGGAGCCAAGGTAGACTTGAGGTGGCCATGTGCATTTTCTTTTGGGTTTTATTTTAAACTTCTATTTCGGTTTTACTTACTTTAAATTTGGTTTTGGGTTGTAATAAGGCCATTAAATTTTATTTTGGAGTTTATTTATCTATTTTATTTTCATAGAAATTTGTATAAATTAAATAAAATGGCATGCCTAAATAACTTATTAATTGAATGTTTTCTAAATTCACACAAATTATCGGGTTTCTAAAACTTCACCTTCGGATAGATAAGCAAACTTGTAAGATTAACAAAGTATCGAGATTTTTTTTTGAAGCTAAATTCAAAATAGTTTTAGTAATACTTTTAAATCAACTCGGTTTTTCATAACATTAAAAGTTTTCCTTAAATTAGAGACGGCAACTTGTTTTCAAAATCGTTTTCTTCCCTGTGACATACCAGATTCGATCGTAACGTTTTGACCAGGTTTGGGGTGTTACAATTGTGATATCAGAGCTAAGTTCAAAAGCTCGATTGTGGGCTCGAGGTCTAAAATGTTTTCAATGATATGTTACGAAATAATTTTGATGGAAAATGCATGACTTGGGAAAGCATGGCACTGAGTCTCTGGCACCGATCCGCACAGGTAAGTACCCCTTAACTGCTGTTTATATGATTGTGGTGCTTGTGATATGACTAATAGTAATAGGGAACTACTTTAGAGACTGAAACTTATAGGACTGTATGAACCTGCGAAAATAATCCCCATGATAAACTGTTCATAAAATTTACCGTAATAACAGTGGAATAAGTCTAACGCATAAAAATTTTAAATTAGATTAAAACGTGAACGGTAGTCATGAGTGCTCGAGGTCGTGGACGTAATACACGTGGACGTGGTAGAGGTAGGATGACCGTGTCAGAACCGGTAGGGTCTGGCCATGGGTCAGAGAATGAGGTACCGCCATCGCCAGCTATGGGCGCGGAGTTTCAGGATCAGACAGGAGGGACGACGCGGTGTCGTAGGCAATACTGCAGGTTCTGGAGAGAGTAGCTGGAGCACGTGGAGGATCGGGAGCTCAGAAATCTGTGTCCGAACGACTCGGGCTAATGGAGCGGAGGTATTCAGGGGTGTGTCTGGAGTGGCTCCCAATACAGCTGAGTATTGGCTAGAGGCGATAGAACGCATTATGGATGACTTGGACTTTACGGCTGAGGAAAAGCTGAAGGGGATAGTGTCTATTTTACGGGATGAGTCTTATCAATGGTGGCTCACGGTCCGGGATGGTGCAACAGCTGATGATCTCACTTGGGATTTCTTTAAGTCAACTTATCAGAGGAAGTACGTCGGGGCTAGCTACATTGATGCACAGCGTAAGGCGTTTTTAAACTTGGTCTAGGGGAACAAGACAATATTAGAATATGAGGCAGAGTTTCTCCGGTTAAGTCGCTATGCTCGGGGTATTGTGGCTACAGAGCATGAGCGGTGTGTCAGGTTTGAGGACGGGTTGAGAGATGAGCTGCGGGTGGTGATTGCACTACAGTGTGAGAGAGAATTTACGGTCTTGGTGGAGAAGGCCAAGATTGTTGAGGAAGTGAAGCAGTCGGTGAGACGAAATCAAGATAGGAATTGGACCAAGAGGAGTTTTGGGTCATCAGGGTCTGCAGGGAATTCGCAAAAAAAAAGAAGCTAGATATGGTGGGCAAAATCAGGGTTCTAGGCCTGCTACTACTGCTCAATGGCCGCCACGGTGTGCTCGATGCGAAAAGTCTCATATGGGACAGTGTTGGACCGGGAACAGAGGGTGCTTCAAGTGTGGATCTATGGGGCATCAGGTAAGGGATTGTCCACAAAAAGCAGCTAGCGTCCAGTCTGAGGGTTAGGGGCGTACACAATTTGGAAGGGATGACCAGCAATCACAAAGGGGTCGCGGTCCGATCGGGGAGGTAATGGTTATGGATGAGGTCGCAGAGCACCGGGCGAGGTGCCGGAATCTTGATGCAAGATAATCGGGGTTGGTCTATCAAAGAAGGCCGAGAGGAGGGCGACGACCGGACGTTATAACCCAGACGTTCTTGATTTTTAGACTGCCTTATATTACTTTGATAGATGTTGGTTCGACGCATTCTTATGTTGCCAATAGTATTGTGGGAACTATGAACTTAACATTTGAGATTTCTTCTAGGGAGATGACTGTAATTAGCCCTCTAGGTCATTCTGTAGAAGTAAACAAACTTTATAAGGATGTACCCCTAGAACTTCAAGGGGTAGTATTTTTGGCTGATCTGATGGAACTGCTATTCGGGGAGTTCGATTTGATCCTAGGGATGGACTGGTTAGTGAAATATCAAGCGAGTTTGGACTGCGCAGCTAAGTGTATGGTATTGAGAATAGTTGAGGGTGAAGATTCGCAGTGGAAGTGGGAAATGATTACGATGGATTTCGTCACTGGGCTACCCTTTACGCCTAGCAAAAAAGATTCAGTATGGGTAATTGTAGATTATCTGACAAAATCAGCTCATTTTATACCGGTTCGGGTGGATTACTTACTCTAAAAGTTGGCTAATTTGTATGTTGCAGAGATAGTGAGATTGCATGGGGTGCCAGTATCGATTATCTCGGATAGAGATCCTCGATTCACATTAAGATTCTGGAAAGTGATGCACCGGGCATTAGGTACAAGGCTAGATTTCAGTACGGCGTTCCATCTGCAGTTAGATGGACAGTCAGAAAGAGTAATCCAAATTTTAGAAGATATGCTGAGGGGTTGTGTTTTGGACTTCAGGGGTAGTTGGGAGGAATATCTGCCGTTGGCGAAATTTGCGTACAACAACAGTTACCAGGCAAGTATGCAGATGGCACCGTATGAAGCACTGTATGGACGGAAGTGTCGTACCCCTACGTGTTGGACAAAGCTAGGAGAGTGTCAGTTGTTGGGTCCAGAGCTAGTGGCTGAAACAGAGGATAAGGTTAAGCTGATTCGAGCTCGTCTAAAGGAGGCTTCAGACAGGCAGAAGTCTTATGCCGATCTTAAGCGAAGAGATATAGAGTTCGCAGTGGGGGACATGGTCTTTCTTAAGGTGTCGCCGTGGAAGAAAGTGCTGAGATTTGGTCGGAAGGGCAAGTTGAGCCCCTGGTTCATCGGGCCGTATAAGGTGTTAAGGCGTGTGGGACCAGTAGCTTATCAGCTCGAGTTGCCCATAGAATTGAGTCAGATCCATGACGTGTTCCATGTTTCCCTGCTTAGGCACTATCGATCAGATCCGTCGCATTTTGTGCCAGTAGAGGAGATAGAGGTGAGTCCAGATTTGTCCTTTGAGGAAGAACCAGTGCAGATTTTAGATCGAGATGTCAAAGTTCTGCGTCGGAAGTCAGTTCTTTTAGTAAAGGTGTTATGGTGGAATCACGGAACAGAAGAAGCCATGTGAGAACCGGAAGATGTGATGCGGCAGCAATACCCTCAACTCTTTTGATCAGGTAATTTCGAGGCCGAAATTATTTTTTAGGGGGTAAAACTGTAACATCCTTAAATCGGGGGCTTTGCATTTTATCTGTTTGTCCGTTGATAGTGTCAATGTTATGTCAGATTATGGTGTTTTGGGGTCCAGGCATGAGCTTGCGGTAGGCCTGAGCCATAGCAAAATTTTTAATTTAAAGTACTTGGAAGGGGGGAGCTATTGGCGTTAGGTGTTAAGGGAAAATAGTAGCAAGGTTTGTCACAAGAATTCCAGTGGCAAAGTGGCAAGGGATGCACTACTTAGGCACAAGGGAAGTGACACCTCATGCATGCTAGAGGGCCTGGGTTCGAGTTATAAGGATCCCTTTTCTGTTATTTCTTTTTGACGCCAAAGCTGAAGAGGTAGTGTACTCAGGATGGACTCTAGTGGATGAGTGTTGAAGGAGTCAACACAATTGAATTGGATGGAGAGGAGTGAATGTAGGAGCTTGACTCATTTAAATTGTTTGAATGAGTGGAAGGGAGGAATTTGAGGAGAAAAGAGGGGGACGGCATAGTGGTTGAAGGGAGTGGGAGTGTGTTGTCGAAATTTGAAGTGGTGTGGGTATGAGCATTCGGTGTTAGTGTGTGGAAAGGAGGTGTGTCGAATTTAGGTAGCCTTGGGTGATATTTTTTGGCATTTGGGGTGTTGGTTTTAGTTTTCTTCCATTCTTTTTGGTGCCAAAAATTAGAAGACCATTTGGGGCCTAAAATCTTTCTCTTCTCTTCAATCTTAGAAGCCAAAATTCCTTGAGGGTTTTCTTATTTTCCTTCTTTTTGTGTATTAGCCAAATCCATTCCACCCATTTTTGCTTCATTCTTCTTTTTCCATCTTTCTATAAGCCGAATCCTTCTTTGTGTTTTTCTCTTCTCTCAATACTTCCTTGAGCCAAAACTCTATCTCCCATCCCCTCTCTTCTCGTCACTTCTAAGCCGAAATTACCTATTCTTCTACATCTCTTTCTTTTCAAGAACGGAACATTCCCGGTATTTGGTAAGTTTTATTTTGGTTGGCCGAATCTCTCTAAAGGCATTTACTCATTTTTTGGTTCTTCTCCTATTTTCTTTGAAAGAAAGTGAATTCCTCTAACATTCATATCCTTTTCTTACGGTTTTTGTTCTAGTGGATTGTCGTTATCTGTTCTTCACCACTCTCAATTGATTTCTTTAGTGTTGGGGAAAGTGTTTCCATTCTGATTCAATCATTTCCTGTTTTGATTAAAGTGCCGAAGGCAGTAGCTAATCTTTTAGGGTCTTGGCCGATTGAAGGGGGCTCGTCTTCGTGTTACTTCGACTTTTGCTTAGTGTTGGTAAGGTGTTGAGGTAAGGGAGACGATTTCTTTTGTACTGGGTTATTTCTTTTGAGATTTATGTAAAGCGAAGCTATTTGAATGGTCGTAGGACGCACGCTTTTAGAATCCCGGGAGTTACTCGACTCGTGGTTTAGATCTAAATCTTTGGGATTTATCGATTAGGTAAGGGACTTATTCATTCAGGTTTGATATTCTTAGTCATAGTATTCTCTGTGTTAACTTGGCTTAGTGACCAAAGGTGTTATGGACTCTAATGGCGCCAAGCATTAGAAGGGATCGATCCGAGACCCCACCCCTAAGTTCAAGAAGAGGGCCGTGTTCTGCGGTTCGCGACACACCGGTGTGGACCAATATCCGAAAGCGGAGAGTAGGCAGATAGCGGTAGTGTCGATTAACGACAGTACCGACGTGGAGGGTGTCATATTGCGAGTAATCAGGTGTGTAACCCTTACACACTTTCTTTGTTAATATGTATTAGCGTGTAAACTAATAAAAGCTGGATTAACGGTTAGAATGGGTATGATACCCATGAGGGTAAAATCGAGGACTCGGTAAGTCCACTTTGTTTGGTTAACATTAAAATGCCTGATAAAATCTGTATATGCCATGCCATGTGATCTCTAATTGCTAAGCATGATATTTATGCCATGAAAAGTACGTACATTAATGGGTATGATGAGAGGAGGGGAAGGATGATTCAGATCGTCATCGTGGTTTTGACCACACGAGGGTTGGCCCCGCTTTTATATCATTATTGTGACTAGTCCTGGTTTTGACCACGGTGGTTTGGTACCACATGTTGTTGTTCTTGTGACTTGTCCGGTGGTTTGGTACCACAGTGGGTTGGCCCCACATATTGAGATACGGGATTGTCATCAGTGGTTTTGACCATCCTTACATTATTTATGGCTATGGTCATCAGTGGTTTTGACCACCAGTGGTTTTGAAAACACGGGGTAGATACAAGAGTTCGTATGGTTAGGTTGGGTTGCATGACTTGCATGTTAATTTATGAAATTGTGTAAGGGCTTGATAATATCGGGATGGGGATTTATACGCTGAGTCTCGTTGACTCACCCCTTCCTCTGCATTTTTGCAGATGATTCGTAGATCGCGGATGCGGAGCCGGGGCAGACTCGAGGTGGCCATGTGCATTTTCTTTTGGGTTTTGTTTTAAACTTCTATTTCGGTTTTACTTACTTTAAAATTTGGTTTTGGGTTGTAATAAGGCCATTAAATTTTATTTTGGAGTTTATTTATCTGTTTTATTTTCATAGAAATTTGTATAAATTAAATAAAATGGCATGCCTAAATAACTTATTAATTGAATGTTTTCTAAATTCACACAAATTATCGAGTTTTTCTAAAACTTCACCTTCGGATAGATAAGCAAACTTGTAAGATTAACAAAGTATCGAGATTTTTTTTTGAAGCTAAATTCAAAATAGTTTTAGTAATACTTTTAAATCAACTCGGTTTTTCATAACATCAAAAGTTTTCCTTAAATTAGAGACGGCAACTTGTTTTCAAAATCATTTTCTTCCCTGTGACATACCGATTCGGTCGTAGCGTTTTGAATCCTAATTGACATACAATAATCATTCAAAGCTTGGGATGTAAACTCACCAGCATTATCAAGACAAATAGTTTTGATTGCATAATTTAGAAATTGTGCTCTTAATCGAATTATTTGAGTGAGTAGTCTCGCAAATGCCAAGTTGCGAGTCAATAATAAAGAAACATGTGATCACCTACTAGATGCATCTATTAATACCATAAAATATCTGAATGGTCAACATGGTGGATGAATGAGCCCATATATATCACCTTGAATACATTCCAGAAATGCGGGAGATTCAATCCCAACTTTAGCTGGTGATGGTCTAATAATCAATTTTCCTTGAGAACATGCAACACAAGATAAATCCTTGAATTCAAGAATCTTGTGGTTCTTTAATGGGTGTCCAATTGAATTTTCGATGATTCTTCATATCATAATAGATCCGGGATGGCCTAATAGGTCATGCCAAATAGTAAAAGCATATGGTTCTACAAACTTTTAGTTTGTAGTAACATGTGACTCAATTACACTAATATGTGTATAATATAAACCTGATGAAAAAGCAAGTAGACTTTCCAAAACATAGTCCTTTCCACATTCAACATTTGTAATATATAGATATTCAATATTTTTCTCATTCATAGTCTCAATATGATATCCATTAAGAAGAATATCTTTAAGACTTAATAAATTTCTTTGAGACTTAGTGGAATATAAATCATCATCAATGACAAATTTTGTACATTTAGGTAATAATATAATATCTCTTCCAAAGCCTTCAATGAGTTTTGAACTACTCGATATTGTATTAACATGGGCATTACTCATTGTCAAATGAGAAATATATTTTTTATCTTTGAGTGTCGTATGTGTTGTAGCACTATCTGCAAGACACATGTCTCCATTGATTTTGGGTCCATCGAAATTTTGTTGAATATTCATATTCTTCATAAAACAAACAAAATATAATATGAGAAACATTGCAAATATTTATTAAAAATATAAATTATTCTTTATGCAAGAAAATAAAACATACTTAAAACAACATGAAAATGTCAAAATAACATCAAATTTTTCTAATGATTTTCAAAGAAATCTGCCACATCTAGGTGAGTTATATTATTAAGGTCATTAAATTTATCACCCTCGTAGGCATGGTCGGTTTTAGTATTATAGTAAATATCTTCATCTTTTGCCTCTATTTCATCATTTTGGGATATAAAATTTGTCTCCATAAACTTTTCCCTTTTTCAATGGATGCTTGATAAAGTTTCACTAAATGCTCAGACGTACGACAGGTACGTGACCAATGCCCCTTCATACCTCATCTGTAGCATATATTCTCAACAATCTTTGAAGGATTACTTTGACCACTTCTTTCTTATCTTTCATTGTTATTCTTTTTTTGGTGGTTAGAAGTATCAGTGTTATGACCACCATGATAACGATTATTAATACATCATCGACCATGGCCGTGACCTCTATATTTTCTATTTTCATAATTATTGTGTACTGCTACATTCACTTCAGGGAATCGTGCAAAACCAGTGGGACGAATTTCATGGTTTTTCATCAATAGCTCATTATTTTGTTCAGCCACCAAAAGGCATAAAATCAATTCAGAACACCTTTTAAAACCTTTTTCACGATATTGTTGCTGCAGGAGCACATTAGTAGCATGAAAGGTTGAAAATATTTTCTCTAACAAGTCCTCATCAGTTATGTTTTCTTCAGATAATTTTAGTTGAGAGCTAATTTTGAAAAGTTCTGAATTGTATTCACTTACAGTCTTAAAATCTTGCAACCTTAAGTGCATCCAATCATAACGAGCTTTAGGGAGTATCACTGTTTTCTGATGGTCAAATTATTCTGTCAAATTTTTTCACAACTCAAGAGGGTCTTTCACAGTGAGATATTCCACTTTTAATCCTTCATGTAGATGATAACGGATGAAAATTATTGCTTTTGCCTTGTATTGATTAGATGATTCTTTATCTGTTAATATAGAATTTCCTAGACCTTTAGCATTTAGGTGAATTTAAGCATCTAACACCCATGACAAATAATTTTGCCTGAGATGTCTAAGGCCGCAAATTTAAGTTTGGCAAGATTTGACATTATAATCACTTGAATCAAAATAAAAAAATATTAGTAAAATAATAAACATTCTCAATCGTAAAATAATTCAATTATATATACCAAATTTGCTAAATAATAATATTTATGTCAAATATTGGCATAGAGAGGAATAAGCATAACAATAACTTAGCACAAATTACATTAATTAAAATTTATTTTAATAAAAAATGTATATATAATTATCATTATTAGATTTTAGTTGTAAAAATAAATGTGAAAATGTTATCCAAAGCAAATATTTTATCTAGAAATAAAAGAATTTTGAAAATACATATACCGTATATAGTTTAACGAGAGTTATACGGGCAAATTATATAAATTCGAAATGACGTGAACTTCGCTATGATCTCATAGAAGCTCGTGCTGACAACGTGTTATAAAATAATCAAATAATAGAATACTTAAAGTAAACAGATAATTTTCTCGTATCTCTTTTTATTCACGAAAGAGTTCTATTTATAAGTAAATTGAAATTCAATGCAATACAATAAATGAAGCTTATTTAAGTACTTTATTAACACATTAAACAACTTACATAATGAAAAAGAGGTTTTACCTTATAAATGAGGGGTTAGAATATGGACATTCACATTTATTTATAACATTTTATTTTTGTTTTTAAACTTTTTACCTCCAATTTTTTAAGTACAATATAATAGTTTGAACCTTGAAAAGTTGAAAAGTATTTGCTAAGAATTGTATGATATAAAGTATTTTTGGTAAGGTCAGATCCTATCAAACCCAAATTTCATTATCCAACAATTAATTTAACATCAAGTGTTTATTTTGATTTTAGGAGTTTAAATTCCAAAATGAGGAAGAAACAAATGAATTTTTATATATTTTAATATTTTATAATTTATTAACTTGTTTTGAATTTTTATAAGTTTTATGAATTTTTTATTAGTTTTATAATTATGGATAAATTATTATAAATTTTAAATATTTTTAGAAGTTTTTACCACATTTATATTAAATAAATTTTTTATAATTTTCATAAGTTTATAGAAAGTTTTAAATATTTTAAATACATTTTATTTTTATAATTTATTAGAATTTTTATAAGTTCTTATACTATTTATAAGTTTTATGATTTTTTATAATTTTATAAGTTTCTGTTAAATTTAATATATTAATGTTTTTATGATTTTATGAAAAAATATAAGATTAAATTAGAAATTATCACGTGCCGTTATTTAATTAGAGTTGAGTTCAAAGATGATTCTCTGCTTGTAATTACAAAGATGAAGTCTACGCTCATTGAGAGATCTGACATCAACATGTTAATTTGGAAAGCAAAATAGCTAGTCTCCAAATTTATAGCATATCATTTCCAGCATATTCATCGCCTTAGGAACAGAGTGCTCACCTTATGGAAAAAGAAGGCTATCACCGGATGGTCCAGTCACCATCAAGGATGTGGTGCATGTGAAGTCGTTCTCTATTGGACAAGTGATTTCTTCACAATAATGATGGTGAAGGGGACTGGAACTTCAGATTTGGACGATTGGTAACGGTGTGACCGGGAGCCAAGGGTGGTGTTTCGTTGGATGTGTTGTTCGGTCCGGGTGAATCGTCGTTGGAGACGTGGACTTTTATCTCGTCTGCTGCCAAGTGCGACGATAGGGTTTATCCTACTCTAGAGCAGGGCATTTCAAAGGTTTCATTGATTTACGAGGAAGGGGCTTAACAGAGGTGGTTGGGTTTTCTTTCAGTTTTACTTTGGTTGTGGGTAGGAGATAGTAGCTGTTATCTTTTTCCTGTTTAGGGTTTTCTTTGGTATTTTACTTGCAATTTATCTATGTTTTTGTATGATACGTTGTCATTTTCATTAATAAATAATCCCAACTTTTATTTTAAAAATAACATTATATTTAGACAATTATTTGCTACAAATTTTTCTATATAATATAAATTAAATTAAGTGCTAAATTAAAAATAATAATTATAAAACAATTGATTAAATATTGAAGTTTAATTATTATAAAAGAAGAAAAAAAACCTAGAATAAAATATATATATTATTGTGAGAAAAAAATTATTTGACTTTGAGAATTATTATTACTTGTTAAAATTCACAATCATTAATAAAATTCAAAAGCATATTTTGGAGATGTATATTATTATTAGATACTCAAACTATTTTTGATTATTCAAATTCAATGATTAAAATTAAAATTAAAATTTTTGAATATAACTTTTTGAAGTCACGATTGGTTATAAGTTATTTATTTTATATGAATATTTTAATTCCAACATATATATTCAAATCATTTTCAATGATTATTCACATTTAATAATTAAAATTAAAATCTGAATGTAACTTTTGAATTCTCGATTGGTTATTATATATTTATTTTACAAGAATATTTTAATTTGAATTAATAATTTTAGAAAAAATTTAGAGATAATAATAATTGAAAAATGAAATAATATTTTGAAATTTCATGTTAGGCCTTGTTTGATAAAGTGTTATAAGGACTTACTTATCACTTAATAGAGAATAAATTCACATGTTTTTATTTTATTTTATTTCATTTAAGATTATATTATATTTTATCAAACAATTTAATTATATTTTATATTTAATTTTAAGTATATACCAAACAAGGTTTTTTTAAAAAAAAATTAGTTATTTGGTCTGCTAGGTTTTGGCACGTTGTTTTTTCTCTCTTTCGTTTTTTATTCTTGTTTCGTTTTTGTAGGCATTCATGGCGGCGCAATTTAAGGTTTTGACAAGTTTTCGATTGAGGTAAGGAATAATAGACAAAAAGGCGATTATTAATGGAGACTGATCTTGAAAATCTCAATTTGGAGGATGAAGAGGAGGAAGCATCCTGTGTGAAAAGAATCTAATTGAAGATGAGAACGAGCATCAACTATGCTTGGTTGGAAAAGCTTTAACTGCCTGTGTTATTCACTTTCCTTCTTTCAAAAGAACCTTGGCTGATCTATGGCATCCGTTAGGGGGAATAATAATCTCAAATTTAGGGGACAAAATGTATCTTTTCTGATTTTCTACGAGGTAGATATTAAGAGGGTAATAGATGGAATGTCATGGTCTTTTAATAGACACTTTATAATTTTTCATCGTTTGGTTACCGGAGAAGATCCTAAGCAAATCCTTCTAAACCACACGTATTTTTCGATTCAAGTTCATAATTTGCCTTTGGGAATCATATCAGAGGGGTTAGCAAGGCAATTGGGGACTTTATGGGACAATTCATTCAATATGATGCCGCATTAATCTCAAGAGGAGAACGAAGGTACATGCTATTTCGTGAAAATTAATGTAAGATTAGCTTTGAAAAGAAAGAAAAACTAGTTTTGGGACAAGGGCAGAAGGATATGCATACTTTCGATATGAAAGGCTTTGTTTTGCTTTCTATGCTAAAAAATAGGGCATGGAGAAGGTTTTTGTCGATTCGGAAGACCATCGGGATCAAAGAAGTTTCTTTTGGTTGAACTCCTCATTAAGAGTGCCTTCAAGGACCAAGCTATCTCGCTAAGAGTAAGTGGCTTAGGAAGGAGTATTGAATAGTCCTCAAAAGGGTAGTAACCCCATCGAATGGAGTTAGACCTTCGATTCAAAGGGACACAAACAAAGACAAAGTTACACAAGGGATTGGACAATGGGCCAAAGGGAATTTGTGTTGGAAAAAATCTAGCATAATTCACGAAGGAAAAAGAGAGGAAAAGAACAGGTATGAAATCATGGGCAAAGAGGAGAACTCAAGTGCATTAATTTACCTCCAATTTTTTAAGTACAATATAATAGTTTGAACCTTGAAAAGTTGAAAAGTATTTGCTAAGAATTGTATGATATAAAGTATTTTGGTAAGGTCAGATCCTATCAAACCCAAATTTCATTATCCAACAATTAATTTAACATCAATGTTTATTTTGATTTTAGGAGTTTAAATTCCAAATGAGGAAGAAACAAATGAATTTTTATATATTTTAATATTTTATAATTTATTAACTTGTTTTGAATTTTTATAAGTTTTTATGAATTTTTTATTAGTTTTTAATTATGGATAAATTATTATAAATTTTAAATATTTTGAAGTTTTTACCACATTTATATTAAATAAATTTTTTATAATTTTCATAAGTTTATAGAAAGTTTTAAATATTTTAAATACATTTTATTTTTATAATTTATTAGAATTTTTATAAGTTCTTATACTATTTATAAGTTTTATATTTTTTATAATTTTATAAGTTTCTGTTAAATTTAATATATTAATGTTTTTATGATTTTATGAAAAAATATAAGATTAAATTAGAAATTATCACGTGCCGTTATTTAATTAGAGTTGAGTTCAAAGATGATTCTCTGCTTGTAATTACAAAGATGAAGTCTACGCTCATTGAGAGATCTGACATCAACATGTTAATTTGGAAAGCAAAATAGCTAGTCTCCAAATTTATAGCATATCATTTCCAGCATATTCATCGCCTTAGGAACAGAGTGCTCACCTTATGGAAAAGAAGGCTATCACCGGATGGTCCAGTCACCATCAAGGATGTGGTGATGTGAAGTCGTTCTCTATTGGACAAGTGATTTCTTCACAATAATGATGGTGAAGGGACTGGAATTCAGATTTGGACGATTGGTAACGGTGTGACCGGGAGCCAAGGTGGTGTTTCGTTGATGTGTTGTTCGGTCCGGGTGAATCGTCGTTGGAGACGTGGACTTTATCTCGTCTGCTGCCAAGTGCGACGATAGGGTTTATCCTACTCTAGAGAGGGCATTTCAAAGTTTTTTTTTTTTTTTTTTTTTTTTTTTTTTTTTTTTTTTTTTTTTTTTTTTTTTTTTTTTTTTTTTTTTTTTTTTTTTTTTTTTTTTTTTTTTTTTTTTTTTTTTTTTTAAAATCTGAATGTAACTTTTGAATTCTCGATTGGTTATTATATATTTATTTTACAAGAATATTTTAATTTGAATTAATAATTTTAGAAAAAATTTAGAGATAATAATAATTGAAAATGAAATAATATTTTGAAATTTCATGTTAGGCCTTGTTTGATAAAGTGTTATAAGGACTTACTTATCACTTAATAGAGAATAAATTCACATGTTTTTATTTTATTTTATTTCATTTAAGATTATATTATATTTTATCAAACAATTTAATTATATTTTATATTTAATTTTAAGTATATACCAAACAAGGTTTTTTAAAAAAATTAGTTATTTGGTCTGCTAGGTTTTGGCACGTTGTTTTTTCTCTTTCGTT
Organism: Gossypium rotundifolium; assembly: GCA_025506655.1. NCBI lineage: Eukaryota > Viridiplantae > Streptophyta > Magnoliopsida > Malvales > Malvaceae > Gossypium > Gossypium rotundifolium. Next base: position 17,896,453 of record CP106733.1, on the reverse strand, counting down.
TTTTATTCTTGTTTCGCTTTTTGTAGGCATTCATGGCGGCAATTTAAGGTTTTGACAAGTTTTCGATTGAGGTAAGGAATAATAGACAAAAAGGCGATTATTAATGGAGACTGATCTTGAAAATCTCAATTTGGAGGATGAAGAGGAGGAAGCATCCTGTGTGAAAAGAATCTAATTGAAGATGAGAACGAGCATCAACTATGCTTGGTTGGAAAAGCTTTAACTGCCTGTGTTATTCACTTTCCTTCTTTCAAAAGAACCTTGGCTGATCTATGGCATCCGTTAGGGGGAATAATAATCTCAAATTTAGGGGAAAATGTATCTTTTTCGATTTTTCTACGAGATGGATATTAAGAGTGTAATAGATGAAATGCTGTGGTTTTTTAACAGACACCTTATAATTTTTCATCGATTGGTTGCTGGAGAAGATCCTAAGCAAATCCCTCTAAACCACATGCATTTTTGGGTTCAAATTCATAATTTGCCTTTTGAAATCATATCAAAGGGTTTAGCAAGGCAGTTGGGGGACTTTATGGGACAATTCGTTCAATATGATGATGCATTAATCTCTAGAGGAGAACGAAGGTACATGCTATTTCAGGTGAAAATTAATGTAAGATTAGCTTTGAAAAGAAAGAAAAAACTAGTTTTGGGACAAGGGCGAGAAGGATATGCATACTTTCGATATGAAAGGCTTTGTTTTGCTTTCTATGCGAAAAAATAGGGCATGGAGAAGGTTTTTGTCAGATTCGGAAGACCATCGGGATCAAAGAAGTTTCTTTTGGTTGGAACTCCTCATTAAGAGTGCCTTCAAGGACCGGGCTATCTGCTAAGAGTAAGTGGCTTAGGGAAGGAGTATTGAATAGTCCTCAAAAGGGTAGTAACCCCATCAGAATGGAGTTAGACCTTCGATTCAAAGGGGACACAAACAAAGACAAAGTTACACAAGGGGATTGGACAATGGGCCAAAGGGAATTTGTGTTGGAAAAAAATCTAGCATAATTCACGAAGGAAAAAAGAGAGGAAAAGAACAGGGTATGAAATCATGGGCAAAGAGGAGAACTCAAGTGCATTAATTCAACCGACTAAGAGATCAACGACCGCTAGTAAGTGTATAGATCGGGCACAATAAATATTAAGTTGGAACATTCGTGGATTGGGGCATCCACGAGTAGTTAATCGCCTTCAAAACAAGGTGAGATATGTACAGGAGTGAAAAAAGAATGGAAAAAGTTTGTAGGAACTGTGGTTTTATTCATGGAAATTATATGGGAGCAAATGGCTCAAAAGGGGGTTTTTCGATAGGATAGAAAGGGGAATATGTGGTTCAGTTAAGAAGCTTCTTAACCAGCCACATTGATGTGGAAATTATGGAAAAAGAAGGAATGCCATTGTGGAGATTCAAAGGTTTTTACAGTGCACCAGAGGAACATAAAATGAGTGAGACTTGGTCCATCCTAAGAAGGTCAAAGATTGACCAAAGGCTACCATGGATTGTCATGAGAGATTTCAACGAGATAATATTCTCCATCGAGAAGAGGGGGAGTTGATTGAGTAATGATAGAAACATGGCTAGATTTAGAGAGGTGTTGGAAGATTTTGATCTTAATGATCTAGGTTTCTCCAACAAATGGTATACGTGGGAAATAGGACGATTTTCAGAAAACAATGTTCATGAAAAAATTGATAGAGAAGTGGCGAACCAAGCTTGGTGGGAGTGTTTTCTAAGGTATTCTTTAAAACACCTTACACATGCCATATCAGATCACTGTCCGATCTTGGTTGATTTGGGGATTAATAGTTGTCAATCCTTGAACTAAAATAAAGGAGAACTCAAATTTAATTTGAATTGGATATTAAAAGACATATGTGAACAACGTATCAAGGAATTTTGGAAGGAAAATAGGGAGTACGTACCTATGAAGCTTTAGAAGTTAGGAGATGGCCTCGAGATGAGGACATGGGCAGTTTCGTTTTGAGCAAACGAAAGGAGGTAATATCACTTGAAAGGAAATTATCTGAAAAAAATTTAAATGATCCAGATGATGCGGCGTTAGTAGAAATGAGGAAGTCAAACTGGCCCTTAATCTAGAAGCTGACAAAGAAGAACCGTATTGTGAACAAGGGCAAAAGAAAACTGGCTCAAATTTGGCGATCGTAATACCTCTTTCTTTCACAATTTTTCAAACCAATAGAAAAAAGAAATAATGTGAAAAAAAATAAAAGGACTGAATGGAGAATGGGTTGTAGATGAAGAAGCTAAGTTAAAGGTGGCAACATATTATTTCAAAGTGTTATTTTCATTAACAAACATGTAGAACAATGATAGTGTTTTATCAGGAATTACAAGATGCATTCATGAACATATGAATAAGGCACTGATTGATGAATTTAGCATGGAGGAAGTAGCAACAACAATAATGAACATGGGCCTCCTTAAAAGCATTAAGCACGGATGGATTTCCTGTAGTATTTTACCAAAAATATTGGCACATTGTGGGAGAAGAAGTTTCCAAGTACTGTTTAGACATCTTGAACAGAAAGAAAGAAATTCAAGACATAAATAACACCAGTATAGTTCTCATCCCAAAGGTTGATAATCCAAATTGCATGACTTAGTTCAGACCAATTAGTCTTTGCAATGTAGTATACAAAATCATTTCTAAAGCTATGATAAACAGATTCAGATCAGTTCTGAATATCTGCATTGACGAAGCACAAGCAACATTTGTCACAGGGAGACAGATTACAGATAATGCACTTATTGCATATGAGATTTTGCAATACCTGAAACAGAAGGAAGAGGAGGAGGATAATTTACGCTAAAATGGACATAAGCAAGGCTTACGATAATGTGGAATGAAAATTTATTGAACAAGTAATGAGGCGGATAGGTTTTTGTAAAGAATGGCTGAATCTTATAATGCAATGCGTACGAAAAGTGGAATTTACAATATTATTTAATGGGTTACGAGGAGAAAAGTTCAAACCAACTAGAGGTTTGAGACAAAGAGACCCACTAAGTCCTTACCCTTTTTTGTTCTGTACAGAAGGCTCTGCGTCACTACTAAGACTGGTTAAGAATTAAGTGATTATTAAAGGTGTACGAGTGGGAAAAAGCAACCTATCTGTAACCCACCTATTTTTCGCAGATGATAGCATCTTGTTTGGGGAAGCAAGTTTGGAGGGAGAGAATGCTATGAATGCACTAATTTATTTTAGTAATAGAGTGCAAAACAATTGTAAGGATCAGATTGGAATGCTCCTTGGTGTTAAAATATTGAATAACCTAGAAAAATATTTAGTCCTTCTAATGATGATAGGAAGACAAAAAAAAAAGAAACATTTGCTAATTTTAAAGACAGGTTTTCAAAACGTATAGAAAACTGGAGTATTAGGCAGCTTTCACTTGAAGGGAAATAAGTTTTTATCAAGTCAGTGTTACAACCTATACCAATTTATACGATGCAGTTTTTCTTATTACCTATTACCCTATGTCGTGAATTAGAAAATATTATTAGCAAATTTTGGTAGAGAAACTCGAAAATAGGAAAGGAGATATATTGGTGCGATTGGAAGGAGGTATGCAAACCAAAATTGCTAAGAGGGTTAGCATTCTGAGATTTGACAAAGTTTAATATATTGTTACTTGCAAAACAGGGTTGGAATTTAATTTTATATCTGGATTGCTCACTTGCTCGTGTTTTGAAAGAAAAATATTATCCAAATTGTGATTTTTTTAGAGCAAGTTTAGGATCTCACCCTTCCTTTACCTAGAAAAACATATGGTGTGCCATGGCTGTTAGAGGTAGGATTAGGGTGGAGAGTGGGGAATGGCAAAACAATTAACATCTGGAATAAAGCTTGCCTCCTTGGACCTAAACAAGGAAGAACAATGAGCTAGAACATCAATGTCAACTATACGGTGGTAGTAGATTTAATTAATTTTGGGCAACGTACTTGGAGAATAGATATCCTAAAGGAAATCTTTGATGATGAGCAAGCAAAAAGAATTTAAACTATCCTGATTGTTGGAGTTGACATCAAGGATATTAGGATTTGCAGAGGGAATAATACAAGGGTTTATTATGCTAAAAGCGGTTACAAATGGTTGCTTTCAGAAATCGCAACACAAAGGGAAGAATTATTACAACCAGCAAATCTACAAAGCTTCTACAATATATTATGGAACTTGCACATTGCGAGTAAGGTCAAATAAACAATATGGAGAATAATACATAATTATGTCCCTACTTTGAACAATCTCTAGTCAAGGAAGCTGTGTGTTGTGAACATCTGTCCACTTTGTCAGTCTAATAAGGAATCGATTAGCCACATTTTTTGGGATCGTGCAACAGTCAAAAGTACCCTACAAGGGGTAGGGATTGATTGCTCCTTTAGCCCCTAAGGACAATAATAGAAAACATGGTAGCCAATCTATTCAATAGCATGGATGAAGAACAATGTACACGACTAGCAATAATATTATGGGCAGTATGGTATCAAAGAAACAATGCCTATCACTAGGGTGAAAAACAGAACACAACAGAAATTGTCACATTTATCAAGACATTCCAAGCAGAAAGTAATCTTATTGGATCGAGAGTTTCAACAAATAAACATCAATAGGATTTTAATTGGAAACTGCGTAGAATAAACGAGGTTAAAGGCAATTTTGATGTAGTGTATAATAAAAATTCACTAGTTTTAGTAATGGGAATTATATTTCGAGACTATGAAGGGTTTATTTTGGCTACATGCACTTACTAGAATCGTTTTGTAGCCGATGCAACTATAGCGGGCGATTGCTTGTCTTCAAGCAGTGTTAGTGGCTGAAGATCTAGGGTTTCGCAACCTAGTAATATAAGGAGATTCCTTGACCATCATAAAAAAAAATCCAATCAAATACAGAGGATAAATCATGCATCGCGGCGATTATACAAGAAATAAAGGAAAGAGCAAAAAGGTTTGAAAAATTCACTTGCTATTTTGTCGGTCGAAAGGCAAACTAGTCAACGCATACGATGGCAGAGGAAGGAAAACAGTGGATAGAACCAAGGGTTTGGATTGAGGAAGGCCCCTCAAAAATAGAATCAACAGTCGAAGAAGATAGAATGATTATGATCTGTGTTGGAAATGAGGCGGAGGATTAAAAATTACGGGACTCCGACGGTTTCTTTTCTACAAAGTACTCTATCGTGGACTCCTTTGGTACAAATGTGATGAAAAAATGATAACAATGGAAGTAGAACAAATGGTAGGTTGCCTGAGAATTGGGTTCGTATAAGGTTTTCTTCAGATTTTAGGAAAGGGACAAGGGGATTTCATTTCGACTTTTGGTTTCTAATGTATAAGTGTATTTAGGTTTTCTTTTTATTTTTCTTAGGAAATGGGTGACGATTGAAATCTTTTATGTAGTTTTTTAGGCTTTCAAATTTTCATTAATTAAGGTTATCCACAGTTTAATGGTGAATGACAAATTAGGACACTTGCCACTCATGCACATTGTCCCATTTCCTTTTTATTAATGACAACCGATTCACATCTTTTTTTTAAAAAAAAGTATATACCAAACAAAATTTATAACTTAAATTCAACACTTAAATTTTTTTATTCTTATTTTTTCAATACTTAATTTTTTCAGCACATAATTTTTTAATTTATCAAACATAACTTTAATTTAATCATTTTGAATAAAGAGACCAAACTTTATCCCTTATTTCTATTAACGAAATCTTTTATGTTTTAAATTTTTTGAGAATTTTATGAGGATTGCGAAAATTGAAACTCCCCACCACCCATATTTAAACTCAATTGGCAAACCAAGGCTTTTGTTGTACTCTAAGACTTCTTGTTTTAATTTTTTAATGTTAATTAACTAACTTTAATATTTTTTTATCTGTTTTATTTTCATTTGTCTTATTATTATATAAAATAAACTTATTATTACCCTAGTTCGTACATCACCCGAAAATATTCCTAGTTTTACTAAAATTTGAGACTAGTAGTTGTTAGAATAATAGCTGATCTAGTAACTGACGTTTGTTATTATTCTGTTAAAGTTTGTTGTTGATAACTGTTAGCTGTTATTACTGCTATCAACAGTTATAGGTTGCATGCTTTTCTATATAAGCATGCATAGGTTTCTCTGAGTGTGGATTATCTCTTCAAAGTATTTTTCTAAAATAATATCAGTATCTTCTTCATTCTTAGTATAATCTTAACATGGTATCAGAAGTCCATCCCATCCTGGAGTAATTTCTCTTGAGTTCACCCTCCAGCCCATCTGTTGTACAATCTGTTGCACCAGCAATGTCGTCCACCTTTCAAGATGATGTAGTTGATAGTCGTTTTTTCTCCACCAAGAAGATCAGTGTGCTTCTTGATGATAATAATTACTTGTTATGGCGTCAGCAGGTTCTTTTACCTTCAAGACTTTTAAACTTCAGAAATATATTGATTTGCAATTTGTTTATTCTCCTCAATTCGTTCTTGATGATTCTGATGTCTCGCAAGAAAACCTTGAGTTTGCTTGTTTTGAACAACAAGATAGTGCTCTAGCATCATGGTTGTTGTCCTCGGTAAGTCTTTCTGTTCTTCCTCATCTTATTGGCCTGGATACAATTCTTCAAATTTGGAATGCTCTTGTTAGTTTGTTTGGTAGCAAGACCACTTCTCAGCTAATGTTTTATAGGAGAGTATTGCATTCCCAGCAAAAGGCTGATCTCTTAATGAAACAATTATTGATGAAAATCAAAGGTTATTGTGACAGTCATGCTAACTATGGGGAGGTTATCAGTGAGCACGAACATGTTACAGCTATTTTTAATGGCTTATCATCCGAGTATGAGCCTATTCTCACAATCATCACTGCAAGTACAGTTCCCTATAGTGTCTAGGGCGTTACCACTATACTACTTGATGCTGAAGCTCACCAACAGCTCACTATACTTGATACTCTCAGCTCTACGAACATGGTCACTCACCAGCCTACTGTTTCTGAAGGCAACAGTATCTCTACACCAACTTATCAACCCTCATCAGGTGGTCGTGGTCATGGGCGTGGTGTAACAGCTCGATTTAGGGGCTAGTCGAAATAGTGATCTCGGATCACTAATCCAAGATTAGAGAAATTTATTTTCATGTTATATTATGAGTCAGAGCATGATAGTATATGTGCATGAGAATTTTGGTACTTTAATTTTAGCATTTTCATGTTTAATCGCGAAAAAAGACTAAATTGAATAAAGTGCAAAAGTTTCATTCTATAAGCTAAAGGTACCAAATAGCCATAGATTGAAAATTGGAGGTCTTTAAAAGGTAATTAGACCCCCAATATTTTCTTGGCCGGCCATAGACTAGCATAGGAGACAAATTTGTCAATGTTGGTCAAAGTTGGTGATAGTAAGTAGACTAATTTGACCAGTATTAATAAAATAAGGAAAGAAAAGATATATTCTATTTCACTCTTCCACCTAAAATTAGCAGCAAATATAGAGTGGAAAGCTTCAAAAATTTTAGCACACTCATCTCTTCACGAGTAAGTGTTCTAGTAGTCGATAAGATCCTAAAGCAATGAGCTGAAAAATTTTGAGCCAGTAAGGATGATGGTCCAGAGAGGGTGAAATTCTAGCTCGAGAATACCATCAGGGTATTTGATGAGTTATCCTGCACGCCTAAGGAGTGCTTAAAGTGTGCGGTGTCTCTCTTGAGAGATTCAGCCTACCGATGGTTGAACACCCTGGTGTCGGTGGTGCCAAGGGAGAGAGTTAGCTGGGAATTTTTCCAAGAGGAATATCGAAAGAAGTACATCAGTCAGAGGTTCATCGACCATAAGAGGAAGGAGTTCTTGGAACTGAATCAAGGTCGTATGTCAGTGACCGACTATGAACGAGAGTTCATAAAGCTTAGCAAGTATGCACAGGAGTACGTGTTCATCAAGTCGTCATGTGCAAGAGATTTGAGGACTGGATTAAATGAAGATATTCGCTTATACGTGAGAGTCCTCGAACTAAAGGAATTTGTAATGTTGGTAGATAGAGCCAGAAAGTCGAAGAGTTGGCTAAAAATAAGAGAAGAGTGAGAATGAGTCTCGTGGCTCGGGAAGAGACAATCGATTAAGTCTCACCAATCCTCATATAAGAAATCGAGGATTTTACTACTCGATCATCCACTTCAATGAGGTTTTCAATTTGAAGTCATGTAAGCAATTTTTGGGGTCGAAAGGACGACCACATCGTTGCTAGTGTGGGCAAAATCGACCAAGTAAACCGAATGCCCTCGATGAAGGCCATTCGGTGAGTGTCGAGCTAATGAGAAAGCTTGTTTGGATGTGGGTCCTTAGACCACTTTATTAGAGCCCGAGGTGGGCTAGAGCCACATTTTTGGGATCGTAACAACGTCAAAAGTACCCTACAAGGGGTAGGGATTGATTGCTCCTTTAGCCCCTAAGGACAATAATAGAAAACATGGTAGCCAATCTATTCAATAGCATGGATGAAGAACAATGTACACGACTAGCAATATTATTATAGGCATGGTATCAAAGAAACAATGCCTATCACTAGGGTGAAAAAGCGTAACACAAAGCGTAAATTGTCACATTTATCAAGACATTCCAAGCGAAAAGTAATCTTATTGGATCGAGAGTTTCAACAAATAAACATCAATAGGATTTTAATTGAAAGCATGTGAGAATAATAGAGGTTAAAGGCAATTTTGATGTAGTGTATAATAAAAATTCACTAGTTTTAGTAATGGGAATTATATTTGAGACTATGAAGGGTTTATTTTGGCTGCATGTACTTACTAGAATCGCTTTGTAGCCGATGCAACTATATGCGGCCATTGCTTGTCTTCAAGCGGTGTTAGTGGTGAAGATCTAGGTTTCGCATAATAGTAATATAAGGAGATTCCTTGACCATCATAAAAAAATCCAATCAAATCTGGAGGATAAATCATGCATCATGGCGATTATACAAGAAATAAAGGAAAGAGCAAAAGGTTTGAAAAATTCACTTGCTATTTTGCTATTAAAAACAGAAGCGAATCGCATGTCACGATGGCGAGAGGAAGGATGAAAGCGATGGATAGAACCAAGGGTTTGGATTGAGGAAGGCCCCAAAATAGAATCAACAAATGAAGAAGATAGAATGATCATGATCGTGATGGAAATGAGCGGAGGATTAGAATTACGGACTCGATTGGTTTCTTTTCTACAAAGTACTCTATCGTGGACTCCTTTGGTACAAATGATGAAAAAAATGATAACAATGGAAGTAGAACAAATGGTAGGTTGCCGAGAATTGGGTTCAGATGAGGTTTTCATCGATTTTAGGAAAGGACAAGGATTTCATTTCACTTTTGGTTTCTAATGTATAGTGGATTTAGGTTTTCTTTTATTTTCTTAGAAATGGGTGACGATTGAAATCTTTTATGTAGTTTTTAGGAATTCAACTTTTCATTTATTAAGGTTATCCACAGCTTTAATGGTGAATGACAAATTAGGACACTTGCCACTCATGCACATTGTCCCATTTCCTTTTATTAATGACAACCGATTCACATCTTTTTTAAAAAGTATATACCAAACAAAATTTATAACTTAAATTCAACACTTAAATTTTTTTTCTTATTTTTTCAATACTTAATTTTTTCAAAGACATAATTTTTAATTTATCAAACATAACATAAATAGTGATCTCGGATCACTAATCCAAGATTAGAGAAATTTATTTTCATGTTATATTATGAGAGCATGATAGTATATGTGCATGAGAATTTTGGTACTTTAATTTTAGCATTTTCATGTTTAATCGCGAAAAAGACTAAATTGAATAAAGTGCAAAAGTTTCATTCTATAAGCTAAAGGTACCAAATAGCCATAGATTGAAAATTGGAGGTCTTTAAAAGGTAATTAGACCCCCAATATTTTCTTGGCCGGCCATAGACTAGCATAGGAGACAAATTTGTCAATGTTGGTCAAAGTTGGTGATAGTAAGTAGACTAATTTGACCAGTATTAATAAAATAAGGAAAGAAAAGATATAATCTTTTTCTCTTTCACTCTTCCACCTAAAATTAGCAGCAAATATAGAGTGGAAAGCTTCAAAAATTTTAGCACACTCATCTCTTCACGGTAAGTGTTCTAGTAGTCGATAAGATCCTAAAGCAATGAAATGAAAAATTTTGAGCGAGAAGGATGATGGTCCGAGAGGGTGAAATTCTAGCTCGAGAATACCATCAGAGTATTTGATGAGTTATCCTGCACGCCTGAGGAGTGCTTAAAGTGTCGGTGTCTCTCTTGAGAGATTCAGCCTACCGATGGTTGAACACCCTGGTGTCGGTGGTGCCAAGGGAGAGAGTTAGCTGGGAATTTTTCCAAGAGGAATATCGAAAGAAGTACATCAGTCAGAGGTTCATCGACCATAAGAGGAAGGAGTTCTTGGAACTGAATCAAGGTCGTATGTCAGTGACCAACTATGAACGAGAGTTCATAAGGCTTAGCAAGTATGCACAGGAGTACGTGTCTATCGAAGTCGTCATGTGCAAGAGATTTGAGGACGGATTAAATGAAGATATTCGTTTATACGTGAGAGTCCTCGAACTAAAGGAATTTGTAATGTTGGTAGATAGAGCCTGTAAAGTCGAAGAGTTGGCTAAAAATAAGAGAAGAGCTGAGAATGAGTCTCGTGGCTCGGGGAAGAGACAACTGATTAAGTCTCACCAATCCTCATATAAGAAATCGAGGGATTTTACTACTCGATCAGTCACTTCAGCGAGGTTTTCAATTTGAAGTACAGGTAAGCAATTTTTGGGGTCGAAAGGACAGACCACATCAGTTGCTAGTGTGGGCAAAATCGACCAAGTAAACCAGAATGCCCTCAGTGTGACAGGCGTCATTCTGGTGAGTGTCGAGCTAATGAGAAAGCTTGTTTCAGATGTGGGTCCTTAGACCACTTTATTAGAGACTGCCCTGAGGTGGGCTAGAAAGAAAAGCCTCAGAATGCAAGATCAGGAAGTACTATTAAGGGAAGACCACTGAGAAACCCAAGAATCGAGATGGGTAGCAAGAATCCATCTAGAGAGCAAGCTGCTAGAGTCGAGGGTAGAACACCGGCGAGGACATATGCCATTCATGCTCGTGAAGAGGCATCTTCCCCCAACGTAATCACGGTACTTTTCTCTTCAAAATACCCTTGTTACAGCTTTAATTGATCCGAGATCTACCCACTCATACATATGCATGAAATTAGTCTCTAGCATGAACATGCTATAGAGTCTACCGAATTCATCGTAAGAGTGTCTATTCCCCTAGGCAAGTGTGTGTTGGTTGATAGAGTTTGCAAAGGTTGCCCTTTGATGATTAAAGGTCATTGTTTCCTAGTTGATCTCATGCTATTTCCATTTGATGAGTTTGATGTCATCCTTGTGATAGATTGGTTAGTTACTCATAGAGTAATTGTGAATTGTGGGAGGAAACATATTGAGTTGAGAGATGAAAATGGTAATTTTATTCGTGTTGAATCAGATAAGCTAGATAAGTCACCAATAGTGATGTCAACCTTGTCGACTCAGAAGTATTTAAGGAAGGGATACGAGGCCTATCTTGCCTTTGTGTTGAACACTAAAGAGACTGATTCGAGAATTGAGTTAGTAACCACAGTATGCGATTACCTGGACGTTTTCCCAAAAGAGTTTTCGGGGCTACCTCCATTAGAGAAATTAAATTTGGGATTGAGTTAGCTCCGGGTACTGCCCTATTTCTATTGCTCCATATAAAATGGCCCCAACCGAGCTAAAAGAGCTAAAAGTATAGTTACAAGAACTAATGGATAAAGGTTTTGCAAGACCAAGTTTCTCTCCGTGGGGTGCTCCCATTTTATTCGTGAAGAAGAAAGATGGTTTCATGAGACTATGTATAGATTATTGGTAACTCAACAAGGTAACTGTGAAAAACAAGAACCCGTTGCCGAGGATCGACGATTTATTCGATCAATTGAAGGGAGCCACGGTATTTTCCAAGATAGATTTGAGATTAAGGTACTATCAGCTGAGAGTCAAGGACTCGGATGTGCCGAAAACCACATTTAAGACTAGGTGTGGCCACTATAAATTTTTAGTCATGCCTTTTGGTCTAACGAATGCCCCTGTGATCTTATGGATTTGATGAATCGCATTTTTTGTCCATACTTGGATAAATTTATTGTGGGTTTCATTGACGACATACTAATATACGCTCGGGATAAGAACGATCATGCCGAGCATTTGAGTATGATTCTACAAGTTTTGAGAGAAAAATAATTGTATGCCAAATTCAGTAAGAGTGAATTTTGGCTTAAGAAAGTGGGATTTTGGGGCACATTGTCTCTAGAGATGGGGTTAGAGTCGACCCGAGTAAGATTTCAGCAATTGTTGAATGGAAACCGCCGGGGAGCGTAACTTAAGTAAGGAGTTTTCTAAGCCTACCTGGCTATTATAGGCATTTTGTCAAGGGGTTTTCCATGATAGCTACCCTAATGACGAGACTTTTGGAAAAAGATGTGAAGTTTGATTGGATAGAAAAATGTCAACAGAGTTTTGAGAAACTAAAGACACTGTTGACTGAAGCTCCTATTTTGGTTCAACCTGAGCCGATAAGAGAATTTATGGTTTACAGTGACGCGTCCTTGAATGGATTGGGTTGTGTACTTATGCAAGAGGGTAAAGTGATTGTATACGCCTCTAGGCAATTGAAGTCGCATGAGAAAAATTACCCAACTCATGACTTAGAGTTGGACGCAATTGTGTCTGCATTACAAATTTGGAGGCATCATTTATATGGTGAAAGGTGTCAGACTTTCACCGACCATAAAAGCCTAAAACATTTTATGACTCAAAAGGAATTGAATTTGAGGCAACGAAGGTGGTTAGAGCTGATTAAGGATCATGAGTTGGTAATTGACTACCATCCGGGAAAGGCGAACGTAGTTGCCTATGCTTTAAGCAGAAAATCATTGTTTGCACTAAGAGCCATGAGTATTCAAATGACTTTGTTGGATGATGGTTTCATTTTAGTCGATTGAGGGCTAAACCATTGTTTCTCCAAGAGATTTGTGAAGCTCAAAAAGATGATAACAGTTTGCAAGTCGAGAGAGTTTTATGTGAGTCGAACGTTGAGTCGGACTTTCGAGTAAATCCTGAGGGATGTTTGACATTTCGAGATAGGTCTGTGTACCTAGAAAATGTGAGCTTATTCGTAAAATCTTGCAAGAAGTACATAGCGGATGTTTGAATGTACACCCAGGTAGCATGAAGATGTACAACGATTTGAGGAAATGGTATTGGTGGCTTGGTATGAAGAAAGACATTTCTTAGTTTGTATCGAGATGCTTGATTTCTCAGCAAGTGAAGGTTGAACATCAAGTACCTTTGAGTTTACTTCAGCCCATTATGGTTCCTGAGTGGAAATGGGACCGTGTTACCATGGACTTCGTGACGGGCTTACCGCTGACTCCAAAGAAGAAAGATGCAGTATGGGTAGTGGTTGATAGACTCACAAAGTCAGCCCATTTCATACCAGTGCTGGTCGACTATTCGCTTGATAAATTAGCAGACTTATACATGTTAGAGATAGTAAGACTCCATGGTGTACCGTTTTCGATCATTACGGATAGTGATCCGAGATTCACGTTACGATTTTGGAAAAGGTTGCAAGAGGCCATGGGCTCGAAATTGAGTTTCAGTACAGTCTTTCATCCACAAATCGACGCGTAGTCGGAGAGGGTAATTCAGATACTCGAGGACATGCTTCGATGTTGTGTTGTAGAATTCCAAGGTAGTTGGGAAAAATATTTACCCTTGGTAGAATTTGTAATACCCCGAAAATTACTATAGTAAGAAAGTAAGATATTATCCTTGATATAGTTAAGTAAGGAAATAAAGTGACAAAAAGATAAAATTTTGGATTATGTCAACATTGGGAAGCATATTATGATATATTACATTATTAATTCAAGAAAGGACTAAATTGTAAAAGTGAGAAAAGTTTTGTTGCCCAAAGTAAATACCAAAAATTTGAGGGGTTAAAGTGTAAATATAAAAATGTTGAAGGACCAATAGTGCAAATATTTTAAGGGTGGAATAATCTAGAAACTAAGGAAAATGGATGAATTAGGACCAAATTGAATAGGTGAAGAATTATGAGGGACTAAATTGTAATTTTTCCAAATTAAATGATGACTCAATTATGGAATTTTAAAAGATCATGAAGGGCAAAATGGTCAATTAGTAAGAGAGAGAACTCTAGAATGTAATGATTATGTTGATGATATTTTAATTTAATTAATTAGATAAATATTACTTTATTAATATTTTAATAAGATATTTTTATTATTTTATTATTTTATTTAGTATATATGTGTGTGTGTCGAAAGAAAAAAAACACACCATCCACCACCTTTCTCATGCATCCAACGTTTGTGAGGAGAGAAAGAAAGAAAGTTTTGCTGTCTTTACAATTAAGTCCTTCCACCATAATTTCACCATTTTCATCTAGTAATCAAGAGAATTTTCATAACTACCAAGAGAGAAAAATAACAAGAAGATTATGGGGAGCTAGAATATCATGTTAGATTGAAGAATTAGAAGCTGGAAGAGGGAGAAATTCAAGTTAAAGATTGAAATCAATAGAACAATATAAGAATTTTAAAATTTCAATACATTTTAAGTAGAATTTTCTTATATAAGGTAATATCAAAAGCATGAAAATGATATTAAAGTAGAGTTTTCTTATCTAAGGTTCTATGTTCTTGATATATTAGTGAAGTAAAATAAGAGAAAATGGTGGGAAATATTGAAGAGAAAGGGAATAAGGGTGTTATAAACTTGGTAATCAATATTTTGCACTAAAACAGAGTAGTAGTCTAACTTTGAAAAATCACCAAAATTTGTGGAAATCAAACTAGAGGATGAATAAAATATGGAATTAAATCCTACAAGTCTAGTTTCTTATAGAAGAAACTTTGTAACAATGAAATTGTAAATCATGAGATATAATAGGTTTTGTGAGACAAGGTGAAAATGATTTTGGGTTCTCCTATTCTGACTTTGTAAAATCATCAAAAATTGGAGAAAAATAATTAGAGGCTTAAATTTATATTTTTAAAATCATAAATGAATATATTTTCAAGATAAATAAATAGGAACATCATCCAAATATTGTATAAGGAGATAATTAATATTTAGTGAAGAAGGGTCGGAACTGTCAGACAGCATAACAGGGGTGACTTTAAAGAATAAATTGTACTTATTGGCTGAACCAAAAATTTTGAAAATTTTATGGTAAGAATATATGTGAGTCTAGTTTCAGGAAAAATCAGTAGATCTTAATTTGGAGTTCTTTACCTCAAGATAAAAATAATTTAGCGACTGTAACACGGATGAACAGCTTGAATATCCATATAAGTAAATAGTGAAAATCATAGATAATGTTACTTATAAGCATGTAATATAAATTAAGGATGTGGAATGGAGAGGAGGAGGAGGAAAATATATATATGAATATCTGACTAGCATGGCTAATTTGCATCTTTTAGACTCAAGGACTAAATTGAATAAAAGTAAAATTTTAGGGGTAATTTTTGTAAAAATATAAAAACTGACCAAATTGAGTGAAATGCATTATTTATTTTGTCTAAATTGATAAATTGAATGAAATTCTTAATTTAGACCAAGATCGGTTAAAAAATCAATAAAAATAGAAAATTACCAAAATGCCCCTGAATCTTAGTATTTCTGTAATTTAGCCAGGTAAGTTCGTGTAATCTAATTATGTTATATAAGAAAATACGAGTTGATGGTATATGAAATATTGATATAATGTATTAACTGATTTATGTTTATGAAGAAACGGCAAGAGAATGATATTTATCATGACATGTAAATATGTGATTATCTTTGATACATTGATACAAGAAAATTAAGTATGTTGAGACGAGTAATAAATTCAAGTAAGACATGTCGAGAAAAATAAATATGTTTAAGGGACAATATGTTTGATTTTGATTGGTTTCAAATATGAATGCTAGATGAAATAAAATGTCTGATAAATAAATTTGTAACTCCG
The DNA here is from genome assembly GCA_025506655.1 of Gossypium rotundifolium. Lineage (NCBI taxonomy): Eukaryota > Viridiplantae > Streptophyta > Magnoliopsida > Malvales > Malvaceae > Gossypium > Gossypium rotundifolium. The sequence continues at coordinate 17,880,349 of CP106733.1, read as the reverse complement.
GTAATGCTCTGTAACTCTATTCCGGTGACAAATTAGGGTTAGGGGTGTTACAGAATTCGCCTATAATAACAATTTTCAATCAAGTTTGAAAATGGCACCTTATGAGGCATTGTATTGGCACAAGTGCCGAACGCCTTTGTATTGGTCAGAACTTAGAGAGAAACAGATACACGGGGTCGACTTGGTTAAAGAAACTGAAGAGAAGGTAAAAGTGATACGTGACTGTTTGAAAGTCGCCTCAGATAGACAAAAGTCCTATTCAGATTTGAAAAGGAAAGAGATTGAATTCAAAGTCGGTGATAAAGTGTTTTTGAAAGTATCACCTTGGAGGAAAGTCCTCAGATTTGGCCGGAAGGGCAAATTGAGTCCGCGTTTTATCGACCATATGAAGTTACCGGAAGGATAGAACCGGTAGCTTATCGGTTGGCCTTGCCACCTGAGCTGGAAAAGATTCATGACGTCTTTCGCGTATCTATGTTATGTCGATACCGTTCAGACCCTTCACATGTCATAGTGCCGATAGAGGTAGAGATACAACCGGACTTGACTTATGGTGAAGAGCCGGTTAGAATCTTAGAGCGAGAGGTCAAGCAGTTAAGAAACAAAAGCATAGCCCTAATGAAAGTTCTATGGCAAAGACACGGAATAGAAGAGGCTACATGGGAGCCCGAGGAAATGATGAGAAAACAATATCCCAACCTTTTCACCGGTAAGACTTTCGGGGACGAAAATTTTTAAGGGGAAGAATTGTAATAACCCGATTTAGGGGCTAGTCAAAATAGTGATCTTGAGATCACTAATCCAAGATTAGAGAAATTTATTTTCATGTTATATTATAAGTCAGAGCATGATAATATATGTGCATGAGAATTTTGGTACTTTAATTTTAGCAATTTCATGTTTAATCGCAAAAAAGGACTAAATCGTATAAAGTGCGAAAGTTCCATTCTATAAGCTAAAGGTACCAAATAGCCATAGATTGAAAATTGGAGGTCTTTAAAAGGCAATTTGACCCCTAATATTTGCTTGGCCGGCCATAGACTAGCATAGGAGACAAATTTGTCAATGTTGGTCAAAGTTGGTGATAGTAGGTAGACTAATTTGACTAGTATTAATAAAATAAGGAAAGAAAAGATATAATCTTTTTCTCTTTCACTCTTCCACCAAAAATTAGCAGCAAATAGAGAGTGGAAAGCTTAAAAAATTTCAGCACAATCATCTCTTCACAAGTAAGTGTTCTAGTGATCTTTTCTTGAAAATAGTTGTACTTTTGGGACCCCTAAAGCTTAAGCTTTCAAATGAGGGGACTATTGTGCAATATGGTGAAAAGCTTAGAGTTTTTCCATGAGAGCTATCATAGTTATTTGCTGCATTTTTATGGAAGAAATTGAGTCTTAATTGTTAGATGAACAACTTTTGTAAAAGGTGTTGTTTTGAAAACACCTAATTGGACCTTGATGAAAAGGTTACAAATTTGTGATAATTATGTAAAATATTGAGTTTTGATAATAGTTATAAGAGTATTAAATGTTCACCTAGGCTTATTGAAGGTAGAAATGCGATTAGAATTTACTTTCGAGCCTAGGGGCAAAATGGTCATTTTGACAAAGCTTAGGGGCAAAATAGTAATTTTGCCTAAGCATGATTATTGAAATGCTATGGTGATTAAAATGAGCTAAATTGCTATTATAGAGCAAAAAGAACCGAGAATCCACCTCGATCGGGGAAAGAACAAAGTCTTGGACTAAACCGACGAGTTAGCTCATTTTGGAATCAATGTAAGTTTGTATGTGGTTAATGCAACATTTATGTTAGCATAATTGAGAATGCTTGGTATCATACTGATGCATGATACTCCACTAAATTGAGAAATTGATATTGAATATGATGTTGAAGTCCTAGTGGACTATAATGAATATGAGAATACTATCATCGAGATGAGAAATGGGTAGGGTCCCGTATAAGACCATGTCCGGGACATGGCCTTGACACCGAGTTGAGATCTCGTATAAGACCATATCCGAGATTTTAAAATTAATATGAAAATCGTTTAAGACCATATCCGGGATGTGACATCGATACTTGATGTAAAAGTCCATATAAGACCATATACGGGATATGGCATTGGCATTTAGAGGTGACTCCATGTAAGACCACCTCGGGGATATGGCATTGGCTTCGTACCTACCTCAATAATGATGAATATGCGTCTTTAACCATCCCTAGTGATTAATGGGATAAGTAGATGAGTTTAGATGTACAAATGAGAATTGTACTAAAGTCATGTGAATGAATCACGAAGAAACAATTACGATATGTGGCACGGTATGTGCTAAATAAGGGCAATTGTAAGTAAGTATGTCAAGAAGCCCTTGACTCATGTATGGTTAGTTAATGCCATGTATGGATTATAATATGAGCTTATTATTGTTAATTATTTCCATGCAAACTTACTAAGCTTTATGCTTACCCCTTTCATTACCCTTTTTCCTTGTAGTATTGCCAAGATAACTCAAGAATCGTGGACGTAGGAGTTCGAAATCACACTATCGACATCACTTTGGTATAACAATTTAGACTTATTTTGAGTATGGCATGTATAGGACTAGAGTATTTTGTTAAGTTGTAAATTGTTAGCCAAAGTGTTAGCTACGTATGTTGCTAAAGTCATTTTGTAAATGGTCTTGAGTTAGGCCAATACTTGGCAAATCCGTTTACTTAATGAAGGTAAATTTCATGAAATGTATGCTCTTATGTATACCTCAATTTCTTGAGTTCCTAGAGATACCAATTGGCTATCTTTTAAATTGGAATGTTTTGAATTGAGTTCTTAGATGTGCCTTTAGGCTATGAGTTGCGTTGATTTGAATTGGAGTTTGTATGTGTGAAAGGTAGAGTGGAAAAAGGGCTTGGTAGATAGCCTGCTAATTGTTCACAAGGGTAGACACACGGACGTGTGTCTAGACCGTGTTGGAGGCAAGGCTAGCACATTGGCGTGTGCCTAGGCCGTGTGAAGTCTGCACCCTGCACTTGGAATTTGAATTGCCACATGGCTGAAGCACACGGGCGTGTGTACAGACCGTGTGGATAAGTCAGAATGCCAAGGTTTGGCACACGGGCCAGTGCCACGGGCGTGTCAAGGCTATGTGAAATTAGTCAGTGTCGACCACGAGTGGAAGACACGAGCATGTCTTAGGGGCACACGGGCGTATGACCCTGTTTTGATGAAAAGTTTTCCAAGTTCATAAAAGTCCTCGATTCTCGAGACCTCTAGGAGGTATGTTTAGGGCCACGTAGGCCGAGAATGAACAAGAAATGGGTTTTGAATGAAATATGATAGCCCGTTATTACAAATTCAAGTAAAGTTAAGCATGGTAATGCCTCGCATCTGGTCTCGTCGTCGGACACGGGTAAGGGGTGTTACACGTGGTAGCTCCTCAAGCTCTCAGTTCCAGTGTCAATTATGTGGGAAGGCTGGTCTCCTTGTTGATCGATGCTATTATCGATTTGATACCACCTATAAAAGCACAGGCTATAGGCCCCTTCCCTCTCCTCAGGCCAACATCTGCATGGCTGGCAATGATCCCTCCATTAATCCATGGGTGTCGACTTCTCTGCCCGTTGTGGCTCTCTACTCTCAACAGAATTGGTTTGCTCCCTCAGTACATCCTCATGCCTGGACTAATCTATTTGCTGTCAATTCCACGCCGCATGTCAGTGCACCTATCTCAGAACCAACACCTTCTCACTCGCAAGCTCTCTCTCAAGCTCTCCTTGGTATTCCTGAAACTATAGGTGATAACACATGGTATCCAGACTCAAGAGCATTACACCACCTCACCCACTCTTCTACTTCACTGTCTGACAGTACTCCATACAATTGCTCAGGTTAGGTGTATATGGGCAATGGTAATGCTCTCCCTATCCGGTCAACTGGACAATCTTCTCTCCTTACTCGATCACGCCCTTTATTCATGAAGTCTCTACTGTTTGTACCCAGGATAACAAAAAATTTACTATCTGTGTCCAAGTTCACAAAGGATAATAAAGTAATGTTTGAGTTCCTTCCTAAACAGTGTCGAGTTCGGGATCTACAAACCAATGAGGTTCTGCTCCAAGGTTTGGTGCATAATAGCCTATACAAACTTGACTTGTCTGACTCATCCCATGTAGCTGGCTCCTCTTCTTCAGCTCGGTGCTTTGCTACTATTGCTTCTCTCCCTCTCAGTCTATGGCATTCTAGATTTAGACATCATTGTATTGCTACACTTAAAAAGGCATTACACCATTGTTATATACACTTTGGTTCATCTACAACTTCTCTTGACTGTGTTGCTTGTCACTTAGGAAAAGAACACAAGCTGCCTTTTTCTAAGTCTATAACTGAATATAATAAACCCTTACAACTAGTAGTTGTAGATGTTTGGGGTCCTACTCCAATTTCTTCTAATGGCTTCCATTACTATGTTGCTTTTACTGATGCTTCTACTAGATACACGTGGCTCTATTTTTTAAAGGAGAAATCAGATGTTCTTCATATTTTCACGGTCTTTGATAAGCAAGCGGAACTGATTCTTGGCTTCAAGCTTCTAGCACTCCAAACCGATGGGGGGAGAGTTCCAGGCGTTACAGAATTACTTGGCTCAACAAGGCATTCAACTGAGGATTACATGTCCATATAGTTCTGAATAGAATGGATTAATTGAAAGGAAACACAGGCAGATCGTGGAAGCAAGTCTGCCCATGCTGGCTCATGCATCTATGCCCTGGTACTACTGGAACGATGCCTTTAGCAGTGCTATCTATCTAATAAACAGGTTGCCTTCCTTCCTTATAGGCAATGTGTCACCTTACGAGAAATTATTTCAGACCCAACCAAACTATTCTTTCCTTCGAGTCTTTGGCTGTTTGTGTTTCCCAAACCTCAGGCCACATAACACTCACAAACTTCAATTTCTCTCCAAATTATGCACGTTTCTTGGCCACTCACCCTCACATAAAGGATATCATTGTCAAAATGCTAATGGAAAAATATATATTTCTCGCAATGTTACGTTTCATGAGTTGACTTTTCCTTCAAAGTTATCAACCCTAACTCTCACCACACTATAACCCCTTCTTAGTCTAGCTCTAAGTTGCTTGTCATGACCCCCACACATCTACCTACAACTACACCAGTACACAGTATGCTACCTAGACCAACAACAACTTCAAATCGTTCTACACATTTGGTCCACTCATCTTATACCGCTACACCCTTATTTAACCCCACCTCCTCCCCACTATCGAGTCCTATTACAACCACACCATCACCTTCACCTATTGCTTCTCAACCTACTACTCACCAACCTCCTGCTCCCTCAACTACTACTCATCCCAACTCTCATGCCATGATCACACGCAACAAAGCATGCATATTTAAACCTAAGGCATATCTAACCAAGGCAAATTGCTTGCCAAGTGATACACCTGTTAATATTCATGAGGCAATGCAGAGTGAGTGTTGGCAGGCAACAGTCCACAATGAGCTATAGGCTCTATTTAAAAACAATACTTGGCGTCATTGTCCTCTTTCTGGTAACCGAAGGGCTATTGGGTGCAAGTAGTTATTTAAGGTCAAATGAAGGTCGATGGCACCATTGATAGATATAAAGCTCGCCTAGTGGCCAAAGGTTTTTCTCAACATGCTTGGCTTGATTTTCGTGACACGTTTAGCCCAGTGGTCCGAGTAGCAACCATCCGAGTTATTATTGCTATTGCTATCATGAAGGGATGGTCTTTATTAACACCTTTCTAAATGGCGATCTAACAGAAGATATATACATGGAATAGCCACCTGGTTTTGAGGTACAAGGTGCCAATGGACAGCAACTTGTTTATAAGCTAAACAAAGCGCTTTATGGTCTACGCCAAGCACCTCAAGCGTGGTTTCATACACTCAAGCAGTACCTGGTAACTCGGCTAAATTTCAATGCTTCAAAGGCTGATCCTTCCTTATTTATCCAAAAATCATTTTAGACTGTGGTGCTCCTTATGGTGTATGTTGATGATATTGTAATAACAAGCAGTTTGAATACTGAGGTGCACAGTGTGGTTCAATAGCTTCACAACAAATTTGCCCTCAAAGACATGGGGCAACTAAGTTTCTTCTTAGGCATTAAAGTATAGCACTCATCTCTAGGGGTGTTCCAAAGTCAGAAAAAATATATTCTAGAGATTCTTACTAAAACTGGCATGGAAGGAGCTGCAGCTACTCCAACACCTATGGTTAACACTCCAAAATTGACTGCTTCAGATGGCAGCCCTCCGTTCACTGATGTCCACTTATATCGCAGTACCGTAGGAATGCTTCAATATTTGTGCATCACATGTCCAGAGTTGTCATTCTGTGTGAATAAGTTAAGCTAACACATGAATCTACCGAGTGAAATGCATTGGCGAGCAGTAAAATGAGTGCTAAGATATCTTGTTGGGACTATTGATCATGGGTTGTATTTCTCCAAAGGACGAGTTGAACTTGTTTGTTACTCAGATGCTGATTGGGCCTCATCCGTTGAAGATCGACGCTCCACCACAGGGTACGTTATATACCTAGGGCCAAATCCTGTTGTATGGTGTTCCAAGAAACAAAGTGTTGTGTCCAGATCTTCATCTGAAGCAGAATATCAAAGTCTCGCCAACTGCGTATCGGAGCTTCTGTGGGTTAAACAATTGATAGGTGAAATTGGTGTGTCAAGTTGTCCGACACCTGTGATCTGGTGTGACAATACATCTACAGTATCAGTAGCTACAAATCCCACACATCATGCTCGAATGAAGCATGTAGAGACAGATCATCATTTTGTTCGAGAAAAGGTTCTTGCTGGAACATTACAAGTAAACTTTTATCCCATCATTAGAACAAGTCGTTGATGCTCTTACCAAGCCCATTACACCTAAGCAGTTTGAATCATTTCGACAAGCTCTTCGAGTACTCACGAAAAATGATACTCTCAAATGTTCAAACATCAAAGAAACCGGGAGAATGTTATAATAATAGCTGATCTAGAAACTGACGTTTGTTATTATTCTGTTAAAGTTTGTTGTTGATAACTGTTAGCTATTATTACTGTTATCAGCAGTTATAGGTTGTATGCTTTTCTATATAAGCATGCACAGGTTTCTCTAAGTGTGGATTATCTCTTCAAAGTATCTTTCTGAAATAATATCGATTTTTTTCGTTCTTAGTATAATCTTAACAAGAGTTACTATAGATAACTAAATTAATAAATAGTGTTTTATAATTGTTGCTAAATGAAAAACTGATATAAATGATAAAAAATAACAACAAACTTAGATGATGTAATGAAGACAATTGTTATAGAGAGAATTGATTGTATTAAAGATAAAAAAAATATAAAATCAACAACTTTATGTTAGTTGTAATATTTCTATATAATTTTAAATTGTTAAAATCTTTTTGTGTGTGAGAGAGGATTCAACCTCGTAGGCAATCTCCTTATTTCTTTTACCTCTATAAGATAATCTGAGCTTTCATTTAACTTGTTTAGCGTGTAAACCTTTGGAGATGTGAGTGTTGGTCCTCCATCTATGAGTGACGCGCTTAGCTTTAAGAATGGGGATGAAGCAACACCAAATCGATGTTGCAAAATTCATTACCGTTTTATAATTGGTATTTAAGTTACATCATTCATCTCACTTTATTTTAGATGTTTAATCAAGGATGGAGTCAGGAAATTTTTAATTAATTTTAAAAATAAAAAATAAACTAATGTATAAACTTATTATTATTGTTAAACACAAGTTGACTTTCTTTTAAAACATTTTATCATTCTTGTTAAACATAACAAATTTAAGCCTTAACCACATAAAGGTGTTCACAAAGCCAAAATATAATTAATAATTTTATTTTCAAAAAATAAAAACCGTTTAAGTGCTTTTTGGTATCATGAGAATGTAATATATTAATTTTTCAAACACAAGATTTACCATAATCACTTAGGGACAACTATGCTAAATTTCTAATCAATATTCAAGAAATTCAAGATTATAAATGCAATCAATCCTAATTTCTTTAAGGATTTGTATTAACCAACCTCTAAAAACTTTTATCCAATCTTGATGTTAGGAATCTCATGCAAAATCAATATCTCAACACCATTCATTCAATAAATAAAAAAAACTATATTTTGCATATAAATCCTAATCTTTCACAAGAAAAACTATAGTACTAATTTTCTAGAGATTAATCAATAAAATTTGGAAAGAAAAGAAGAGTTGTTATCATAATTGAGAGACCCACTTGAAAGCATTGAAAGATTGAATACCTATCTTGGAAAAATTCTAATCAAAGTGTTTGAGAATAAAAGAAATTGAAGGAAAAGTATCAATTGTTGGAATAAAATAAAAGAAGTTTTGAATTTTAGTAGGGTGAAAGAGATTCATTTATTTTTATATACATAATTTGTTTTATAAAATAATTATTGTCAAAAAATTGGAAACGTATCTTTTATGAGATCATTTTCAAATATTTTGTGGGATCAATGCATCAATTATATAATTTAAGTAATTTTTTTGTGACTTGACCCCACAATTGTTTACGTGGCTCTGCCACTATATAATATTAAAATTATTATTATTTTTATGGATGTCGAATGTATTTATATTTGCTAGGCCTTGTCTCAATTAATTTTTTAATTATTTATAATATTTTTAACTTTAAAAATAAATAAATATTTAAACATAATTTTTAAGATGGAATTTACTTTTTTTTAAATTGATAACAAAGCAAAAGAATTTAGGTTTTTTTTTTTCTATAGCATATTTTTGCATGTTTATTTTTAATAGTTGTATATAGTATGAAGAGCAAATAACTATTATATTGCTCTATATTCATTGTTGAAATAAAATCTATCTCGCTCTACCACCATAAGATGGTGAACCACTCATGGTGGTGGAGTCATCGCGGTGCTCGTAGCCTTGTGTCAAAATACCAGGGGAATGTTTTCTGTGTTTGGAAACTGAAGACAGGTATTTTAAAAATTCAGCTAGGCCATGAACATTGGAGGAAGTTGGTGTCCTTGCACGTGAGGGTGAGGGTGAGGGTGAGGAAGGCTGGGTAGGGCAGGAGAGCTAGATGGGTCGGCCTTGGTTGAATGTCAAGCACTAAAGGTTAGATGTAGATGGAGGTGTGCATGGCGCACGAGGCCCAAGGTTGTCCATGTATTCCTACAGTCCCCATTAACACTAAAGCTTGTCAAGAAATTAAAAGAGTTAGTACTAGTAGTATGGTTTTTGTCCTTGGGTTTATAATTTGTTTGAGAGTAAAATTTTGAAAAATAAAATATGCTTTAATGTCTTATATTCTTTGTACATTTGAAATTTAATTATTTTACTTTTATTTTTAAGAATATAACTCTTTACTTTTTTAATTTAAAATTCAAATCTATTTATTAACACCATTAAAATTTTCTATTAATTTTTTGGTGTGACATTTTGATTTTTCTTTTAAATTCATTTGATAGTCATATAATAATAAAAACGTTGAAAATATTGATTAGAGTTTTTCCTTAAAAAACTCATTAAAAATCGTAACAATTAAATTTTTTTTGTTGTTGTACTAATGTTCTTAAGAAAAATTGACACTATCATTCTGATTGAAGTAGTTGACAGTAGTAACTATTTAAACTAATTAATAACACTGTAAAAGTAGAGTGACTAAATAACGTCGAAAATTAAAATATATAGATTAAATCTCACGTTTCAACATAGTCTAGAGGTCAAAATTGAAATTTGGCCATTGTCTTATAAAGTAAAAAAAAAAAAAATGCAAGTCATATGTCGGTCTTTAATACACTTGAAGTATTCAAATTATATATAATCACATAATATTTTGAATACCCCAAATGTATATAATTTGATATCTAATATATATTTTAATTTTTAACATAATTTGATCTCTATATTTTTATAATGTTAGAAATTAAAATATATATTAGATATCAAATTTAGGTATATTAGAATGGCAAAAACTAAAATTTAATTATTTTTTTGTAAAGGTCCTTTGAACATTCCTTTTATATATAGGTATATAGATAAAACACACAAATTTAGTTCACAATTTTTTCTCTCCTCCTAGATCATTACTTGGATTGAAGCTGGGTAAAACGAATTTGGATATTTGTTAACATTCGATTTATTTTGTACGGATTCAATTATTATACATTTGGGTGTTAAAATTACCATTCACTATAAATTCAGGTAGACATCTCGAATATCTATTATCTAAATATATTTTACTTATTTAAATAACGGATGCAAATTCACATATTCGAATCTACTAGCTACAAAATGCTTATAAATTTAATTAGGATATTTCCATGTTTTGATATCCAAAAATGAATGGGAATTTTGAAATTAAATTTTTTATTTGAATGTGAAACGGATATCAAGATTGAGTTGGAATTTGTAAATAATAAGGGAATTTAAATCTATATATTCAGATTGGGGTTTTTAAAAAGAAAGACAATATTTGGTTGCAATTGGCTGAAACAACGCACCAGATCCATACTTAATTGGAGCCTGCCTCTCTTGGATTTCTGGTCCAAAAGAAATGTGTGTATTACAAAATAGAAGCAGAAGAAAAGAAGATTAGGCGCTTCAAAGTCCAAACAACATCCTTCAATTTAGAGAATGCAGTTTAAATTGGATATTCTAATCGGCAATGAAATAAGTATGGTTCCTTTGGTTTGGTTGAATAAAATAAACGAAATACATAAGTAATAGGTATTGCGTTGTGTTGTTTCATTGATTGAATAAAATAAGTAACTAATACTATTATATTATTTAGTTGAGTAAAATAATATTAAATAACATAATAAGAATGAACATATAATGACATTAATACCCTTAGATTATAGTAATCCTATTTTTTATATTTAAGAATATATTGTTAAATTATTTTCATAAAGATGTTTTAATTAATTATACATAATATATTATTAAATATAACCATATTTATCTATTATATAAAAATTATTTATGTTTGTTTCATTATAAAGCCCCCCCTCTCTTTATTTTTTAGTTTTACTCTATCTTTCCCTCTCCTTACAACTTCATCTTTATCCTATATTTTTCTAGAAACAACACAGTCCCAACCAATGTCATTGCCTTCGTCGCATCCATCCATCATAGGCTTCCATCAACCAACCTAGATCATCCCCAACTTTCTACCATAGATTTCTCCTAAGCCCGTCTCTCCTCATGCCTTCCATGTCACTTCCTGAATTTCTATTTGATAAAATTGTAATATTATAGCAGTATTGAGTATTGGCCTAGTGGTTAAGTAATGTAGTTATCATTGAGACCCGAGTTTAATTCCCCTTCCTCATTAATTCTTTTTCTTTTAAGGCCTATGTCGTCCACCCCTAGCAAATTGTCAGATTTCAGTCTAACTCAAACTCTGTAAAATTTGATTAACTTGGATATTCAAAACTTTATCTGAATTATCAAAAGGCTATTAGCTTCTTTTTTTTTTCCATCTTTTTCCTCTTCTTTTCCTCTATTGTTGTCTCCTCCCCTTCTGTTTTCTCACAATTTTCCTTCCATTTTTCTTCAATTATTTTCTCTTCACCCTCGTGCTGCCCTTTTGTGTTCTCTTTTTCTTTTACTTTTCTTCTTGTCGAATTATTGATTACTTTGGCCAAATTCATCTATATTGCTTGAATTTTTCATTGGTTCTTCGAATCTGTCATTCTTGTGGAGTAAGTAGTTTTTCTTTCGATTAGATCTTATATCGTTTCGTTCTTCCTTTATTTTCTGCTTTGATCGAATATTATTGGTGCCATAGCCGAATATTCTATACTAACTTTTAAGTGTTATTTTGATTGAAGGGCCAACCCGGACGCCTCGGATCAGTAGTGACATCGGAAGCTATTTGCATCTTCGCTTTAAATCAAAATAGAGTAAGTAAGTGATCGAAAATTAAATTTGATTTGACACTGGTAATCCTTGTTCTGGTCGAACCTTATAGGGGTGTCTAAAGGCTGGTTTTAATCGAATTTCATTCATGTTGTGTACAGATCTAATCTAGAGTTGTCTAGATCTAAGTTGTAGAAGTTGTGGTTACGTTAATGCATCAGATTTGTGCAAATTAGGTGTGGGTCCGACCTATGTGTGTATTAGTGTTTAAAAAATGGTATATTTGTTGCAAGTGATTAATTATGCATGCTGGTTTTGGGCATGGTAGGATGGCCTGATGACAGTTAAGAGGTATACCAAGATTGGTAATGTACGAGCCCATTTGCCCGGCCCGTTTTGTAACAAAGCCAACAAGGCCCAGCAGGCCCCTTTTTTTCTTTCCAGCAAGCTAGGGTTTCTGAAAACCCTAGCGCCGCAAGCCTAGGCCACTTGCCTCTGCCTTCTGGCCACTCTGCCCTCCACTTGCCCTCCACCCTAGCACTGCCCTTCCACCGCCTCTGACCTGCAAACATTAAAAGAGAATAGACAGAAAGTAGCAAAATGTTAAAAAAATGGCTATATAAGCCGATTTAAACCAGTGTAATAGGAGGTCTTTTTTTTCTCTTCTTTTTGGATCAATAAAAAACAGAAAGAGGAATATTAAGCAAAAATATTGGCAAACACAAGAACAACGAGATCCGAACATTAAAAGAAAGAGATCGAACATCAAATAGAGACCAAAAGGTGATTTTTTAAAACTCTTAAACTTCATTTCTTACTACAAGTCCTTTTTTTAGCATAAATATACAAAATATATATAGATAAACTGTAAAATATAAAATAAAAAAGGAAGCAAAAACATACTGTCATGAATTTTTGGCCATCACGGTATGGTACATGGCCACACTGGCCACATGACAATGATCGATTTCGGAATCCCACCGGACTCCCTCCCCGCAGAGAAAAAGAAGAAGAAAGGAAATTTTCTTTTTCAAACTCTCGGCACAAATGATTTTTTTTCAGGGTTTTGGGCCTTATATAGCCCTTAAAACGACGTCGCTTTGGGTGGCTTTAACCCCAAAACGACGTCGTTTCACCTGGTCCGACCCGAACCCGACCCGCTCCAGATAGGATCCGCGTGTTTTTTAAGCCAAAGGGGAAATTGCGCTACTGGCCCTTCCGCATTTTTGTGTTTTTAAAATCAAATTTTTAGTTATTGCAAAATTGGCCCAGAAATTTCACGCGGTTTGCGATTTCGTCCCTCCCTCAAACGCTGCGTTTTACTCACTGGGGAAAATTGCCTCTTTGGCCCCCCTCCTTTTATGCGTGTGTTTTTCTAGCCCCTGAACCTCTACTTTATTTACAATTTGACCCAAAACTTCCATTTTAATGCAATTTAGCCTTTTTTATTATTTTACAATTTTGTTATTATTACCATTATTTAATATTCTATTTTATTATTATTATATTTACTATATTATTATTATTATTTATTATTTCTATTATTATTCCATTATTATCATTTTCACATTATTAGTACTACTATTATTATTATTTTACTACCTTATTATTATCCTTATTATTTATTATTCAGATAATGATATATACCTTTTCTTTATCGTTTTGTTTATCGATTGTTACTATTATCATATTATTATTATTATTATTATTATTATTATTATTATTATTATTATTATTATTATTATCATTATTATTATTATTATTTACCTTTTTACTATCATTATTACTATTATTGCTATTTTATTACTATTTCTATTGCTCTTATTTTTGTATTATTACTTGTATAAACTTACTATTATTATTAGTATTATTATTATTTATGTCTATTTATCGTCATTAATTCGTCAATATTACTATTATTTCTTTTCTCGCATAACAATCGAATTTCCCTTTATTATTTGTCACATCGGTTTACCCAATGCATCAAGTTTTCAAATAATTCAGATATGGGTTTGAGAAAATCGTGCCCTAACTTACTGGGTTCCGATTTTTCTCGTTCAATCTTAATAACGAAATACCTTTTCTTAAAGTCGCAATACAAGCTTTAAATAAAATACTTCTTCCCGGAAATTCGAAATGTCGCGCCCTAACTTACTGGACTTGACATCTAGATACTTCGGATAAGTTTATCCAAAAAATAGAGGCAATATTCCTAATTTAGATTCTCGAGAAATCAAGCCCCAACTTACTGGGTTCTGTTTTCTCGTTGGACAAATGACGGGAAATCCTTTTCAAATATAAAACCAAGTTTTAAAAGGCGAGCTTAGTTTCGGGAGTCTAAAGTATTGTGTCCTAACTCACTGGACATGATGCTTTATCTCTTCGAAAATAAGATAACCTTAACATCCCTTCTAATTCCTTCAATTTTGTGGAAATAAAAAGTATCATTTTTTCGAACCATTTCAAAGTTTTCAACATTAGGACATCAATCAATCAATTTGGTACCAATTTTGGGCATATCGAGGGTGCTAACCCTTCCTCGTGCGTAACCGACTTCCGAACTCGTTTTTCGATTTCGAGATTAAAATCGTTGTTTTGATAAATCAAACTATTTATTAAAAACAACTATTTTACGAGGTGGCCCGATCACACCTCATCAATAAAGATCGGTGGCGACTCCCTTCTTTTCATTTTTAAAAAAAACCGAGTCGACCGCATCGTTTACTGTTTTATCAAAAAATGGTTACGACAGGTAAGTAATAAGAGGTAATGATTGAATGTTAGGGCCTAAAATTGTGACTGGCTGTGTGATATTCAAGTTGTATAATGTGTAGTATTAAATCAAATTGCTGATTGAGATTGTTAATATCGAAAGCATAAAAGTATGCCATCGTTAACGATAAATTTAATGCTTACTTTCAATAAGAGTTGAAACTACAATATGACATACTTTCAATATGACATACTTTCAGATATTGCATCCGGAGTATTATGGAGTACTAGCAACTTATCGTATCTTATTGGCAGCTTATCTGCATATTACTGGCAGTTTTAACTACATACTATTATTGGTGGCTTAACCACATCGAGCTTCAACTATTATTGCTTTGGTGTTCGGATGACGAGTTTTGGGGAACTCGTGGTGTGTAGCGGATGGATGGGTAGGACTATTGCAATGTATCATTGAGCACATGCCATATACATATGTTGATATGCCATGATAATTTGTATGAACTGTATATTATTTGTATGCCTCATTGACTGATTGTATGCTTATTTTTGCTTAGACTCACACCGAGCTTTTAAGCTCATCCCCTAGTTTACTCTTTACAAATAAACTTCAAGACTAGGCTCAAACTCGACATTCGGAGGTCTTGTCTAGAATTTTCACCTAATATAGTATTTTAAAATTTCCTTATTTTATTTTGGGACTGTAATTTTTATTATGGATTGTGGTATGAGTGATTTTTATTTCGGATTTTTGCATGCATGAGGTATTTGTATGGAAACTGAACAAATTAAATAACCGACCTAACATGATTTAATATATAGATTTTATACAAAATCGAATGCAATACTTTTTTTCGCTACGTAACAGTAAAACGAGGTTTTTAAAAAGTTTGTTGAAAATGACAATTGAGGTTTTTTCAAACGACATGACTTTCTAATAAATTGGACGTAAATTATAAATGTCCTATCAAATTGGTGTTTTTAAAAAATCTAATACAACTGTGCTAAGTTTATCAAAAATTGTTCAAAATAGCGATTTTTAAACCAAACGTTTTTACTTGGCAATTTCGGTGGCTAATGTAACTTTTAGGATTCGGCCATAATGTCTAGGTCGGGTTAGGGAGGTTACATTCCACCAATTTTAGCAACAAACTTGCTCTCTAACCACTATTGTTGAAATCCATACTTTCTTTCTCTTGTTTTCGATTTTTGCTTGCATGTATGCTTCATGGGCTTATTTGAGAGTTCATCTATTGATGTGGTTCAATTATGGTTAAATAATATCATGTTTTAAAAGGGTTTTTTGGTTTTAAAAAGAGGAAGTTAATTCATGAGGATTAAGATCCACTTCATTAGTTTTTCATCCATTAATATTCCATACAATAATCATCACCAGTCAAGTGTGTAGGATCCATTAAAGCCCATTTATTAAATGTGAAAATCAACTTGTGAATAGCCATTTAGTGCTCCCTTCACCAAATAGTTATTACGAGAGCTTTCAAAATAAGCCATGTATCCATCATTCCATGGAATGGTGATTACACCAACCAAACAAACACTCTACTATAGTGCGTCGAATCATCCAATACTAGCAAAGCTATTACAATGAACTTGTAACACCCCAATACCTGCCTTGATCGCCAAGTCCAAGCCACAAGGTGTCACATTCGTTGCCGGAGCAACTACAATCTATAACATTCAATTCAACTTTAATATGTATTCAATTACAAGTAAATCATGCATAGTAAACAATACATAATCATTTTTGTGTCTTATACAAGCTTACGAAAGCTCGTTTTGATATCCTGAGGTCGATATGGACCAAATTGTAAATAATACAAAGTTTTGAGTCAAGATCACTGTGAGAATCTTGATCTGTTCCTTGTTGCGATGTCAGATGTTCATTGTCGCGATATGACAATTTGCTACTTCCAAATTCAACATGTTACAAGTTAAAAGAGACCTGAAATCATTTATATACAATCTCATGTATCCAAATTATAAACCTACCAAATGATTTCAAGTGAAAATATACTAAATAGTTATCTTCAAAAAACACCAACTATTCAATCTAACTTATACCATTCATATATTAAAAAATCAACCCAAATTCATTCAAGTGCATAACCATTAATCTTAAGACTTAAAACCAACTAAATAAAAACATCCAAACACAATTTCAAAGCATTAGCATAAGATCATATCATACACAACTTAACCATTTGAGACATTTAGCCAAAAGTCCCTAGGTACTTGCCACAAAACCAAAAAAAAAATGAATTATACAAACTTTGTTGAGTCGAAAATATCAGTTTGGATGCTAGCTTCAATTCGAAGGTTACCTAAACATGTGCAAGGAGAAAACAAATCGTATGTTGAGTAATAGGGCTCAATGGTACTTCCATAAAACAAAATAATAAGATGTAACATTACTAACTTGTTATATTACATATATGAATAAAACTGTCCACATATTAGTATACACCAACAATTTGGTAAACCCTATCTATTCAACATGATAAGCTAGTTAACCAAATTAGATTATTTGTTAAATACTAAGTTCTAGGTTACACATGAACACATGCATTTATACCCTTCACTTCAAGTCATGTAAATCCAATTTCATTCAACATCAATGACTAGTTACATCACTATGGAAATCTATTACTGGAGTCTATCGAGTCATTCATATTTGCACCGGTCCCCAAGGCTCATTTCTAATAAATTCATATAGTACTTTACAAGCTTTTGCTATCGTGAAACACAAATATATAAAACATATCAATTTCATCATCATTCCATAACTCTTACCCTACTATAGTCATCCCGAGTTGTCCGACAACGATGACTTTTAAAAAAAAATACAATTTACCATTCCAGGTGGCTCGACATTGATGGTTCATTAAATTCAATATATTACCACCCCAAATGGCCTGGAAACGATGGTTCTCTTTTATTTATGTTTCATCATCCCGAATGGCCTAGCAACGATGACATTCATGATCTATTTATTCTACCATCTCAAGTGGCCTGACAATGATGGTTCATACTAACTATATATCTTACCATCCTAGATGGCCCAGAACCAATGGTTTTCAACCTAAGGCATGTTAACTAAATTGACAGTACTCGAGACTATTATTAGAATAATACCAAATTGGTACACATTGTAACTATGTAACACATTTCAATCTTATCAATTTATTTTAGTCCTTTATTCCAATATCTTCTAACACATTCAACATTACAATACACTTTATCATAGTATACTCACCTTGACATTTCATGTAACAGTCCATTTTTTAGTGGTGTCGAAAATGGTGGTTTCAGGCCATAAATCTGACGAGTAAGTTCGTAAATATTATTTAATATTTACGAGTCTAATATGGTATTAAAATAATTTTTTATATTAACAATTTATGTTATTCGAATGAACAATTAAGTTCAAGTGGTATGACCCTAAAGTCAAGTGGTTTTAGAAAATGAGGTATCGGGACTTCATTTCTATAAACCGAGCAGTAAATATTTTTATAAATATTTATGAAGTGTTATTTAGGTTGTATTAAAGTTTCATTAAGAAATTTTAAAGTTTAGTTGGTTAATTAAACAAAAGGACTAAATCGTAATAGTTAAAAAAAATCAATCGCTATTAGTTTAAAAATGTTAATTTATTAAATAATTAAAATTGGATGGACTTATTGAGTAAATTAGCCATCCTTAAGATAGTGGGACGGTTGGATGCTTTAATTTCTTTTAATTAAAATGCTTTATATGTTGTTTTATTATTAAAATAAAGATTAAGGGTTAAAATATAAGAAAACATAAAGCTTTCTTCTTCAAATTTATTTGTTCTCATTGAAACTCCTTGGCAAGAAGAACCAAGGTTTGGCCATGCTTCAATTCATGCAAGGAAGCCATTTTCACCCGTTTTGAAATAATTTTTATGTTTTTAAGGCTCGTTGTAACTAGGTTCACCTAGCTCATACCTTCATTTTTGAAATTGTTAAAGATTTTGAATGTTGTCATTGATGAATCTATATGATTTTAAATGTTAAATGATGAATTTGAAGTATTAGTTTTGTTCAGTGATTTTGATGAATTTAACGATTAGGGATGAAATTGTTAAAATAGTAAAAATACAAGGACTTGATCTGAAATTGTTGCAAAAATAGGCTGAAATGGAAGCTACCACTATTCGGCTGGTATTAATTTTCAATAAAAATGGTTAATTTGCATGTTTTAGGCTTAGGGGCTAAATTAAATAAAAGTAAAATATTAAGAGTAATTTTATAAAAATGTCAAAAATAACTAAATTGCATAAAATGAATTAGTTTTACCCCTTGACGTCGTGACGACACTCACTATTTGTTTGAAGTCATGATGTGGTACCTTGACTTCGCGATGCTAATTCGATAGTTTTTGAAAATTTTGCATTTTAGTCCTTAGCCAACCTCGATTCACCGAAAGAGCTTTCGTAAGCTCGATTAAAGCCCAGTTTGGATTATATACCATGTTGTAAATATTTAATGAGTTTAATAACATGTATTAATCATTAAATTGAATTGCAAATGGGATCGTAGTTGCTTCAGCAACGAATGTAGCATTCGATTTCCATACATGATTTACATGGTTGAATTAACATGGCTTGACCACTATGAAAGTGATTGGTATGTGTTAGGTAATAATATGATTTTGGTGATATTATTGGGATGATATTTATGAATAGGTTATGTTTTGACAATATTATAAATGGCTTCAAAAGGATATATGATATGATGGTTATATGTGTTTATATAATGAGAATTTGGAAATGCGATATACGAATGTGTAATGAAAAATATTGGTGTATTCAAGGGTTGCGCTATTGGTGTGTTCGATATGGTTGTGCTACTTAGAGTGTAGAATGATCTGGTATAACAGTTTTCTGTTATGTGTTTAAGGCATGAGTTAGTAAAAGGTTATTTTATAATGCTATGATATAGCTATATATATTTATGTTAGTATGCTTTTTCGCTGAATAGTTTTACGTTGAATTTAAATTATGTTAGCACCAGATCTTTGTGACAAGTACCATTAACAAACCCCAATTTATTCTTAAACAATAATGCTATACGTATTGACCTACTCCATATACTATAATTCTATATTACTGTTATAATTGATGAGAAACCAAAATGTACTTGGTGTGTCTAAAGGATGAAGATACTACGGATTATAATCTAACACCTCTGTACTGATTGCTGCATTCAACTGCACATTGTTGATGTTGTTCACATCTATTTGAACATTGTTTGTGTCATTCACCATCATGATTCTTCCAAGACTTCGATTTATGATCAAGAATTAAAGAAATACTCAAACACTAACCAAGAAACACTAAAAAAACAACTAAGAAAATATCAAAGAACTAAACAAGTTAAGCAGACTTCCTCTACGGCCAGAGTACTGTTAATAACGAACACTAATCAAGAATCGATCAACAATCAGGATACATATGGATTCTGACTTATTTGGTCCATTATTCATCTCTCAACAACCCATTATTTATGTCTTATTCATTGTATGTTGGGACTTGGGAGTGCTAATGATTGAATTTTTCAGATGATTCCATTAAGTTTTGAGTAATGGTACATGTAGATATGTCTGATCCACTGTCTTTCTCCCACACTGAGCAGATCAAAGATATTATATCTCAGGTTTTCTTCGTCTGAATATATATATATATATGCATTTTAACATATGGATACCACATGCAGTCAATTGTACATCTCTCTCCCTATTCCAACCTTGCATTTCTGTTGGGGAATTCTCCTCGACGAATAAGTGAATGCTATTGCTCGTAGAAAACCCTATATTAACACTTTCTGTATCTATGTTTGTATGCATTTAGCATTGTTAAACTTTGAAAAAGTAATGTTTGGTAGTTTTATTCTCAGTCATTTACCATACATACTATCTTGATGGAAAGCTATTGTGAGGCATGTCATCTTCATCTACCGTATGCTTATTGTAATTTCTTTACATAATTCTGCCCTATGATTGGCATGTGACAAGTGTTCCTTCTCATTTGACCATAAAGAAATGGAAGAGTGCCTTCCAAATTTTTGAGAAGCTGCCGCTTTTATATTAAGCTGAGGTTGCTTAATTAATTACATTATTGAGATTTGCAGAGCTGCGAACATGGAGTTTATTGCACAGGTTCCCTGGAGAAATGCTGCGCTTTGTGAGAGCTACAATGTTTCCTTTTGTACATCTTTTAGTAGTTGTGTTTTGGCCCAATATTGCTAATGACACTTTTGTTTCTTTTGCCTCTTGCTATGTGCAATGGCAATGCAGTTTTCCTCCCAGTAACTTTGTTCTGCAGATTATAAACAAAGACTTTGGATATGTGGGCTGATGGGGATTGGGGATGTATTTTTTTCTTCGTTGATAAGATTCCCAAATTATGGCAAGTTATCTGCGCAGAAGCTGGAAAATAATAAAGCAGGTACCTAACTTTTTTTTTTTTGGATAAAAAGCAGGTACCTAACTTACCACCACACTTTAGGGACAGTTTAGGATTTGGGTTTCGACACTTATAAATGAAAGGTTTGCATAAAATTGATAGATTTCGGTAAGAACATTCGATTTTAAAAATAGGATTGTAAAAAAATTATATCTACTTAAAATATGGATTAAGTTAGTTTATTTTTTAAATTATAATATATTATATTATGTTATTTTTATATATTATGTAATTTATAATATATAAAAATTAAATTTATAGTAATATATAATATTATAATGTAAATATAAAAAATTTAAATTGTCTATATATAAAAATTAATTAAAATATTTTTAAAAAAATTAAAATGATGAGTAGCCCTAAAATGAACTTAGGTTAGTGTTTTATTAATATAAGTAGGCTTAAACAAAATTTTAAATTCTTATTTTGGATCAAGTTATATAACATATTTTTACTTGGTGAATTACAATAACAAGGCAAAGCCTCAACAATCAATACAATTAGTGCGACTTGAATCTAAACCACACCTGAGATAGTAAACACCTTTAACCATTAAGCCATCACATAAAGTTCACATATTATTATATTTTTAAATAGATGTGGATGGGTAATATATATAGAATTAATTATCAAGAAAAGATAAAAAATAAATCCATGAGCGAAAGTATTGGTCCAGATATATATATATATATATATATATATATATTCATTATGCTGAAAGCTTAAAATTTGTATGTACAATCCTCTGTATCCAAGCATATAAAATTTTTCGCAAAAAAGGTATTCGATTCTTTTCGATTTTAAATTGATTAAATTAATTTTTTAAAGGATTAAAATAATTTAGTTCTTGTGAATTTTAAGAGTGAAAAATTAAGAATTATTAATTACGGTATTAATGTTTTTTTATTAATTGTACGGTAATTTTAATTAGTATAATAATAAATTTAGTCTTTAATATTTATATATTTTGTCAATTGAACCTAATATTTATTAAATTTATCCGCATCATTTGTCTAATTGTTTATAGTTGCTCACTTTCAAAATTGACAGAAATTAAATTGCTCTAATTTTATTGAGAGGAACTAATTTACTTAATTTTAAAATTGAAAAGAATTGGAGATGTCCTTTTACCAATTTTATGATCTCATACAAATTGCATCTCTGGTCATGTAATGATCCTATCGCAGTTCTGAAATTCCCTTTGAAATAGTTTATTGATGAACACAAAATTTTTTCCAATTATGCAATTAAATGATAGCAGCCTCAATCTTTATACATGGAATTCACAAACCCAATACCATTTAGGATTCAGGAATACAGATATCTACTGCAAGAGGGGTACTAGGGTTCCCTAATCTTTTAGGTAGATAGAGCATGGTAGACAAAAATGTATAACTTTTCCATTTGCGAATTCAATCTTTAAAAGATTATATATAACATTACATAACTTTCGCAACACTCTGCGATGTAATTTGTGACCAAAACTTAGAACTGCAGATAGCTCTATGTTTGGCTACATGTGAAAAGTATCAATACAGCATGTGTATGTATGACGTTTGTCGTCATAAAATTGAGATGCTTTCTCAAAGATGGAATTTGGGTTTCCTTTTTCTTTTCTTGTTCAAAAGGTAGAAAGAATTCATAAAATTGGAGAAAACATGGCACTGTATACCTTTACTCTGATTCATTGGAATGCGCTAGCTATATGCCAGTTCCAGAGGAACTATGTATTGTGGACTGCAAGTTGAGGCCCAACTGAAGATCCAAGGATTTACACCATTGCTTTGATGGCTTGGTGCTTTCAGCTGGTGTTATGGTGAAGATGGAGGAATCTTGTTGGAAATGGATGATTTGTGATGCACCGAGACGTGCTTCTTGTTGGTATTGGTCGAAACTAATTTGAGGAGGCTCTTGGTATAAAGTGAAGTGATGAGGATAGCAGCTGTCATGCAAAGGCTGAAGATAAGAGTTGATGCTGGCTGCTCTTTTGGCTTGAAGCTGCAACCTTTTCTTCTTCATCCTCTCTTTCTTGTGAGCATTTTGATGACCTCCCAGCGCCTGCGAGTTCGCAAATTCCTTGAAACAATATCGGCACTCGAATTTCTTCTCATCGGTACTGTCTCCGTCGTCTACTCCTGCTGCCCTGCTCGATGAATTTATGCTTTCATCGCCTTCAACGCAACCATCGAGGAAGTTGCCATTGTTCTTACTAGGGCTAAGCTCAAAACCAAACAACTTAAGCTTCTTACCACCGCAGGATCCTGGTTGAGAATAACCATTTCCACTGTCACAAGTGTGATAAGCACCACTACAAGCATCTTTTGCCATCTCTATATATGTACTGAAATATGGTAAATTAGAAGCAAAATGTTGTTAAAATGTATCTCTACCGATATAAAATATGAGCTGTTTGGATTGTAGTAGCCCGTTTTATAGTAATTCTATGGTCTCCCACAATTCAACGCAATGCATATTAAATAGTGATGAGCATCCTAGCAAGCAAGAATATAATAAAGGCAAAACAACTGGAAAAGTCAGATGAGAGAAGTCGTTCCATGCATTAATATTTCATGTTATAAATGATTAAATAAGTGAACTTTGGGAAGGGATACATACCACTTAGAAAATCTTTTTAGTACAAAAGAGGTTGTAATTTGAAAATAAGAAAAGAAGTAAATGTCAAGATTGAGTTTTAAATATATAGGATTTCACATTTTAAAAATGATTAAATTTGTGTTTATAAAGTTGAAAATTCCTCAATCAAAGATGATACAATGTTCTTAAATATTTTAGGGAAGAATTTTATGAGGAGTAAACTTTAAATATAGATGAAAAAGACCATCAATGATGGTAGCACTTGAACATTTTTAAACATTGAATCCAATTTGGAAAGGAAGATTAAAGTATATCTAATTTAGAAAAAGTCAAAGAAAGATGGGCTTAATTCTAACTTGCACTACTTAAACCCCACTATTGGATGGCCAAAAAGGAAAAACCCCATAATTCCTATCATTATTTTGTGAAACCAACAAGTGGATTGACCATACTCTAAGCTTATAACAAATTAAAATACAAATAGAAGCTCTTAACTAATTAAAACTTATATGTATCCAAATAATGCTTAAACAATGCCCAATTCCATAGAAGTGAGATTATTGGGCACTTGATGAAACTTCTCTGCAATATCCTCTCCACCCAAGTTTCTTTTAGAATAAATAAATATGGGGTAATCTGTCTGCATATTGACCATGTTCTCGGAATGGGATTAGAATATTAAGAGACTAGATGCTACACAAACAAATATATATTAATACAGCATGCCCTTCAATTATATTTTCTGCTATTTATTGAATTGGCCGCCGTTACACTACATTAAGAAAAGGCCAGAGCCACATCGCCATGTCATTAATATATAATTAAATATATTAATATTAATATTAAATAAAAATAATTTATATTAATATCAAATAAAAGTTTAAAAAACCAATTTCTTCCCCTCCTCACCGTCCCTCTCCCTCTTCCCCATGTTGCAAGTCGACACGAAACAAGAATCAAGGACCACAGAGAGGTTTGCTAATTTGACAGAGGACTCGATTCTTACAACAGGGGATGAGTTTGCTTGGTTCAAGGAGATGGAAACGACGTCGCCGACAGTATTGGAGAGCCCCCTATTTACGAAAAGGGATGAATGGGATGCCGACGAAGTAGAGGGACAGTGAGGGAGGGATAGGAAATATTTTTTTATTTTATTTAATTATATTTCAATTATGAGGGGATGTAGCTCTTTCTGATTGGCTCTAACTATCTTTCTTAACAGAGTGTAACGGTGAAAATTAATTTTGATTATGGAATAAAATCTAAGAAATAGATTCGATAAATAGATTAAAAACCAAACTCAAATAGAGGGCATGCCTAATATATATAGTAATGCAAGATGCTATCATGTTACATGAGATGAGGACTGGCCACATCTTCTTCGAGAAGGCAAAGGCTATTTTATAGTAACACCACGTATATACATATATGTTTTCAAGTGGATCAAGCAATCAACTAATATAGCATTATTGTAAAAATAATCAAAGCCCATGTGTTGGACCAGTTTGTAGCTTTTGGGATTCGTTAAAAAAAGTTAATAGATTGTGTTGTTAATTCAGAGTCTCTCTCCATATAAAATCTGATCTTATTCTATTGTTAATCAATTACCCACTTTTTGTATTTATCTATTATTTAAAAATTACTTTGTTGGTATGGGAGAAGAATTCCAAGGAGGCATGCTGTCATGTCATCAAGCATTTTGAAGGGTTGGTGGTGGCTACTTGGGTGGGTTGGTTTGTTTGATTGATTGGTTTCGTTTGGGTTTAAAATTCAATATAGGTAGGATCTATAAGGTGGCCCCTACCAATACCATCAGCCATCCACAAAGTTCCTGCCTCCATTCATCTTTACACAAAACCTCACCCAACTGTCCCATAACTTTGATTAACCATTTTCAGGTACAAACATTTGTTATACGATTCAATTAATATAAAATATAGAATCATTTAAGCTACAGTAACAAATTTAAGTAAAATATAAAATCAAGTAACCAAAAGTAATTCATTGTGATAGTTGGAGCATTGAGAATCGGAATATACGATTCAATTAAAAAGATTTTTATCCAATAATGTTTGAGGTAGAGTGAAAGAATAGGAAGGGGTGAAGGACAAATATTGTAGTTTTGCAAGAATCTTTTTTGTATGTGGTTGAATCAGTCAATTGGTTACCATCTTTGTATGAATTTGTTTAATTTTACTTGAAATTGGGTGAAATGTTTTAATTGAAATTTTGTTTTATATCTTTTAAGTTAAATTTTAAAAATTTTAATCTAACTTGCCGAGTATTTATTTCATCGTGAATATACAAAATAATTACTCTGAAATAAATTATTAGCATATAAAAATTATATAACTTACGCAACTTTAAAATTTAAACATGAAAAATAACATAAAAACATAAATTAATATCATAATAGCTTGTGAATTAGCCACTGATATTATGGCAAATAGCTTTTATTGCTTAAGTCTGTGTTAACATCCATTTTTGACTTCACACTTCCCTCATCTCTCGATAAAAACAAAATCATAATAATATTTTTAATCAACTATCATGATTATTTAATTAATTAACTCTAAATATGACAAAAATAACATGCTAAATTTTTATTAGTCCATTACTTTATTCTCTTCATAATACTTAATTCAATTTCCACATTAATTTACGGGATAACTTTTTTACGACTACATATATCTCTACGTTCAAGAAACTTCAAAAAAACAGCTTTCCATGAGGTAAAACTAGCTTAGCCCTTGAATAAAAAAGAAAATGATTATAAAGGCTAAAGAAGCCGGATTACCAAGTTGCAAGTTAAGAAATACTTAATATGAGATTGGATAAATTATCTCGTTAATCACTCTATAAAAAGGTTATTCTTATTTTAATCATCCCAATTTTTTTTTTTTTTGTTAATTTTGTCACTGTTGTTAAAGAGATCGATCAAATTGATCACTCCACCATTAAATGTTAATGGAACGTTGACGTCGTTTTAAACAATATGTTTTCAGATCTATTATTGAATAAATCATAGCTCCGTAGAGTAAGATTATTATCCAATCTACGTTAACAAATCTCATGTGCCTATTTCTCTTTTAATCTTATTCTCTTTAATTGTCTTTATAAAACTATCTTGTCCCAAAACTGTGTTGGAACATCAATTGGGACATTGTGTTTGGACAGGGATCAAACAATGATATTTTCAAAGATTTCAAAGAAATTGAGTAATTTGTACACCGTAATCGTGGAATAATTACTTAATACATGAAACATTAGAAAAATTTTCTAAGAAATTAACTACTTTGTAAACCATGGAAAATTTACTTAATACATAAAACGTTACTTAAAACATGAAGTGGTTTTTAAGAAATTCGTAAATCATGGAAGAATTACTTAATAATACATGAAAGGTTACCTAAAACATGAAAAAGTTTTTAAGAAATTAAGTAATTTGTAAAACTTGAAAGGATTATGTAGAATCAAGGGGGGTGTACCTTGCTCGGCAAACTGAAAAAGTTTCAATGCAATTCAATGCCTTCCTATAGAAAGTGGATTTACTTGTTCCGCAAGTAATTTGACTTAATCCACAATAAATTAATCTTTAAGTCTTCAATTTCAACTCAATTGATTTTCATATTTTGGGCTTTACTCATTCAATATCATCAAAAATAAATAACCCAATACTTTTGTTCTAAAATCTATAAACTCTTCAAAAGGGTAAGTATAACAATGAAATAGTGTTTGAAGTTGTGACCACTGTTTCAGATACAAAAAAAAAAAACTACAGAATGAACATTGCCTTCAAATATGTCAATAGATTAGTTAATACATGAAAAGTTTTCTAAAAATTTAAATAATTCGTAAATCAAAAAACAATTACTTAATACATGAAACGTTACATAAAATACAAAATGGTTTCTAAAAAATTAAGTAATTCATAAATGATGGAAGAATCACTTAATACATGAAATTTTATTTGAAACATGACATGGTTTCTAAGAAATTAAGTAATTTTGTAATCATGGATAATTACTTAAAAGCATACTTAAACCATGAAAATGTTTCTAAAGAAATAAATAATTCATAAAACTTGAAAGAATTACTAAATATACATGTAACATTACTTAAAACATGAAATTATTTTAAGAAATTCAGTATTTTGTAAATATTGGAATAATTACTTAATACATGCTTTCTAGAAAAATTAAGTTCATGATAGCAATACTTGATACATATTAAGCTAATATGTAAAAGGATTTATAAAACATAAATAACTTGTATATATAAAATAGTTACTTACAATGTGAAACCAAAATTAAGAAAATAAGTAATTTGTAAAAACACAAAATTACGGGTTACTTAAATTATGAAACGGTTTGTAAAAAGTTAATGAAAGAGTTACTTAGAGTTACTTAAAACATGAAAACATTTCTAATATATTAACTAATTTAACATTTAATTAGGATGGGAAAATTCTAATGGAATCTAAACCAATCCACTTGGAATGGAGTGTGTTTTTTTCTTTTAAAATGTGGATGCGGGGAGGGGCAAGGCAAGACTGGGTGGATTATTTTTCTTTTAGATGATGGATATGAAATGATTATGGTAATTGCTTACTTCATCCTAACCCACTCCAGTATATAAAATTATCATTGTATATATAAACTATTAAAATGGTAAACTTATGTCAATATAATATAAAAAATTATATATTTTATGTTGAAATATTTTTGAAGAATTATATTTAAATATTTACTTGACATTAAAAAATTTGAAAATATTAAAGATAAATAGCAAATTTTAAATTGAAGTGGAGCAGAGAGGGTGCAAATGTATGTACCTAACATCCATGAAAGTGGTAATGATTTTTAAGATTATACATCCATAGTAGAGCGAGACAGATGATGGAGTAGAACATACCACTTATGAAATGATGTGAAATTAAACAATATTCATCACTATCCTGATCTCTTACCATCCCCATATATAATTTATTATGTAGGGATACACCTAATATTAAGGAACTCACACTAGAACCCCTACTAGGACTGTACTTTTGGCAATGAAAAGTGAGAACTTCTTGTAAAAAAAAACTTTGGTCGAATGATGTGCAAGTCATGACATGGTGATTGCAGGTATTGGAAGGCACTGGAAAATTCATCGGCCTAATTGGTGGAATACTTAAATGAACATGAACAGGGTGAAATAATTCCTCCAAACTTAGATTTTAATTTGATGTTTAGAAGTATTTACAATGAAAATATTGTCGTAACCATTTTTTTTGGAAGATAAAACGGGGTTCGACTTTAGTTTTGAAAACAGGAATAAAACGGGAGTCGCCACCAACCTTTATTTGGTGTGATCGGATCACCTTTATTTTAATAAAACGTTTTGTTTTACCAAAACAGTGTTTTTGGTCTGCGAAGTTTTGAAAATCGGGTTCGGAGTCGGTTACATACGAGAAAGGGCTAGCACCCTCGTCGTCCAAAATTGGTACCAAAATGATTAATTAGTGTCTTAATGTCGAAGTTTAAAAGGTTTTAAAATACGGATCCTTTGAAAAATGTTTGGATAATTAGGGCCATAATTTTGAGATTTCTTTGCTCCGAGAGGATACAAACATCACATCCAGCACGTTAGGACATGATGTTCTAAACCTTCGTAATCAAAGCTATCTCATGGTTTTACGAAGTTTATCAAAAGGATGTTTAGTTATTTAGTCAAACGGAAAATCGCAACCCAGCACGTTAGGGCACTATTTCCCGAATTCCTAAATACAAAACATTGCCTTTAATTTAAAAATCTTTAAATAGAGTGTAGCGACTTTACAAAATGCATCGTATCGGATTAATTCTAAGAAAAGGTTTGAGTCAAAACTTGAGATTTCTTTATCCCGAAAAGATATAAACATCACATCCAGCTCGTTAGGACACAATATTTTAATCTCTCGTAATCAAAGTCGTCTCGTGATTTGCAAAACTTGGTAGAAGGGATGTTAAGTAATTTAGTTAAACGGAAAATCACAACCCAGCACGTTAGGGCACTATTTTCCGAATTCCTAAATACGAAACATCACCTTTATTCTAAAACCTTAAGATAATTTTATGAAATGCATTTTGTTTAACAATGAACATGTGTAAAAAAAAAACTACTAATAATGATGATGACCATATCGAATAATAGTAATAGCAATACTAATGAAAATAGGATAATGATAATAATGATAATTAAACAATAAAAGTAAGCTATAAAATAATGTGAGAATAATGATATGAACGAAGGCGAAATGAGAATGCAAATAATATATTAATACTAAAGATAATAATAACAATGTTATAATAATAATAATGATAATAATAATAATAATAATAATAATAATGAAAATATAAGTAACGCTAATAATATATAAAGTATAAATAATAACGAGAAATAAAACGATAGATGAAATGATAATAATAATAATAGTAGTAATAGTAATGATAGTAGATAATAAATAATAACGGTAAAAAAATAATAGTGACGTGAATAATATTGGTCAATAATACTAAATAAACAATAGTAATAATAGATAATAGTAAAATAAATAATAATATAATAATAATAGTATTAATAATAAAACAATAATAATGGTAAATAATAATAATAAAAATAATAATAATAGCAATAAGTAATAGATAATAGTAAAATAAATAATAATATAATAATAATAGTATTAATAATAAGATAATAATAATAGTAAATAATAATAATAAAATAACAAAATAACAATAAACATATAAACAATAATAATAAATAATCAATATTAAATAATAGTATAAATAATAAAGATTGCAAAAGAATCTAAAAAAGGTCAAATTGAAACTAAAACAGAATAAAAGGGTCAAATTAGACATTTATAAGCAATAAAGGGACTAAACAGAAGCAGCATAAAATCTTTGGGGACGAGGAGCTTAATTTTCTCATAAGTTAAAACGCAGCGTTTGAGGGGGACCGAATCAGAAACGCGAAAAAATTATTGGGCCAATGTTGCAATAATTAAGAGTTTGATTTTAAAAACACAAAAATGTGGAAGGGTCGATTGCGCAATTAACCCTTCCCTTCAAAAACACGCGGATCCCCTGGAGCAGGTCGGGTCGCACGCGGGTCATGTTCAAAACGACGTCGTTTTGGGCATTAAAGGCCAGCCCCAAAACGACGTCGTTTTGAGGGGCTATTTAAGGCCATAAAGTCTGAAAAAAAATCATTTTTGCGCTGAGAGCTAAAAAAAATTCTTTTCTCCCTTTTTTTTCTCGCAAAGGGGAGCCTCCGTGAGTGGTCCATGGATTCCGTCGTTGGCCTTGCTACCGCCACCGCATACAGTGGCATGAAGGTAAAATCTTTCTTCTTTTTTTTTTAAATACTTAGATTATATATATGTATGTATATATATATATGTATACATGTGTGTAAAAAAAGAAAAAAATGAAGGGGAAATATTCGGATATGACGGATTCAAAAATAAGAAAACCAAAAAAAGGAAGTCTAAGCCACCTTTATACGATTTTTATTCTTTCTGCTCGTGCTTGTTGATTTCGGTGATGCAAATCTCTGCCTTTTTTGTATTTTAAGTCTGCTTTTCAGATCTACCCCTTTTTTTGCGTTTTGAATCTCTTTTTTTTATTGATTTCAGAAAGGAAAAAAAAAAAAACCCCTCTTACAATGTTTGAATCGGCTTTTATAGCCATTGAAATATTACAAAATATTAATATTTCTCCGCTTTTGCTTGCTTCTCGCTCATCGTTTGTTTTGCGTGTTGCGGTGGTGGGGCATGGTGGAGCAGTGGCTTGGTTGGTGGCGATCGCCGACAAGTGGGTTCTTGGCGGTGGGTAGAAGCGGTGGCTAGGGTTAGGTGGGCTGCGGTCTTAGGGTTTTCGAAACCCTAGCATTCGATAAATTTTTTTAATTTTTTGGGCCTTCTGGGCCACTTGTAAATTGGGTTGGAATTTAATTTATTTTAGGTTTATTTTATTTTTTTTTGGGTTTTGTTTTTTTTTTGTTTGGTCTGGGTTGAATGACGTGGGCCCGGGCAATTTGGGCCTTCTACAAATATTAATGAATTTAAGTAAGAAAATTTTATGTTTATGATATGAGTTAGACTCCAACTTTTAAAGCTCTAGCTTAACTTCGCCTATTGTTAATTTGAGATATATTATATTATATTATTTTAATATATTATATAATTTGTATCACATAAAATTAAATTTAGAATGATACATAATTTTATAATGTAAATATTAAAAAATTATGTTCATTATTTATATTTAAAATTTTAATAAAAGAAGAATATATAAAGGTGTTAAATATTAAATGAAAATAGGGTAAATTAACTTTTAAATTTTTGAAAAAAAAAAGGTGGGTCTAAAATAATTTTGGATTAATCATTTACAAAATATGAATAAATTTTGACAAAATTTAAAACTCATATTTCGAGCTAGATGAGCTTAACTAAATGTTGATATAATGCGACAAAGAAGAGGTATAGAATAAGATGTGGTGGTTATTACGAAAGCCAATTCACCGAGTCGAGGCAGAGAGCTAGATGTTACAAAGAGTAGGGGAGAAGAAAGTATGAAAACTAAGTGCAAGGGTCACGAGCCAAGGTGCAAAGCATGTGACTATCACACAAAATGCATCCCATAGAGGTCTATCGTTTAGATGGGGATCATTTGACTCACAAGAATTTGCCCGATTTAAAGAACTAATGGAGAAGCATGTCTATTTGAAGCCTGGGTGGCTCAATGAAGTAGATATGGAAAGTTAGACTACCTTGGTAAATAGGGAAACTAATATTAGAAGATTGAGGAGTATCATATTTGATAAGATTATATTTGATTTAATTATGTAAATATTGTAAATCCCTTAATTGCAGGGATAGGCTCCATCTCATTTGTCGATGTAAATTTAGCTAGACCATTGGATTTGGGGGAGCTCAACTATAAATAAAGAGCCTCTCCTTCAGTTGTAAATCACCCATTGTTTTATATTCTTTGAGAGTGAATACTAAATTGAGAGCATTTACTCAAACATCTCCCATGCATTATTTTTTTGTAGTTATTCTGTTCTTTTGAGCATTCTTTTGGCTTGTGTTGCTTCCGCTATATAAATTGGTGTCTTGGAGGAATTCTACAAAAATCCTCACTTTGTTGGAGTTAAGCTGACTTAGGCGCATTTGAAACGATAGAATTGCCTAAGGCTACACGGATTGCGAGACGAAAGGTCTAACCCGTGATAGTTGGTATTCGAGCTAGAGTTGCG
Source organism: Gossypium rotundifolium (assembly GCA_025506655.1). Lineage (NCBI taxonomy): Eukaryota > Viridiplantae > Streptophyta > Magnoliopsida > Malvales > Malvaceae > Gossypium > Gossypium rotundifolium. The sequence continues at coordinate 17,847,312 of CP106733.1, read as the reverse complement.
AAGGCACTATAGAGATGTAGAAAGAAGTTGCCGATCAGATTGAGCCAAGTGAGACTCGTAGATAGGCTAGAAAACCAAACTTATTTAAGGACATGTTGTTGGCTTTAGAGGAACAAGTGGTCAATTTCGAGAAGCCCATGAAGGATGTGAGTGAGACACTTAAGATGGTTATGGGATGCACCTATGGGTTTGATTCAATGGAGGACCAACTCAAAGAGTTTGTGTTGGAGTCTTATGAGACCAATGTGGAAAAGATGTATGAGGTACTCAATTCCACGAAGAATACATTGACAGAGAGGAACGTTACTCTCGAGGCCATAGTGATGGCTTTGAAAGAGGAAACAATAGTCACGACAAAGGCTTTGAGCACAAGAATAGAGGAGCTCGAGGGAGAGCTTGCATTGTGTCAATCAGCCATGGGTAATGGAGTGTCGAGTGCAACACTCAATTGTGAGGTAAACATTCTGAAGTTGAAAGAGTTTGCAATGAAAAGATCTATATGCGATGTGGATAACTTTTTGTGGAGGATGGAACAATACTTCCGTGCCAAAGGCATCATGGACGTTGCTATTAAGGTAAATATTATTACCATGTTTCTTACTAATTTTGTGATTCTATAGTGGCAGAGCAGGTCCATAAATAAAAGGCATAGTGAGATTGGGACTTGGGAAGAGTTCCAACATGAGTTGAAATGATAGTTTTACCTAGAGTATGCCGAGGACAAAGCTCGGGAAAAGTTGCAACGGGTTATGCAACAAGGCACGGTTAGGGAGTATGTGTAGGAGATTAGTGAACTATGCTTTATATTTTATTTGAGCGAGAATAAGGCATTTTTCTCCTTTATAGATGGGTTGAAGCCACGAGCGAATCAAAATTATAATGCCTAGGAGTCTAGGAACTTATCAAAGCCATGATGGTAGCAGAGTCCTTAGTTAAACTTGTTCCAATGAAAGATAGGTTCGAGTCTTGGTGGGGAGAACATGAAAAAGATGAAGAGGGACATAGCGGCGATGGCAACAATAGTAGTAACGACGGTGGTAATAAGAAACCACGAAATGGGAAGCATAAACCCAACAACCCGAAGGAAAAGGGGATCAAGATAATATGTTACCTCAATGGATCGTATATGGTTAAGAATTTCCCGAAGATATCTTTGTTTTTGGCTATCAAAGGAATGATAAGCCAGAGGAAGCGCCCATAAAGTTTGGTGCGATCATGAGTAGAGACGATGCCAAGAGGACTAATGAGAGTGAGAAGAAACCAGTGAAGTGCTTCTTTTTTAGTGGTCCATATAGGATGCGAAATTTTCTAGAGAAGTTAAACTATCCGAGACCAGTAAAGGGGAGAAAGCGGAGCCTAATGAGAGGAAGGCATCAAAGCTTAATTCAACGGTACTCACTCTGTAAAAGCCCAGTTTAGACTCTAATCGAAATAGTAGTTTCGGGACCACAAATTCGAGTTTGAGAAATATTTAATATTATTTTTCAAGTCTACAGCATGTGAATTGGTATGTGTGAAATTTCTGTGATTTAATTTGATTGTTTATATGTTTAATTTGCAAAAAGGATTAAATCGTAAAAATGCAAAAGTAGCCTTCTATTTAATTAAGTGTCAAATTGATGTGTCTTTATAATTAAAGGGTCCTTATATTGTTAATATGCCATTAACTTAAAAGTGGACAATTATGGCCATCCATTATATGTTTATAAATGTTTTAAACCAAGGTTAAAATTGGTATTTGATAATTAATGTTAATATAATTAAAATAAAAACAATTTGATGGCCATTATCATCATTTTTTCACCGAATTTGACAGAAAAAGAAAGATTTTAAAGCTTAGTTTCATTCGGCCATTGCTAAGCTTCAATTGGTATGTGATTTTTGTTCGGTTTTTGATGATTTTTACGTTTTTGAGATCGTTGCTTCGTATACTAGCTAGCCCATGTCATAATTTTTTAATTTGATGAATATTTTGAGTTATGCCATTGACAAAATTGTGAGCTTTGTGATGTTAGTTGATGAAAAATGAAAGATATGTGTTGGGTTAACATGTTTTGTATTTGGATTTTTGATGAATTTGAGTATTATGGGCTATATTGTGAAAATGAGAAATTGAAGGACTAAAATGTAAAATGAATGAAATAAATGGGCTTATATGAGCTAAAGGAATATTTGGCCAAACATATGTATAAACAAATTATGTGTATTTTATAATTTTATGAAATAGGGACTTAAATGTCAAAATGTAAAAATGTGAAGGCTAATTTGTAAAATGCCCTAAATATGAGTATATGGATTGAATTGAATGATTGGGTGAATAAATGAGTTAAATTTGAATGTGTATAGATTAAGAACCAAAGAAAACAAAATTAAATCAAGAGAAATCGAAAGTAGTTGAATAGCCGTTCGTTTTCGTTCTTTCTCGTACGAGGTAAGTCGATATACAAATAAATGTGTTTAAATTAAATTATTATTGCTTATATGAGAATGAATTGTGATATATGGCTAATTGAGCTGAGTATGTGAAATCCGGAAGAGTTTCGATAATGTGGCGACGTCCGAAAAGTTCCGTATGAACCTTAGGAAGTAGTTAGGATACGTATGTCATGACATAGGATTCCGATATGTGTTATCGTGTAAGACCACATCTGGGACGTTGGCATCGATTTGTTATTTACGTGTAAGACCATGTCTGGGACATCGGTATCGTATTTGGTTTCGTGTAAGACCCTGTTTGGGACAGTGGCATCGATACTGATTACATGTAGGACCACATCTGGGATGTTGGCATTGTAAGAGTTTTTCGAGCTATCCGAGTATCCTATTTGATTCTGAAGGTTCAATGAGCATTCCGAAAAATGAATGAGTATACGAATGTGCATCCAAATTCTAGTACGTATGTATGTATATGAAATTTGGCAATGAAAGGTATGTATGTATGTGAACATTTGATGTGTAAGCTACATTACATGATATGTGATTATGAGCAAGTGAACAAAATAAATTGATATATAAGAAAAATATGACTTGTGATTGGGTTATGTCATGAATCATATGTATAAAACGGTTTATAATTGTTCTATATGATAAGTTTATTTGTATATAGCTTACTAAGCTTTTGAAAGCTTACTTTGTGTGTGTTTGCATTATTTTATAGATTATCGAAGCTACTGGAAGCTCGGGGATCGTCGAGGACCATCACCACACTGTCGAACTATAATTTGGTACCTTTTGGAAATATACATATTGAAGTATGGCATGTAAATAATATTAACTATAATAAGTAAATTCAACCAACGATAAGCATGGCACTTTTAGTCCTCTCCGCCCATCTCCGCGATCTACTCATCTCGCAAAATAGTATGGGAAGGGTGAGTCACCAAGACTCAGGTGTAAATCCCCACCGGAAAATACAACTCATTCACAGATTATTAATTTAACATGCAAATATGCAACCCCACTAACCATCCGTATTCCTTAGCTACCCCGTGGTCAAAACCACTGTGGTCAAAACCACCGGTGACTAGAGTCACAAATCAAGTGATGGGGCCAACCCATCGTGGTCAAAACCACCGATAACCATAGGTCACAATATCATAATGTGGTCAAAACCATCGGTGGTACCAAACCACCGGACTTAGTCACAATTATCATCGGTGTGGTCAAAACCACGGTGACCAAGTCACAATAAACTGATGGGCCAACCTATCTTGTGGTCAAAACCATCGTGACGACCATAAGATCATCCCCTCCTCTCATCAATCACCATCATCATGCTTACATATCAACTACCATATATCATGCATTTATGTAAAGCATAGCATTTAACAAAGATGTGATGGCATACTCAACATACATTATAGATCACAAAATAGGGGACTTACTCGAATCCATGCTTATGTCCACAAGCACTACCACAATGTTAAAAAAAGCAACAATATAGTCATGTAAACTAATAAAGTGTGTAGTGAGTTTTACACACCTGCTACCACCGAAATTCCTAGATTCAAGATTGATCTACGATGCTAGATCTTAACCCTATATTCGCCAATTACCAAAGTTAGTGCCATGGACCATTCGCCAAACCAAATAAACTCAAAGTGAACGATGCACCAAACCTCACCTAAACGCCTTGAGTGCTAGCCAAAGACACGCTTTGTGAATCGCTTAACCTTCCTACAATCCAGAATCATCAATACCACAACAATAGCCTTCGCTTCATTAAATAAATAGTTTACTAGGTTGAACTCTTACCACTACTTACCAAGACCGATCGCTAGAGAAATAGAGGTTGGATTGAGTACTTCAAAACCCTGAGTACCTTATGGGAAATCGTTCCAGAGAAGAAAAATAGTTAGCCACACCATCAACGAATGCCGATTTCGCTTTTCCTTTCATCCAAGTCGACGAGAACAAGAGAATGTGGGAAGAGAGTTTTGCAAACACTTACCTTCACAAATCGATTGAAAAGAAAATCCCAAGAGATATATATCCACTTGATATTCGCCAAAGTGAATCAAATAGGAGGAAGAGAATTTCGCACACCAATGGAGTATGTCTCGCCAGAGAGAAAGAAAAGAGATGAAAGGAAGGACTTAGGGATTTTGGCAAGGATGGAGAAAGAGTTTTCTGCACAAGGACTATGGTATGCTTCAAAGAAAAATCAAAAGTAGCAAAGGAGGAGAAAGGAGTTTCGGTTTGAACAACAATGAAAGAAAATGAAAGTAACATGTGCTAGCCGAAAATACTCCTATCACTCCTTCAAAACCAAACTCAAGCCCTAGAGTCCCTATTTCTACCATTGCTCCCCATGTGATAAATCTTTATCTTTTAATTATCCCCACATAAACTAAATTAAAACATTGTTTATCTTCCATTCTATCCCTTAATCTCCTCCTTAAACAAATATAATGAAAATAAACTACTTAACACTTACCCTCCAAATTTAAAATATGCAAAAATTTAAGCTCATCCTTGTCAAAATAAGAGTCCATAATCGGGCCATCACTCCCTCCCATTCACGCCACTGATAAAAAATAAAATGCCCATCATTGCTTTTTGGTTCGAACTCAGACCTCACCGCCATGCCCCTCCTTTCAACGCCCCATGCCAACCTTCCCCATCGACTTTCATGTCATAAACCACACCATTTATTTATAAGGCCTTCATAGGCCAACATTCCATACATAACGAAAAATAAAAGCCCTAACTATAACCTTCAAGCCTTGAACCCCGCTTTGTCAAGACCATTCTAGCTCCTAGGTAGCGCCCCAACCACTCTACCACCGCTTCCTTGTGTCATGTTTCGCACCAATAATATTTAAAGCCTCCTCACTTATCTTTTTCTTCTCAAGTGCTAAAAAGAAGTTTTTAATCCTAAGTCAGACCTAGCCCGGGGTTATTTCTAGACCCTAGAACATGCTTAGCAATCATAATATTCATTTCTTCAAGCACACACATGGGAAATTAATTAAATTACAAATAACCCCTAATTTAGGGTGTTACATATAGGCTAGAAATGTTAAGATAAGTTTTGGGACATGTATATATAGCCATGTGATATGGCTTGATGATGAATGTGAATATGGATAAATTTAGTCCATGATATGTGATGCAAAAGTTGGTATGTTTTGAGGTGTTCATGAATAGCTAAAAGAGATGGTCAATTTTGGTAGGTTTCATGGTTAATTTTGGAAATATAAGTGATGAGAAATGCTATAAAATGACATGGTTTTATATTATGTATGAATTACATGTTTTTTATGTGAGATTGGTATACTGAATTGGTATGTTTGGGTTGGATTTGTATATAGAAGTGAAATATGTTGTTATCGGTCAAATTATGCATAAATTTGGTATGTTTTAGTTATCTTTGGGACATGAATTGATACTTGCTTCATGCTTGTATGTATGACCCAAAATGGGTGGCAATTTGGCCTTGAAAATGGCCTATAGTTGCCCACACGGTTGAGCACATACATGCGTGTGTCTGACCGCCTCCTTCACTATCCCAATTTGAAGCAAGCGGACTTGCACACGTGCGGACATACAGGCGTGTGATAAGTAGTGTGATTCAAGTCGACTTTGCACAGACCGAGGCATGGTTCAAGGCACACCAAAGTGAGGCACACGGCCTAGCTACACGGGCGTGTGTCCTCTTTGAAAGAAAATTTTCTAAGTTCCACAAAGTTTTCGAATGAGTTTGGTTTAGTCCCGAACCTTCTATGAAGCATGTTTATGGTCTCGTAGACTTTCTAAATGGACTATATGAATATGAATTATTATGTAATGATGTTGTATGATTGATATTGTGAAATGAGTGTAAAATGTTCTAATATGTCCGGTATGCCTCTTGACCCTAGTCCGGTGACAGATACGGGTTAGGGGTGTTACACACTCTTGCAAAGAGGAATATTAGTGAGGTAGGGTTGATATTTGTGAACATCAACATCGCAAGCCAGAAAAGGAGTGCTCTTGTTGATACGAGAGCATCAAACTTATTCATATCGGAAAAAGTTGTGAGGAAACTTGGTCTCTCGATTAGGAAATTGAATAAGAAGATCAAGACGGTAAATTCTGAGGAGGCCCCAACAGTGAGAGTAGCTCGAGGCTTGGAGCTACTAATCGGCGAGTAGAAGGGTAAGGAAGATTTTGAGTTAATCTAGTTAGATGATTACGATTTTGTGCTTGGTTTAAACTTTCTTGATAGGATTAAGGCGGGTTTTTTTTCCTTGGGCCAATCAAATTCATATCGTTGATGGTTTGTCATCTGACTAGAGTCACAAATCAAGTGATGGGGCCAACCCATCGTGTGGTCAAAACCAACCGATAACCATAGGTCACAAATATCATAATGTGGTCAAAACCACTGGTGGTACCAAACCACTGGGACTTAGTCACAATTATCATCGGTGTGGTCAAAACCACTGGTGACCGAAGTCACAATAAATCTGATGGGGCCAACCTATCTTGTGGTCAAAACCACTGGTGACAGTCCATAAGATCATCCCCCTCCTCTCATCAATCCCACCATCATCATGCTTACATATCAACTACCATATATCATGCATTTATGTAAAGCATAGCATTTAACAGCATGTGATGGCATACTCAACATACATTATAGATCACAAAATAGGGGACTTACCTGGAATCCATGCTTATGTCCACAAGCACTACCACAATGTTAAAAAAAAGCAACAATATAGTCATGTAAACTAATAAAGTGTGTAGTGAGTTTTTACACACCTGTTACCACCGAAATTCCTAGATTCCGAAGATTCGATCTACGATGCTAGATCTTAACCTATATTCGCCAATTACCAAAGTTAGTGCCATGGACCATTCGGCCAAACCAAATAAACTCAAAGGGTGAGCGTATGCAGAAACCTCACCTAAGCACGCCTTGAGTGCTAGCCACGGCCTGCGTTTTGTGAATCGCTTAACCTTCCTACAATCGGTAATCATCAATACCCACAACAATAGCCTTGGCTTCATTAAATAAATAGTTTACTAGGTTGAACTCTTACCACTACTTACCAAGACCGATCGCTAGAGAAATAGAGGGTTGGATTGAGTACTTCAAAATCCGGAGTACCTTATGAAATCGGTTCGAGAGAAGAAAATAGTTAGCCACACCATCAACGAATGCGATTTCGGTTTCCCTTTCATCCAAGTCGACGAGAGAACAAGAGAATGTGGGAAGAGAGTTTGACAAACACTTACCTTCACAAATCGATTGAAAAGAAAATCCGAAGAGATATATATCCACTTGATATTCGCCAAAGTGAATCTATAGGCTAGAAATGTTAAGATATGTTTTGGGACATGTATATATAGCCATGTGATATGGCTTGATGATGAATGTGAATATGGATAAATTTAGTCCATGATATGTGATGCAAAAGTTGGTATGTTTTAAGGCGTTCATGGATAGCTAAAAGAGATGGTCAATTTTTGTAGGTTTCATGGTTAATTTTGGAAATATAAGTGATGAGAAATGCTATAAAATGAAATGGTTTTATATTATGTATGAATTACATGTTTTTTATGTGAGATTGGTATACTGAATTGGTATGTTTGGGTTGGATTTGTATATAGAAGTGAAATATGTTGTTATGGGTCAAGTTGTGCATAAATTTGGTATGTTTTAGTTATCTTTGGGACATGAATTGATACTTGCTTGATGATTGTATGTATGACCCAAAATGGGTGGCAATTTGGCCTTGAAAATGGCCTATAGTTGCCCACACAGTTGAGCACACGGGCGTGTGTCCTGACCGTCTCCTTCACTATCCCAATTTGAAGCAAGCCAGACTTGCACACGTGCCAGACATACGGGCGTGTGATAGGTAGTGTGATTCAAGTCAGCTTTGCACACGGGCTGAGGTATGGTTCAAGGCACAACCGTGTGAGGCACACGGCCTAGCCACATGGGCGTGTGTCCTCTTTTGAAAGAAAATTTTCTAAGTTCCACAAAGTTTTCGAATGAGATTGGTTTAGTCCCGAACCTTCTATAAAGCATGTTTATGGTCTCGTAGACTTTCTAAAGGGACTATATGAATATGAATTATTATGTAATGATGTTGTATGATTGATATTATGAAATGAGTGTAAAATGTTCTGATATGTCCGGTAATGCCTCTTGACCCTAGTCCGGCGATAGATACGGGTTAGGGGTGTTACACACTCTTGCAAAGAGGAATATTAGTGAGGTAGGGTTGATATTTGTGAACATCAACATCACAAGCCAGAAGAGGAGTGCTCTTGTTGATACGAGAGCATCAAACTTATTCATATCGGAAAAAGTTGTGAGGAAACTTGGTCTCTCGATTAGGAAATTGAATAAGAAGATCAAGACGGTAAATTCCGAGGAGGCCCCAACAGTGAGAATAGCTCGAGGCTTGGAGCTACAAATCAACGAATAGAAGGGTAAGGAAGATTTTGAGTTAATCTAGTTAGATGATTATGATTTTGTGCTTGGTTTAAACTTTCTTGATAGGATTAAGGAGAGTTTTTTTTCCTTGGGCCAATCAAATTCATATCGTTGATGGTTTGTCATCATGAATTGTTATGCAAGTGAATCAAGATATGCAAGTTGAGGTCAATGTGTTGTCGGCAATCCAACTAGCCAAGGATGTTTCGTAAGAGAGGGACATTGACACGGGTTGTGCATCAGACTTCGAGGGAAAGTAACGATGCAAACTAGACAGTTGAGGTGAGTAAATACTGTGAGTAAGTACATTTCAAGCACTTTGGTAGTGTTTTGTATTATGACTTGTTGGCTTGGTGAGAATATAGGGGCCCTTTCATAGTTCTGAAGTGGGGAATACAAACCGGAGTTGTTGGGAAACTTAACGCCAACCCAGTATTCAACGTGAGTATACAGAAGCCTAGTTGTGTGGATTAAGTGATCTTGATCGAGGCAAGTCAGAATTGGGGCAAGTGAGAGAGATGGCTTCTTGCCAACGAGATGTACCAATGAGTGAAATGAAGCAAGCTAAGAGGCGACGAAAGGCTTGGCAAAATTTTCGAAGGGTGGCATGACCCAATAATGAGACTAGTCAGAAAAAAGCTAAAGCGTCGAGAAAGTACGAAGGCGCTGCGATAATGGGTAGGGGAGAATGTCACGGGCCAAGGTCCTATGACCATCGCACAAAATGTATCCCATGGAGGTCTATTGGTTAGATGGGATCATTTAACCCACAAAACTTGTCTGATTTAAAGAATTGATGGAGAAGCTTGTCTATTTGAAGCCCAGATGGCCCACTAAAGCAAATATGGAAAGGTAAGCTACCTTGGTAAATAGGAAACTAATCTTAGAAGATTAAGGGGAATCATATATGATAAGATTAAATTTGATTTGATTATGTAAATCTTGTAAATCCCTTAATTGTAAGCATAGGCTCCATCTCGTTTGTCAATGTAAATTTAGCTAGACCGTTGGATTTTGGGGAACTCAACTATAAATAGAGAGTCTCACTCTCAGTTGCAAATCACCCATTGTTTTGTATTCTTTGAAAGAGAATACCAAATTAAAAGCATTTACTCAAACACCTTTCGTGCATTATTTTTCTGTGGCTATTCTGTTCTTTTGAGCATTATTTTGGCTTGTGTTGCTTCCGCCATATAAATTGATGCTTTAGAGGAATTTTGTGAGAATCTCACTTTGTTAGAGTTAGGTTGACTTAGGCGCATTTAAAACAATAGAATCACTTAGGGTGGCACGGATTGCGAGACAAAAGGTCTAGCCCCGTGAAACAATTTGTATGCTAGGCTTTGTATGCTTGAAGAGTCAATCTTTTCTTTATTGTTCCCAGAGATATTTATAGGCTTAGTATGCTTGGAGAGTCAATCTTTTCTTCATTGTTCCCAGAGATATTTATAGGCGAGGATCTTGTGTAGAATGGTATTTGGCCAGCATTGTGGAATACGTGGAATGAAAAATATTATGTCTATGATGAGACAGACCTTGTCATTTGTAAGACCCAATTTTCGCCCGGCCCATACCAAAAACAAAAAATTAAAAATTAAAAATTATTATTAAAGTCCATCAGTCCATTACAAATAAATTTAAAATCCAAATCAGGTATTAAACTTAGATCTACCCAATACATAACCCAATCCCAGAATAGGCCCAAATGGCCCAACACCTTAATGTTTCCAGAAACCCTAAGGGTTTCTGGAATTTTCCAGCGCCGCTTCAACAGCCAAGCACCCCTCCACGTCATCCCGTAATCTGCGCCTCCGTATGATGCCACGCGCGCCTCCGTACGACGACCGTACCTGCGAAAAACACAAAAACAACAGCAAAGCAGAGAGAAAAAGGAGAATATTGTATTTTATTTTTTCTTTGATTTTTCTTTTCGGTTATAAAAACCGAAGAAAATATCTGTAATCGGGGGATTGTTTTTACGAACACAAAAAATTACGAATATAGAGAAATACGAAATCAAAAACAAAAAATTGAAAGGTGGTTTCATCTGAATTCCTGTCTACTTTTTCGAATCAAGTTCTGTTAGCTTTCGTTCTTTTTTTCTTTTCTCGCATGTGAAAAATAAAGTGGAAGAGAGGATTTACCTTATCGGAGCCCGCCTTCTTCGTCACAATCAAGTAAGTAAGGCGGACTTCGACACCTTCACGCTTCACCGATTCTTGCCGTGCCTTAGCGTCGTATTGGCTTCCGATTGGAAAGTTATTTGGTTTGGCTGAGGGACTTGGGTTCGGCTGAGAGGAAAAAGAGAGGGGGGCTAGGGTTTTCTTTGTGTTAAAAAGGGGAATTGGTTTGTTATTTTTTCTGTTTTAAGGGGTTTTTATTCAGTGAAGAAACGACGTCGTTTGGGGCCTTCTCCAGTGGCCTCAAAACGACGTTGTATGGTTTGACCCGTTTCGACCCGACCCAGATGAAGGCAGGATCCGCGTGTTTTCCTGAGTTGGGATAATTTTCATTTCAATCCTTCCGCAATTTATTTGTTTTTCTATTAAGTTTTATTTTATTTTAATTTTGCCTTTAAATTTTGCGCGCCTTTTCGATTTAGTCCAGCTTGAAAGTTGCGTTTTGGTTAACTGAAATATTTGCTAGATTAGTCCTTAACTATTTGAGCATATTTTAATTCATCCTTATCTTTGTTTAAATTTTTATAATATAGCTTGTTAACTTTATTTTTACCTCAATTAAGTTTTTTTAGTCTATAAAATTTATCCATTATTTATTTTCAAAAGTTGTTTTAATAAATTATTTTGAATGTTTTAATTTACTTTAAACTTTCATTTATATATATATATATATATATATATATTATTGTATAAATATTTAATTTCAAAATCGTATATCATGTATTTCTTTGATGACTTATGTAATCTCTTTATATATTTTTATTTTGTACATACATACATATATAGTAATAAGATTTTTGTACATATTATTGATTCTTACATTATTTTATGTATATATTTCCTTTTAAACTTATCTATATATTTAGTTTCTTTTAAAATTATTTATGTATATATATATTTTAAATGCATAATTTCTTTTAAAATATAATCTAATGAGTTCATTCATAAATTATTTCATTTTAAATAATTCCATAAAATCTTAATTTCAAAATCAACTTACTTTATTTATTTTAAATATATTTGTTAGCATCCAAAATTTTATTTTATGTTAATTTGCCATTGTCGATTTTGTAGAATTATTGTATTTTGTAGCTTATTATTAATATGATATTGAATTTGTGTGTATTTCATGCTTAATGCTTGTGTATCTTGTTACTGTTTTATGCTTCAAATTCCAACACATTCAAACCTTTTCTAAATATTTTATTACATTAAAATGAATGTTGAACCAATTTTAAGATTGCATATTAAAAAAACAAGGCAATATTTGTGTGTTTAGAAGTACGGAAAATTACATCCTAACGTGATGGGTGTCGATTTTTGTTCAACTAAATAACCAAATACCCTTTTTTACATATTTTGAAGATCAAAGATGATCTTGATGTCAGATTATAAAGGTGTTATATCCTAACGTGCTGGGTATGATACTTTTATTCTTTTGAAACGAGTTAATCTTGAGATTCAATTCAGATTTAATAAACTTTTACTCTAAATATTTTCAAGTTTTCGACATTAGGACAACGTTAATCAATTTGGTACCAACTTTGGGCGTTGCAAGGGTGCTAACCCTTCCTTGCACGTAACCGACTCCCGAATCCGTTTTCTCAAATTTTGCAGACCAAGATATTTTTATAGGTGACCTGATCACACCTAAACAAAAAGGATCGGTGGCACTCGCATTTCCATATTTTTAAAGTCGATCCTCATTTTTCAAACCCTAAAAATAAAAAATAGTTTCAACATCATTCATTCTAACTTGGCGATATGGAGCAGTTGAACCCACGTGAGGTTTGATGACCAATAATATTATGTTCTTAACAAAAGCCTAGGGTCTGGAGCAACAAATAGTTCTTACTTTTTTGGATGGTTGGGACGGAAGGTAAAGCTTAGGGGTGACCATCCGATTGACCATTGGCGAGTTTGCTGCTCGGGCCACCTTCTAACTAGGGGTGAGCAAAATCTGATTCGATTCGAAAAACTCGATAAAATTTTCAAATTTTAAATTAAATAGTTCGAGTTATTTGAGTTAATCAAGTTTTTTGGATTAACTCGAATAAAAAATTAAGTTTTTCGGTTTAACTCGAATGTGAATTACACAATTCGGGTTATCCAAAAATCAGAAATAAGAAAAGGCAAAACTACATCATTTTGATAAATGTTTACCTTTTCTAAAGTTAAAAGTCAAAATGATTAAGTTAAAAGTCAAAACTACGTTGTTTTGATAAATGTTTACTCATTAAGTTAAAAGACAAAACCATTATATTATTTATGTAGGTAAATAATTTTATACTTCGTTTACTAGTTAAATAATTAGTTCATGTAAATGCAACATTAAGTATAAATAATGAGATTCGTTAACTCGACTCGACTTGACTCAAAATTTTTTGACTCGATTCGATCCGATTAAAAAAAAATTCAAATTGAGTTCGGTTGCAAAAATAGGATTAGTCAACTCGACTAACTCGAAATTTTTTGACTCGATTCGATCGATTACTCACCCCTACTTCCAACTTATCATGTGTCCTTATTCAAATAAAATGTATAAAACTAAGTATAAATTATGCCATCCAGAATAGAATAAAACAATGGAAAAAGATACAATTAAAAGTAATTGTGAGAATAGTAAAGCATTGAAAAAGATACAATTGAGCTCTTACCTAGTAAAACAAGGTGGCCTTGATTTTTTGAGATTTTTTATGTTTGGTTCGTACAGAAATGTCAAAACATGTTGATTATTATCATAAATAAAGTCAAAAGTACTGCATATAGACCACTTCAACAAGACAAAAACAACGCAGTAGGAGCAAAGTTAAAAAATTAAATGTCAGTCCAATTAAATTGATCGATAAATACTCTGATAAAAAATAATTAAGAATATGATTTAATTAAATATTTAATAAAAAATTGTATTCAATTTAATGATACTTTTTTTAGATATAAAATTGATTAATTAAAGGCTTCATCAATTAAAGAGTACAAAAGCAATTAGAATTTGTTTTTAAAATTTTTAGACCAACTGTGCTAACAATTCAGTGAACTAAACAACTTCGGATTCAAAGTTGAATTCCAAAATTTCCATCACTATCAGCACTGCAATATTGACCAAAATAAACTGAGATAAAGCACAGGGCTTTTGAGGAAATAATTTATTTAGTTAACTGATGATAAAGACATGATGCTTACTTCTAGCTTTGGCCAATAACCAGTCTCAATCATCAAAGCATGCTGAAATTACCAAAATGCACGGTATTGAAAGATTAGAGAAAGCAAAGCTATGGAAACCAAGTTCGTGAACCCTTCACCCAACCTCCCATTCAACTCAACTCAGTCTCACCACCAAAATTAGAAAATAGCTTATTCATGTTGGTAGCTGCAAGCAACTTATAAGCGCATGCTTATAAGCAACTTATACGTACTAATTTAAAACACACTTTTAAGATGGCAATTCCTTGACGTAAATAGTACGAACCAATTCACTTCTGGTAACAAAGCTTCTAAACTGTGAGTTACCACTGCGGAGAACCGCATTTCTATTATTGTTTCCAGTGAAGGCAATTCATTTTGTATTTGATCAAACACTGGTATGGTAGCCCCAAGTAGTAGTAATAAAACTTAATAGCAGGTCGCATGTTAGAGACGCTAAAAATATTTTGACATTGATGATGAATACTTTCTAGGCACCTCAAATTCCTTGCCACCACTTACAAATATATTGATCAACCTTACAAAATGTGCACTCCTTAACCCACCAAATACAGATACAATGGTTCTCCTTTGAATATATGAAAGTAAAAATCATGGCTGCCTTTTGGAACGGGGCAGCAGAGCCAGAAGTATCTTCTTCCTAGGGCCCTGCCAATCAAATCACCTTCATTAGTTACAATTCAGGATATTATGTAAACTTAAAGATTTCATTTTGCACCCACGTATGAGGGAACGGCAAACAGTTTCCAAACAATATATTCACATAAAAAGATGAAGATTATGGGTTTGAATCTAGAAGACACACTGATCACAGCCCATTTTACCGAATCCCCTAAATTTATTGTTAGCGGACAGATCGTAAATCTTCTCATCTGTAACATGGTAAGCACCTGGATACTGCAGCCGTTTCAAAGTCAAAACAATCATTAGCAGGCTCCTCTGCAATAAATCAGGTAGTAGAACTACAAATTATCAGCAAGGAAAATCGCTGATTCATAGTGCTTTCTGAAAATGTTCAACTACAATCCATCCAATCAACTTCATAGGAAGCTTTATATTCTTGGGCAACCATGTTGCCAGAACAAAACTGAATGTCTTCAGTTAAAATGAATTTGGCCTTGGCAGCA
Organism: Gossypium rotundifolium; assembly: GCA_025506655.1. Lineage (NCBI taxonomy): Eukaryota > Viridiplantae > Streptophyta > Magnoliopsida > Malvales > Malvaceae > Gossypium > Gossypium rotundifolium. The sequence continues at coordinate 17,831,866 of CP106733.1, read as the reverse complement.
GGTAAGCAAAATTCATGCAAAATATCTACGCAATGTGTACTTGGGTGCTCGAATCGGTCAAAGCTCTGTGCCTCTGCTAAAGATCAATTAAAATGTGTTTTGAAATTAATGAAGAACGTATAAGACATGCTAGAAATTTCAACATCAGAAACCCGTTTTCCATATTCGCATCGGTTATTAATTTCAGCACATCAATTGAGAATATAGAGAACAAAAAATTAACAATAAACAACATATAAATACATAAAAGAAGCTAAATTACCATAGGTATTCCTAGCTCTTTAAGGTCATTTTCGCCCATCTGCTTCAATGCAGTCATATCCACCTGAGTAAAATATCAAACCTAAAGATCAGCTGAGCTACAGATAAAAACAAAGCAATTCACCAATCAAAATCACATCTGTCCATGATATTTCAGAAACCTTAAACTATTAAGTAAATCTTCAGATTTAGGAAGATAGAACAGCTGCAGCAACACCGTACAGGAAATTTCTCTATGTACAATCTGTTTGGAAACATCAATACTCAAACGCCTTGAAGATACTTACAATTGTTTTATAAGACATTCACAAGTTTAACACCAATACCAAATTTGCAATCATTTAAAACACAATAACACCAGCCATACTTGGCAGAATAACCATTTCCGACATTTGTCAAGTAAAAGTAGACTTTGATATTTTATTCAAAGTAAAATCAATAAAAATGTCCCTGCATCTCTGCAGCACAAAATCCAAGCATCAATTGCCTACTATCAAGGTATAATAAAATACTGGTTTTCATATCCTCTAACCCTTCCCATCATTTGGGGAAGAGGGTCGTCAATCTGGCATGGGGAGGGATATGAAGGTACATGAATCATCCTTTATTTCTTTTAAATACAAAAGGAACTCATGAAGAAGGTTACATAATAAGATGTAAATCTTTCAGCTGATAAAATGCATTCCTCATCCTAAGCTTAAACTTGTAAGCTCCATGCTGAAAGTCTCTAGATTTAATCACTGGATTTCCAGTTTTGGGCCATAAGACATACAGATTAATCTTTGCTTCTATAAAATTCCATGTTCACTTTTATTTGGACAAGCATGTGAAGACATCTTTACATTAATAACCACCTCTGCCAGAATCAAGCTAGAAATATATGACCTGAAAGTGATATTTAAGGATTAAAATTTATGCAACCAAATCTGCAAATTAAATGAAGATCAAAGAAACATCCTAGGATCTTGCATTTGCACTATGCTAATGACATACAGAGATTAGCAAAGAACAAAGAACAAGCAACAAAGTACTATGAAGAAATAACATATCAAATGAAAATGCATCTTTGTTCTTAGCTGATTAGTCTTCCAAAGCATCTCTGAACACCATTTTTCTTTCAAAAAAAGGAAAACAATTTATCCTTACGCAGAGAATCTAAAAACCCAGATTACTTACTTCTTCTGCCTTGAAGGTTATTGTATACTTTCCAAGCCCCAATGAATGTAGCAAGCCTTCAACAGTTTGTTGTTCAGCACCCTATATGGCAGCCGGCCAAAAAAAGAAGGTAAGGAATTCATCTAAGAACTGCTCTTTAAAAACCAAGGTCCACGTATAACTATTTTAAAAGAAAAGTCCTCAGGAAAACACAATTTTATGCATGACCAGTAAGCAAACAACATTGAGCGCTTGATAAAACGGGGTTGGAAGTTTAGCAAAAATATTGTGAGAATCAAGGCAGTGAAGAAGGCAAAGGTAGTGGCATAGAGGAAGAAGAGAGGGGGCAGACATTATGATGCAGATTTGATGAGAAAAAGAAAAAGAAATAAATAATGCTTCCATAGAGAAGATTCTTTGTTTATATGAAAAGAAGAGGTAGTTAAAAGGGATAGAGTCAAGAAGGGTTTGAAAAGAACATGTAGCACCTACTACTGGAAAATTCGTAAATATAAGAACACTATCTTAGGCATCTTATATATGATCAAAAGAAACCTCAACTGCTACTTGTTCATACCCAAAAGCAACCACATGGTCCACACCAATAGCTACCAACAGTTAGCAGAAATTTCTAAGAATGAGATCAAGAACATTCATGTCACCTAAAAAATGCAATGGTACAGTTTCCAAAGTACAATTTGGAAAACAAACAGAAAGATAAGAGGGTTCAGAACTGCCACTTGCTCAGAACCAAGAGTAACCACACAAATAGTTACCAACAGTTGGCAGAAACTTCTAAGAATGAGATCAAGAACATGCATGTCACCCAAAAAAGGTAATGTTACAGTTTCCAAAAGACAATTTGGATGACAAACAGAAAGATGGAGGGTACTTCCCATAGCCAACTGAAAATGAAAGGATCCAGACACATTACCATATACTTATCCACCTCAAATAGAAACATTTTAGGATGGGTCTTGGCTTCCAAGCATGGGGCTCTAAGAACAAGATTAAAACATTTTGACCATTTCAAAAATGCGAACATGATAAATTATCATACAAAGTACACCAGGAGTTACAGTAAAGAACAGTCTGAACTGATGAGCATAAGCAGCAGATGTTCACAAGAGAATATAGTAAAAAAAAATAGATGTAAAACTTGTTAGTTGCACAATTCACTGGTAGCATGAAATGTAGATGGCAAATAGCACATACAGAGTATGAATTTTTTTGTACAATGCTGCTTGGAGGAATTGGACTTGGAATTTGGGGGCCCGGTGGCATGGGCTTTGCTGAAGTGGTTGGCAATCTGGACTTTGTAACAAAAGATGTTGTACTCACCACTGGAGCATCAATAACATCTTTTCCCATGTATGAAACTGGTCTGACATCATCATATGTCCTGTTTACCTGCCTTCTCTGAAATTCTTCAGCATTTCTTGGGGGAGATAAACCCCTAGAAGAACCCATTACTCTGTCTGGAGAACGTTGCCTTAAATGATCTAAAGTCCAAGGAGAATAAGAACTTCTTGAAGTGGTAACACGAGGCAAATCATCCACACTTCTTGTGGAAGGAATTCTGCCCAAGATGCTAGTTTCCCTAGACTCTAGCACTCGCTCCCTTGGTTCAGGTATTCGCTCCCTTGACTCAGATGTTTGATGTGTCTCGTAAGGCTGTCCCATTCTTGACAACTTTTCACGAAGGTCCATGTCCTTCCTGTTTTCATCACTCTGAGCCCGTCTAAACACATTCTTTTGCATGAGTTTAAATCGGAGGTCATCTTTACCAATGTGAACAGCTTTTTAAAAAAAATTTCCCAAAAGAAGTGACATTAATAATCTCACAAACAATTCATAAATCAGGAAAGCAAGATGTTGCAACACAGAGGCAAAAGTTCACTACCATTCAAGCCATTGCCATTCAAACTTGTAGTATAACCATCTCCTCTTTGTCTGTAGAAAAGGCAAAACAGCACAATAACTTTTTAACACAAGTAAACTTCATTGATAAACTAATAGAGTTGAAAGTTCACAAACATAGAAAATAAATGGCAAAGGTAGGGCAATGTATTACTTCTCACGGTCTATGTAGCAGCATCATTTATTTTTCTTAGAGAATCCTAGCCAAATGCATATCCGACAGTAAAATGGAAACAGGATGCAGTCCTGAACTCCGAATTATACAAATACTATTGAAGAAAAACGGAATTAAACACATTCACGTCTAATAGTCACTCTCAAGTCCACCCATACAATAGAACACATTTTATCAGTTGAACAAAAACCTAAAGTAAATATGCGAGCTGCATCTGATATGATAACAGCAGCATCATTATATTCCACAAGGATATACAGAACATTACTTAAATAGCCATTGCGCAAGCACCAACATACAAAGCAAGACTCAGAAATGCTGAAAACGACAGTAAAATTCTTTAAAACATACCGTTTGTTGTTTAGCTGACTTCCATGCAACGAAGAACTATCTGTGTTGCCTCCTAACCTATCCCTTACAGATCGCTTACTTCCAGAAACAGGATGAGAATCAGAAAGATCAACACCGGATGCAGGGCCAGCCCTCTTCACCACCTACACCAACACAATCGATCAAGTTCAGACTCACAACAAGCCAACAAAAAATTAGGGGAACTACACCAACAATTATTTTTTGAAGAACAAGCTTAAGACTTTAATGAATAATAAGGAGAAAACTACTATGCTAAACTGAATCGTTCGAAGTCAGACTGGATACAATTTATGTTCAAAGGATAAAATCCTACTAATTTCAAGCTTATTTCTTAAATTTCTGCAGCAACCATACATACTTGAGCAACATCACCGAAAATAGCGAAAAAGAAAGAAAAAAAACTATTAAGAGGAAAATAAAGTACAATAAAAATACCTGGCCGGTACGGCCGAGAGTAATAGTAACACGGCCCCGCGAAGCTTCTGCCATGAAAAAAAAACCCTAGACAAGTTAAAAATCGACTAATCGGTTCTTTCGGTTATAACTTCTGACGGATCAACGAAAATGATGCTTATCATCGCCTTTTCAAAGAAAGGAAAGCGTAGAAAAACAGAAACCCTAAAACTCCTCAATGAGAGATTTTAAAGATGGATCATAAGGGATCTGTAAGTGGTTACCTTTAAAGGGTAAATTCCACCATTAGTCATCAAACATGAGTAAGTGTTCGTTTTGGTCATTTAACTAAAAAGTTACTATCTGATCACAGAAGTTTTTGAAATTGTTTTTTCACCCACTCTTAAGCAACACTTTTAGTTGTTATAATAATAATTTTAGTCCTTTCTGTCAATAATAATAATAATAATTTTAGTCCTTAATTTTCATTCTTTCTATCAATTTAACTTAATTATATATAAAATGATAAAAAATTAAAATTCTTTTAAAATATTTAGAAAAGTATAAAAATTAAAATTAAAATAAAACAAATAAAAATTTCCAAATAGATAAAGTGAAAATGAGGAAAATTATTTTTAAACTTTCCAAATTTTCTCTCTATATTATTTGTAAGGATGAGTAAAATTCGATTCGATTCAAAAAACTCGATAAAAAATTTAAATTTTAAATTAAATAGTTCGAATTATTTGAGTTAATCAAGTTATTCGGATCAACTCGAATAAAAAATTAATTTTTCGGTTTAACTCGAATATGAATTACAAATTTGAGTTATCCGAATAAGAAAAGATAAAATTACGTCATTTTGATAAATGTTTACCCATTAACTTAAAAGACAAAACCATTATATTATTCATATAGTTAAATAATCTTGTACTTCGTCTACTGGATAAATAATTAGTCTATCTAAATGCAACATTAAGTATAAATAATAAAATTCGTTAACTCGACTCGATTTGACTCGATATTTTTTGACTCGATTCGATTCGATTAAAAAATTTAAATTGAGTTCGGTTGCTAAAATAGGATTTGTTAACTCGACTTGATCAAATACTCAACCCTAATTATTTGTATAAAAATATTCAATACTCATTCTTCAAAAATACATAGGAAAAATTAAACAAATTATTGATTCTCTATTTTTACCTCTTCTATTTATATACGACTTTTCTTTCATAAGACAAGAGAAAATAATTTTTATTTTAAATAATTGAGTATTATTATTATTTTATATATAATCAGGGTTCGATAGAAAGTATGAAAATTGAAAACTAATAAAAAGTGTTATTTAATAGTCGGGTGACTAAAATTAATTTCAAAAATTTTAATGATTAAATTGTAATTTTTTTAGTAAAGTGATCAAAACGAAAATTTATCTATAGTTTAATGACTAAAGACGTAGTTTACTCATTAATTATATAATTTATATATTGACACATATTTAAATAAATAAAATTTATTACGTATGGGGGGAAGCAATTTAGAAATTACAAGAAAAAACCAACCATTAAGAAGGAGAAAAAGCATTGGCCAAAAAGAAATAAAGAAATATCTGACGATGGGAAGCGCAAGCACCAGCGCTGCTCTAATCTCCCATTTGCAGCTCAACAGATGCTGCTTCAAACTCGTTGAGTCAACCAGGACCCAGCTCGAGTTCAACTCTCTCAAATTCAGGCATTCAAGGAGAGGGAAGCTGGAATTCGCTGCTTCCCGGCGCGGGAAAGGTTTTAGAACAGCCGTTTGTTTCGCTGCCGTTGACGATGATGTCAAAGAGAATCGGCAACAAGTCTTCAGTGAAACCAGAAGCGCCTCTGCCACTGAAGATAGACCTGGTATCAACCTAATTTTTTTTAATTTCCTAATTGCTCTTGGTAATTTAAAGCCTGGTTTCTTTTTCCCTTATTGTTTTTATTTCTTTAAGGCTGAATTGCTCCTCCTTTTTTCTGAAATGAAATTTTAGCTTGGTTACTGTTTAAATAAAATTGAATGTTTGGGCTCAAGTTAGATACTTTACTATATATATATATATGTGTGTGTGTGTGTGTGTGTGTGTGTGTGTGTGTGTTTGTGGAATTGGAATTGGAATTTGCAAGAGGAATTGGGCATCATGTTATGGAGTGTAACTGCGTGTTCATTCATGAATTGGAGATTTTATTGGAAATATATGTTGGCGAGAAGGCTGGTGTTTTAGGGGAAGTTTCTTAAATAGCTCATGCTTGGTTTGGCCACCATCAAATTGTTAAATAAGTCATGCTTTTCGATGAATGTTAACTGCTGATGCTCATGGATTAGATTATTGATGTATAACATTTTAAAGATGCGGTTTGTTTCAGCATAGGGGCTATTAGTGGGAGAGGAAGAGTTAACTAATGTTATGTGCTTGGACATGAGTTTCGTCATGCTAGTAGGGATTATAAGCAACTTGGTTGCAATCATATGAGAATACTGCAGGAAATGAATTTCTTTCACACCCTTTTATTAGGTGGTGCCAATTATATAAGTTCTTTTTTTAATCTAGATAAAATCCTTCTGCCAAAGATGATACTAAACCCGTAGAACACCAACTCATTTTTTTTATTTGAAGCATAGAAGGTGGCATTAATAAGAGTGTAGTTTGGTGATTCTTTAGTAATTCTAAATGCCAGAGAGGATAAATGAATGATTACACCTTGGGAATTTATAATACTACGCTTCATTTGTCCGTAAAAAATTTAGTCACAGAAACTATTTCTGGCACAGCTGTTTTTTACTTTCTTGTAGAATATGCTTTACTCACATAGAGCTTTTTGTTAAAGGCATCCAATTAATAACCAAACTGCAGTGAGGTGACAGATTGTAAGGCAATACAAGGCCACTATATATCTCAAATAACTGATCTGGATACCAGCATTTAATACACTTTTGTCACATATAGGTCTAGTGGAACAGCTTAAAGCCAATAGGCCTGTGTGTGAATTTTGCAAGCAGGGAAGTAATAAACCAAGGTTTGGATTGGATACTGTAGCAAGAAATACGACCAGAAAGTTGGTTGATAAGGGGTGGATTTACCCAACCAAGAATATATGGCTACTTGCTGCGAACTCCAAAGTTAATGATATGAGATATAAAAGAAAATTTGACTGTCTCGTTTGAACTAGTGTCTTATTTTCAAGAGAAATATAGATGATAGATATTTTTGGAGTGATGATCCTGCCATATTTGCCATTTGTGGAAAAATAGCTTGTTTCTGTGTTTTCATAATCTGCTGTACCCATTCTGTTTCAGTTTCTACCTGATTAAAAGCTTTTTGTGAAAACAAAGAATGGCTGTGCAAACACACACCAGAAGAAGAGGGGAGGAGGTGGGGACTTTAGCAAATTCTACCAAAACACTGTTTCCCCCTTCTTCTAGTGTGATACATGTTCTTGACATATTTAATTTCAAATTATTAGAAAGGCATTAGCTGCATCAGTTAGATTGTTTGGGAATTATATCGTTTTCTTTATCTAATTCTTGATGATAGTACTTCCAGGATCTGAATAGAAGTTCATGCTTTTAGGTAAAAAAAAACTGTTGACATCACTTCTTTGATTATGATATAGATGTGGCTAATATCTCACGGAAGAAGCATCATTTGAGCAGAATAATGAAGGAAGTTCGCTTTATAATTTTCTTTATCCCGATAAGGATCTCCTCCCAGATGATAAAGAAATGACCATATTTGATCATCTTGAAGAGTTACGACAGAGGATATTTGTGTCTGTATTGGCTGTTGGAGCTGCTATATTGGGATGCTTTGCATTTTCAAAAGAACTGATAGTGTTTCTTGAAGCTCCTGTTAAAGCACAGGGCGTACGATTTCTGCAACTAGCTCCTGGAGAGTTTTTCTTCACAACTTTAAAGGTTAGATTGAATGGTTTATTTTGTTTTTACACTATGAATGCTAGTTTTTGGTTGCAAAGTTTATAGTAATATCTTAACATGTCTTGAGTACTAACTTCTCTCTCATGTTTATTTATTTTTGGAACTAATACAGCACCATAGGAGATACATTTGGAATGATGTGCTCTTATATTAAGGAAAGCTTTAAAAGTTTTGGATTAATTACTGTAGAGTGTTACGTGTGGAAGAATGTGACATTGCAATTGCAGTTTTGATCCTATCCTTCCTGATTAACTTTAACATGCAGCTTGCTTCCTTTATTAATATTTTCGAACTTTGATTAGATAAACCAGTTGGTCATTACCTTGTGCGTAAAACTTACAAAAGACAAAATGGGGGAGGTGGGGGAAAGAGAAGGGACTGAGTTCAAAGAAAGAAATAAAGAAAAAGTCGGACTACTCATAACAATTGATTTAGTTCATGGCATTCTGCAGGTGTCGGGATATTGTGGCCTTCTTTTAGGAAGCCCAGTAATTCTGTATGAGATCATAGCCTTTGTTCTTCCAGGCTTAACCAGAGCAGAGAGAAGGTTTCTGGGGCCTATTGTGTTGGGCTCCTCGGTTCTTTTCTATGCTGGTATTGCTTTCTCCTACTTGGTTCTGACTCCAGCAGCCTTAAATTTCTTTGTTACGTACGCGGAAGGGGTTGTGGAATCTTTGTGGTCCATTGATCAGTACTTTGAGTTTGTACTAGTGCTCATGTTCAGCACAGGCTTGTCTTTCCAGGTATTTCCTTCCTACTTGTATTGCGGGTAACACATGACCAGATATTATCCACCTTGCATATTTCCTTCCTACTACTCTTAGGGGAACCTACACTGATACTGTCTCATGGTGAGAGCAGAAGTTAACCTTGAAGCTAAGATGGTTGCATGTGATTTATCCTGCAGGTTCCCGTCATACAATTTCTTCTTGGACAACTTGGTCTTGTGTCGGGGGATCAGATGCTTTCCATTTGGAGGTATGTAGTGGTTGGTGCAGTTGTTGCAGCAGCTGTACTCACACCATCAACGGATCCTCTTACACAGATGCTTCTGGCAGCACCACTTTTGGGACTTTACTTAGGCGGTGCATGGGTTGTTAAGCTTACTGGACGGTGATCACTACACCATTCAAAACTTAAATTGGGATTGGTCTAGCAGCCAGTGCATGGCAAGCATGCTCGTTTAGTATATTGTTAAAAAATAGTCATAACGATGACTGCAAGATCAGCCAATAAATTCTTTGTATCGAATTTGTATCATTATATATTTTTTGTCATAGTCTAATTTTACCCGGGCTTACAATCCCATCAAATAGACCCAATTAATTAAACTCAAATTTAAACCCCAAACCAAGCATAACTCAAAACCTATCAGGCTAAACCTATTAAATTTAACCCAAACTCACCAAACCCATTACAAACTTGAAGCCCAATAATGCAGCCTAACACTTAAAATTTATCAACAACCCAATTCAGAGGCCCAAACCCAAAAAAAAAAAAAAAACCAAAGAAAAACCAAAACCTTAGATGCGCTGACACCACTTGACACTGTCCTTGTCACCTCAGCACCGCCCATTTGCTTGCAAAAGACAAGGAAATTATAAGTCAAACAACTTGTAAATGGCTATAAAGGTTGAAAATTCATTGTAATATTTGGAGGGTCGAAAATACAAAAAAAAAAATATTTAAAACTCCAATAAGAGATCCAAATGCAAGAAAGTAGAGGTAAAAGCACTAAAAACTACTAAAAGAATCAAAAAAACAGAGGCCAAAAAGGTGATCATTTTCTTTATTTTCGAAGCTTTTTTTCCCCTCTTTCGACATAAAACATACATATTTACAAAAAAAAAAAAGAGAGAGAGAGAAATGGAACCCCCTAAAAAACTGCTAAAATGGTCGACTCCTCGACTTTCGGTCGCCGCAAACGGTGGCGTGTGGCGGTCCAGCGATCGAGACAGTGCTGGAGACCTATGCCCTGCAGAGAGAATGAAAAGGGGTTAGAATTTTTTTTTTTCAAAACAGGTGAAGAAATGATTTTTTTTTTCACAATTTTGGGCCTTAAATAGCCTCTCAAAACGACGCCGATTCGGGGCTGGCCTTAAACGCCTAAAACGACATCGTTTTAAGCCGACCCACGCGACTCGACCGCTCCAACATCAGGATCCGCATGTTTTTTTTAAAAAAGGGTATTTACACGCGCAGTTCTTCCGCTTTTTTATGTTTTGCAATCAAGTTTTATTGTTTTTTGTTAATTCGGCCCGTTAATATTTTTAATTTACATTTTGATCCCCCCCTCATGCTAAGCGTTTTGGGCCGAAGGGAATTTTGCTCTTTTGGTCCCTCCACTTCTTTTGCGTACTACAATTTGATCCTTTTACTCTTATTTATTCTTGATTTGACCCCAAAACTTTGCTTTTAATTTGATTTTAGTCCTTTTAGTATTTTGACTACCTTATATTAATTATTTTTATCATTATTCTCTATTTTTTTCTTATATTAATATATTATTCATACCAATGTATTATTTTTATTTTTATTTTAATACTATTGCGTTATTACTATTAATATTATTAGTGTCATTTTATTACTATTATTATATTTTTATTTTTATTTTACTTATTTATAATCTTTATATAACTTCAAACTTTATTATTCTTAATTAATATTATTATTATTTTCTACCTTATTGTTATTATTATTATTCCTTTATTATTATTATTATTATTATTATTATTATTATTATTATTATTATTATTATTATTATTATTATTATTATGATTATTATTATTATTATCATTACTACTACTATTATTATCACATTATTAAATCATTTATCTTATATCGTTAGTAATATTATTATTGTATTTCTTTTCGTATTTATTGATCTATTATCTTTTAAATACATTCAATTTATTTTATCATTTTATTTTTAGTTGTTGCTCGATATTTTTTTTTTTTGTAATTAGCGCTCGTCTCATTAGTTCAATTTATTATCCTCTTTCTTATTGTTATTCAGTATTAATGCATTTTTATTTTCTCATGCATATCAACATCATAATTCCTTTTCATGTTTCATTACAAATTATGCTGCATTTTACCCTACACAAAATTGATTCTTTATAAAGGCAATATTCTGTATTTAGAAACTTCGGGAAAATCGTGCCCTAACGTATTGGGTTTTGATTTTTTCTCGTTTAATCTAAATAACCGAATATCCTTTTTAAAACAAATAAATAAGTTTTAAATAAAAAGAAAGCTATTTCTCGAGAATTCGAGATGTCGTGTCCTAACGTATTGGATGTGACATTTTGTTACCTCGGGAAAAGATTTCTTAAAATAAAGACAATACTCTGTATTTGGAACTTCGAGAAACCGTACCTAACTTACTAGGTTCCGGTTTTTCATTTGACCCAAATAACCGAATATCCTTCTCAAGCTTAAATGCACGACTTTTAAAAGTTAAAAGACAAGCTCTGTTTCGGGAATTTGAAATGTCGTACCCTAACTCACTGGGCGTGACATTTTATTTCTTCGAAATAAGAGGGTTTCATCATTCATTTTTATTCAAGTTTTCTTTAATAAAGAGGATCGTATTTTAAAAGCTTTTCAAATTTTCAACATAAAGACATCAAAAAATCAATTAGGTGTCAATTTGGGCGTATCGAGGGTGCTAACCTTCCTCGTGCTTAACCGACTCTCGAACCCGTTTTCTGGATTTTGTAGACCAAAAATCATCGTTTTGATAAATTTAAACTTTTATTGAAATGATTGAATTACAAGGTGACTCGACCACACCTCATCAAAAAATGATTGGTGGCGACTCCCGTTTTTCATTTTATTTTTAAAATCAAAGTCGACCCCGTTTTACAAAAAAATGGTTTCGATAGCTTGGTGACTCCACTGGGGACCCAAATAAAAGAGTCAAGCCAGTTGATTACTATTTGTCTTTTTGTTGAAATTTGAAAACTTGGTTTAAATGTATGATCCTATTGTTGCATTTCATCCGTCTTTGTTACAATCTTTATCAATGTGGTTTATAATTGTTGTGTTGATTTAAGTTTTGGTATTTTTCCGCACATTGCATCGCATGATCAGTCGATCTTACCCTTTTAAGTGGGAGTGAGAAGCTACTCCTTCGTGAGGTTTTCACCTCCGTGCAGGATAGTGGACCGCTTTCGGGATACATCCGTACCTATATCTTCGTGAGATTTTCATCTCCGTGCAGCCATAGGGAAATGTATTCCCCTGAACTGAACTCGGTCTGTATGAGCCTATAAATGGTAAGGATCGAGGAATCTGCTGGTTCGGGTACCTCTCTTTAGAACCAAACCACATATAGAGAAACCTAGGAGCCTACCCTAGATAGAGTCACGCTAAGCCCTAGTGGTCACCCGGACAAGTGTTCTATGTTGTTTATTTCTCTCGTACTAACGTGTTTTCTTTTTTTTGATTACATTGCATTGCATCATCATAGAAGGGAGGTGTTGATTAATATTCAATTGCTAAATAGAAGAGTTTGTCATAGGGAAATGGATTTCTTGATAAAATGAATTATAATACGGTCGTCCGAATATAGTCCAAGTAAACAACGAGAGAAGGCTGATAGTCCGCAGAAGAATACAAGATTTTGCCCGAGGATTCAAGCCGACAAAAAAACTATTCAAGAGCCATCACGTCTCGACTTTTTTAAAGGAGCTAACGAGCATCGTGGGGATAAATGAGCAAAGAGTCACGGCCTGGATCAAGTAACAAAGAGCTAGAAGAAACATCTATTGAGGAAGTTCACGGGGCACGACCATAACATCCGGATATGAAGAAAAGGATTGGTGTCTTCACTTGGACTATGAGGATAAAGCCGCATACGTAATCTGTTTTATGTAAAGTAATTTATTTTTTAGAAAAGTTCTTCAAATGGAATTGAATTCAGAATCATCGCCTCTCTTTCTTTTTGCATTCATTCCATGCATTTACATTGCATTACATCATTTGCATTAGATTTTTATAAAAAGACCCTGATTAATTAAAAATATGACAGTTACCTTGAAACCAACGAAAACCCACCAACTACATACCGTCACAATACCCGTCGTAAACCGAAAGCAATGGATCAGAGATTAGAAAGGTTGGAACAAATACAGAAAGAGATGCAAGAACAGATGCAAGTATAAATACAAGAGCAGCTAGTTAAGATCCAACAGGACATGACAGAAAAAATGATGGAATCTTAGAGAAATATGATGTCTCAAATGACTTAGATTGTAACACCCCAAACCCGGCCCAAACACCCCGACCGGATCTGGCATGTCACTAAGAAGATTTTATAAAACATGTCATATTTTTTTTTTAAAAGCATAGTTTAAACATTTATACGGGAAAAACTTAATAATTTGATAATTTGTAAAAGAAATAAGTTTTAATTAATGCCTTAATGAATAAAACCGAAAATTTGCCTCTGAGTTTTATTATTTAAACACATGCCTTAGTTTCAATTAATCATAAAATCTAAGTGTATGAAAACCCGAAAACCGAAAACATAAAACCAATACACAATAGCCAGTGGCCTTATTACAATAAAATATAAAACCAAACAAATTGAAAGTATTAAGGGAAAATAATTAAAACAACGTCCTTTATTGAGTCAAAATAAATCCATGCATGGCCACCTTGCGCTCCTTTCCAGCCCGGTCCGATGCACTAAGTGCTACCTGAAAAAAAAATATTAACAATGGGGTGAGTCACAAGACTCAGTGTGCAATCCCTCTTGCACCATCAGACTGGGCCTTAGCCCTACAGAACAAAATAACAGAATATCACATATCAGAATTAAGCAAAGCCCATCCCAGTCCTAGATCCATCCGCTATACACCACCCTTACCTGCCAATCACTCCAATGGGGATTTCTATAATCACCCTCACCACTACACACCACCGATGGCAGTAATGCTGCAGTTAGCTGCTCATCGTCAGATTTGTGACATAGTCACCAGAACAGATCATGGCGGAGCCACTACAACAGATGTGGCAGAGCCACTACAGCAGAACACTTCCCCTTTCGTATACATCAATCGCCTAACCCCAAGCAAACATAGAAAACGGCATGTATGTATATCATATCAACTCAACTGAATCATTTTACTTAAAGAAAATCACGAAATCACTAACTCGATGAGTCGCCTTTACCCTCCACGAGTTTTCAACGATCATGCCGGATTTCGCTATTTAACAAAATATAAATGATTTATATATATACTAACAGACAATGAGATGGTGTGAGAAATTACACACCTGCTTATGTTTAACGCTATATTATCGAAATTGATGCTCTCCCTAGCCGGAATCACGATTATCAGATCACTATTTTGCCGGTCAAAGACTTACTATAAGAGATACGATTTGAGTATCACCTAACAAGGTTAACTGGCAGATGGGAGATAAATCGATTAATAAAACGGCTAAGATGAATCTTCTTACCCAAATCAATTAAATCTCAGAAGTAGTATGATTCGAGTGCTACCAATTTAAAAACCTAGGCGATTAGATCCCCTTCAAATTTTGGAATGCCGCCCATGAAAGAAAACACGAGATTAGTCAACTATTTAGCCATTCGACTATGGTCTCCAAAAGTCAAAAAGATCGAAAGAATATACAAATCGACATTTACCTCTACAGAAGGTTTCGACTACCCCTTGCAGAAAGATTCGACAATCATAGAAGAAGATCGAAGCGTAGAAGATTAGAGATCTAGGAATTTTGGCTTTTAAGAAAATCTCGAAAAAGATGAACAAGAGGGGGCTGATGCGTTTTAGCTTTTAGAAGAACTGAGTGAGGAGTTTCGATTTTGGCTTAGGAAAAGAAAACAAAAAGAGCCTTAGAGATTTCGGCTAGGAAGAAGTTTCAACAGAAGAAGAAAAAGAATGGAAAAGTTTTGGCAACAGAGAAAATTGAGAGAGAGAGCTTCAGAAAAAAACTCACAAAGTTCGGCTTTGCCTAACTCTATCTAGCCGTCCACCCCCTTTACACACACAGTCCCACATTCGGCCACCTCTAGTCTTCTAGATAGCTCCTCCTCCTTTCCCTTATCCTTATCAGAACACATATCCAGAAGAGACCTACATCACACCACTTCCTCCCTCCTTTATTAGCTTATTATCCACTTTTTTTAACACAGTAAATCCCCTATTTTCCAGCCTTAATGCTGTTCCACCTAGCTCCTCTTTAAGTGCTGAAAATGGTCTAATTCTATGGGCTCCATACGGCTCACACTTGGGCCTTCTCCCTTGCCACTGACGCCACTTAATAGCTCCCCTTGCTGTGCCCCTTGTTACTGGGTCACAAGCCTATTTTGCTTATTTAAACTACAGATACCATCATTAAAGCCTTATAGTGTCTAAATAGAATATTTTAACCAAAACGTCGGCCCATTCTTGAGCCCAATCCGGACCCCTAATTTTTAAACTAACACATTAAACCTACAACACACAAAATGCATAGGCCCACTAGTTTAGGATGTTACACAGATGACGCAGCTGTTGAATGATATTATGGGTAAAGGAAAGAGCCCCATGGTTAATACTGAGGAGAATATTGAGTATCCTCAACACCTCCGGGTTTTACTCCACCGCATGTACAGGCGTAATCCAAAATAAATCCACAAAAACCATCTGTCACTATCAAGCCACAACAATTCCAAGTCGAAGCCTCGATACCTATAAATTTTCAAGCTGGCTCAGGCTCTAACCTAGGCAATGATTCAAATAATCCAATTGTTTCGATTTAGATGAAGTGATAGAGGAGGAAAGAGCAAAGACGGAATCACAAAAATAATTGGAAAAACGATGTAAGTGGTTGAAGGAGAAGTTTAAAGCAATAGAAACCACTGATTACCATTGTGGGATCGATGCGAAGGATTTAAGCTTGGTCTCAGATCTGGTCCTTCCATCGAATTTTAAAATGCCAGAGTTTGAAAAGTACAATGGGACTAGCTGCCTTGAGGCCCACATAATGATGTTCTGTCGGAGAATGACAAGATATGTCAACAATGACCAGTTACTGATCCACTATTTTCAAGACAGTCTGATCGGGCCTGTGGCCAAATGGTACAATCAATTGACCCGCTCCCAAATTGGTTCTTTGAAAGACTTGGCTCAAGCCTTCATAAAACAATACAACCACGTGACAAACATAGCACCCGATAGGGTCACACTTTAGAACATGAAGAAGAAGACAAACGAGAGTTTTAGGAAATATGCCAAGCGATGGAAGGAGGTGGTGACGCAAGTCCAACCACCACTCCTAAAGAAAGAGACAACCATGCTCTTCATCAGCGCTCTGAAGGCTCCTTTCATCAACCACATGTTGGGGAGTGCTACTAAAGCTTTTCTGACATCGTAATGTCTGAAGAGATGATAGAAAACGCGATAAGATGTGAGAAGATCAAAGCAAAAGAAAGTGACAAGAGAATGACTATAAGGAAGAAAGAAAATGAAGTGAATAATACAAGCACGGGTACTCAAAATTGATTACCGTTAATCAATAAAAAATGATTAGTACTGGGTATCAAGGTTCATCAAGAAAAGAATTTGGCACAAGGTAAAACACTGAAAAACTCTAATTTACGCCGATCCCAATGACATATAGAGAGCTGTACCAAAGCTTATTTGATGCACATATGGTGGCTCCTCATTACATAAAACCAATGCAACCCCTATACCCTAAGTGGTATGATACAAATGCTCAATACGAGTATCATGCGAGAATAACAGGTCACTCAATCGATAATTGCATCGCATTTAAGAAGTTGGTCGAAAGGTTCATTAAAAATGGAATTATGAAGTTCAATGATTTTTCAGAACCTGATCATTCTGACGGAGCAGTAAAATGTGATAATTGAAAGTAGGGTCAAGAGAGTTGCGTTTCCTTGAAGAAGTCATCAGAAGCCTGAAAAACGAGAAATCAGAACACCAATGGCGTATCCAAAGAGGGAACCGAGAAATAAAAGTTTTCCAAACATCTGCCTTTATGTACTTGAAAGTGTTTTGAACAATTGGACTGTGGAAAGGATCCCTGTATTTTTAAGGCTTACTCAGAGTAATGTTCGGAACACACTTGTTGCTTTAAGCCTAGAAGCAATAAGATTTCTTTTGTGAAGTAGGCTTGTGTCCAGAATTTTTATTTCAATAAAATGCATCTTTCTAAGTAAATATTTTCATTCTTTACATTTTATATTGTACATTTTTTTGTTGTTCTTTCATTCTTTATTCATGACCATATCATACAAATAATCATTCTTAGATTCATTTGTTCTTTGAATATTCTTTCGTACCTACAACAGGTCCCTAGATATCAATGACAGGAGCAACACTGAACTGACTCAGAGTCTACTTTTGAGTAAAATATGTGTCTAGAGGGATATCAGGACTTTGGAGATGACAGGGATTGTAACCTATCTCCTGATTTGTTAAGGACGGTAGAACAAGATAAAAAAGGGAAACTACCTTATAAAGCATTATTGTAAGCTTAGAAGAAGAGAGAGAGGTGAAGATTGAAGCCTATCTCACTACAGAGACAAAGTAAGACGTCATTGAGTTATTCCAAGAATTTAAAGATATTTTCGCCTGATCATATAGGCTAAAGAAATCTTAGAAGAGGAACACATGCTAATGGCTTTACAATGGCTAGGCAAATCATGAAGTTCAAGTACTGCTGGTCCATCATGGAAGGGGATTGCATCAACTATATCTAAAAAAAGCAAAAAAGATTGAAACTCATAAAAATTATCATCTATGCTTGTCGAACGTTTATCAGAACCTCCACCGAGGCAACACATTTCTCATTGGTTTCGCCCATTGAAGTCAAAATTCCTTTTTCTGAGTTTTATCAGAACTGAAGTTGGATGAGGCAGAATGGATCCAATCTCAATGTGATCAAGCGAATTTGAAGAGAAAATGTTAAAAGCTATCTGTCACGGTCAAATGATGAGAGTTTACAACAAAAAAAGGATCGCCCTAGAAAACTTTCATGATAGGGCTTTAAAGAAAAATTTTATCATACAAAAGGAATTTAGAGGGAAGTAAATGCCAAATTTGGCAAAACTTTATGTGGTGAAGAAGGCTTGCTCTAGAAGATCATTAACTTTGACCAAGATGGATGGCAAAGATATGTTCAAGCCAGGGAGTTCAGATTTCATCTGAAAAGAGAGGCCAAGGTAAAAACCCTCAAAGGGCGACTTGATTTTAAAAAAAAATGATGATGAAAAAATAAAATGAAAAATTCAATCAAAAGAAGAAAGAAAAAGGAGAGGCCAAGGCAAAAACCTACAAAGGGCGCTTTGAGACCAAAGGGGATTTGAGTTGAAAACCCGAAAAAGGTGGCTCAAATTTTGTTCGAAAAGTAGGGCATACAGTAGTCTTGCTATACTTGAATTCACAGTGAAGAAATATGCTATGTCTTGGGGCATCAACAAAGTACCCTGGATCCTCTAAACGCATATCGAGCTTAAAATGGTCCTCAAGAAGTTTGAACAGAGAAGCTCAAGCTGCAATAACTAGGGCACCTAGTTTCCATTTTACCCATTTGAAATTTATTATTTGTGATTATATTACCCTCTTCAAAATATGTCCACAATAAATTTCCTTCTTGATTGCGATTGTTATTTTTGCTTAACTTATTCATTTCGAGCTATGCTTTCTTTCTTGTTATGATCCTTTTCAAGCATTTTGCATTGAAATAACGATTAGTGGACTAATAATACTTTCATAAAAGGAGTTTTGCATATTATTTTGGAAGCTTTTAAATAATACAAGAACCTGAAACAGGACTGTTGTTTAAAACTCACAAAGCCTAAGATTTGGAAATATTGGAGAAAGACGATTATCTCTTTAGACTTTTTATTAGTTGAACAAAAAGACAAGACATTTCATCGGTGATACAACCTCGATAAATAACGAGCAATGTTAACCCATGTGTAAAAGGGGAATCATTCGTGAGGAAAATGATATCCATGCAAATATCAGGCATACACATCTGGTCATGACACCTAGGGAATGGAAGGTGTAATGACCAAATTGATTGAATAAGTTACGAATTCAATACCCCTGAGTCGTAGTGGGATGGATTGAAGATGATACAAATTCTATACCCTTGAGTCACAATGGGATGGATTAAAGATGACACAGACCCTATACCCCTTGAATTGCAGTGAAAGGGTCTGAAGATGGTATAAGCCTTATAGTCCCAGAGGTACCATGGAATGGACCTTGAAGTTACATTAGGGCAAGTCATTTGAGCAAAATATGATTGTTTCTTTGAGTTTTTTAGGAAAGGTACCAGCTGAACGAGATAGTAGCGTAATACGTCAGCAATAAAACTCTGATGGACAACGAGCAGTGACAACCCTAAGCATTAAAAAGGGATCATTTCATTTTGCATTCATACATCATCATTCAAAGCACGTTTAGTTAGGAGCATTCGACTCAGTCTAATCATTGCATCCTAATCATTGTAAAAAGACCATTCTCATGACATTCTGCATTCATGCAAATGTCGTCCATAATACATTTAGTTAGGAGTATTAGATTCATTTCGATCATAGCATCCTAATCATTTGGCATAAACACGAGCATATAAAATCGAGTCTATAAGATATGTCCCCCAGAGGACGGTGTAGCAACATCGGTGAATTCACCAGCCCTATCTCCCTGACCAACAAGTGAATAGGTTGAAGATTGTAGATCTTTGTCACCCTAAGTAGTAGTGGACCAAGATCGAATGACAAATCTTGTCTCCCTAAGCAATAGTGGAACAGATTTAAGCCACTAGCCTTATCTCCCTAACCAGTAGTGGAATAGGTCAAAGATTGTAGATCTTTGTCACCCTAAGCAGTAGGAGGCCAAGATTGAACGACAAATCTTCTCCCTAAGTAGTAGTGGAACAAATTTAAGCCACCAGCCCTATCTCCGACCATCAGTGGAATAGGTTGAAGATTGTAGATCTTTGTCACCCTAAGCAGTAGTGGATTAAGATCGAATGGTAAATCTTGTATCCCTAAGAAGTAGTGGAACAAATTTAAGCCACCAGTCCTATATCCCTGACCAGCAATGGAATAGGTTGAAGATTGTAGATCTTGTCGCCCTAAATAGTAGTGGGACAAGGTCGAAGGCAAATCTTGTCTCCCTAAGCAGTAGTGGAATAAATTTAAGCCACTAGCCCTATCTTCTTGACCAATAGTGGAATAGGTCGAAAATTGTAGATCTTTGTCACCCTAACCAGTAGTGGACGAGATCGAAGGAAAATCTTGGCTCCCTAAACAGTAGGGAACATAATTTAAGCCACCGTCCAATCTCCCTGACCAGCAGTGGAATAGGTTGAAGATTGTAGATCTTGTCGCCCTAAACAGTAGTGAGACAAGATCGAAGGCGAATCTTGTCTCCCTAAACAATAGTGGAACATGATTTAAGCCACCGTCCTATCTCCCTGACTAGCAGTGGAATAGGCTGAAGATTACAAATCTTATCTCCCGAAGATGTAGTGGAGCAAACTGAAGAATGTTAATCTTATCTCTCTGAGGTTGCAGTAGAACAGATTGAAGCTATGAATTACAAATCTTACCTCTCTGAAGTAGCAACGGAGTGGATCAAAGTGACAAGATGTGGTGGATTGAAATGAAGCTACCTGACAAAGAGGAGCACCAAAAAAGTCAGGACTCAGCAAGGCCGGGCAAAAGTAGTCTTTCTTAGAAGTCTTTGTTCCATTTTGTTACACGACAATGAGCAAAGAGGGGCAGCTATCATAGCCCAATTTTGCTCGGGCTTACAATCCCATCAAATAGACCCAACCAATTAAACCTAAATTTAAACCCCAAACCAAGTATAACCCAAAACCTATCAGCCTAAACCCATTAAATTTAACCCAAACTTACCAAAACCTATAACAACCTGAAACCCAATAATACAGCCCAACACCCAAAATTTATCAACAACCCAATTCAGAGGCCCAAACCCAAAACAAAAAAAAAAAACAAAGAAAAAAAAACCCTAGGTGCGCCGCACCTATGGTCTTCTGACGCCACATGCACCACCATCGACCACCGACCTTGTCACCTCAGCACCGCCCATTTGCCTGCAAGGAAAAGACAAGGAAATCATAAGTCAAACAACTTGTAAATGGCTATAAATGCCGAAAATCCATTGTAATATTTGGAGGTCGAAAATACAAAAGAAAAAAATATTTAAAACGCCAATAAGAGATCCAAATGCAAGAAAGCAGAGGTAAAAGCACTAAAAACTACTAAAAGAATCAAAAACAGAGGCTAAAGAGGTGATCTTTTTTTTTGTTTTCAAAGCTTTTTTCCCTTCTTTCGACATAAAACATACATATTTACAAAAAAAAGAGAGGAAAAGGAACCCCTAAAAAGCGCTAAAAAGTGGTCGACTCGACTTCCAACCGCCACAGTCGGCATGCGCGTGTGATCCAGTGATCGGGAAGGTGCCGGAGACCTAGGACCTGCAGAGAGAATGAAAAGGGGTTAGAATTTTTTAAAAAAAACAGTGAAGAAATGATTTTTTTTTTTCAGAATTTTGGCCTTAAATAACCTCCCAAAACGACGCCGTTTTGGGGCTGGCCTTAAACGCCCAAAACGATGTCGTTTTAAGCTGACCCGCGCGACCCGACCCTCTCCAACATCAGGATCCGCGTGTTTTTAAAAAGAAGGTATTTACGTGCGTAGTCCTTCCTCTTTTTTATGTTTTGCAATCAAGTTTTATTTTTTTGTTAATTCAGCCCGTTAATATTTTAAATTTACATTTTGATCCCCCCTCATTCTGAGCGTCTTGGGCCGGAGGAAATTTTGCTCTTTTGGTCCCTCCACTTATTTTGCATACAACAATTTAATCCTTTTACTCTTATTTATTCTTGATTTGACCCCAAAACTTTGCTTTTAATTTGATTTTAGTCCTTTAGTATTTTGACTACCTTATATTAATTATTTTTATCATTATTCTCTATAGTTTTTTCTTATATTAATATATTATTCATACCAATGTATTATTATTATTTTTATTTTAATACTATTATGTTATTACTATTAATATTATTAGTGTCATTTTATTACTATTATTATATTTTTTATTTTTATTTTACTTATTTATAATCTTTATATAACTTCAAACTTTATTATTCTTAACTAATATTATTATTATTTTCTACCTTATTATTATTATTCCTTTATTTTATTATTATTTGTGCATTATTATTATTATTATTATTATTATTATTATTATTATTATTATTATTATTATTATCATTACTACTACTATTATTATCACATTATTAAATCATTTATCTTATATCGTTAGTAATATTATTATTGTATTTCTTTCCGTATTTATTGATCTATTATCTTTTAAATACATTCATTTTATTTTATCATTTTATTTTTTAGTTGTTGCTCGATATTTTTTTTTTTGTAATTAGCTTCGTCTCATTAGTTCATTTTATTCTCCTCTTTTTATTGTTATTCATATTAATGCATTTTTATTTTCTCATGCATATCAAGATCATAATTCCTTTTCATGTTTCATTACAAACTATGCTGCATTTTACCCTACACAAAATTGATTCTTTATAAAGACAATATTCTGTATTTAGAAAATTTGAGAAAATCGTGTGCCTGACGTATTGGGTTTTGATTTTTTCTTGTTTAACCTAAATAATCGAATATCTTTTTTAAAACAAATAAATAAGTTTTAAATAAAAAGAAAGCTATTTCTCTAAAATTCAAGATGTCGTGTCCTAACGTATTGGATGTGACATTTTGTTACCTCGGGAAAAGATTTCTTAAAATAAAGGCAATACTCTGTATTTGGAACTTCAAGAAATCGTGCCTTAACTTACTGGGTTCTAGTTTTTCATTTGACCCAAATAACCGAATATTCTTCTCAAGCTTAAATGCACGATTTTTAAAAGTTAAAACACAAGCTCTGTTTCGGGAATTTGAAATGTTGTACCCTAACTCACTGGGCGTGACATTTTATTTTTTCGAAATAAGAGGGTTTTATCATTCATTTTTTATTCAAGTTTTCTTTAATAAAGATGATCGTATTTTAAAATCTTTTCAAATTTTCAATATAAAGACATCAAATAATCAATTAGGTGTCAATTTTGGGCGTATCGAGGGTGCTAATCTTTTCTCGCGTGAATCGACTCGAATCGCTTTTTGGATTTTGTAGACCAAAAATTATCATTTTGATAAATTTAAAGTTTTATTGAAATGATTGAATTACGAGGTGACCCGATCATACCTCATCAAAAAATGATTGGTGGCGACTCCCGTTTTTCATTTTCATTTTTAAAATCAAAGTCAACCCCATTTAAAAAAAATAGTTTCGACATTTTTTATTTTATTATTGATTGTAGTTGATATTTTCTCCACAAATTTAGGATTGTGTGACATGTGGAGTTTGTAGCTTAGGAAAACAAGTAATGGTGTGGGTCAAGAATTAGTCTGTTTCAGAAACAAGCAACCCATCCTCACAAAAAATTAATATCTCCAGACTGCTTGCTCCAGGGGTTCCGAAGCTGCTGCCTTCGTTTATTGCTAGCCCAATGGTCATCACACTTGTGGAGGAATTCCCGCTACAATGGTCACTACCAAGACTGCATAACATATAGAAATTAGTCAAAGCAAATAGTGAGGTTGATCTAAGGACGATATATGAGTCAGCACATCCAATGGCTGGAAGTAAAAGCAGGTGTTATAAAACATAAAGGCTCAGCTGAATGATTGAACGAAAGTGGGAAGAGGAGAATGTTTCAGAGTCAGTATAAGGGCGATATATGAGTCAGCACATCCAATGGCTGGAAGTAAAAGCAGGTGTTATAAAACATAAAGGCTCAGCTGAATGATTGAACGAAAGTGGGAAGAGGAGAATGTTTCAGAGTCAGTATAAGGGCGATATATGAGTCAGCACATCCAATGGCTGGAAGTAAAAGCAGGTGTTATAAAACATAAAGGCTCAGCTGAATGATTGAACGAAAGTGGGAAGAGGAGAATGTTTCAGAGTCAGTATACCTCAAACGTATTTAAATGAAGCTTTGCTTTGAATAAAAGAAGAGCAGATAGAGGTTGTAATCTAATCATCTGTAACTTCATATTATCCTATATTAAACAGCGAAGATCAAGGGATAAACAAGTAATTTATTCTTTTTTATTTTTTATTATTATATTTTTAAAACTGGTTAAATAAAATTGATATTTTCTAAATTTAATCATGCGAAATAAACTCTCTTTTTTGAAACTAATAATAATTAAATAACATCGAAACATTTAAATAAGCTCACCCACTTGCCCTATGATCTTATTCCGATTCTGACAAATAATTCTTACTTTTTTATTTTCTTCTTGATACTGGATTGTGTCTCCTCAAACATAAAATAATAAAGGTTTACAATTCTTTTTATTGGAATTTATAAATTAATTAAATGATTAAGCCCATTTTTTAGGGTAAATTACTAGAAATACTTTTTTTACAAAATTTATAGAAAATGAATTGTTTTCCAATTATTAATTGGAAATGGTTATTTTTCTCAAAAATGTGTCCACGTCAGCATGATTTTAGGGGATGCAATAGAAAAACGCGTCCTTGAGGAAGCGTTTTCTGCCACATCAACAGAAATCGCGTCCTTGAGGGCGCGCTTTGCTGATGTGGCAAAAACGCTCCTTCAGGGGCGCGTTTTGCCTGCTTCCAACGG
The DNA here is from genome assembly GCA_025506655.1 of Gossypium rotundifolium. Lineage (NCBI taxonomy): Eukaryota > Viridiplantae > Streptophyta > Magnoliopsida > Malvales > Malvaceae > Gossypium > Gossypium rotundifolium. The sequence goes on along the minus strand of CP106733.1, from coordinate 17,806,884 downwards.
TCAGATTTTTTTGCCCCTTATGATCCTTCAAAATATCACCATCATTAGTATTTTTCAAAATTATCTTTCTTGCTAAATCATTATTTTGCCCCTTACGATCCTTCAAAATTCCTACATAGGATCAACACACATCTTGATAAAATTACAAATTAACCCTTCATACTTTTTCACTTATTCAAATTAGTCCTAATTCATCCATTTCTTCTTAGTTTCTAGATCATCCACCTTTAAAAATAACTTTTATTTTATTAAAGATATAAAATAAATTAAATTACAATAAAAAATAAAAAATAACTTTTATTTTATTAAAGATATAAAAATGAATTAAATTACAATAAAAGATAAAAACAACTTTTATTTTATTAAAGATATAAAAATAAATTAAATTACAATAAAAAATAAAAAATAACTTTTATTTTATTAAAGATATAAAAATAAATTAAATTACAATAAAAATAAAAAACAACTTTTATTTTATTAAAGATATACAAAATAAAATTAAATTACAATAAAAATAAAAAACAATTTTATTTTATTAAAGATATAAAAATTTATTTTATTAAAGATGTAAAAATAGATTAAATTAAAATAAAATAAAAATAACTTTTATTTTATTAAATATATAAAAAATAAATTAAAATAAAAATAAAATAATGACGGTCGGAATCAATGTTGGCGCCGGTCGGAATCAGTGTCACATGGGGGTGGTCCATGGTTACGCGCTGGATTCCTCCTTCTTCTAGCTTCCGACGGGGGTTGTAGAACCTCAGGCGGGGATTCTAGTTCCTCCGGCAAGGGGTCTGATTGTGGGTGTTGGGAGGATGACCCACTTTGATAAAATAATGACTGGAAAGGTGTTTGTATCGCCCATGGCATAGGTGCCTGAATCTCATAAGGCGAAGGAGATTGGTAAAAAGAAGAGCTCCCCGACGGCGCCTTGTGCGATCCCTCATGCGACGGTGGCCTACAGATCGGTTGACCAATCGGAATAGTCAAAAATGGACTCGAATCGGGCTATGCATTCCAACCTGTCATGGGACTGGGAAAAGAAATATATAAGGGTTAGGATACATATAAGGGCTAGGGTCCGCACCTGGCATAATATGAATAGGCTGTGATGTAGGTGTCATCGGCTGAAGTGTTGGGCCCGGTGACTGTGTGGGCGCTGTTGATGGGCTCGTCTCATCATCCCTTCTCTTTTGATTTAAAAGAACCCGTCGTTCCCTTTGTACATGAAGTTACCGTCGCCTCTCCTATTCTGACAACAATTACGGCTTGCCATGGATCCTAAACCATGACATGTATTCCGGCACGCACGCTAGCTCAAGAACGATTATTAGTTCCCGAATAGGTATATAATCATACCGGTTCTCCCACAATTCGATATATGCTGACCAAACTCTTAGCCAATCCGTATGTAACTGCCGTAAGTCGACTTTGTGCTCATCATCGAGCACTTTAGGTGCCACGGGAATCGGTTGTCAGAATCCAAATTGACGCAGAACCCGATCTGACTGGTGCATCCACGGTGGCATAGTTGCATAATGAGACCTTCACATGCCAAATATTCGATTTTGAAAGAACTCATCCTAATTATCGCCTCAATTGATGGTTCCTCGTATGGTGTCCATTCAAACTATATTAACATGATAAAAATATTAGTTATATACTAAATACTAAATACTAAATACTAAATATGAAATACAAAATGACTATTTTATTGCGAAAATATATTTTATTTAATACTTACTTGTGCTTCCGACCGTTGACCATTGTTCTAATAGAAGTCGTATATCTTCAAGTGAGGTAGGTATTCCAACATAACTCACCGAATGGTTCCACCTAATTAAAAAAATTTTAGCATACAATTATATTTTAAATCTATGTAATAATTGTAAAATCTAATATTAAATTTACCTCGTTATAAGTGGGAATGTATATGGGTGGTCCACTAGAGGACGTAAAAATGGAAAGTGAAACGTGCCCATGATTGCAGTAGTGATAGGCAACCTCCGATTTTGGCTTGATTTGGTCGCGTTGCCCCGCACATCTCCCGATACAATTTTGCTAGCACGGAAGACCCCCAACTCAATTCACCGGCTGCTCTAAAATTAACGAGTTTCAGCAGCTATCTCAGATGTACGAGATTTCGTGACAAGTCCGGCATAAGATAGCCTCCAATCATCTCAAGAATGTATTCCGAGCATACCGTATTCTTTCTATTTCGGTCGAATCATATCCGCTCCTGGAATGTGTCTCGTAACCAGCCCATCTTGATCCGACCTCCGTTAATGTTATCCGAATAGCACCCAAAAGCTCGTAGCATACGGCTCCCCAATCACCAGAAGTTGCGGACCCGGTGACTACGTACCCATCCACCGGTAATCCCAATTGCAATTACACGTCTTCTAGAGTGATAGTGCACTCTCCGCATGGAAGATGGAAAGTGTGCGTCTCGGGTCTCCACCTCTCTATCAACGTACTGATTAGCTTTGGGTCCAACTTGCACCCCTGGCCTATCGTGGCCACGTGCCAAAAACTCACTTCTCGCAGGTAATTCTTGATCAACGGCGATGGCGGACCAGACATATTGCGAATATAGCATTGCAACACGTGATCTACAGACTGTTTAAAAAATTATAAAATAAAAATAATTAAAATTGCATAAACCTAAAAAATATTAAATACTATTGAAAAATTAAAATTATAACTTAACATTGTCATTTGATCGACGGAGATGTGTTTATTGTCGAGACGAATTAATTCTACGGATTGCTAATACGATCGAAGATTTTTAAATTTAACACAAAAAAATATTTCACAAAACTTTTAAACAGGGTTTTTTGTAAAAATTAAAGGACTTTTGTGAAATTTGAGAGGAATTTGAGAGAAATTTGAGAGAAATTTGAGTAAGGACCTTTGTGTGAAATAAATGAAAAGAGGGGGTTTATAGTATTTTTTTTTTACCGTTGGAAGTAGGCAAAACGTGTCCTTGAGGGAGCGTTTTTTCCACATCAACAAAGCGCGCCCTCAACGACGCGATTTCTATTAATGTGGCAGAAAACGCTCCCTCAGGGATGCATTTTTCTGCTGCATCCCCTGAAATCGCGTTGACGTGGACACGTTTTCGGGAGAAATGGCCATTTCCAGTAAATAATTGAAAACATATCTTTTTTCGTAAATTTTTTATAAAAAAAGTATTTTCTGATAATTTACTCAATTTTTTATGAGAATTCATCAATTCTAGCCCCCCAAAACTGTGATCTACCAATGTTTCTTTTAGCATTATATTATAATCAATCAATGAAATAAAACTCTTGAGTTTCATTAATGAATCACGGGAGGATACACTTACAGTAATTGCAGTGTGTTTCTCAAGTTAATAAAAGTAATGATGGATTCCACACAAGTTTAAACATAAAAATTAATTTTGAACAACTACATCTAAAACTTTTAATTGAAATGATTCCCAAACATATTTATTTATATAATGTCTTTAAAATAATCAACTTAAAAATATATTCTTAAGGTTTCAACCTTCACTTTTAATATAGAAACTCCGAAACTTTGTTTAAAGATAAAATTATAAATATATTTCTTTTTATCTGTGATATGATATAATTTAGATTATGTTGATATTGCATTGCCCTTGCTAGCATGGTACTACTATTATTAATGAAACTACTTGTTAGATCTGAATTAAATTTACTGGATCAATTCAAGCCTTATATTAATAAAAAATTTAATTTATAATAAAGTTAATATTTATTATTTAAAAATAGCATGAAAAATCCTAACCGTAATAAATCACATTTTCTAAATAGTAAATATTAATTATCATGAAATTTAGCTTTTTTAATTTTTTAAATAAATTATCAATTACATTCACCTACTATTATCCTAATTTGGATCTTGAATGTTAGATGTGCACGAGGCGGATAAACTATTCCTTGAAAGGGTAGGGGGTGTTAGCAAATATCAAATTACTGAGGAACAAATGAAATGTATTTCCCTACACTCAAACTATTTTTGATGTATAATTGATCAAAGTAACCTTTCTTTATGATTGATATCAACGTTTGTTGACATCTAATTTGCCTCCTAAAATATCCACTATCAAGTTATTCCCTAAGGATTAAATTCAAGATTTTCACTTAACTACAAGGACTATATGTAGATTTTTACCTTTTTCACTTTACCGTATATTTCAACTCACGCCCCTGCAGATCCCAAACACATTTTCTAATTGCAACTTTTATGGAGATTTGCAGTTTTTTTATTTATATTTTACTTAAAGCTGGGAAATTAACGTGGCACCAAATACATGTCCAAGAAAATCTGAGAAATGTGATCCAACTGTCACCTCCCTGTCAAACTATAATATTCCTCTCTCACCCTTCCCTTATTTAAACCTCCTTGCGCCATCTCCTTCCCCATTGTACATCATTTGTATCGACCATGGCAGCGGCTTCCCGTATTTCTTCCTTCCTTTCTCGTTCTCTCCTCTCTAAAGGTATTCTTTTTTATTCGAATTCATCACTTGTTTCAAATGGAAACAACTTCATATATCATTTACTGGAACTAGTATTTATCCATAGCTGTAGTTGTTGAAATTATGAAATGTTGATAACAGGGAGGATCTGTGGAGTGGGCAGATCAGTGGTTTGTAGCTACACCACCGCTGCTGCTTTAGAGAAACCATTCACTCCTTCTATCAACGTCAACTACACCAAGCTTTTAATTAATGGCAACTTTGTTGATTCTGCTTCAGGTCTGCTTTCCTTCTTTTACCATTTTACATTCTTGTTTGTTTTTATCCCCTTGGTGAAATAAATCAATACTAGGATGAACTACTCTTTTTTTTTTTCCTCTTAAGAATGGAGCAGCTTTATGATTAAGATAAACAAATAGAGTTATTACACGTGGCAAAAGTTCAATTAAAATGAATTTCCTTTCTCTCTCCTCTCCCCCGTTTATTCTTTCATCTTCTTCCTCTCTCTCTCTCTCTCTCTCTCTCCCCATTCAACTCTTCTTCTTCTCCAATTGAATGTTTTCCCTCAACATTCACGTGGCAGAATCAACCCCCTGTTATGACCCTTGGTTCCCACGATTTACAAGTGTTGCATCTCAATCAGTCTCATGGTTTGTTGACAATCAAAAGAGTGGAGTTAAATAGTACTTGTCCTCAGCATATTTTGATAACGAATCTTTTTAAGCATTTTGGAACCACTGAAAACATTACTCTGTCGTACGATTCCTAAAGGAGGGGAGGTCCGAATCGTAGTTTCAGTTGCAGAAAGGGTGGAAAAGAAATTTTCCCTATGTACTTTAAGGAGGATGAAAATAAATTTTGACTTAAAACATTTTCAAATTTATTCGTATTTTGTCAAAACCGTTATTGTTACACTTTTTTTTTTTAGTCAAAAAATATTTAGTTTTCATTAAAATATTACAAATGGACTTATAAGAGGCTTTGGTTTGAGAAGTAAACACAAGTCTTAGAAGAATTTGATTTGCAAATTACACTTAATAGGGTTTTTTAACCAAAACAATGATCTATTTAAGGTTAATAATTGTGGATGTATGTGCCGAGTAGGCATGTAATGATAGTTAGTATTGAGGCAGTTGTTCACCAAATCTCCCAATCCAACAGGCAAAACTTTCCCAACATATGACCCCAGGACAGGAGATGTGATTGCTCATGTAGCTGAAGGTGATGCTGAAGATATAAATCGAGCAGTTTCTGCTGCTCGAAAAGCGTTTGATGAAGGACCCTGGCCAAAGATGACTGCTTATGTAACTTCATACTTTTTACTTCCTTTGTCATATATATTAAAATGTCTTCAACCCCCTTGAAATTTGGCTATTGTATTCCAGGAAAGATCAAGGGTATTATTCCGATTTGCTGATCTTATTGACCAACATACCGAAGAACTTGCAACACTTGAGACTTGGGATAACGGAAAGCCATACGAACAAGCTGCTAAGATTGAACTACCCATGATCTCACGTCTTATTCGGTACTATGCTGGTCAGTAAAACTACTGAAAATGCACTTAGCAATTTTCCATCTCAAGTATAATTGACTAGTATCTTGTCTGCTTTTTATGCAATGTTTGACACACTGTAGTCTATGGGTTATATAGGTTGGGCGGACAAGATTCATGGTCTTACAGTTCCAGCTGATAGTCCACACCTTGTGCAAACCATACATGAACCAATTGGTGTTGCTGGTCAAATTATTCCGTGGAATTTTCCTCTTCTAATGTTTGCTTGGAAGGTTGGACCTGCCTTGGCATGTGGTAATACTGTCGTTATTAAGACAGCTGAGCAGACACCATTGTCTGCACTTTATGCTGCCAAGCTACTTCACGAGGTAGATTTTTTCCTATTCACCTTGAGGTTTTTGGTACCTCATAATTTTCTTTTATATTTCATCCATGGCACAACCTTGAGGTGTCTGCAAATGTTGTTATTATATAATTAAGGATGTAAACACAGTTTCTTTATAACGTGATTCTCACTTGGAAACATTTTAACAGGCTGGACTTCCTCCAGGTGTTCTCAATGTGGTTTCAGGGTTTGGTCCAACTGCTGGTGCTGCTCTTGCTACTCATATGCAAGTAGACAAGGTACCTTACATCCCTGTTCTGCATGTAACTTTAAAGATCTTGGCAGACATAGCTTAGTCAAAATAAGAAAATTATTTGAACTGGTGTGCTAAAATTTCTATATATTCTGTCAGATTCAGTTAAACGCAATACAAGTAGTCAACGAAATATATATTTCATTACATCACTCTTATAGTGAACCTAAGAGATCAATGCTAACCATTTACAGCTTGCTTTCACTGGATCAACCGAAACGGGAAAAATTGTCCTTGAGTTGGCCGCAAAAAGCAACCTTAAGCCCGTAACATTGGAGCTCGGAGGAAAATCGCCTTTTATTGTATGCAAGGATGCTGATGTCGACAAGGCGGTTGAGCTTGCCCACTTTGCTTTGTTCTTCAATCAGGTAATTGTCCGAGAAAATGTGCCAAAGTCAGTTTCAAAACTGGGTTCCTTTTTATTGACTATAGTTCTAAACCATTTTGTAGGGACAATGTTGCTGTGCTGGCTCTCGTACATACGTACATGAGAGTGTGTATGATGAATTTTTAGAGAAGGCAAAGGCACGTGCATTGAAACGTAGTGTTGGCGATCCATTTGTAGCAGGCATCGAACAAGGTCCTCAGGTAAATCAACCAACATATAGAGCCTTCAATTTGTGACCTCATCCAAGGTAATTGTTTCTGCATGTAATCAGTCATTGTATAGAACAATGCTGAATCATATTCAAGCACCCCCAATCTTCCATGGTAGCTAGTTATACTGATATACCGACCCATACTTGAACCAGATTGATTCAGAACAGTTTGAAAAGATCATGAGGTACATAAGATCAGGTGTTGAAAGTGGAGCAACTCTAGAAACCGGAGGGGAGAGGATAGGGGACAAGGGCTTCTATATTCAACCCACAGTTTTCTCCAACGTAAAGGTATTATTACATTAACAACTTGAATGGAAAAAACATGATAATGTAGATAAACTGCTCATTAATAGAACTCTTTATTTGATGTTATTAGGAGGACATGTTGATTGCAAAGGATGAGATATTTGGTCCAGTTCAGTCTATCCTGAAATTCAAGTGAGCAAATCATCAGCCTTGGCTTAGAATGGTGTATATGTTAATAGTAAGGGAATTGGAGGGTGATGGTAATAACACATTCCTAACTGCAGGGACATCAACGAGGTTATTCGGAGGGCAAATACGACGTCATATGGACTGGCAGCGGGTGTGTTTACGCAGGACATAGACACAGCAAACACCTTGACACGAGCACTGAAAGTGGGAACAGTGTGGATAAACTGCTATGATGTGTTTGATGCAGCGATCCCATTTGGTGGGTACAAGATGAGTGGACAAGGCAGAGAAAAGGGTATTCACTGTCTCAGCAATTACTTGCAAGTGAAGGCCGTTGTCACTCCCTTGAAGGACCCTGCATGGATTTAAAATTCCTTCAAGCTATCTTTTACAATGCTACATCTGTTTCGTTGATTAGTGAATATTGCAGGAATAAGGATGATTGAGGAATTGTTAGTTTATCATAGATTTATGGAATGGAGTGGTGAAATGTTGATTGTGACGGAAAAAAAACTATAATTCTTGTCAGCTTGTCCAGTCGTCAACCCAAGGCTTCGAATTAGGCTTCTTTATTTTTTTATGCAATTTTCGTTCCCCCTTTCAAACACAATATTCCCATAGAAAACCATATGCAGCTTTAACAGGGAATAGTCATGTTTCCACACAAATCAATCCGGAGAAACTTGGTGTTCTTAGCTCACTCCAGCAAACCACGATCTTTCCAAACCATTCTTACATACTTTTAAAGAGACTTAACCGTATTCAGGAAATCGATCCCTTGGATTGACTATATGCAGAAAGTATTGACTACGATAATACTCCGCTAGCAACATGCAAATGGTTCATTAAGCAATCAAGTCGCCTAAATCCTAAGCAGCTTCTATCTCATGGTTTGCATAATTGCATCCAACTACACATGTTAAGTTTCTTTGATCCTTGTCATGCCCCTACCAAAGAGTAGGAACAATTTATCAATTTTAATAGTAGGTGCTTTGACACATGACAAGGCATATAAAAGAATGAAGGCGGGAGATACCTGGATTTCCGAACACTAAATTTTGCTGCATTTTCTGTATGATAAGGTTGAAAGAACTCCTCCTCTCTTTTAACATCTAGAATCCTTGAAAACCATCGCTTCTCCTTCTCCTATCTCCTTCTCCACCTAATAATTTCCATTATCAAATAAACCAAAAGGTTCAATTGTATTTCTAGTAAAATTTAAGATTTAATCCTTTTACTTTATAATTAAAAATATTTATTTTAATCATCTGGGTCATTAGTAATTTTATTCAAGCACAGAGGTAAAACCCTCTTAATAAAGATGATTTTAAATTTTGATCTTGATTCAAATGCTTATAAAAGAAATCTGTATCATCTCTATCAACCATTTTATAGTAAAAAATTTATTATTATATTGATAAAAATATTATAAAAATTTTACTTAAAAAAACATTTGGGAGAGAAATGAATTAAAAAATTTATGTAATGATTTGAAAACCCTTAATATTAAAACTTGGCTATTTGAAATTATTTGAAGTATTTAAAACAACCTATTTTGATAAATAATGGTATTTACATCTTATTTTAGTATTTAATTTTTTAAAATGTAATATTGAGGTAAAAAAGCTCATATTATTCAACTAACCCAAATTTTCTTCACCTACACAATTCAAAAACCAAACGATTTTTTTTTTCTAAATAAAGGGAAAATTTGTAACACAACGAAAACCCGTTGTCGACCTAAAGCCATTGTTCAGCTACCTTCACCTCATCTGTTAAAAAATGCCAAAGAAATTCATGACTAGCTTCTATTTAATAATGGGCTCTTTCCTAGAGACTTTCGTTGTGGAGTAATTGTACAAAAATTTAAAATCTCAAATTTATTTAAATGATGTTACATACTACAGAAGTTGTATATTTAGTGTATCAACTTTTAATTAATTATTTATTTGAATTTAGATTTTTATTTACATCAAAGTATACAAGTCACGCATATATAGTCCATCTATTCAGAATTAAAGTATAACACACTATGAATGTCACAAATGAATAAATCCACAAACGAATTTAGGATCTATTCTACTTGGGTCATGTGTAAATTGTCAATCTAGTCAGTTATATCTATGTCACTTATCTTCGAGGAGTCATCCACTTTGATGCTCAATATAAAACATCTCTCCAATTGAACTTGATAGACGATATATTAGTCTTTCAATCGATTTGCGCATTTTCGATTAGATTAAAGACATGTTTAAGTTCATTTACTAATATAAGTCATTTTTCTATATTATGATCCAACTGTTAACTTTTTTCACGATGGTAAGGGAGTCCCCTTCTATTGCCACCTCTTTACTCCTCAGATTTAGGCCCATCTACACTACCTATATGCATGCGAGCACCTCTGCTGCGAAAGCGGATTCAATATGTCTATTGATAATGGTTCTCGATTCTACCACATTCCTTTCGGTCATTCGACTCACAATTCTAGAACAGGACATCTTCATGTGTTTCTCATAAGTGGCATCAATATTTATTTTAACCCGGGGTGGTATCAACGAACTCCATTTTTCCAACATGGCAGGTCTATGCTACAGTCTATCATTTACTGGGAAATTAATTGAGATGTTTATTTTGGGAAATAGAAAAATAAATATCAAGTTAGGTGAATTATAAAGTATTAAGTTAGAAGTCTAAAAAATACTTTTAATTGGATATGATATGAGAGAGGCCCAAACACCCCTCATATTAAAAGAGAGTGACGATAAACCCTAGTATTATTAACTAAGGTTGTCACCTCCTATACTTCTAGTTAGGCTAGGAATTCATTTTTCTATTTGAAATAAACTTCTACAATTCAACAAGAGTTTTACTTCTTCTCCCTATAAATAGATGGCACCAATAGGGCAAAATACGTAATTTTAAGATATTGCTATTCTACCTGAAAATAGTGAGAGTTTATTCTCTAAGAATTAAATATATTTTTATAAATAACAATTTGGTTGGTTTCTATTGAGAAGAAAATTTTGTTTTCAAACTAAAAGGAAAGAAAACTATTTCTGGTTTTGTGATTTATTCAAATCATTCAAGCCCACACTCAAAGCAGTTTGTGTTACGAGAATAATGGAGAAGGTCGTTCGGTTGAAAGCTAGGAACGAGAAGGATCCATCTAGCCTATGTACGATTTTGGTAAATGGTTTTTGCTATAAATATAACAAATTGGCTCAATTTTCAAAATTTTTATTTTTTAATGAGCAAGAAAATTATTTTCAGACCGAATTTTTTCCAACATTTCGTAGAGGTTGAAAAGTGAAAATTTGTGATTGTAGTTCTACATCTACATTATGAGCGTACTACTAGGAACAAAATTATCCATTCGGATCAGTTGAAGGTTTGGACTTTGTCTACTTAGATATAGGAAGGTATGTCAAACTCTTTTTTATCCTAGATTTGTTATCTCGCATATGAATTCATGGTATAGGATAGTCAGATTTTTATTTTCTATTACGTTTGATGCTCCGACATCCTAACAAACAGTAGACATGCACAACTATTAGGCTTTGAGCATCGAAGGCAATTTGATGAGTAGCCTATGTGCCAATGACTAAGAGTCTGGTTGCTACCTAAAAAAGGGTTTAATTATTGCATTAGGTAGACAACAAAGTTTACATGGTTTTGTAGATGATTGCATGACACATGCAACAAAGTTTGGGAAAATGACTAGGACGATCACATTATTCGCAACGGAGAGAGTTTAAGTGAAAGATTGTTGCTCAAAATTTCTTTTGGGAAACCATGGCTAATTGCTTTCATAGGTATTTGTAATTCTGCTTGAGATCATTACCCCATCAAGATGGAATTGTGATTTCCCTATGTCTGATAGGAGTTAATGTTAGCTTGTAGGCTTCTTCATGTTTTAAGAAAAGTTCATGATCAATTAACTTTTCATAAAGTGCTCGTATGTGAAAATTGTTGGATCTGGTGCCTTGAGTGTAGTATATTCGTTTGTAAAGTTGTAATTTTTCAAACAAATTGGTTAAAAAAAATTCATTGATTACATTAATATACTCTGTATAATTTTCCTCGTATGGTTTTTGCATGCAAAGCAAAATAGAATCAAATGTTACTCATTGGTTGTCTAATGTTTAACTAATACTAAGTGATATTACATGATCGAATCATAATACAAAAAAAATACAACTTATATTAGTAGACGAACCTAAACATGTCCTTAGTCTAATAAAAAATGAGCAATTCGATTGAAAGACTAATATGTCATCTATCAAGTCCAATTTGAGAGATGTTTTGTCTTGGGCATCAGAGTGGATGACTCCTAAAAGATAGAGTTATAGATGTGATTGACTGGACTGACAGTACATCGGACAAGACCCAAGAAGAATAAGTTCTGAATTTGTTTATGAATTTATTCACTTGTGACATTCATTGTGTGACATACCTAAATCCTAAGTGGATGAAGGACTATGTATGTGTTACTTGTATACTTTGATGTAAGTAAAAGCTTGATTTCAAATAGATGCATTGGCATTGATTTCAAAGCTTGATGTAAAGAACCGAAAATTGGTGCATTGAGTATACGACTTCTGTAATATGTAGCATCATTCACAACAATGGAATTCATAGCCCGAGACATGGGTAAATGATAGCCTCTCATTGGCATTATATGATTAATAAAAAGTAAACATGGTTTTTTTTTTGATGAATAACTTGATTACTATTTAATAGTAATTGAATTTTCATGAAGGTAGAAGTAATGATTACCATGAGATAAAATAGGATCATATTGAGAGAACGAATATTATCTCAAAGAGATTAAGGATATCCTATGATAGTAACACACTTATGACAATGTCGTTGGACGAAACTGATCGAGTTGCTTTCGTAATGGTATGTCGTTGGAGAGAGCTTAGTCACGATACTATAGTGGAATGACTTCATGAATAAATGAATTTATAATTAATAAAAATTGAAACTTAATTATAAATTATTTGAGCCTCAATTACATATGTCTAATTGCTCCATTCGTTAGCTTGTTGAAATCAAAATGAATTGTATGTAGAATCAAATGAATAAAAATGGTGAAAATGAAGCAATGAGAAACATTTTAAAAGGATTATGGTTTTCTCCAAAATGAAAATGGAAATAGAGAAATAGAATCATTTGGAAATGAATGTGGTTTTCTCCAAAATGAAAATGAAAAATGAAAATGACTTGAAAAATGAATTTATGTTTTTCAAATTAAATGAAGCTCGAAAATGGAAATAAATCATTTGGTCAAGTGAACCATTGAATACAGAAAAATAAATATATTTTCTCATAGATTCTTTTACCGTAAAGTCTTCATGATTTTGACATAATTAGAATCAGGTTGAGAAAATTATTTAATTGGAAATATATTGAGATGTTTATTTTGGGAAATAGAAAAATAAATATTGGGTTGGATCAAATTATAAAATATTGGGTTAAAATCCCGAAAAGTACTTGTAATTGGACCCGATATGGGAGAGGCCCAAAAGCCTCTTATGTTAAAAGGGGTGGACAACAAACCCTAGTAATATTAACCAGGATTGCCGCCACCTATACTTCTAGTTAGACTAGGAGTTTGTTTTTCTAGTTGAAATAAACTTTTACAATTTAACAATGGTTCAACCTTTTCTCCCGATAAATAGATGGCACCGATAGGGATTTTTACACAATTTTAAGATATTGTTACTCTGCCCGAAAATAGAGAAAAATATTCTCAACTATTGAATCTATTTTTTTGGAATAACAAATTCTGCCAGTTTCTATTTAAGAAGAGATTTTTGTTTTCACACTAAAGAAAATAAAACTAATTCTAGTTCTGTGTTTTGATTCGAATCGTTTGAGCCCACACTTGAAGCAATTTATGGTACGAGAATAGCGAAGAAGATCGTTTGGTTGAAAGCTGGGAACAATAAGGACCCACCTATCTGAAAACACAAGTGCGAATTTGGTCTAGGGTTTCTTGCTATAAATATTACAAATTGGGTCAATTTTCAAAATTTTATTTTTCTCAGTGCAAGAAAACCATTTTCGAACCGGATTTTTTTCAACAAAAAGTGTGTTGCAAGAGTGAATGGTAACAAAAATCTCATAGAACTCAAGGCCAAGACCACATAAGATCTTTACTTTGAGTTCATCATTGCTGATAAGGGCATTTGTAGTGGCAAGTTCATTTGGCAAGGAGCAAAAATCTCAAAGGTAGTCAACAACAAATTGAGCATCTTTTTAAATTGGAGCTATTGATCGTGAAGATTGAAAAGTCTAGTTTGTGATTTATTAGCAAACATAGTGTTAATGTTATCCAAGCTTGGTTAACAAACAAGGCAATAACAACCATAAAAGCAAGGGTTGGTTCAATTAATGTTAAGAGAGTATTCTAGATGAGCTGGTCTTGCGGAACTAAGTTTGATAATTTGGATTAGGTACATTTCGGTTATTATATATTATGGGTTTGGATAAGGAAAAGGAAGAGCCATCAAGATGACTACATAAATTGTGATTGTTCATAAACATAGTGATGGGCTTGAAACTAACTAATATTTCGACAAAGGCAAGCGCACCTATCGAACAGTAGTATAGCTTTGATGAGTTTGGAATATCGTATCCTCAAGGACTAAAATTACTAGTAATAACTATATTTTTATTATTTAGCCTAATAATTAAGGGGATTTATTTTAATCTAAAATTTAACTAATTAACTAATGAACACGACAGAAAGTGAAGAAAGTAATCGATTAAACCAATGATACAGACAATACCCAAGGAAGAATCCACCTAGACTTCACTTATTATTTTAACTATGAATTAAACGATTTATTCACTTGCCTTGATCCGTAGAAATCCCTAAATTATGTTAATATCTCTTTCGAGACTAAGAACAACTGACTCTAAGTTGATTAATTGAAATCTTTTCATAATTAAAACCCCTATCGTCGCATTAACTCGATCTATGGATTCCTTTATTAGATTTGACTCTAATCCGACAGATTTATGTCATCCTATTTCTAGGGTTGCAATCAACTCCACTTAATTACGTGAGATCTACTCTTAAATAGGGACTTTTGCTCCACTGAATAAGCACAACAATCTTGACTTAATATCCTGAAAATATTAAAGCAAGGGTTAAGAACACATAATTAAGAACAAGAACAAATATTTATCGTGTAATTTAGATAATTAAATAATAAGATTCATCATAGGTTTCATCCTCCCTAGGTATTTAGGGAATTTAGTTCATTACGTAAAAGGAAGACATCTCAGAATAAAGAAAACAACAAGACATAAAGAACCCAAAAACTTCTAAAGAACTTGATTGAGATCTTCAATCTTGGAGTGGATCTGCTTCTAAGATGAATCCGATGGCTTCCTTCGAGTAATTTCTTCGTTCTACTCTGCATGCTCCCTTTTGTTCTCTTCTAGTGTGTATTTATAGACTTTAGAAGGCTCAGAAACCCTAAAAATTGGGTTTTTCCACGTAATGGGAAGTAAGGTGCGAAATTCACATGGGCTGGCACATGGGCGTGTGGCCAGCCCGTGTCGCTCACATGGGCGTGTGCCCAACCTGTGTAGATCCTGAAAACTCTGATTTTGGCCCCCTTTTCACTCATTTTGCTCCCAAATACTCTCCTAAGTATAGAAACATGAATTTAAGGGATTAGGAGCATCAAATTCACTAATTTTCATCATAAATCATCCAAAAATATGCCAAGCATGGAATTAAAATATGTTACATTTATGGTTTATCACATAGAAATTCCATCTTTCTATGTTTTAAAGGTTTAGGAGACGATAATTTTAATGTGTAATTGTATGGTAAAATTGAATTGCACGTTAGTGGTGCAAGTGGTGTTGTCAATATTAAGTACAATGCTTAAAACAACCATTGAAAATGCATGGAGAAGAAAGGGGTATAAAACGTTAGAATCTGACTCGTAGGAGTTTTTAGACTTTGGTTACCATATGTGGTTACCATATGATAATATAAAACACACAATGGAATGAATGAAAAATAATGTTTATTGACAAATCTAAGTGAGTATTTGTAGCTGAAAAAGCATTTGATTTGCACTTGAAAAATAGTTTCATTCCAACTGCTGTTGAAATAGAAGACAACAGAAAAGTTAAATGCAAAGTAACGAAATGAGCAAAGTAATGAGAGATAACATGCAATGTTTGTTAACGTAGTTCAGACACAACAGTCCTACATCTGTGAAGCCTATGATTTGATTCAACAATTCATCCGGTACAACTATTGACTAAAGCCTAAACTGCCCTTTACACACACGAATATTTGTATCCCCAAAGTTGAACCCAAATCATTACAAATCACTCTCTCAAATACCTCACAATGCAACCAATAAAACTCTCTAAGAAATGCCTAAAAGAGTGTCACAAAATAACCATAAGAAAACAATAAAGTTTTCGACAAAGACACTCAAAAACTACTCTCTAAGTGACAACATTATAGGATGATATAAGAGTCCATCCAACAGAGTTTTGATAAGCTTTAAACTCCTATTTAAAAGATGAAATTGTCTCATTAATTATCCTGAGTATTTATCAAATAAAAGTATTTATAAATCAGTCTTTCAACTGCTCCAAAACTCTCTCAAAAGATAATAATAAGGATAAACATTGTCTTCATTTTAAACTTTTCAATATGACCAATTAAAGAGCTGAAGAGTCCTAGCCAAAAACCAATTGTTGTTTTGTCAAACATGCCACTCCTTAGTAGGCCAAAAAAAAGCCAAACACCCATGGGCCCAGAATAGCCAACGACCTAAGTAGAAAATTCAATTCTCGTTCTAACATAACATGGAACGAGTAGGTTCAAACTCCCCCTAACAATCCCCCTTGGGATTTTTGACAACACCCTGCAGCAAATGGTTAGCCCACAATCCAAACAAGTCATATAGCAAATGAGTTAGAATATATCTCCCCCTAAGAGGTAGAATCATACTTGATCCCATAATCAATTACGTATGCACCAATGTCAAAAACAAATAGCAACATCTCAGCATCATCTTTTTAAAAAATCAGTATCATCTCTCCCTTTGACAAAGTAAAATGTAGCAACCATAACCAAAAACAAAATATTTCATTTGTTGCCACCATTTTCTCCCATTTTTGACAAATATGTTAAAAGTCCAACCATAAGAAATCAACTATAAGTGAAATCAAAGTAAACAGAATCACCAAATTAGCATCATTACTTCTCTTCACTCTATTCATCCTCTATCAGCTTCCATCAAGTTGTTTAAAGGGGATGGGATCAAATGATACCTTATCAACAAGAAAAGTTATGGCTTGTGGAACAACAATAGTCTTTTCCAAGAAACCTAGATGACATTTCTACAATCCTCAATAAATCTTTAACATGGTTATTGTGAGTTGACTTCCTGTTTCACACGAAAAAAAATTAAATGTTAATCTTCATTACTCAAATGTGTTCGATCCTTCCTTACCCAAATAAACTTTTTCTGTGGTCTTTTTGTTCCATTCATTGTTTTAACAAGTTGTGCAACATATTTGAACTTCTTCCAATCCCTCATTATTTTAAAACAATGGGGGTCTGATATGGTTAGCTTTCCCATAGTAAATAAATAAGGGTTTTCCTTTCATCACGTTACCTTTGTGTTGCCATCTAGTTATTGTTATATTAAATGTTGCAACCTGCTTTGCATTTCTCCTTTGATCATCCTTCAACTTGTAACAATGAGATCTAATATGTACACTTTCCATAATGATAACAAATATGATTTTGATTCTTCCTTTTGTCTATCTCAAAAGAAGAAGAACTCATTTTTTTTAATTTTAATAGAACTTTTAGGAGTTTTAAATTCTTTACCTTAATCTATGTTGCCAAGTCCATTATGGCATGGTTCAAATCTTTAAGTAGCTAACATCTTATCCAACTTTGCACTTTGTCCCTTAAACTTCTTAAGAGTCATTTTGGATTTGTCTGGCTCCTTGTTGATAATTTGATGTTTTTTAAAAACTTTTTCAAAATCTTCTTTTTCACTTTTAAGAATACATACTTCCCCATGTATATTTTCGTTGATTTCGCAAATCAATTCCATCTTCTTTAGTAATTGAAAATATACATGTTCAATGGAGCTTATATCATCATCGTCTTCTTCATTATCATCAACTTTGATAGTACACGCCACATTGTGACTTACCTTTTCCTCTAAATTTGACACTTCATCATTAGTCCCTTTACCACACTAAGTGGTGACCAAAGTTTTCCATTTTCTCTTAGTGTTTGCACATTCTAACTGAATATGGCCAAACCTTTTGCACTCAAAACACCAAATAGTCTTATTTTTTTCTGTTAATTCTCCCTCTTCATCTGAGTCTTTATTGTCCCATTAAAACATGATTTATTTCCCTTCTTAGAATAACTTTTCATGCTCTTTGTGAGTAAGGTTAATTTCTTTTTAATCTCATAAATAGTTTCCCCAGTCCACTTTCCTATTTGAACAGCAGATTGAATATTGAAGGCAATGTCCTTTTCAGGTGTCAATTTATTATGATTTCCTTCTTCTAGATTTAGCTCAAAGGTTTGGAGTGAGCCTATTAACTCATCCAACTTGAGAGTGGTAATATCTTGCCTCATCTATTGCTATGACTTTAATGGCGAACTGTTCTAGTAAAGACCTCAACACTTTGCGAACCAATTTATTGTAACATCCTGAAAATGGGCCTATGCATTTTTTGATTTAATTATACGAAATGGCATGTTTTATGTGTTATGAATGTATGGTGAACATTTTTTGGAAACTTGGAAATGTTAAGTTTAAAAGAGAAAAGTGAACATTTTTGGAAACTTGGAAATGTAAGAAATGATTTAGAAATGTTAAGTTTCAAAAAGAGGAAAGTGAACATTTTGGAAACTTGGAAATGTAAGGAAATGTCCCGGAAATGTAAGGAAATGTCTTGTCCCGGAAATGTAAGGAAATGTCTTGTCCTGGAAATGTAAGGAAATGTCCTGGAAATGTAAGGAAATGTTTTGTCTTGGAAATGTAGGGAAATGTCCTGGAAATGTAAGGAAATGTCATGGAAATGTAAGGAAATGTCTTGTCTTGGAAATGTAGGGAAATGTCCTGGAAATGTAAGGAAATGCTTTAGAAATGTTAAGTTAAAAGAAGGGAACTAAGGCAAGGTGGTCTTAAGAAAATTTATGGAGGAAATATGACATGAAATTGGCTTGAAAAAGCGGCTGGAGATGCCTCTCGAAATGACGCCACATATGTGGGTATTGGGCCAAGGTTCGAGTGCAGGGGAGCAAAATAAAAGTTTTATTTTGCAACAAAGATTAGCGACAAGGACAGACAAGGCTATAATTTAGGAGCTTTTATTCTTTTATTTTTAAGAGATAAATGGTGGATAAATAAGGGATAAATAATGGATTTATTTTAAGAGATAATTGATGGATTATTGGTAATTTAAATAAAGAGATAAAGAGGAAAATAAGGGAGGAGTGATGGCCAAGTAAGGGACTCTAAGCTTAGTAATTTCGGCTAAGCTAGAAGAAGGGATAGCCGAATATCATTCATACTTTTTGCCTCTCTTTCAAGCACTCTTTTCTCTCCAAGCTATCATCTTCTTCTTCTTTTCTTTTTATCTGTTCTAGCCGAACTACCCATTCCCCTATTTTCACCATTACCGTTACCCTTAATACTCCATACCCTTTTCTTTTGTGACCCTTGTGGAAGCCGAATCCATAACCCTTATTACTCCTTTCAAGAGCCGAATATATAGGGTACTTCTAGTCGAATTTTCATCAAGTTCAAAGCTGAATATCTCAGTGGAGATTGACATAGCTGCTGTCGAATTCTTCAGTAAGGGTAAGATCTCATACAGTTTCATCCTTTTAAGATTTGTCGAAATCTAGGACTAACCCTATTAATACCTTGTTGCTGAAACTTTGAAGAGATCTTTCGGGATTTACTAAGTGTCGACTACAAGGAAGGAGAAATTCTTTTCCCGAAGGTACACCATAGGTCGCGTGTTCCCTAGTTATTCGGTGAGTTTCGGGATTTAAAATCCACAAGGTAAGTATCTATAGCATTCGCCAAGGCCATGTTGAGTAAATAGATGTGTTTCATTAATATTTAAAAGTCAAACTAATCTATTCAAGTAATCTAGTGATTGTCGATTTCAAGAAAGAAGGATACAAAGTTTAGGCATTTGATTAGACATCAATCGGCGACAAGGTAAGGATTTAAGTGTACTAATCCTACTAGGATTTGGATTTATGGCGAATGGCTCTTTACTAAGTATTAAATGATTGATTAAATGTAGAGATTTAAGATCTAAGGCATTAGATCAAGCTTTTCGGATTTCAATGAATTTGTTAAGCGAATCGGTGTGTACCCCACACTACTTTTTAATAAGATTTATGGCAATAATTAATATGTGTATGTTTATAAGAATGTGAATATAGCTAAAGTACCATGCTATGGTACAAAGTACTCAGGTACGTTTCCTACTCCTACTAGGATTATGTTAAATATCATTACGACACATATATGACATTATAAGAATGTGAAATAAGAATTTGGCATGTTAATGCATGATATGTATGATATGGGGCATATGGGTTATATGAAAAGGGAAGTGAATGTGGTGACCTAAGACCACGATATCCGAATGTGGTGACCTAAGACCACGATTCATGAATGTGGTGACCTAAGACCACGATATCTCGAATGTGGTGACCTAAGACCACGATATCTAAATGTGGTGACCTAAGACCACGAATTTTATAAGGCGATGAGCACGTCGATTCAATGACGCCTTTGATGGTGTGTAGCGGATGGAGGGTTGACTTAGTAGTCCCACGGTGTGCGAGGTTGGTACAGGGGACGTGTAGCGTAATGGCATATAGGTTTGGGTTCGGGTTGCATCATTTTAATGATATAAGAATATGTATGCTTTGAAATGTCGAATTTGTTATGACTTAGTGTTGTGGTTACACATTGAGTCTGTTGACTCACCCCGTTGTGAGAACCTTTTTCAGGTGACGATCAGTAATGGATCGGGTCGACAGGAGCTTAAAGATGGCCATGCACAGCAAGGAATTTATTCAATTTGGATTTTTATTTTACTAAGTACTTTGAATTTATTTTTTGGGAATTATTTGATGTAATAAGGCCATAATAGAATTACTTTACTTTGCTTTTATTTATTAAGCTTACAAACTTTTATTTATTAAAAGATTAAGTAAACTTATTTTAAAACAAAGCCTAAACGTTTTGTCACCTAAAGTAAATGATTTTAATAATGAAATAAACTTGTTTTCAACTCAAGCCCAACCCAAAATAATCTTTCTTTCAAACACACAAGTTTTTCCTAAGTAACAAAAGAATTTGAAAGCAGTTTACAGGAGAACATACCAGATCCGGTCAAGGCTCGTGGCTCTGGGTTTAGGGTGTTTCAATTTGGTATCGAGCCAGTTTAAACTCTCGGCCTTGGGTTTAAGGACCAAAACGTTTTCAAAGTTAAGCCCAAAAAGAATTTTTGTGAATTAAGCGAGTTTTTACGGCATGGCCCACTAAGTCTCGACCAAGTCCACCGGTAAGTACTCCTAACCTCTTTGTGATTTGTATGTAGGGATATATAGGACGAGACTAGTGGATTAGGAATTAAACCCTAGGACTAGTTTACCCCAACAAATACATAAAACTCTAAGGCACAATTAAACAAAGGCGTGTCTAAGTCACCGAGTTAGGGTGTGACAACCATTGTGCGCATGTCTAGGATTGGTTTTGGTGGGAGCTTGGTATTTAAGTAGTCGCGTGACTCACCTCCTCTCCACTCAAATCCTACAGTGCGTAGTAACCGTTCACCCTAACTAAGAGGACTTAATCATAATTTAAACCAATGATTAAAACCCGAAAGGACTAACCATATTTTTATAAAACCTTAGTTTTAAAATCCTTAAATTAACCCTTCGATTTGCAACAAAATCTATTTTGAAAATTTCTCAAAAAAAATTTTCGGTTTGCCAAAATTACTAAAATACCCACATTCGTAAAATTACAAAATGCCCTTAGTTTCTAAAATTACCATATTACCTCGATTTTAGTAAAATTTCTCTATTTTGCAAAAGTGTCCAAAAACTCTATTTTACGAAAAAATTCAAGGTACTTTGATTTGGGAAAATTACTAAAATGCCCCTGTGTTGTAAATTAATAAAATACCCTTAGTTTTTAAGATTTTCAAAAATACCCTCGACTTTTGCTAAAATGTTTCTACTTTACAAAAATACCAAAAATTTTTGTTTTACAAATATCAAGATATCCTAATTTGGAGAATTTACGGAAATACCCTAACTTTCAAAATTATCGAAATAACCCGATTTCAAATTTCAGAATAATCATTGATTTGGAAAACAAATTTTCAAGATAACCTCGAGTTTTGTAAATTTTGAAATACTTTTGATTTATAAAGATTATCTTCGAAGTGACCCCGATTTATTACCAAAATACCTTATAGGAAAAATGACGAAATTACCCCTGGGGGGGATGATTAGGAATGCCCAAAGTAGTGAAGTGAATGTCGTGAATGAATGTGTCTCTTTCAAGATGGATGAATGTGAATGTGAATGTGAATCTCTGAATTAGAATAGTGAACTTGAACTGAGACTTTGTTTGATCGAAAGAGCCACTATTAAACTCCTTTTCATAAAACTGTTCGCGGTTAAACAATGGAACAAAGTACTAATGCATAAAACTCTTTAATCAGATTAAATTGCGACATTAGAAATGAGTTCTCGGAACGTGAACTTAAAAAAAATTGTGCCTAGGAAGTATGATGGCTCTATTAAGATCGAGTCTGTGACATAAGCGCGAAGTGGTGAGTTAAGATGATCGATTATTCGATAGTAAGTAATTCGAGGACGAAATTATTTTTAAGGGGGTAGAAATGTAACATCCTGAAAATGGGCCTATGCATTTTTTGATTTAATTATACGAAATGGCATGTTTTATGTGTTATGAATGTATGGTGAACATTTTTGGAAACTTGGAAATGTTAAGTTTAAAAGAGGAAAGTGAACATTTTTGGAAACTTGGAAATGTAAGAAATGATTTAGAAATGTTAAGTTTCAAAAAGAGGAAAGTGAACATTTTGGAAACTTGGAAATGTAAGGAAATGTCCCGAAAATGTAAGGAAATGTCTTGTCCCGAAAATGTAAGGAAATGTCTTGTCCTGGAAATGTAAGGAAATGTCCTGGAAATGTAAGGAAATGTTTTGTCTTGGAAATGTAGGGAAATGTCCTGAAAATGTAAGGAAATGTCCTAGAAATGTAAGGAAATGTCTTGTCTTGGAAATGTAGGGAAATGTCCTGGAAATGTAAAGAAATGCTTTAGAAATGTTAAGTTAAAAGAAGGGAACTAAGGCAAGGTGGTCTTAAGAAAATTTATGGAGGAAATATGACATGAAATTGAGCTTGGAAAAGTGGCCTGGAGATGCCTCTGGAAATGATGCCACATCTGGGGTATTGGGCCAAGGTTCGAATTGCAGGGGAGCAAAATAAAGTTTTATTTTGCAAGAAAGATTAGCAAACAAGGGACGGCACAAGGCTATAATTTAGGAGCTTTTATTCTTTTATTTTTAAGAGATAAATGATGGATAAATAAGGGATAAATAATGGATTTATTTTAAGAGATAATTGATGGATTATTGGTAATTTAAATAAAGAGATAAAGAGGAAAATAAGGGAGGAGTGATGGCCAAGTAAGGGACTCTAAGCTTAGTAATTTAATTTGAGCTAGAAGAAGGATAGTCGAATATCATTCATACTTTTGCCTCTCTTTCAAGCACTCTTTTCACTCCAAGCTATCATCATCTTCTTCTTTTCTTTTTATCCGTTTCTAGTAGAACTTCCCATTCCCTATTTTCACCATTGCCGTTACCCTTAATACTCCATACCCTTTTCTTTTGTGACCCTTGTGGAAGCCGAATCCATAACCCTTATTACTCCTTTCAAGAGCGAATATATAAGGTACTTCTAGTGAATTTTCATCAAGTTCAAAGTCGAATATCTCAGTGGAGATTGGCATAGGCTATTGTCAATTCTTGATGAGGTAAGATCTCATATAGTTTCATCCTTTTAAGATTTGTCGAAATCTAGGACTAACCCCATTAATATCTTGTTGCCGAAACTTTGAAGAGATCTTTCGGGATTTACTAAGTGTCGACTACAAGGAAGGAGAAATTCTTTTCCCGAAGGTACACCATAGGCAGCGTGTTCCCTAGTTATTCGGTGAGTTTTGGATTTAAAATCCACAAGGTAAGTATCTATAGCATTCGCCAAGGCCATGTTGAGTAAATAGATGTGTTTCATTAATATTTAAAAGCCGAAACTAATCTATTCAAGTAATCTAGTGATTGTCGATTTCAAGAAAGACGGATACAAAGTTTTCGGCATTTGATTAGACATCAATCGGCAGCAAGGTAAGGATTTAAGTGTACTAATCCTACTAGGATTTGGATTTATGGCCGAATGGCTCTTTACTAAGTATTAAATGATTGATTAAATGTAGAGATTTAAGATCTAAGGCATTAGATCAAGCTTTTCGGGATTTCAGCGAATTTGTTAAGCGAATCAGGTGTGTACCCCACATTACTTTTTAATAAGATTTATGACAATAATTAACATGTGCATGTTTATAAGAATGTGAATATGGCTAAAGTACCATGCTATGGTACAAAGTACTCAGGTACGTTTCCTACTCCTACTAGGATTATGTTAAATATCTGTTACGACACACATATGACATTATAAGAATGTGAAATAAGAATTTGGCATGTTAATGCATGATATGTATGATATGGGGCATATGGGTTATATGAAAAGGGAAGTGAATGTGGTGACCTAAGACCACGATATCCGAATGTGGTGACCTAAGACCACGATTCTTGAATGTGGTGACCTAAGACCACGATATCCGAATGTGGTGACCTAAGACCACGATATCTAAATGTGGTGACCTAAGACCACGAATTTTATAAGAGGCGATGAGCACGTCATTGCAATGACGCCTTCGATGGTGTGTAGCGATGGAGGGTTGACTTAGTAGTCCCCACGGTGTGCGAGGTTGGTACGGGGACGTGTAGCGGATGGCATATAGGTTTGGGTTGGGTTGCATCATTTTAATGATATAAGAATATGTATGCTTTGAAATGTCGAATTTGTCATGACTTAGTGTTGTGGTTACACATTGAGTCTCATTGACTCACCCGTTGTGGGAACCTTTTTCGTGTGACGATCGGTAATGGATCGAATCGGCAGGAGCTTAAAGGTGGCCATGCACAGCAAGGAATTTATTCAATTTGGATTTTTATTTTATTAAGTACTTTGAATTTTTTTTTTTTTGGGAATTATTTGATGTAATAAGGCCATAATAGAACTACTTTACTTTGCTTTTATTTATTAAGCTTACAAACTTTTATTTATTAAAAGATTAAGTAAACTTATTTTAAAACAAAGCCTAAACGTTTTGTCACCTAAAGTAAAGGATTTTAATAATGAAATAAACTTGTTTTCAACTCAAGCCCAACCCAAAACAATCTTTCTTTCAAAACACACAAGTTTTTCCTAAGTAACAAAAGAATTTGAAACGATTTACACCGGGGAACATACCAGATCCGGTCAAGGCTCGTGGGCCGAGTTTAGGGTGTTTCAATTATCCTCAGAAAAATGATCACCAGAAAGCCTCATTAGAAATCTCACATAATCTTGCATAAAACTTAGAAATGATTTCATTTTCAAACATTTTTAAATTTTTGACCTTGGTAGTCAAAAGTTGCAATTTCAACATTAGAACAACAACATTCCTGAAAATAATTCATACTTCTTTTGCTCATGTACAAGTAGAAATCATCTTAAATTGTTCCATGTAAAATCTATAAAATATATCATTTAGAGCTTATGAGTTTTCGTGAGAAGCCTTTCTTTATTAAGCAATGTATTTGCTTCTATCTTTTGGACGTATGGTGCAATTAGCAGCCGTCACAATAGGTTGACTCCACCCATCTTCAATAGCTTTCCAAGCAACTTCATTACTAGACATGATGAAAGCTCTTATATGAGCCTTCCAATATGCATAATTTTTAGAACCAAGTAGCAATGGGTGTCGAGTAATCGAACTACTTTCTCTCACGAATTCCATAGTTGCAAACCGAACATAGGATCACTTTTAAACAACTCTTGAAGTCTTCTTTGATACCAATAGAAAAAAAAACTCTGATTTGTGCTTGAAAAATAGTTTCATTACAACTGTTATTAGAACATAAACGAACAAAAATGTTAAATACAAAGTAACGTAAGGAGCAAAGTAAGGAGAGATAACATGCAATGTTTGTTAGTACAGTTCAAACACAACAATCCTACATCTGTAGAGTCTCACTCAGAGAATGATTTGATTCAACAATTTGCTTAGTACAATTATTGGTTAAAGCCCAAACTACCTTTTACACACACGAATACTTGCAACCCTTAAGTCAAATCATTACAAATAATTCTCTCAAATACCTCACAATACAACCAATAAAATCCTCCAAAGAATACCTAAAAGAATGTCACAAAATAACCATAAGAACACATGAAAGTTGTCAATAAAGACACTAAAAAACTACTCTCTAAGTGATGCCACAAGCAACCTATTTATAGGTTGATATAAGAGTCCATCTAACAAAGTTTTAATAAGCTTTAAACTCCTATTTATAAGCTGAAATTATCCCATAAATTATCTTGGGTATTTATCAAATAAAATTCTTCCTAAATCAATCTTTCAACTGCTCCAAAACTCTCTAAAGAGATAAGGATAACAATAAACATTATTTTCACTTTAAACTTTTCAATTTGACTAGTTAAAGAACTAAAGGATCCTAACTGAAAACCAACCGTTGTTTATCAAACATGTCACTCCTTAATAGGCCAAAAAACGTCAAACACCCATGAGGTCGAAATAGCCCATGACCCAAGCAAAAACTTCGCTCTTGTTTTAACAGAACATGGAATGACCAAGTAAAAAAAAACTCCCAACAATAGCCATATAAAAAAAGTTGAATAAAGGATAAGTGTCATGATTCAAAATGGAAAAGACTTCAATTTATCCTATAAATAATTTAAAATATAGTAACTTACTAGAAATTTAAATAAATATGTGTTTAAAAAACCATTGAAAATATTATTTTCATTTAAAAAGGTTTTTTTTTTTCAATTTTAAGTTAATTTTTAAAATGATACTTTAAATATATAGTTTTTTGTTAAAAATAAAATAGTATATTTGAGTTTTATTAAAATAATATAAAAATAATTAATTACAAAAATGATATTGAATCTAGACTATTTATGAAAATGGAATGTTTTCTATAGTAACACTAGGTGCCGCCTAACAGGTTGGCGGCACCACCCTCACTTTTTTCCCATCTTCAACCAATCATACAATTAAAAAAAATAGACGTTTTTAAGTTGTATTGCTTGACATATTAGCGATATCTATATAAATTTTTAAAAAATACATGTATTTTCTAGTTTATATGACAAAAATGAAATACAATAAATTTTTTATGGTGTCGCGATGAATTTTTTTAAAAAAGTGTCTAATAATAAAAGAAAAGTGAAAAAAGCAGGGAGAAAATATACCGATACCATCATAGGTTTCTAAAAGTCAAATCAAAATATGATAGAATATCCAACCCTTTATTATTTTCATGGTAACCATGAATACCGTTTTCGAAGAAAATTGACATGATGTAACAATGAATACCTTTTCTTTTTTTTTTTTTAGGAAAATTGACATAATAGTAATAATGAATAGGTGTTTATGGGTCGAATCAGGTTTAAGTCGGACCTAACCATAAGTTTAGACCCGTTTGCTAGGTTTGGATTTGGCCCGAAAAATAGACCTTAAATTTTGTCCAAGCTCAATTCGGATAAAAATACTAAAATTTGGGTTTGACCCGCTCGTATTAATTTATTTTAAAAATACATCAAAAATACTAAAAACATTAAAATAAATGTTTCCTAACAAATTAAGAATAAATAGAAAAATTATGTATACTTAAATAACACTAATATAGGTACAACTTAACAAGCAAATGCCTCTAAAATAGTAACAAAATTAACAAATAAAATAAGTGTTATACAATATCTAAATAATAACAACAAAATAGTAGTAACATAACAGTGAAATAGTAGCAAAATAATGAAAAAAAACAACAACAAAATAACAAAAAAAGTAAAAAAAAATAAGAAAATAGTTTTGCATATTCAGGTTAGGCCCAGGTCAAAAAAACCTTACTCGAGGCTTGACTTGTTCTCTAAATGGGCCTTATTTTTGCCCAAATCTATTTTTTGAGTCTATATTTTTACTTAAATTCTCTTATTTTTCAAGCGGCCCGACCCATAAACAAGTCTAATCATAAATACATTTTTTTTAAAGAAAATTCACATGATGTTTCTTAAATGCTTTTGAAGAAGAAAATTTAATAAACATGAGGTAATTTAATTATCCAAGAAAAAATTGAGGTGAAGTAGAGAAAAGATAAATCTTTATGTTAGCTTTTTTTTTTTTTGCCTTTTAGCTTTTTTTTCTTTTTATTATAAAAATCACATTAGTGTCATTAATGTGTCAAGTGGTAAAAAAATAATTTTTATCATTTATTTTTGTATTGTATTTAAAAGAAAATACAAGTAATTTTAAAAATTTAATATCGGTGCTGCTAATGTGTTAAGCGACACTACTTAAAAATTTATTTTTTAGAGCATCATGATTGGTTGTTAGTGATGGAAAATTTAAAATAATTTAGCCAACCACCTATTAAGCGGCACCTAAAGTTATTGTTGAAAACACTCCATTTTCGAAAATAATTAAGATCCAATATGAATTTCATGATTAATTATTTTATATTATTTTATAAAAAATTCATTATATTTAACTTTCTTTTTATCATTACAACATTGGGGAGGAGTAGAGAATAACACAATTAAAACTTATATTTATTTAATTTTTATCCAAAACCATTCAAAATAATATCAAATAATATATTAAAATTCTAAAATAAATATTTTTAAAAATTAAAATTTATATTTATCAAACAATATAATTATATTGAATACTTGATTTTACTAACATATAAAAATTTTATAATATCAACTCAATACTAAAAGTTTAATTAAATTTCAGTCATATGATAAACACTTAAAAATAAAATCCGCTTTCATTATTAATTATGTCTTATCCCAATTAAGAGTAAGCAAAACTCGATTCAATTGAAAAAATTAAAAAAATTTCGAATTTCAAGTTAATTTAATTGAGTTGTTTGAGTTATTCACGTTATTCAAGTTGATTCGAGTCAACTCAAATAATTAATTCGAGTTTGAGTCAAGTTAAATTTTACAATTCAAATAACTCAAATAATTCAGTATAACATATTGGTGTAGATACCTCTTTGGTCCCTGTCAATTTTGAAAATGAGCAAATTAGTATCTCTCTCAACAAAATTACAAAAAATCAAAATAATTTTCAAATATTCAAAATAATTTTAAAATTATAAATATTTATAAAATTCTAAATTTCATATTTTAAAATTTTTAGAAAATCTAAAAAATATATAAAAATGTTAAAAAATCTCTAAAAATAATTTGGGATAAAAATAAATTAATTAATGATTCAAGTTTATTATACTAAAGTATTTATTATTATTATTTTGCTTTGAAAAAGTTTTCAAATATATATGGTTTCAAATTTATGTGCTATAACATAGAAATAATTATACTGTAACAAAATTTTAATTTTACATGCTTAACTTTCTAATTTATCTCGAGCGTTTTCACTTGATTCGACTAGACTCAAATTTCATTTCGCTCGATTCAATATGAAAAAATTTAAATCGAGTTATGATGATAAAAAGGACTCATCAACTCGATTAACTCAAAAATAATTTACTTGATCTGATCGAATACTCATCCCTAATCCTATGTAATTATGTTAAAAAGTAAAAAGGATGAGGGTAAACTATTAAAATAGTCACATTTGTTTACCTCAAGTTACATTTTAGTCAATTACGTTATCATGTTGTAATATTTTAGTCACTGAGCCGTTAATTGTCATTAACATTGTAACGGTAATTAATGTGGCATGTCAAATCATCATTTTAAATAGAAATTTTAGGTTAATTTATACAATCGATCCCCATATTTTTTGAGTAATTTAATTTTTTCTTTTATGTTCTTTTAACATTCTTTTTTTTCTTTATTTTCCATTCACTTCTGCTTTTCCCTCTGTTTTCCTCCTTTCTCCATTTCTTTTAACGTAGCTTATCTATATTTTCTATTTGTTAAAAGTAGTCCCTATACTTGTATTTTTTTGAACAATTTTTTTTAGTGAGGTGAGCTTGTGGACTAGTTTTAACAAATAGAAAACATAGAAAAACTATGATAAAAGAAATGAAGAAATAAGGAAAATAGAGGGAGAAGCAGAAGATAATAAAAAAAAAAAAGAAAGTTAAAAGAATATAAAAGAAAAAAATAAATTGTTTAAAATGAAAAATATAGGGACCAATTGTAAAATTTAAGTTAAAATTTTCGTTTGAAACAATAATTTAGCGTACCACGTCAACTTACTATTACACCGTTAACGATAATTAATGGTTCAATGACTAAAATATTATAACACGACAACATAAGTGACTAAAATGTAATATTTCAAGTATAAGTAACTAGAATATAACATGAGATAAACAAAAATAATTATTTTATAGTATTCTCAAAACAAAAAAAATAGAAAAACGACATCATATTTGCCACGCAAGAAAAATCTCCGCCAACCAACATATCAAACCAAACCTGTTTATTGGGAATAAGGGTAATCCGACGTTCCAATTTTAGTTGCATTTCGGAAAAAAACAAAACAAAACAAAAACAGAAATGGGTTTCCCCGATGCATCCGCAATCGGCGGAGGCCCAGAACCCGACTCTGAATCCGCCCTCCTCCTCCGCACATCCCTAAAACCAGAAGACAAATTCAATTTGGGCTACATCATCTACTTCACTTTGGGCGTTGGCTTTCTCCTCCCATGGAATAGCTTCATCACTGCCGTCGATTACTTTTCCTACCTCTACCCGGAAGCTTCCGTCGACCGTGTTTTCGCCGTCGTTTACATGGTCGTCGGCCTCGCTTGCCTCTTGGTCATTGTATTTTATGCTCACAAGAGTGAAGCTTACATGCGGATCAATGTTGGTTTGGGCATTTTCGTGGTTTCCCTGCTCTTCGTGCCTGTTATGGATGCGGTTTATATTAAGGGTCGGGTCGGATTGTATGACGGATTCTACGTCACGGTCGGTCTTCTCGCTCTGGCGGGTATAGGCGATGCGCTTGTTCAAGGTGGGCTCATTGGAGCGGCTGGCGAATTGCCTGAACGCTACATGCAGGCTATCGTTGCGGGATCCGGCGGTTCTGGTAATTTAACGAACAACTTTTTGACTAACTGTAGATATGGATGTTAATTTAATTTTGTTGATCCATGAATTCTTGAAAGTTGGTGAAGTTTATTAGATTGGTACTTAAAGGAGTCATTGGTCTATTTCTAAGGAACTTGTTCTTCATTATTTGAAGGCTCAGAAATTTAGCTGTTTAGTAATTGTTTTGGTCTGTGACCTCCGGTTTCCGGTACCAACAAGAGCCTCGGCTAAGGCCAGAGTTGACCCAGGTCTGACTCCATTTTTGGGAGCAAGCTCCATCTATGCGGTTTTCTCCATCCATAAGATTCAAATTCAAGACTTTGCTTAAGGGCATCGATCTGTTCAGTAATTACTAATTATTATAGCTGAAGTAGCCCAACCAGTGGTTTGACTCAAGGATAGCTCAATTATATGTTAGTTGTTTTCAAGGTATGTTTTGCTTTAACAGTTTGAAAGTTGCCTTGATTCGCCAGGTATGTAATAAAACTCTTGATGACACTATGAACTCTGAATCTTGAACCACTTGTAACATTTTCCCTCTACCACATATGGTCTATGGCTATGCTTTTTATATGGTGTAATAGAAATTAAACCTTAGTTACTATTAGTACTCATGTGGTCAGTAGTTTCACTTGAACATTCCTGGATACGAAATTCATTTCTTTCATTTTTTATCTTTTGTATTGAATCCTATTATATGAAGAACTGTGCTGCTTCCTTGTCTGATGAAATTTCAATTTGTCAAATTGTTGGGCGCAGGGGTCCTTGTTTCAGTGCTAAGGATCCTAACCAAAGCTGTATTTCCACAAGATGCTGATGGCCTGAGAAAGAGTGCCTACCTTTACTTTTTCACTAGTATTGTGTTTATGGTCATATGCATAGTCTTGTACAATGTGGCACACAAACTTCCGATTATGCAGTACTATGAGGAGTTAAAGGCTGAGGCTGTTAAGGAGGAAAAAGCAGAGAAAGGTCCCATGACCGGGCCTGTTTGGAGAGCAACCTTGTGGAATATAGTAGGAACAGTCAAGTGGTATGGATTTGGGATCGTTCTCATATATGTTGTGACTTTATCAATATTTCCAGGATACATCACAGAGGATGTGCACTCATTGGTTCTCAAGGACTGGTATCCGGTCCTCCTTATAACAGGCTACAATGTGTTTGACCTGGTTGGCAAATCGTTGACTGCAGTCTATCTCCTTGAAAATGCAAAGGTTGCGATTTCTGCTTGTGTTGTGAGGTTACTGTTCTTTCCTCTCTTCATAGGTTGCTTGCACGGTCCTCAGCTCTTCCGAACAGAGTTTCCAGTCTCGTTACTGACTTGCCTTCTAGGGCTAACTAATGGCTACTTGACAAGTGTGTTAATGATCATGGCTCCCAAATCTGTCCAGATACAACACGCAGAGACTTCTGGCATCGTTATGGTGTTGTTTCTAGTAGTTGGTCTGGCATCTGGATCAGTCATAGCTTGGTTCTGGGTCATCTGATCATCAGTCAAGATCTCTCCAACAGGTGGCGGCTATGAATTTGTGCTAATGATGTAAAGTTTATCTAAAAGTCGTTGTTTGTAGCAGTGTTTTTCTTCAAATTGTATGATGAATACTGTGCCTGAAGTGTGCATATCTGCTCTCAATGTTTGCACAACATGAAAAAGAAAAAATGGAAACATTTGGCTATTATCTGCTTTTAGTCTAGTTTGCTTCCTTTGAATTTCTATGATGTTGCAGCAAATATAGTTATAGAGTTTAAATTGGAAAATAGGAGTGAGCTACGGTATTGGTATTCATTTTTTGTTGTTGGGTTTTTTTTTGGGCTACTAACTTTTTATAGATTTTTTTTGGAATTACAATATATTTGGCATTCCGTAGCTAACTTTCTTTGCGTGTCATGTAATAAACTTAATTTTACGTTTTAAGTAAAACAAGAAATAAAACGTAAACTTATAAAATTTTGAAAAAAAAAATTCTTTTGTAAAATATAACAAGTCTCTCTCTCTCTCTCTCTCTCTCTCTCTCTCTCTCTCTCTCTCTTTTCTTAATTTGCCGGAATGAGTTGTTCAGGCTTCATTGTTCTTTTGGGTGTTGTTTTGTCACGGAGTTGGATTCCAGTTATCTTTCCTTGGCTGAGAAGGAGGACACGAAATTAGTGGTAGAGTTGGACGTCAATCTTGAGGATGATATCATCTATGAGCTTTGTCTGGTGAGGAAGTTTCTCAAGGAGTGGACCATTAATTTCCCGGCAAGGGAAAGAACTTTGTTGTCATTATGGAGACTGCTTTAAGGGACAATGATCAAACCGATTGGGGATACGGGCCTGTACTTGATACAGTTTTACCATGCGGTGGATCTGGGAAGATGGTTTCGGGGGGTTCGTGGTCTTTCAACAACTGTTTCTTTTTTATACATCAACTATCCAAGGGGAGAATCCAGAGCATATTGAGTTCCGTCATGCCGATTTTTGGGTACATGTTATTAGGAGAAATGAATAACAAACAGAATGACCAGCTCAGCTTATCCAATCCTCAAAAGATTACAGCTCACCAGGCGTAACAAATTCACTGTCCTTTGTCCTTTGTCTTTTACAATTTTGTTAAATCTCTTGTATAAAAGGAACATTCAAGAACTGGTTTTCTCATGTATGAAAGATTAATTTCCTTCTTCATCATCATTCTAATATGGTATCAGAGTGAATTTTTTTCCATTTTCGCTCATGGATTCTGTTTCTGTAGACTCTGTGGGTGCTATTGCAAAGTTCTTTAATCCTGTTGCATCTGCTTCTCAAAAAGTTGCCACTCTTGTCGATGACAGTAACTTCCTTGCCTGGAAGCAACATGTGCTTCTTGTAATCAAGACCCATCAGCTTCAATCTTACATTGATGGCTCGGTTACTATCCCTCCTCGAATGTTGACTAGCGATGATGGTGTTTCGTGAAAAACCAGCGTTTATTCAATATGAGCAACGAGATTCTGCTCTCGACTTGGCTTCTTTCCTTTATTAGTGCCTCTTTACATAATCGAGTTAATTGAGAGTTCCTCGTCTGCTTTTGAACTCTGGCAAATGCTGACTCGAATCTTTGGTACACAATCTGCTACCAAGGCTATGCGTTATCGCTCTCTCCTTCACAACTTCAAAAAGAATGAGCTTTCCATGTCTGCTTATCTAGCTGGTATTAAACATTTCTGTGACTCCTTAGCCAGCTGTAATCAACATGTCTCTTTGGAGGAACAACAGTCGGCTCTTATTAATGGTCTTCCACCGAAGTTTGATCACATCGTCTCTATCATCACTACAAGTCAGGTTCCTTTTGATTTAAAAGCTATTACCTGACCTTCTTTGGATCTTCAAGCTTCGCCAACTAGCTCATCTTTCTCAAGTTCAAATTTTTATTAATTTAGCTATGACTAACCGCTCTACCCCGCCTCTTCCTACTTATAGTAATCACCCACCACCACAGTCGTTTCGCTCCTCTCGGGCTCTGGTTTTCTCGTGGTCGTGGTCGTGCTCACTTTGGGGGGATGTCACGTCTGTAATGTCAGATTTGTGGCAAGATGGGTCACGTTGCTCGCAGGTGTTTTTATAGATATGATTCTATTTTTGACGATGAGGAATCTAATGGTGTGGTCTCTCCTTCTCTTGGATCCACACCTCATGCAGGCATAGGGAATTTGTCTGCCCATCTCTGTTCTACAAACCATTTTATTCCTGAGTCTTACCCACCTGGAACTCCGTTTGTTCCCTCTACTATTTATCAGCTCATTTTCCATTCACCTGCTGTCTCGAATGCAGGAACTCCAACTACTCTGCAAGGTTCTGTCACTTGGACCACAGCTACATCTAGTGTTGTCTATGATCCACTATGGTACCCCGATAGTGGTGCTACTGCTCACATGACTAGTGATCCAGTCAAGCTCACCAACTGCAACTCCTACACTGGTCAAGGTAAAGTTTTTGGTAGTTATGCTTCTATTTCACATGTTGGTGACTCATCTATTTCTTCTGGTTCTCACAACTTATTCGTTAACAACCTACTCTTTGGTCCTGACATTCAAAAGAGTCATTTGTCTGTTTCTAAGTTTGCGAAAGATAATCAGGTCTTCTTTGAATTTCATCCTTCGTGTTGCTATGTGAAGGATCTGACGACTCACAGGGTTTCGCTCCACGACATTGAATCTAATAGGTTGTACCAGTTGCTGCCTAAATCTCCTACCGAGTTTGCTTTTACTGCTTCCAATAAACTGGCTCCTTCCCTCAGTGTCTCCAGTCCGGTGGTTGTAGATCCAAGGGCTCAAAATAGTACACTTACCATTACTAGATGGCATCAATGCCTTGGTCACCCCTCTACTGATGTGTTGCATCATGTCTTACGTGCTTGTAATATCAGTATTCCTCGTTCCACAGTTTTCTCCTTATGTAATGCCTGTGCACTTGGGAAAAGTCATAAATTACCCTTTAAGTCTGCTTCAACTATTTACTCTATACCTCTTGAACTGATTTTCACTGATCTTTGGGGGCCTGCTCCTTGTTTCTTTGTTGGTTATCAATATTATATTTCCTTTGTGGATGCCTTTTCATGACATACTTGGATATATTTCCTCAAATCTAAGTCTGATGCCTTACAGACCTTTCTAAATTTTAAGCAACATGTTGAGCTGCAACTTGGAACTAAAATCAAGCAACTTCAAAGTGATGGAGGAGGAATTTCGTAGTTTTGATATTCCTCTAAAAAAATTTGGTATACAACATTGTTTCTCATGTCCTCATACATCTGAACAAAATGGCATAGTTGAACGCCGTCATCGTTAGATAGTGGAAACTGGTCTTGTTTTACTAGCACAAGCATCGTTGCCTCTCTCCTATTGGGTTGATGCATTTACATCTGCAGTCTATCTTATGAATCTAATGCCTACTAAGTCACTTCAAAGATTATCTCCTATGGAGAAATTATTCAATAAACAACCAGATTACAAGTTTCTTAAAGTGTTTGGCTGCCTCTGTTACCCCCTACTTAAACCCTACAATAAGCACAAACTACATTTTCGTTCGTCTCCATGCACATTCTTGGGCTATGCTGCAAATTACAGAGGATATAAATGTGTTGACAAGAATGGTCGTATTTACATTTCAAGACATGTTCAGTTTGATGAAGGTAGTTTCCCTTATGCCAAACTCTCTTCGGTTCCTCCTATTCCCAACACCAATGGTTCAAGATCCTCTTCTACTCTACCAGTTATCATAATGCCTTCTCTTGGTACTCGTTCACCCTTTATCGACAACATAGCTCCTGATTCTACCTTGACTCCCTCGGTTGCTACACATACTGAAAGTTCTCACCAACCGGTATCTACAAACTCAAATGATGTTAGAATGATCAATCTCCAAATCCATCTATACCTGATACTCAGAACGTGTCATCAGATCTTGTTCCTCATTTTTCTAGCAACACTCATCCTACGGTCACTAGGAGCAAGGTTGGTATTTTCAAACCAAAAGTTTATATTGTTTCAGTCAGCTCTGTCGAACCAACAACTATTCAGGAAGCTATGGTTATTCCTCATGGAAAGATCTTGTTCATGACCCAAACCCGAATTTTTGATCGACCTTAATAATATATCAACAACTATAAAGAGAGACTTTTGAAAATAAACCTCTTTGTATTTTTTATTATTATGTATAAAGACCGATCACAATGTGACCTATGTGGCAAAGCCACCAAATAATTTGATCGCCCTCGACCTGCTCCCTCCCCTCTCATTGAAAGTAAATTAATCAATCCCATCCCATGCATCATGCAAGAATCGAACATTAAACTATCTAAACAGATCACATATTTTTACATACTTAAAGACTAATACACCTATGTGGCGAAGCCAGAAGTTTCTATGATTACGTCACTGCATCCCTTGCCTTAATAATATACCCTATTTTGGGTCACAATCATGTGTCGCCTCATACGCTCCCCTCCAGTAAATTAATCAATCCCATCCCATTCATTTTAAACTTTTAGCCCATAACATACATATAATTCTATGATTAACTAGTGTGATAGAGATCTACACACCTTTTAGAGAAAGCTTTTAGCCATAACATACATATAATATAACAAAGCTTATGTGTCAAGAATCTACACACTTTTTCCGGCTTTCTAGCCCATAACATATATATCACAGTTTTATTAGGATTATTTAGTGTGATAGAGATCTATACACCTTTTTGACTTTTAGCCCATAACATATATATCATGATTTATTAGGATTATTTAGTGTGATGAGATCTACACACCTTTTTGACTTTTAGCCCATAACATACATAACAAAGCTTATGTGTCAAGAATCTACACACTTTTTTCTATACACTTTTTAGCCCATAACATATATATCATGATTTATTAGGATTATTTAGTGTGATAGAGATCTACACACCTTTTTCGGCTTTTTAGCCCATAACATATATATCCAGATTTATGAGGATTATTTAGTGTGATAGAAATCTACACACCTTTTACGGCTTTTAGCCCATAACATACATATAATATAACAAAGCTTATGTGTCAAGAATCTACACACTGATTCACCGATAAACGAGGCTTTCTATATCGACGCTATCCTTAGTCGACACAACTGCTATCTGCCTAAGGTGTTGTTCAGAAGCCGGTCCACAACCAATTGGCCAATCTCGAGCAGTCAGATCTGCTCGTTTCTTAAACTTAGGGATTCTTTCTTTTGCCTGATCCATATTTAATTCCATCATAAATCCTTATCAGAGTTACTATAATAATATTTAATCGTTAATCCTCCTTATAAAGTTAAAATCTTGTATATAATGATGAAATCTAATAAAAATCTAGGAAAATCTTCTTACCTTAAAATCACGAAATTGGAGACTTATGAATTTTGGCTTTTAAATCTAGTCGACTAGGCTTCCTTCAAATCTGACTTGCCACCTTCATAAACCATTAAACTATTAGCTTTGACTTTTACCTTTTCAAAATCGAGAATAGATTATGAGAACTAATCAAAAATCTACTCTTACCTTAACTTAGGAGATTCGGCTAGTACTAGAGAGAGAATTTGACAATGTCGATGGAAGATTTAAATGCCGGAAGTGTAGAACAATTTCTCAAATAGGATGAATAAAAGAAAAAGCGATGGATGCTTCGGCTTTTTAGAGAAATCGGCACAAGGGAAAAGAAAGCGGGGAAAAGTTTCAACTTTTAAAGAAATTAGAGAAAGAAATTTGGAGAA
Source organism: Gossypium rotundifolium (assembly GCA_025506655.1). Classification (NCBI taxonomy): domain Eukaryota; kingdom Viridiplantae; phylum Streptophyta; class Magnoliopsida; order Malvales; family Malvaceae; genus Gossypium; species Gossypium rotundifolium. The sequence goes on along the minus strand of CP106733.1, from coordinate 17,768,439 downwards.
AATAAGCTAGGGAATTTCGGCACAAAAGGGAGAGGATTTAATGTCAGAAACAAGGAGATAGCCCCCTCTATTTATAGGAAATTCGGCAACCCTTTGCCATGTAGTAGCTGGTTTCTTTACTCCTCTCAGTGATGGATTCTTGGCCATCATTCTCTTTGTAGATAAATTCCTAAGTTTTCTCTTTTATCTTAATCTACTAGCTCACTAAAAGAGACTTAATTATCTCTAACTCTTCCCTCCTTTATCAGCATATTATCCACATATTTTAATCATTAAAAATCCCTAAATCTTAGCCTTTATTTTCTTATTATCCACATAAAATAAATTCCTAAATAATAGCCTTTATCTGCTTATTATCCACATATTTTAAACATTAAAACCCCTAAATTTTAGCCTTGTTGCCATCCACTCCACTAATCCTAATGCCCAAAATTTAGCTAACTTAAATTAAAAGAATTGGGCTCCATGAAACTTAAATTTGGGCCCCTTACTCCTTGTGTGTGGCGTTACCTCCTAATATTAGGCCACAAGCCCACTTTGGTATTTTAAACATAGATACTACCTTTTAAACCCTATAATGCCCAAACAGATAATTTTAATCAAGGCCTCTACCTAAGCCTGAGCCCAATTTGGACCCCTAACACTTAAATTAACTCATTCCACATATTCACCCATTAAACGCATAGGCCCAAAAAATTAAGATGTTACAGTTCTACCCTCCTTAAAGAAATTTCGTCCTCGAAATTTCCAACTAACTAGTAATCATTCTACCTGAGTCTCACCACTATGCTTTCATTGCAAGACTCTAATTCTAAAGCCAAAATAAACACTTAGTATACTATGGTAGGGTAAGCACCATTATTCGCATCTGAAGCGTCTTCGTCCCCTTGTACTCATTCTACCGATTTGCGTTTATCTGATTAGAAATTTTATGAATCATTATTTCTTTCCACTGATTTATCGTGAACAGTCTTATGATTAATAGTTCTAAAAAGTAGTTCTTTCGAATTCATACACACACTATAGTCTCAAGTTCATTCATTCAATCATCAACATTTATGAACTCGCGTTCATTACAGAAAAGTGTTGTGGTTGTCATTGTTGTTGTTTTCCACTACCCGGGGGTATTTTCATAATTTTATCCTACAGGGGCATTTTCGTAATTTTTTTGAAATGAGGTTCCTTGATGATTTTATAAAATAAGGGTATTTTGATAATTTTGCATTCCTGAGGGTATTTTGGTAATTTTGGAAACTGAGTTTATTTTGGTAATTTTGGAATCCGGGGCATTTCGAAAATTTTGAAATCTCAGGGTATTTCGATAATTTTGAAATTTGGGGGCATTTCGATAATTTTAAAATTCGAAGGTATTTCGGTAATTTTGAAATTCTGGGGTATTTCGATAATTTTGAAATTCAGGGGTATTTCGATAATTTTTGTGATTTGAGGGTATTTTGGTAATTTTGTGATTCAAGGGTATTTCGATAATTTTACAAAATAAGGGTAATTTGGTAATTCTACAAATCAGGGCTATTTTGGTCATTTTGCATAACAAGGGTAATTTGGTAATTTTTTCATAGTTGCGAACATTTTCAAATCAAATGTATTTTTTTCTGGAAGTGTACAAAACTTAGGGGTTTTAGTTGCAAAATAGGGTGGTTGGTCCCTTTCGGGTTTTAATTATGGGTTCAGCCCATGAACAAGTCCTTATAGCTAGAGTGAACAGTCACTACGCACCAGGTAAGATTCCTGTGAAGAGGAGGTGAGTCACTTGGTACCTTAAATACCGAGCTCTTAGGATCTACTCTAGACATGCATATGCACATTGCCATACCTTAGTCTTATGACTCGTTTACGAGGTTTTGTTTTAGTAAAGTTAAGTCTTATGGAATTGAAGAGTTATTTGCCTAAGCCTAGAGTCCATTAAGTTCTAACCTAGATAGTCTACGTCCCATAAAGCTTATTAAGCCCACATAAATAACACGAGAAGAGTTTAGAATACTTACAGGCGGATCGGTGCCGATGAACTCGAAGGCCATGTCCCGAACCAAAAAATTTCTAAAAACATTTCTAGACCCATTTCACATTTCGAGTTTTAAAGCGGGGGCTCGATACCAAAATTGTAACACCCCAAACCCGGCCCATGCGTTTATTGGATCGGCATGTCACGGCTTGTACATTGAAAACTTTTGCCTTGTTGGTTTTGGAAGTCGTAAGTTAATTAGACATTATTAGAGTAAATAAGTGACATTTTAAAATAAAATCTTATATTAGTATTATTAAGTATAAATAAACCTTGACATAAAATTTATAAGTTGCATAACATTGAAAACTTCTTAGTTGAATGAAAACTAGGGGCCTTAAAAAAAAATCCCAAATAAAAATAAAATAAACTTAAAGAAATCCGAAATAATTTGTAGAAATAAAACTTGATGGCCCCTCGAGTCCTCCTCGGCTCCCATGTTCACGATCTCGCTCACACGAAATGTTGGGAAAAATAAAGGTTGAGTCACTAAGACTCGATGTGCAAATTCGAGAACACATAAAAGGCTTGAGGCCCACAAACACATTATGAGCCTTGGCCCGTATACAAGGGTAACAAAATATGCAACATGGCCCATTCCAAACCTATGAGTCCATCATCTACACACCCCGTACCAACCATTACACCGTGGGATTTCTACAATCAACCCTCCATCCGCTACACACCATATCGACAAATTGTCTTTTGTCATAAAGACCGATCACTATGTGACCTATGTGGCAAAGCCACCGATTCTTTATCGACCTTAATAATATATCGGCAATTTGTCTTTCATCATAAAGACCGATCACTATGTGACCTATGTGGCGAAGCCACCGATCGTTATCGACCTTAATAATATATCAACAATTTGTCTTGCCGTCATAAAGACCGATCACTATGTGACCTATGTGGCAAAGCCACCGATCGCCTCATGACACTCCCCTTCAGTAAATCAATCAATCCCATCCCATGCATACATGCAAGAATCGAACATTAAACTATCTAAGCAGATCACATATTTTTACATACTTGATACACATAGAAGTTTCTATGATTACGTACTGCATCCCTTGCCTACCCTTTTTGGGTATCTGATTTATTCATGACCTTATTTTTGACTTTTAGCCCATAACATACATGTAATTGATTAACTAGTGTGATAGAGATCTACACACCTTTTTAACTTTTAGCCCATAACATACATATAATATAACAAAGCTTATGTGTCAAGAATCTACACACCTTTTTAGGCTTTTTAGCCTATAACATATATATCACAGGTTTATTAGGATTATTTAGTGTGATAGAGATCTACACACCTTTTTTCGGCTTTTTAGCCCATAACATATATATCACAGATTTATTAGGATTATTTAGTGTGATAGAGATCTACACACCTTTTTCGGCTTTTAGCCCATAACATACATAACAAAGCTTATGTGTCAATAATCTACACACCTTTTTCGGCTTTTTAGCCCATAACATATATATCACAGATTTATTAGGATTATTTAGTGTGATAGAGATCTACACACCTTTTTCCGGCTTTTTAGCCCATAACATATATATCACAGATTTATGAGGATTATTTAGTGTGATAGAGATCTACACACCTTTTCTGGCTTTTAGCCCATAACATACATATAATATAACAAAGCTTATGTGTCAAGAATCTACACACGATTACCGATAAAAGCGAGGCTTTCTATATCGACGCTATCCTTAGTAAACACAAGCTGCTATCTGCCTAAGGTGTTGTTCGAAGCAGGTCCACAACCAATTAGCCAATCTCGAGCAGTGAATCTTTCGTTTCTTAAACTTAGGATTCTTTCTTTTGCACGATCCATATTTAATTCCATCATAAATCCTTATCGAGTTACTATAATAATATTTAATCGTTAATCCTCCTTATAAAGTTAAAATCTTGTATATAATGATGAAATCTAATAGAAATCTAGGAAAATCTTCTTACCTTAAAAATCCCGAAATTGGAGACTTATGAATTTCGACTTTTAAATCTAGTCGACTAGGCTTCCTTCAAATCCCGACTTGCCACCCATCATAAACCATTAAACTATTAGCTTTCAGCTTTTGCCTTTTCAAAAATCGGGAATAGATTATGAGAACTAATAAAAAATCTACTCTTACCTTAACTTAGGAGATTCGGCTAGTACTAGAGAGAGAATTCGACAATGTTGATGGAAGATTTAAATGCCAGAAGTGTAGAACAATTTCTCAAATAGGATGAATAAAAGAAAAAGCGATGGATGCTTCAGCTTTTTAGAGAAATCGGCACAAGGGAAAAGAAAGTGGGGAAAAGTTTGACTTTTAAAGAAATTAGAGAAAGAAATTTGGAGAAAATAAGCTAGGAATTTCGGCACAAAGGAGAGGATTTAATGTCGAAACAAGGAGATAGCCCCTCTATTTATAGGAAATTCGGCAACCCTTTGCCATGTAGTAGTGGTTTCTTTCTCCTCTCGGTGATGGATTCTTGGCCATCTGAATTACAAGCATTGATTCAAAATAACACTTGGGATTTAGTGCCTTTACCCCCGATTGCTCTCTTCTTTGGATGTAAATGGTTTTTAAGACTAAAAAAGAACCACGATGGGAGTTTTGCTAGAAACAAAGTCGACTCAAGGCCTCGCTCAAGGCTTCTCCTAGAAGGCCCAAAAATTTGGCTTGGATTATCACGAAACCTTACTCTCTTGTTGTTAAGGCTAACACGATAAGAACGTTGTTTGCTTTAGTCGTGTCAAACAAGTGGAAAACTCGACAAGTGGACGTCAACAACGCCTTCTTAAATGGAGATTTGACAGATAAAGTTTTTATGAAACAACCACCGAGTTTTGAGGTAGTTGATGATCATGGTAACTTATTAGTTTGCAAGCTGAACAAGGATATTTATGGCTTGAAACAGGCTCCTCGAGCTTGGTTTCAAAAACTTCACAATTTTTTAGTTCAATAACTACAGTTTAAGTCTTCTAGAGCTGATTTCTCACTGTTTTTCAAAAAGACTTCTTCTGGGGGAAATGTGTTTCTTCTTGTCTACGTTGATGATATCATCATAACAGGTGATTCTAATACTGAGATTGAAAAAGTTGTTAATTCTCTACACAGTCAATTTTTTTTGAAAGATTTGGGACCCCTTAGTTATTTTCTTGGATTGGAAGTCACTCAGCATGGTGACAGCATGCATATTTCTCAGTAAAAGTATGCCCGGGAATTATTGATAGAGTAGATATGGGAAATGCAAAACCAATTTCTACACCTATGGTAAGCTCACCAACTCTATCCCCCCGTGTTGGTTCTCCCCTACATGATGGAACTAAATATAGGAAGATTGTTGGAGGTCTCCAGTATCTCTGTATGACCAGGCCATACATTATATTTGCTGTTAATAAGGTAAGTCAATATATGCATTTGCCTTCTGATGTTCATTGGACTGCTGTTAAAAGAATTTTGAGGTACATTCGAGGCACTCTAGACTATGGACTACTGTTTCAACCTTCAGCAGTTAATTTAACAACATTCCTTGATGCTGATTGGGCTAGTTCCCTTGAGGATCGTAAGTCTACCTCTGGTTTTTATGTTTATGTTAGTGATAATCTGATTGGATGGTCTTCTAAAAAGCAAGGAGTGGTCTCTCGATCCATTTCAGAAGCTGAATATAGGAGTTTAGCAAATGCTACTGTAGAAATCACATGGTTTCAATCCTTACTCGACGAAATTGGCATTCCTTTATAACGAGCTCCAGTAGTTTGATGTGACAATTCCAGCACAGTGTCTCTCGCAGCCAATCCAATGTTACATGCTTGAGTCAAACATGTTGAGCTTGATATCCATTTTGTTCGAGACAAGGTCTTGGATGGCAGGTTGCAAGTGAACTATGTTCCTGGACATGATCAAGTAGCTGATATCTTGACAAAACCTTTGACTGCTGAAAGTTTTTCCAAGCTTCAAGATAGGCTAAATGTTGTTGCTCTCAAAGATTTTCAACTGGGAAATGCAGGGGGATATTAGGAGAAATGAATAACAAACATAATGACCAGCTCAGCTCATCCAATCCTCAAAAGATTACAGCTCACCAGGCGTAACAAATTCACTGTCCTTTGTCTTTTACAATTCTGTTAAATCTCTTGTATAAAAGGAACACTGCAGCACCTGGTTTTCTCATGTATGAAAGATTAATTTCCTTCATCATCATCATTCTAATACATGTACATGACTTGCCTCCTGGTTTCACATCAGATAGCTTGGCATGTAATGGGCAACCTTATGGGTAAGTTCCTCAATTATGACACTACCAACCGATGCAACTATATGAATAACTATACACGGATCCAAGTTCGCTTGAACATTCTTACTCCTTCTATGCGGCAGAAAAAGCTTCAAAACGCTGGTGGTGAACCTCCTGAATCCTAATTTAGTTATGAGCAGCTACCGCTCATTTGTTATATTTGCGAGACCATTGGCCATGGCAGAGTTGAATAGCATCAAGCTTATTGAGTTTCGAAGTAAAAAATCTAGCAGGGTTGGCCGGAGGAAATTTGGGCGGAAGCTCGACATCAAGCTCGGTCAAACTCGGTGCTGTGGAGGAGGGAGGTGGTAGTTTCGTGAGAGAGGGCTCTAACTCGATCAACATTATTCAAAATTTAGCTTATGAGGGAAGAAACAACAAGATAGATAATGCTTATATTAGAACAACTTGATTTTCAATAGTGTCGGAAAAGGTGATTTCAGAATTCCATTTTCGTAAACCGAACCTATAAATATTAAATATGAATATTTATGGGTTTAGTATAAAAGGATATTAATGTTTGGCTCATCAATTTTGTGTATTAATTACTTAATTAGGTTACAAGGACTAAATTGTAAAAGTCTAATTGTTATAGGGTTTTAATTGACCAAAAGGCTTGAAGCCTTAAATGGTAATTAATCAAAGGTTCTAAATGATAAATAAACCATTTTATAACATAATATAGTGGAAGATGTTGCCATATTAATTAAGCTAAACATGATTATTAACTTAATTAAGTTCTAATTATCATATAAATAGTTGAAATAGTGGAAGGAAAGAGAAACATTCATCTTTCTCATCCTTCCATTGGCTGAAAATTCATGTGAAGGAAAGGAGAAATTTTTTTAAAGCTTCCATCATTCTGTTATTATTAGCTAAACAAATTTAATTACTTTTCTTGTAATTTTTATATTTTTGAGGTTATCTGAGCTTGATTTAGTTAGCTCATGTACTAATTTGTAAAACTATTAAAGTTTTTGAAAGTTTTCATTTTTTATTTCTTGAAGAATTTAGTGTGAAATCGAAAGATTTTAAGCTTAGATTATGAAAAAAGACTAGAGTGTAATATTAAATTGTTAGTTTTCTCTATAGGGACTAATGCAACAATCCGATTTCCAATAGTGTTGGAAAATGTGGTTTTGGGGCCCCATTTTTGTAAAATAAGTTTGTAAATATTTAATAAAAATATTTACGAAATTATTATATCGGTGAATTGAAATTTGGATAGTTAATTTAATTGAAATTATGTTTAATTAGGATTTAGATACTAAATTGTAAAAGTCTAATTGCTATAAATTTTAATCAAGAAATTAATTGAGGACTTTTAAATTGCAATTAACCTAATATCTAAAACAACAATTACACCATACTAATATTCATGCTAGTGGACGGTATGAATTATGGGGTTATTAAATTGATTAAATAAAATTTGTTAATGTGAAAATTCTAGCTAAAAAAATAAGTACTTAAAAGATTTCTTGTTATTTTTAAAGGACTAAAGTGAACTATTTTATAAGTTAAGTGTATTGGCATGTTATAAAAGGATGGACTAAAGTGGTAATGATTAATACTTAGTTCTAGAAATTGGAAAAACTATTTTTTAAGAATATGTGTAAGTTGTTTGAAAGAAAAAAATAGTGACTGTGTCTTAACTTTGAAAATTCACAAAAAAATTATATAAATCGAGTTAGAGGTTGAACCAAATATTAAATTGAAGCCTATTGAGTCTAGTTTTGTATAGAAGAAATGGTGTAAGTAATGAAAATGTATATTATGAGATAAATAAATTTAAGTAAGACAAGGTCGGATTGTAAAAATAAAACCATTAAAAATAAATTTAAGCCTACTGAGTCCAGGTTCTCCTATTTCGACTTTAAAAAATCATTAAAAATTGTAAAAAAAAATATTTAGGAGATGAAATATATATTTCTAAAAGCTTAACAATCCTATTTTCAAAATAAGCAAATGATAACATTAACAAATTCTATACTGAAAGATAAAAAAAATTTAGTGGAGAAGGTCAAAGCTAACTAGCAGCAGAACAAGGGAAGATTTAAAGAAACTACTGTATTAATTGGTTTCTGTGAAAATTTTGAAATTTTTATGATAAAAAGCTAATTTAGTCTAATTTCGAAAACAACAAGTGAATCTTAATTTTAAATTCTATAGGTTAAGGTATAATTTCAAAAATCATGTATATATCTTTCCTCATATATATACATGTACATATAAGATGTGGAATGGAGAAGAAGATGAGGAAAGATAGCTAAAGAATATTAAGTTAAGTTTCATGGACAAATCATGAAACAAATGAGAAAGTAAGAACCTAAAGACATAAGAAAGTGATTTCTAATATAGAATTTAATTATGTTTTAATGTGTTCATTGTAACACCCCGATATTCGACCCGATCGTTGAGTCTAAGCTACAGTGTGTCACATTCATTGCCTAAGCAACTATGATCAATTCACGATTAAATTATGCAATTTAATGCTAAAATCAAACAATTATATATATTCAACATGAAATATAATCATTATCGAGTTTTATACAACCTTATTAAAGCTCTAAAGTTAAAATTAAATCATTAAAGGACTAAAATGAAAATTTTCAAAATTTCAAGGTCGACGCCGTGACGTGAGGGAATTCCTCATCACGACATGATTCACTGTTTTAGTCTTGTCAAGGCGACAGGGTTCCTCACTGCACCATGACTTGGAGCACAATCTTATCCCGAAGACTCATATTTGACATCGCAATGTGGCCTTTTCATCGTGACGACGTTCGAACGACATCACCTGTTGTTTTGGCAAAAGGTATATGAAAAGGGTACTCAATACTATTCCACATTCAAATTACAATTTCATGCCTAAGTCAAGACTGATTACCTACATTAAACATTTCAAGCATTGTCCAAACATGGATAGATGATTCACATTCATTCTCCAAACACTTACCAATCCATATCTATCAAGTTCAAACCATATTCATGTTAGCATAAACATACCAAATGCATATCCATTTCACTTCCATCAATTATATGTAACTTATTAACCTATTTCAATCATCATTGCCATACCTATGTACATTCTAACATTACCAAAACATTTCAACTCAACTAACACATACCTATTCATCTGCCAAGAATTTATTTGTCACAAGCACAACTTAATTAGTAAGCAATTAACAATCCAAGTCATGTTCAACTTAAATTTCCAAACTAATAAAGCTATTTTCATGCTTTAACATTTCATTTGGCATTGCCTTGAGTAAGCCAGTCAACATTTCAATTCCATCCAACTACCAAATTCCAATCACATACTACATACTAGCATTTTACTTGCATTTGACCAAAAGCATATATCATTAGTGAAACATGTTTACAAACACATAAATCATACCAAAATGACACAACTTAGGTACATGCCCTTTTTAATACAAAGTAGACATGGAACGAAATTTGTTGAGTTCAGGATTGATGTTTGGATGCTGATCTACAGTTTGAAAGCACGAACAAAACCTAACTTGCGCACGGAGAACAAAATTTTACGCTGAGTATAACTCAGTGGTATTTCTATAGTTGAACATTATAACATAATATAAATCATATAAATTGATGACGTCACGAACTAACTAAAATTTCGACGAAGGCAAGTGCACCTATCGAACAGTAGTATAGCTATGGTGAGTCCGAAATATCGTATCCACAAGGACTAAAAGTACTAGTAATAACTATCTTTCTATTATTTAGCCTAATAATTAAGGAGATTTGTTTTTAATTTAAAACTAACTAACTAACTATGAACGCGATAGAGAGTGAAGGAAATAATCGAATAAACCAATGATGAAGACAATACCCAAGGAGAAATCCACCTAGACTTCACTTATTATTCTAACTCTGAATTAAACAATTTATTCACTTGTCTTGATCTGTAGAAATCCCTAAATTATGTTAATATCTCTTTTGAGACTAAGAACAACTGACTTTAGGTTGACTAATTGAAATCTCTTTCTAATTAAAACCCTTATTGTCGCATTAACTCAATTTATGGATTCCCTTATTAGATTTGACTCTAATCTGGCAGATTTATGTTGTCCTATTTCTAGGGTTGCAACCAACTCCGCTTAATTATGTTAGATCTACTCTTAAACAGAGACTTTTGCTACACTGAATAAGTACATCAAACTTGAATTAATATCCTAAAAATATTAAAGCAAGAATTAAGAACACATAATTAAGAACAAGAACACGTATTTATCATGTAATTCAGACAATTAAATAATAAAATCTATCGTAGGTTTCATCCTCCCTAGGTATTTAGGGAGTTTAGTTCGTACTCATAGAGGAAACATCTCAAAATAAGAATAACAACAAGACATGAAAAAACCAATAAAACTTCGAAGGAAATTCGACTGGAGATCTTCAATCATAGAGTGGATCTGCTTCCGAGATGATTCCAATGGCTTCTTTAGAGTAATTTCTTCGTTCTACTCTGCGTGTCCCCTTAGGTCCTCTTCTAGTGTGTATTTATAGACTTTAGAATGCTCAAAAACCCTAAAAATTGGGTTTTTCTGTATAACAGGGAAGCATGGTGCGAAATCGACATGAGCTAGCACATGGGCGTGGGGCCAGCCCGTATGGCTCACATGGGCGTGTGCCCAGCCCGTGTGGATCCTAAAAACTCTGATTTTGGCCCCTTTTTCGCTCCTTTTGCTCCCAAATGCTCTCCTAAGTATAGAAACATGAATTTAAGGGATTAGGAGCATCAAATTCACTAATTTTCATCATAAATCATCCAAAAATATGCCAAGCATAGAGTTAAAATATGTTACATTTATGGTTTATCATAAATATATGAATCGTCAGTCAAATGTTCAAATATAAATCGATATGTCATGTTTTACCACTTTCTCATAATTAATTATCTCATTCATATTCAATTTACTAGCACAAGAACATAGTCCATTTCATAACATATTTAGAAACTCACAACGGTTGATTGCCACATTATTCATTTTAATTTCCGGCCTTACAATCTAATGAACAAAACCAAACATCGTTTTATTTCATCTCATGTGTTATTATACTATTTTACATTTTAATTCCTATTAACCTGACTCGAACTTACACAGATACACGGATTCAACCAACGAACCAAATTTGGCACTGAGTACCTTATCGAGCAATTCCGAATATAGCTCAATTTCAAATTCAACATTTTCATTTCATCAACCAATTATTAATATATATAATTACTAACATAAATCATCCCAATATGATGTCAATTTTATATTTACATTAATATACGATATTTTCAAATATATTTAATTTAGTCATTTATCTCAAATAACAATTAAATCGCATCAATTCACTCGAGTTATCAAATTTAGTTCACCTCATAATCTTAACATGCAAAACAGAATATATATGCAACAATTGAAGTGGTTCGAATTATAGAAATAAAAATTGAAAGCTCGTGTCACTTGTCCTCGGCTCTCGCCTTATCTTTTCCTTTCAATGATCCTGCATCATTTTTAGCTACGAATAATAATCTAGTAATAGTGTAATATCAAACCAAATCACATTCAATTATAGAGTCATACATATTTTGAACATTATTCAATTTAGTCTCTAAAACTGATATAGCCATATCTTTCAAATTTGAGTTTCGATCTTAAAACTGATCTCAATTACATCCTTCTATAGCCCTCTATTATCTATAATTTAATAAATATTACACCAATTTTTTAATTTATGCACTTTATTCCCTATGTTCAAAAACTAGAAATTTAACTTTACAATCTAATCTTTTTTTCACTTCTAAGCTTAAAATCTAACAATTTAGTACCAATTTTGTCAAGCATTCATCAATGGAAACTTTTAGAAACTTTAATAGTTTTGCAAAATAGTACAGGTTAGCTAAATCAATCTCCCGATATCAAAAACATAAAATTTACAAGAAAAAACTTCAAATACCTTAACAATTGAAGATTGAATGGCGAAAGTTTTCTAAGGATTTCTTTCCTTCAAGTTTACACCATGGGAGGTGAATGGATGAGTATGAGATAACTTTTCATCCATTCCACTACCTTTTAAACTTTATACCATAATTAAAATTAAATTAATCTTAAATTACTAGTTTAATCTTAATTAACTAACATTAACCTTAATTAATTAACATTAGTGGATGAAAACATCCAATTCCACTATCTCATAATTAAAATTGGTTAAATTTCTCTTTTGGTCCTAAATCAATTTAAAATCTATAACAATTGAACTTTAATGATTTAGTTCTTGTATCTTAATTAACTATCACTTGACAAAATTACTATACCAAAATTTAATATATTTCATTTAACCTCATAAATATTAACATTTAATGTTTATTGACTCAATTTATGGAAACATGATTATGAAATTGTATTTTTCGATACTACTAACTTCCGAGTCATTACAATTTACTTTACTTTAATTTATTTAATCAATCCACTATTAACACCACCAACCACTAACACCCACTTTGACATGCCCTAATTGCTATTTTAGACCTTAAGCCATTTTCTAATAAAAAATCTATAGTGATTGGACTTTATAATTTAGTCCCTAAACCTTAATTAATCGCTAATTTGCCTAAGTTATCTATACAAATTAAAATCACCTATATGATAAGTCTTTAATTACCTTTATTTAATATTTACAGACTTGATTTACGAAAATGAGGTCTCAAACCATAATTTTCGGTACCACTAGAAATCGAGTCGTTACAATTATGAAGTGAGAGTGAAAAGAAAGTAGTGGAAATATTGTAAACCATGTAGACAAAGTGATATGAATTATAGTATGTGAAGAGAATATGCAAGTAAATTCATTTGTAATCTTTAAGGACTAAATTGAATAATAAATAAAGTGTATTGATATGTATGATCAAATGATCTTGTATATAGGGTTAAGTTAGTTAAGTGTCAAATGATGGATGAGTGATAAAAGAAATAATAAGTACAATGAAAGAAATAATTAGTGTTTAAATTAAGGAAATAAATTAATTTCATGGCTAGTTTATGAATGCATGAGAAGTGAAATTCAAGGAACTAAAATGAATAAATGAAGGCAATACACATATATAATAAGTGCAAATGATTATGAATAATGATTGATTGAAATTGTATGATAATGATAAGTTTAATGTTAATAGATTTGCATTCAAATTAGTTTGAATTGCTCCGAAAACGGATGTGATGTTTTGTATTCAAGTCTGTCGACGGACCAGGTGTGGGGTGACACACATTGGGCATCATGGGATAAACTTTGTGTGGCAAAAAAATATGATGTTATGGGCTTTCAGAACCTCTATTGTTTTAAGTTGGAGGATTCTCTCTATTCTGGATTCTCTTCCAATCACATCCTCAAAGCAAGATATTTTTTGAGGGAAGAGTTGTTATTTGCTTTAGAGGGTACTAATCTCTCATTGGTTTGGCAAAGAATCTATAAAGCCAAGGACTTGATGGTTCAAGGAATCGGTGGAGGTTTGGGGATAGTCGTTCTATTCGTGTTTTCATGAACACATGGTTGGATTACACATCTAACTTTTTCATTGAACCCACTTCTTTTTTGGGCTTGGATATGCTGCGGGTTTGTGATCTTCTCAATGAGACTGGCATAATTTGGGACAAGGAGCTCATCGACAGTTTTTGGCTCCTGTAGGTGTCGCCCACATTCTCCAACTCCCGGATGTCCCTTCCACGCCCAGACAAATTAATTTAGCATCATGGAAAATCATGGATATATACTGTAAGACCCAATTTTCGCCCGGCCCATTTTAAAACCATAAATTAAAAAAACCAAAAAATTATTATTATAATAATAAAAAGTCCATTAAATGGACAATAATAGTCCAGAATACAAAGCCCAAATACACTAAACTATTGACCCAACTAAACTAAACCGCACGTGAGGCCCAAACAAACTCGAGCCCAATGCTTAACCCATTTTAACCCAACCTTAAAACTGGCCCAAAGGGCCCAATACATCTGACGCTCCTGAAACCCGTGGAAGGGTTCCAAAACGTTCCCGCACGCCCACACGCACCGTACCTCCACCGGTCGACCTCCGTCACGAGCCACGTCCACGCTCTCATCTGCGGCCTTGTACCTTGAAAACAACGACAAAAAAGCAATGAGAGAAAACAAAGCAAAGAATTGTATTTTTGTTTATTTTTAATTTTCTGATTTTGGCCTTTAAATGGACGAAACAAACCATCAGAATGGGGGGGCTTCACGATTCTGACGCATATATCTGAAATCAAGAGCAATTCAAAAAAAAATCAGAGTTTTTGAAAGGTTTTATTGTGTTCCTTTTTCTTTTCATGTCCGGTTCATTTCTTTTCGTTTAGAACCTATTTTTATCTTTATTTATCCCTTTTTTAATACATATAGCAGAGGTTTTTTCGAATACAAAAATATAGAATAGCAGAGGTTTTTTTTTCGAATTCTTTTGTTTTGCATGTCATGCATATACCTAGAAATAGAATAAAAATACAAAGTCTTTTACCTTTTGTGACGATCGGAAGCCGAAACTGAAGCGTTTTCGAGCCGAAACCGAAACGTTTTTACTTCGTTCGATCCTTTTTGAGAGGTTTTTGGGTGTTTAGACCACAAATATGGGTCTGGGAAGGAAAAGAGTTTGAAAAGGGGGCTGGTTTCGTACCTACGGCCGCCGTATACGGTGGTCACCGGTGACGGACGTGCGGTGGTCCGATCACCGGAGAAGGGGTCCCTAGAGAGAAAAACCAAAACCCCCTTTCCCATTTTTTTAAAGCCATTGCTGAAATGATTTTTAAAAAAAAATTTGGGTTTAAATACCCGAGTGAAACGGCGTCGTTTTAGTCCCTCCCCTGAGAGTCCAAAATGATGCCGTATGGAGGCGACTCGACCCGCTCCATTCTGGGTCCGCGTGTTTATGCTTTATAGGGCAATTTGCGCATATGGTCCCTCCATCTTTGTTGCGCCATTCGATTTAACTCTGTTCATTTTCTTTTAATTATAGTTTTTACTAGTAATTTTATTTCAAATCTAATTTAATCATGTTAATTTGTTATTTATTTATCCATATCAATATTTCATGTATTGTTTGTGTTAAATTGTTTTATTTCATATATTTAAATGGTTCTAAGTATTATTTATTTCTCTATAGTATTTTCATTAAATTTTATATATATATTCTTTTATATACATATGTATCTTATATTAAATTGTTTTTATGTACATATATACTTATTATTTTCATATATAATCTATATTATCTTTATGTGTATATATATATTCTCTTTATATATAACTTATATTATTTTTCTTATATATATACATTATTGTTTTCAGTATTATTTTTCTAAATTTATTCATACATATACATATATATATTCTTTTAAATTTATCTATGTACAATTGGTTTCTTTGTAAAACTCCTTTTAAATTATATATTTATTTATTCCAAACGCTTTCATATGTCATTAGTATTTTAATATACAATTATATTACATCAAGTTTATTAGCATGTATCATTTAAGTTGGCGCATATTATTCTGATGTATTAGATGCTCATTTATACATTATTGTATGTATTATATCTCTTAATTTGTAGCCATTAATTATTTGTGATTCATTATTGTAACATTTGATGTTGGCTTTGTATATTAGTATTCCATTGCATATCATGAAAAATGTTGTGTTTAATGTCAATTTAGCTTTAAAGATCATTTTTATTATTATTTAAAGTTTTTCTAAAATAAGGCAATGTTCGTGTTTAGAGGTTTCGGAAAAATCGTGCTCTAACTTACTAAGTTCAGATTTTCTTCGTTTAAAACCTAACAACCGAGTATCATTTCTCTTTAAATCAAAATACATAATATTTCAAATAAAAAAATTATTCTTGGGATTTTTAGATATTAGCCTAACTTCTTGGGTGTGATATTTTATTATCTCGAGATAAGATTTTAAAAGAACAAAGGTAATATTCCGTATTTAAAATTTTGAGAAATCTTGCTCTAACTTCTTTGGGTTGCGATTTTCATTTGACCCAAATAAGGGAATATCTTCTTATTTTTTAGTATTGAATGTCGAAGATAAATCCAACCGAGAACATAAGATGGTATACCCTAACTTCTGAGTATGGCATTTTATTTCTCCGAAATAAGAAGCTTTGGCATCCAATATGATTCTGTCCAAATATATATCTTAAGTAAATGGATCGTAATCTAGAATCTTTTCAAATTTTCGGCATTGAGACATTAATTAATCAATTTGATACCAATTTTGGGCGTTCTTGAGGTGCTAATCCTTCCTAAATGCGTAATCAACTCCGAGCCTATTTTCTGGATTTCGTAGACCAAAATTATTATTTTAATAAATCAAAATGTTTTATTAAAATAATTCATCTTAAGGTGATCCGATCACACCTTGAATAAAAGATCGGTGGCGACTCCATTTCCATATTCCATATTTTTAAGTCGATCTCCGTTTTTCAAAATTCACCGATTTAAAAATGGTTTCGACATATACTATTAAATTCACCTATCAGGTTGTATTCAATTTGATGAATAGTATTAATTATTTTAACTTTGAGGGACCATGGCTGAGCATTTGGAAAGTTTCCCTATCGCCGAAAGTAAAGGATTTTCTTTGGCGGTGTAAGAGGAACTTTGTTCCGACACATTGTTGACTAGCCGAGAAAGGGTGTTTAGTCCTAATCAATTGTGTTTGCTGTAGGGATTTGAAGGGGTTGGATCATATGTTGTTGTCGTGCATGGTGGCGATGGGTGTTTGGGACAAGGCCGGGATTGTGCCCCCGTTGTCAACAGTACTTGGCTGGCTCACTTTGCTGCTATAGGATGGTGAAGAAGGGATGATATCTATTGTGGGAGTGTTGTTGTGGAGCTTATGCTATTTCCGGAATCTATCCATTTAGAAGAACGAGCAAGCTACAACGACACAAATTTATGACTTTTTTTATCAATACCTGCAAGGCTGCATGCCTCTCATTCAACTTATCGTCTAGTGCAGTAGCATACTCCTCCTCGACCTGAAGCTACTACTGCTTGGTCACTTCCTCCAGTTGGTATCTGCAAATGTAACATCGATGCAATCCCTTTGGATCGCCAGACCATTCACTTTGTTGTGGTGGTTTGGAACAAGCATGGGGCGTTGTACAAGCTTTATCGGGCTTCATCCTCGCTTCTTGTGATGCTCGCCTCGCTAAAGTCATGTCTATTCAGGAAGCCTTTTCATGGCTTAAAGACCAGGGCATGAACAATATTGTTGTGGAAACCGATTGTAGGGAAGTTGTGCTTGCCCTTCGTTCAAACAATGAAAACCTTTCGTAATTCAGCCTTGTGGTTAATGTTGTCGAATGCTGCAAGCTTCATTTTAACATGTCAGTTTCTCTTGGGTCAAGCGAGTCATTAATCAGGTTGCTCATCAATTGGGTCGGTGACTTCCTTCTATGCTAACTCACTTGTGAATGCAACTATTCCTCTGTGCTTATGCGATCTTGTTATGGATGATGTCACATTGTAACCACTGTAGAAGGGCTCTAAGGCTTGGGTGTGCAGGGTTTAGCCTGTTAGTTAGGGTAAGTTTGGTCTTTATATGTAGTATTTGTTTATATCGATTGATGAATTTTGTTTTCTTAAAAAAAAAAAACAATATATCATATATATCATTATAATTTAAAGATGAAGTTTTAAATAAATAAGTTTTATTTGAATATATTTATATTTTAAATTGAAATTTATTCTTAATTAATTAAAAATCTACAACCTCGTAGAAGCAATCCTCGAATTGATTCTTAAGCTTCAATTTGATTTTCTATTTTATTTAATTTTTAGAATATTTTAATTTTTTATCAAAGTAATTGAAACAGGTAAATAATACTGTTAATTTTTTGAGGTATTTATTTTAGCAATTTAATAGGTAAAAACGTGAATTAGGCACAATGTACACTATCATTAGGGTATGGTATTTTTCAAACTAAGGCAATAAATAGAAACCCTTCTTTAGTGATTTGAAGAGAAGATTTAAGTCGAATGCAAAGCAAAATAAGGATCAACAAGTGGAAAAGAAGTTCAAACAAATATATGTATAAAAACATCTACGGAAGTGAAAAGAATTAGAAAATTAACAAGAAGTTATTTATTTATAGTTAATATTGGTTTAACATTTGTTGAGGTCTTTTTCCTCTGGTCCCCTTCCCATGGAAGCTATTTTCATATTTATAAAGCACAGTTCCTTGATGGTACATATTAGGGGACAACTAAGTGTCATGCATAATGACATGTTACCCCTCTAGGTTTGACACATAACCTCAGAGGTATCTCTGAAAGGTTTATACCCTAGTCAAAAGTGGCAAGTGTTTTAGGGACCACCAAAAATCGAGATGAGTCATGTGAATTTGATTCAAAATAATATTTTAATATTATTCTCAATTTCAAGCTTAAATTGAGCCATGTGATATGTGTTTAAGCATGTGCTAAATTTTCTGAGTAAGTTAATTTGATTGTGCTAAATTTTTGTAAGTTAATTTGATTATACATGTGGTTAATTTGACAAAAGGATTAAATTGCATTAAATGTGAAAGTTGCTTGCTATTTGCTAAAGTACTTAAGTGATGTGGCTTTTGAATGTTGTGGCCTTAATAGGCAAATATGCCATTAAGTGATTAGTGGATGGCTAAAGGTCATAAATGACCTTGAATTATATGTTTTAATATATTTGATTATAGGTTAAAAATGTCTTTTATGTATTAAATGATTATATGATAAAATAAAATATGAAAATGGACTTAGTTCATCCATTCTTCCACCGAAAAACAAAAAGAAAAAGAAAGCTTTGAAGCTTTGTAATTTTGGCTAGTTTGAGGCACAAATTCAAGGTATGTTTTTGTCGGTTCTTGATAATTTCTAATTTTTTGTAATCGTTGCTTCAAGAGCTATCAAACCCATGTCTCAATTTGATGAATTGATGTTGTTCATGAGAAATGCCATTGATGATATGTTGAGTTTTGTGATGTTTTAAGGTGTTAAAAGATAGTTAGGTGTTAGATGAACATGTTTTGTTCTTGAAGTTTTGATGAATTTAGCTAAATAGGGCTAAATTGAGAAAATAGTAATTTGAGGGACTAAATTACAAATTTGATGAAATATTTGGGCTTATATAGTCCCTAGAGAGGTTCGGCCAAGCATATGTGTGTGTGGATTTTGTGAATTTGATGTTTTGTGAAAAATGGACTAAATTGTTAAAGTGTGCAAATATGAGGGTTAATTTGCAAATAGCCCTAAATGTGTCTATGGATTTAATTGAATGAAATAGTGAATAAAAGGATAAATTCTGAATATGTTTAGATCAAGAATCGAGGAAAACGGACTTAGATCGCGGGAAAGCGAAAATAACCGAGTAGTCGTTTCTGTTCGATAAACCAAATTTGAGGTAAGTCACTATAAATAAACTTATTTGTATTGAATTGAATATATGTATTCATATGTCTATCGGTTAAAATGAATGAGTATGAGATGCTAAGTGCATAAATTCTAAAATAAGTTCGATATAGTGATAAAGCCGAGAAGTCCCGTACGAACCTAGGAATAGATAGGATTAGCTATGTCATGACATAGGTATCTGTTCTGTTTCAACATGTAAGACCACGTCCGGGACATTGGTATTGATTTGTGATCTCGTGTAAGACCACGTCTGGGACGTTGGCTTCGATATAAGCTTTATGAGTAAGACCACGTCTGGGACGTTGGCATCGACATGAGTTTTACGTGTAAGACCATGTCTAGGACATTGGCATCGTATTGATTCGTATAAGACCTTGTCTGAGACAGTGGCATCGATATCTGAGTGCATATAAGACCTCGTCTGGGATGTTGGCATTATACAACTATCCCGATCTTACTGAGTATCCTACTAGATTCCTAAAGGTTCAACGGGCAAGTCTGGGAAACGAATCGTAAATACGAGCTGTGAGCAAATAAGTGAATGATTATTCGTTTCATGTACGTTGAATGTACATTAAGTGTGCATAAAAGGTAAATACCTATATGACTTTGATATGAAGAAAAGTATTATTGAAAATGAAAATGTGAATCTTAAAATGTTGAATGTGGCTAATGTGGCCATAAGTTTATGAACCAAGTTATATATATATGATAGTTGCTAAGTGATTGATATATGTGCCAATGTGTTTATTTGTATATGACTTACTAAGCTTTTGGAAAGCTTACTCTGTGTGTTTGTTTCCTCTGTTTTATAGGTCGTCAAAGCTACTGAAGGCTTGGGATTATCAAAGATCATCATCACACTACAAAAACTTATTTTGGTACCCTTTTGGAAATGTATATAGCTAAATATGGCATGTATAGACTAGATATGTGTATATGTTTTTGGAAGTGAACTTAGCCATGTGTTTTGGCAAGTTTAATTAGGTAATATGCTTGAATGAATGTGATATATGTTGCATATCTTGGTAAGGTGGAAGCTTATGAAATGGCCAAGTTTTGAGTGAGCTATTGAATGGATTATGCTTGTAATGATATGAGTTTAGTTCTTTGGAATCATCATGGTTGGAATTGGTATTGAGTGTATAAATTGAATGGTCAATTTGGTATGTTTGGTTGCCATATATGCAAGGTATGTGTTGATATATATATATATTACTTGTAGGAAGACCTTAAGTGGGTGGCATATTGGCCTTGTAAAATGGCCTATAATGTCACACGATTGAGGCATACGGGCGTGCCTAAGACCATGGGTAAATTGGCAGAATGTGGCTTGATTTGCACACGGCCTCAACACGGGTGTGCTTGATGGCCACGTGAGAAATGGCAGTATGTGATCTAGTAGTACACGGCCGTAGCACACGGGCGTGCTCGGTGATCGTGTTGATTTTGGTAGTATACTACCACCGGAAGGATACACGGGAGTGTCAAGTAGCCGTGGGTGAGGCACGGCCTACCCCCATGGCCGTGTGTCCCCTGTATTTTAAAAAAGTTTCAAACAAATAATGAAATTACTTATGTGTTTTGATTTAGTCCCGACTCAGTTTATAAGCATGCTTAGGGTCTCGATGACTCATTTAAGGGACTCTATGATTGAATTCAAATGTGATTGATGACGATTGACTTTGTGTTGTTAATGTGATGTGAAATGATCCTATTGTTCGGTAATGCCTCTTAACCCTATTCTAGTAAAGGTTTTCGAGTTAGGGGTGTTACATTTTATTAGTATCAGAGCTACGGTTTAGTCGATTCTCAGACTAACGTAGCGTGTTAGAGTCTAGCTATACATGTCATATATTTGAACTGTGATAGTGTGATAAATCCTGACGTGTAAAATGTGATTTCTGTATAGCAATGGATCCCGAAAGAGTCGTAGCTGACGACGTAGAAAGTAATGCACCTGCTCCCACGTAAGGGATAGAGCCTTCTGATCTGAGACCGGCTACAAGCGGTCAGGAGGGAGAAACTAAACAAGCTTTCTTCCAGATGATGAGTGAGTGGTTCACTCAATTTATGAGAAATAACCCGACTGTTTCACAACCCCCGCCCCGGTTAATCCCCCTCAGACATCTGACATACCTCCGACTGCAAATCTGAATCTGCTGAGTAAGCCTCCGATTGACAAGATCCGTACGTATGGGGCTGAAGAGTTCTGAGCTACCAATAATGATGATGCTGAAAAAGCTGAATTCTGGATTGAAAATACTATTCGGTATTTGATGAGATGTCTCTGACTCCAGAAGAATGCATAAAGTGTGTGGTATCATTACTCTGAGATGCAGCTTATCAATGGTGGAAAACCTTAACTTCCATTGTTCCGAGAGAACGAGTTACATGGGATTTCTTTCAGATTGAGTTCAGAAAGAAATATATCAGTGAGAGATTCATTGATCAGAAAGGAAAAGAATTCTTGGAACTAAAGCAAGGCTGTATGACTGTTACAAAATATGAACAAGAATTTGTCAGGTTGAGTCAGTATGCTCGTGAATGTGTATCGTCTGAGGCAATAATGTGTAAAAGATTTGAAGACGGTCTTAATGAAGATATCCGTTTGCTGGTTGGGATCCTAGAAATAAAAGAGTTCGTTACACTCGTTGGCCGAGCTTGTAAAGCTGAAGCACTCAGGAAGGATAAAAGAAGAGCTGAGTTTGAAGCTCGAGATACAAGAAAGAGATTTCAAAATAAGTTATTTCAGTTTGCTTCAAAGAGATACAGAGATGATCAAAGTCGTTCCAGAGAAAATACGGGACATTTGAATAGAAATAGAGCTAGATCGCAAATGAGTTCCAAAACTCTAGCAATTTCAATGGCCAGCGTTGGTAATGTTCGATCTAAGAGACCCGAATGTAAACATTGTGGAAAAAGACATCCGAGATGCTATAGATTAAATGACAGAGCTTACTTCAGATGTGGATCGCTTGATCATTTTATCCGTGATTGCCCTAAGCCTGTCGAATCAAAGATTATTCAGAATCCAAAATCTGATAATGCACCTGCGAGAGGTCAAACATCAAAGAATGTAAAGAATGTTAGTAGTAGTCAAAGAACTATGAGAGACAATATTGTCAGATCCGAAGCCAGAGCGCCTATCAGAGCATATGCTATCCGAACTCGTGAAGAAGCTTCATCGCCTGATATTATAACGGGTAATTTTACTCTTTATGATACTTCTGTGATAACTTTAATAGACCCTGGTTCTATGCATTCGTACATATGCATGAATTTAGTATATGGTAAGACTTTGCCTGTAGAGTCTACTGAATTTGCTATAAAAGTATCGAACCCCTTAGGTAAAAGTGTCCTTGTTGACAAAGTATACAAGAACTATCCGTTAATGTTTTGAGATAAATGTTTTCCTACTGATCTGATGCTTTTGTCATTTGATGAATTCGATATTATTCTGGGTATGGATTGGTTGTTTATGCATGATGCCGTTGTGAACTGTAAAAGAAAGACTATAGATTTAAGAAGTCCAAATGATGAGATTGTACGGACTGAGTCTAATGACTTAAATGGATTGCCCACTGTGATATCCGTTTTGAAAGCTCAGAGTTATGTGAAAAGGGGGTATGAATCATATTTTGCTTATGTGATCGATTCAAAAGCATCAGAGAAGAAAGTTGAATCAGTACACATTGTTTGTGATTTTTCTGATGTGTTCCCTGAAGAGTTATCGTGTTTACCTCCGATTCGTGAAGCTGAATTTGGTATTGAATTGTTGCCTGGTACGACACCTAGTTCGATAGCTCCGTATAGAATGGCACCAACAGAGTTGAAAGAGTTAAAGTCACAGCTACAAGAATTGACTTATAGAGGGTTTGTAGATCAAGTTTTTCGCCTTGGGGTGCTCCTGTTCTGTTTGTGAAAAAGAAAGATGTCACGATGAGATTGTGTATCGATTACCGTCAGTTAATAAGGTGACTATAAAGAACAAATATCCATTGCCCAGAATTGATGATTTGTTTGATCAGTTAAAATGAGCTATTGTGTTTTCCAAGATTGATTTGAGATCGGGATACTACCAATTGAGAGTTAAAGATTCAGACATTCAGAAAACTACTTTTCGAACGAGGTACAGGCATTATGAGTTCTTAGTTATGCCATTCAGACTAACCAATGCTCCTGCTGTCTTTATGGACTTGATGAACAGAATTTTCTAACCGTATCTGGATCAATTTGTTGTTGTATTCATTGACGACATTTTGATTTACTGACGTGATGAGAATGAGCATGCAGAACATTTGAAAATTGTGTTGTAAACTTTGAGAGAAAAGCAATTGTATGCAAAATTTAGCAAATGTGAATTCTGGTTGAATGAGGTCAGTTTTCTGGGGCATATTGTGTCAGCTTCTAAGATTCGTGTTGATCCGAGCAAGATTTCTGCTATTCTGAATTGGAAACCTCCAAAGAACGTGTCCGAAGTTCTTAGTTTTCTGGGTTTAGTTGGTTATTACCGTAGATTTGTTAAAGGCTTCTCCACTGTAGCTACTCCGTTGACTAGATTACTTCAGAAAGATGTCAGATTTGAATGGTCGAATAAATGTCAGAAAAGTTTTGACCAGTTGAAAACTCTGTTAACAAAAACTCCAGTGTTAGTATAGCCAGAATCGGGTAAGGAATTTGTTGTTTATAGTGATGTTTTATTAAACGGTCTGGGATGTGATTTGATGCAAGAGGGCAAAGTGGTAGCTTATGCTTCGAGATAATTAAAGCCTCATGAAAAGAATTATCTGACACACGACCTTGAGCTCGCTGCGATTGTGTTTGCACTTAAAATTTGGCGTCATTATTTGTACGGTGAGAAATGTCATGTGTTTTCAGATCATAAAAGTCTGAAATATCTAATAACCCAGAAAGATTTGAACCTGCATCAGAAAAGATGGCTTGAATTATTAAAATATTATGAGCTGGTAATAGATTATCATCTGGGGAAAGCAAATGTTGCTGCAGATGCTTTTAGTAGAAAATCATTATTTGCACTAAGTACTCTGAAAGCTTAGTTAGATCTGTCTGATGATAGTTCCGTGATAGCTGAATTAAAAGCAAAGCCGTTGTTCTTACAACAGATATGTAATGCTCAAAAATCTGATAATGAATTGCTAGCGAAACGAACTCAGTGTGAAGTGAATTCTGAATCTAAATTTCAAATTATGGATGGTTGTTTGAGATTCCGGGATCGTATCTGTGTTCTGAGAAATCTAGAGTTGATTCGAATGATATTGAGTAAAGCACATAATAGTCGTCTATCTGTTCATCCAGGAAGTAGTAAAATGTACCATGATTTGAAGCAACACTACTGGTGGTCTGGTATGAAACGAGACATTTCTGACTTTGTTTCGAAATGTTTAGTCTGCTAATAAGTGAAAGCAGAACATCAAGTTATGTCTGGATTGTTACAGCCAATTCTGATTCTAAAATGGAAATGGGATAGAGTAACAATGGATTTTGTTTTAGGATTGCCTCTGACTCCGAGAAAGAAAGATGCGATTTGGGTCGTAGTTGACTGATTGATGAAATCTGCCCAGTTTATTTCGGTAAGATCTGATTCCTCACTGGAGAGATTAGCTAAGCTTTATATTTTTGAGATTGTGAGATTACACGGGGTGCCACTATCTATTGTGTTAGATAGGGATCCGAGATTCACATCGCGATTCTGGAAGAAATTACAAGACGCTTTGTGTACAAAATTGCATTTCAGTACAGCTTTTCATCCGCAAACAGATGGTCAATCCAAGCGAATTATTCAGATTCTCGAAGATATGTTAAGATGCTATGTACTTGAGTTTAATGGTTCGTGGGAACAATACCTACCGTTGATTTAATTTGCGTATAACAATAGTTTTCATTCGAGCATCAAAATGGAACCATATGAAGCTTTGTACAGACGTAAATGTCGTACACCTTTATATTGGACTAAACTCAGTGAGAATAAGTTACATGGGGTCAATTTGATAAAAGATACCGAACAGAAAGTGAAACTGATCCGAGATTGTTTGAAAGCAGTATCTGATCGTTAGAAGTCCTATGCAGACTTAAAACGAAAGGATATAGAATTTGAGATCGGTGACAAATTATTTCTGAAAGTGTCTCCGTGGAAGAAAGTGCTTCGATTCGGACGTAAAGGCAAGTTAAGTCTGAGATTCATCGGACCATATGAGGTCATTGAACGTGTTCCTGTTGCATATAGATTGAAGTTAGCCTCTGAACTAGAAAAGATTCACAATGTATTTCATGTTTCGATGCTCCGTAGATATCAGTCTGATCCGTCACATGTGATTGTCCCATCTGAAATTGAAATCTAATCTGATATAACATACGAAGAGGAACCTATACGTGTCTTAGCTCGTGAAGTGAAAGAGTTAAGAAATAAGAAAATTTGTTAGTGAAAGTGTTATGGCATCATCATGGAATAGAAGAGGCCACTTGGAAGCCTAAGGACTTAATAAGACAACAATATCCAACTCTGTTTAACGGTAAGATTTTCGGGGATGAAAATCCCTAAAGGGGGAGAATTATAACAGTTCGGTTTATATCCTAGTCGGAACAGTGGTTTCGAGACCACAAATTTGAGTCTGAATAATATTTTAATATTATTCTCTGTGCCATTGATATGTGTTTAAGCATGTGCTAAATTTTCGTAAGTTAATTTGATTGTCAATGTGGTTAATTTTACAAAAGGATTAAATTACATGAAATGTGAAAGTTGCTTGCTATTTGCTAAAGTACTTAAGTGATGTGGCTTTTGAATGTTGTGGCCTTAATAGGCAAATATGCCATTAAGTGATTAGTGGATGGCTAAAGTTCATAAATGACCTTGAATTATATGTTTTAATATATTTGATTATAGGTTAAAAATGTCTTTTATGTATTAAATGATTATATGATAAAATAAAATATGAAAATGGACTTAGTTCATCCATTCTTCCATAGAAAAACAAAAAAAAAGAAAGCTTTGAAGCTTTGTAATTTCACTAGTTTGAGGCACAAATTCAAGGTATGTTTTTTGGTTCTTGATAATTTCTAATTTTTTGTAATCGTTGCTTCAAGAGCTATCAAACCCATGTCTCAATTTGATGAATTGATGTTGTTCATGAGAAGTTCCATTGATGATATGTTGAGTTTTGTGATGTTTTAAGGTGTTAAAAGATAGTTAGGTGTTAGATGAACATGTTTTGTTCTTGAAGTTTTGATGAATTTAGCTAAATAGGGCTAAATTGAGAAAATAGTAATTTGAGGGACTAAATTGCAAATTTGATGAAATATTTGGGCTTATATAGTCCCTAGAGAGGTTCGCCAAGCATGTGTGTGTGTGGATTTTGTGAATTTGATGTTTTGTGAAAAATGGACTAAATTGTTAAAGTGTGCAAATATGAGGGTTAATTTGCAAATAGCCCTAAATGTGTGTCTATGGATTTAATTGAATGAAATAGTGAATAAAAGGATAAATTCTGAATATGTTTAGATCAAGAACCGAGGAAAACGGACTTAGATCGCAGAAAGCGAAAATAACCGAGTAGCCTTTTCCGTTTGATAAACCAAATTCGAGGTAAGTCACTATAAATAAACTTATCTGTATTGAATTGAATATATGTATTCATATGTCTATCGATGAAAATGAATGAGTATGAGATGCTAAGTGTATAAATTCTGAAATAAGTTCGATATAGTGATAAAGCCGAGAAGTCCCGTATGAACCTAGGAATAGATAGGATTAGCTATGTCATGACATAGGTATCTGTTCTGTTTCAACATGTAAGACCACGTCCGGGACATTGGCGTTGATTTGTGATCTCGTGTAAGACCACGTTTGGGACGTTGGCTTCGATATAAGCTTTATGAGTAAGACCATGTCTGGGACGTTGGCATCGACATGAGTTTTACGTGTAAGACCATGTCTAGGACATTGGCATCGTATTGATTCGTATAAGACCCTGTCTGGGACAGTGGCATCGATATCTGAGTGCATATAAGACCTCGTCTGGGACGTTGGCATTGTACAACTATTTCGATCTTACTGAGTATCCTACTAGATTCCTAAAGGTTCAACGGGCAAGTCTGTGAAACGAATCGTAAATCCAAGCTGTGAGCAAATAAGTGAATGATTATCCGTTTCAGGTACGTTGAATTTACATTAAATGTGCATAAAAGGCAAGTATCTATATGACTTTGATATGAAGAAAAGTATTATTGAAAATGAAAATGTGAATCTTGAAATGTTGAATGTGGCAAATATGGCCATAAGTTTTCGAACCAAGTTATATATATGTGATAGTTGCTAAGTGATCGATATATGTGCCAATGTGTTTATTTGTATATGACTTACTAAGCTTTTGGAAAGCTTACTCTGTGTGTGTGTTTCCTCTGTTTTATAGGTCGTCAAAGCTACTGAAGGCTCGGGATTATCAAGGATCATCATCACACTACAAAAACTTATTTTGGTACCCTTTTGGAAATGTATATAGCTAAATATGGCATGTATAGACTAGATATGTGTATATGTTTTTGGAAGTGAACTTAGCCATGTGTTTTGGCAAGTTTAATTAGGTAATATGCTTGAATGAATGTGATATATGTTGCATATCTTGGTAAGGTGGAAGCTTATGAAATGGCCAAGTTTTGAGTGAGCTATTGAATGGATTATGCTTGTAATGATATGAGTTTAGTTCTTTGGAATCATCATGGTTGGAATTGGTATTGAGTGTATAATTTGAATGGTCAATTTGGTATGTTTTGGTTGCCATATATGCAAGGTATGTGTTGATATATATATATATTGTAGGAAGACCTTAAGTGGGTGGCATATTGGCCTTGTAAAATGGCCTATAATGTCACACGATTGAGGCACATGGGCGTGCCTAAGACCGTGGGTAAATTGGCAGAATGTGGCTTGATTTGCACACGGCCTCGACACGGGTGTACTTGATGGCTGTGTGAGAAATGGCAGTATGTGATCTAGTATTACACGGCCTTAGCACACGGGCGTGCTTGGTGATCGTGTTGATTTTGGCAATATACTACCACGGGAAGGACACACGGGAGTGTCAAGTAGCCGTGGGTGAGGCACGGCCTACCCCCACGGCCGTGTGTCCCCTATATTTTAGAAAAGTTTCAAACAAATAATGAAATTACTTATGTGTTTCGATTTAGTCTCGAATCGATTTATAAGCATGCTTAGGGTCTCGATGACTCATTTAAGGGACTCTATGATTGAATTCAAATGTGATTGATGATGATTGACTTTGTGTCGTGAATGTGATGTGAAATGATCCTATTGTTCGGTAATCCCTCTTAACCCTATTTCGGTGACAGTTTTTGGGTTAGGGGTGTTACTTCATTTTGATATCATTTCTAAGTAACTATTAAACATATTACTCACCATTTTTCAATTCAATCATATAGCATTTCAATAACCATATAAACATATCCCCATTTTCCATGCATTTCAAACATATCAATTTCCATGTATCTCATGGAATCAATCAATACTCTTTCTTTAAAGCAGTTTGTTCGATGAACTAAATAATAAGATATAGATACGGTAACTCCACCACACCAATTAGCTCAATAGAGTGATAACTACACCACTCCCGAACAAGTAATGCAAAGCCCGTAGGCACAAATATCCTATCGTGCAATATATTTCATCCCTCCACTACACCAAATGGCTCAAAAAAGAGTTAACTACACCACATCAAGGCATCGTAGTGTAAAGCTCGTATGCACAAATATCCTATCATGTAATATATTTCATCCCTCCACCACACCAAATGGCTCAAAAAAGCGTTAACTACACCACACCAAGGCACCATAGTGCAAAACTCAGTAATCCACAACAAATGCAGGATTCTGGCATAAATTGTGATATCTCCATCAAATCTTTTACTCCACACCATCTTTTACACATATCTCCTACTAGTGTGCAATCAACCTTATTGGCATGCCAATTGTATCTTATCCTACGTTCATCCGGATTCTATCAACATATTAAGACATTTCTTTAAAGTTTCGTTCTTTTCTCACCTTTGCACAATTCAAATACCATTTCAAAATATCCATTCAACATATTTATAAACATGATTACCTCATATGAACTTATCAAGTATAAATAGCAATAGAAAAAAGGTCAAGGACTAATCCGTAATTTTTTTTCTTTTCCTTGGTTATCTATCGGTTGGTTCGATTCTTGATCTATATAATAATTAAGTTCAATATATCAATTCCATATACTTTATAGTACTCAAATACATGCATATGAATCTTTAATTTTATTTTATACAATTTTTCTAACCTTTTACATTTTCTTCAATTTAGTCCCTAAAATCGAAACTATTATATTTTCAAATTCAAGCTTTATTTTACAATTAAATTTCAATTACATCCTGTAAAACCCTCTTAATACATAAATTTTAGAAATTTCATATCAAACTTTACATTATTACATTTTAGTCATTAAACTCAAAACTAACCAAAATTACTTTACAAATTGGTCATTAAACCCATCTAAGCTTATAACCAAGTTATTAAACATCATAAGCTTTTCAATTTCATCAATGAAAACTTTTAAAATATTTAATAGTTTTGAAAACTGAGGTACGAATTAGCTGAACCTAATTGCAACAATCTCAAAAATATAAAATTTACAAAAAAAAAAAAAAAAGATCGTCGAAGGACTTACATGCATAAGGAAAGGCTTGACCAAACCTTTGTCTTCTCTAATGGTGAAAACCGCGATGAAGGAAGAAGAAAGATGATATGATTTTCATGGTTTTCGTTTTCTTTAATGTTTAATATACATATAACTTTAATTAATAAAATTTTAACATATAAAAATAAATAAAAGTCAAGCCTTAACCGTCCATGTTGTAGGATTATTATCTAAATACCATATAAGTCCTCCCACATTTACTAAATAAGCTATTTAATTAATAAAATTGACTAACTTTTACAGTTTTTATGATTTAGTCTTTTTTACTTAATTAACTATCAAATCATCAAAATTTTCGGGCCAAACTTCAATCCACTCATAAAAATATTTACGAGCTCGGTTTATGAAAACAAAATCCGATAGATTATTTTCCAAAACCATTAACCTTCGGTATGAACCACTTGTACTTTGACTAACTGACCAATTAATAAAATCTATCAGATCAAAACTCACAATAACACTATATTTAACTCGTAAATGTTAAACAATAATATTTATGAACTTACTCATCAAAATTATGGTCTCGAAATCACTAAAAAATGGGTTATTATAGGCGGACCGAATTTTGGGGTTTGTAAAGTATTATAGAACAACATTATTTTTATATACATTATGATATAATTAAAAATAAATAAATTGTCCTTACCAAAAAAAAAAAAAAAAGTTTAAACTGGCTTCGTCTCTTAATTCAACTTTTTTATCTTCACTTTATCATCAAGTAATAATACCCTTTTCCAAATGGTGAAAATTGTTATAATCAAATTTATGGCTTGATGTCTGCCAATAATGAATACTCTTCTTCTCTAGGAAGGGAAGAAGAAATCCTTCTACAATTGTTAATATTGTTCAAAGCGGAGTGTTGAGCTAGGAGATTTATAATAGGTTTCTTGTATAAGCTCGAGGAGGAAGTCTACTAGGCCTGATGAATAAGTATGGTGGTAAAACACTAGAAATGGATGTAAAGTGCTACATCTAGGTGATACTTGAAGGGCTTATTCATCACAAAAAGGCTCGTTCATTCTGATCTAAACATGGTATTGGTTTACCTCCTCTAAAGATTGTCAATTTTGGATTAATTAAACAATATGAGATAAAAGATACAGGTTTGGGTGGTACAATGTGTATATGTTTTTGGAAGTGAACTTAGCCATGTGTTTTGGCAAGTTTAATTTGGTAATATGCTTGAATGAATGTGATATATGATGCATATCTTGGTAAGGTGGAAGCTTATGAAATGGCCAAGTTTTGAGTGAGCTATTGAATGGATTATGCTTGTAATTATATGAGTTTAGTTCGTTGGAATCATCATGGTTGGAATTGGTATTGAGTGTAAAAATTGAATGGTCAATTTGGTATGTTTTGGTTGCCTTATATGCAAGGTATGTGTTGATATATATATTGCTTGTAGGAAGACCCTAAGTGGGTGGCATATTGGCCTTGTAAAATAGCCTATGATGTTACACGGGTGAGGCACACGGGCGTGCCTAAGACCATGGGTAAATAGGCAGAATGTGGCTTAAATTGCACACGGCCTCGACACGGGCGTGCTTGATGGCCGTGTGAGAAATGGCAGTATGTGATCTAGTAGTAGGGGTGAGCAAAACTCGATTCGAATCGAAAAAATCGAAAAAAATTTGAATTTCGAGTTAAACGAATCGAGTTATTCGAGTTAATCGAGTTATTCGAGTCAACTCCATATTTTTTTTTGAATTTCGAGTTCGAATCGAGTTGAGTTTTTGAATTCAAATAACTCGAATAATTCAAATAATTCGAATATCAAACTATAATATTTTACATTTTTACCCCAAACTCCCAAACCTTTTTACTTTTCCCTCAAAACTTTTACTCCTTCCCACTTCCCCCCAAAACTTTTACTCCCCTCCAATCCCAACCCCCCAATCTACCCAAAATCCATTTCCCACCAAAATTTTACTCTCCCATTTACTTTTTCTCAAAATTTTTACTCCCTCCCACTTTTCCCCTAAAACTTTTACTCCATTCTCATCTCACCTCCCATCTACCCCAAACCCATCCCCCCTCCATTTTTTTTTTAATATTTTCCCTTCAAAATTTTACTCCCCTATTTATTTCCCTCAAACTTTTATTCTCCAAAACTTTTATTTTCCTCCAAAACTTTTATTTTCCTCCTAAACTTTTACTTCTCACCCTTTACTCTCAAATAAAAATCAAAATTATCCAAAAAAATCACTAAACATAAATAGTAATAATTTTATTTATATCTACTATTTATATTATTAAATTAAATTTCACATTTTATATTATTTATATTATTAAATTGTTTAGTCATATTTAATATTTATATTAAAATTGAATTATTAATTATGCCATAAAATATTTGTGTTAAAATTTTATATTGGTACCAATTCCACATTTTATCTTTAAAATAACTTTTATTAAAAATCACATTTTACATTTAATATATTTTTAATTCCAAAATACATAGTGACAAGAATCAAGATAATTGAAAGAACTAAACAAGCAAAGAAGCTAACCCAGATATAAAAGATTAATAAATAAATTATTTGGTGTGAAAGTTAATAAAAAATTTTGGTTAAGGTGGACAAATTTTATTATGATATGTGACAATGGTTACAAGGACCCAAAATTATTTTTTTAAATTTAACTCGAACAAATATATTCGATTCGATTCGACTCGAATTTCATCTCACTCGACTCGATTCGAGAAAATTTCAAATCAAATTAGGATGATAAAATATGTTTCGTCAACTCGATTAACTCGAAATTTTTTCCTTCGATTCGATTTGATTCGATCGAACGCTCACCCCTATCTAGTAGTACACGGCCTTAGCACACGGGTGTGCTTGGTGACCGTGTTGATTTTGGCAGTATACTACCACGTGGAGGACACACGTGAGTGTCAAGTAGCCATGGGTGAGGCACGGCCTACCCCCACGGTCATGTGTCACCTGTATTTTAGAAAAGTTCCAAATTTTTATGAAATTACTTATGTGTTTCGGTTTAGTCCCGACTCAGTTTATAGGAATGCTTAGGGTCTTGATGACCCATTTAAGGGACTCTATAATTGTATTCAAATGTGTTTGATGACGATTGACTTTGTATCGTGAATATGATGTGAAATGAACCTATTGTTTGCTAATGCCTCTTAACCCTATTCCAGTGACGATTTTCGGGTTAGGGGTGTTACATTTTATTGGTATTAGAGCTACGGTTTAGTCGATTCTCGGACTAACGTAGCGTGTCAGAGTCTAGCTATACATGCCATATATTTGAACTGTGATTGTGTGATGAATCCCGACGTGTAAAATGTGATTTACGATAGCAATGGATCCCAAAAGAGTCAGAGTGATTTACGAGAAAGTAATGCTACCGCCCCACGCAAGGGATGTGGTCTTTGATCCGAGACCGGCTACAAGCGGTCAGGAGGGAGAAGCTAAACAAGCTTTCTTCTAGATGATGAGTGAGTGGTTCACTCAATTTATGAGAAATAACCCGACTGTTTCACAACCCCCACCCCCGGTTAATCCCCCTCAGACATCTGATATACCTCCGACTGCAAATCTGAATCTGTTGAGTAAGCCTCCGATTGACAAGATCCGTAAGTATGGGGCTGAAGAGTTCCGAGCTACCACTAATAATGATGCTGAAAAAGCTGAATTCTAGATTGAAAATACTATTCGGGTATTTGATGAGATGACTCTGACTCCGGAAGAATGCATAAAGTGTGTGGTATCATTACTCCGAGATGCAGCTTATCAGTGGTGGAAAACCTTAACTTCCATTGTTTCGAGAGAACGAGTTACATGGGATTTCTTTCAGATTGAGTTCAGGAAGAAATATATCAGTGAGAGATTCATTGATCAGAAACGAAAATAATTCTTAGAACTAAAGAAGGTAGTATGGATCTTATGAATATGAACGGAATTTTTCGAGTTGAGTCAAGACACTCGTGAATGCGTATCGTCGAGGCAATAATGTAAAAGATTTGAAGACAGCCTTAATGAAGATATCTTCTTTGGTAGGATCCTAGAAATAAAAGAGTTCGTTACACTTATTGACCGAGCTTGTAAAGCTGAAGCACTCGGGAAGGATAAAAGAAGAGCTGAGTCTGAAGCTCGAGATACAAGAAAGAGATTTTAGAATAAATTATTTCAGTCTGCTTCAAAGAGATACAGAGATGATTAAAGTCGTTCCAGAGAAAATACGGGACATTTGAACAGAAATAGAGCTAGATCGCAAATGAGTTCCAAAACTCCAGCAATTTCAATGGCCAGCATTGGTAATGTTCGATCCGAAAGACCTGAATGTAAACATTATGGAAAAAGACATCCGAAATGCTGTAGATTAAATGACAGAGCTTGCTTCAGATGTGGATCGCTTGATCATTTTTTTCGTGATTGCCCTGAGCCTGTCGAATCAGAGACTATTCAGAATCTAAGATCTGATAATGCACCTGCGAGAGGTCGAACATCAAAGAATGTAAAGAATGTCAGTGGTAGTCAGAGAACTATGAGAGACAATGTTGTCGATCCGCCGAGGCGCTGTCAGAGCATATGCTATCAGAGCTCGTGAAGAAGCTTCATCGCCTGATGTTATAACGGGTACTTTTACTCTTTATGATATTTCTGTGATAGCTTTAATAGACCCTGGTTCTACGCATTCGTACATCTGCATGAATTTAGTATATGGTAAGACTTTGCCTGTAGAGTCTACTGAATTTGCTATAAAAGTATCGAACCCCTTAGGTAAAAGTGTCCTTAGTGATAAAGTATGCAAGAACTATCCGTTAATGTTTTGAGATATCTATTTTCTTGCTGATCTAATTCTCTTTCCATTTGATGAATTCGATATTATTCTGGGTATAGATTGGTTGTTTATGCATGATGCCGTTGTGAATTGTAAAAGAAAGACTATAGATTTACGAGGTTCGAATGATGAGATTGTACGGATTGAGTCTAGTGATTTAAATGGATTGACTACTGTGATATCCGTTTTGAAAGCTCAGAGTTATGTGAAAAAGGGGTATGAATCATATTTTGCTTATGTGATCGATTCAAAAGCATCCGAGAAGAAAGTTGAATCAGTGCCCATTGTTTGTGATTTTTCTGATGTGTTCCCTGAAGAGTTACCGGGTTTACCTCTGATTTGTGAAGTTGAATTTGGTATTGAATTGTTGCCTGGTACGACACCTATTTCGATAGCTCCGTATAGAATGGCACCAACAGAGTTGAAAGAGTTAAAGTCACTACAAGAATTGGTGATAAAGGGTTTGCTAGAGCGGAGTTTTTGCCTTGGGGTGCTCCCTTCTGTTTGTGAAAAAGAAAGATGGCACGATGAGAATGTGTATCGATTACCCTCAGTTGAATAAGGTGACTATAAAGAACAAATATCCATTGCCCAGAATTGATGATTTGTTTGATCAGCTAAAAGGAGCTACTGTATTTTCGAAGATTGATCTGAGATTAGGATACTACCAATTGAGAGTTAAAGATTCAGACATTCCAAAGACTACTTTTAGAATGAGGTACGGGCATTATGAGTTTTTAGTTATGCCATTTGGACTAACCAATGCTCCTGCTATTTTTATGGACTTGATGAACATAATTTTTAGACCGTATCTGGATCAATTTGTTGTTGTATTCATTGACGACATTTTGATTTACTCACGTGATGAGAATGAGCATGCAGAACATTTGAAAATTGTGTTACAAACTTTGAGAGAAAAGCAATTGTACGCAAAATTCAGCAAATGTGAATTCTGGTTGAATGAGGTCAGTTTTCTGGGGCATATTGTGTCAGCTTTTGGGATTCGTGTTGATCTGAGCAAGATTTCTGCTATTCTGAATTGGAAACCTCCGAAGAACGTGCCCGAAGTTCGTAGTTTTTTGGGTTTAGCTGGTTATTACTGCAGATTTGTTAAAGGATTCTCGACTATAGCTACTCCATTGACTAGATTACTTTAGAAAGATGTCAGATTTGAATGGTTGGATAAATGTCAGAAAAATTTTCACCAATTGAAAACTCTGTTAACAGAAGCTCCAGTGTTAGTACAGCCAAAATCGGGTAAGGAATTTTTTATTTACAGTGATGCTTCGTTAAATGGTCTAGGATGTGTTTTGATGCAAGAGGGCAAAGTGGTAGCTTGTGCTTCAAGACAATTAAAGCCTCATGAAAAAAATTATCTGACACACGACCTTGAGCTTGCTGCGATTGTGTTTGCACTTAAAATTTGGCGTCATTATTTGTACGGTGAGAAATGTCATGTGTTTTCAGATCATAAAAGTCTGAAATATCTAATGACCTAGAAAGATTTGAACCTGCGTCAGAGAAGATGGCTTGAATTGTTAAAAGATTATGAGCTGGTGATAGATTATCATCTGGGGAAAGCAAATGTTGTTGCAGATACTCTGAGTAGAAAATCATTGTTTGCACTAAATACTCAAAGCTCGTTAGATCATCGATGATAGTTCTGTGATAGCTGAAGTAAAAGCAAAGCCGTTGTTCTTACAACAGATATGTGATGTTCAAAAATCTGATAAGGAATTGCTAGTGAAACGAACTCAGTGTGAAGTGAATTTTGAATTTGAATTTCAAATTGTGGATAGTTGTTTGAGATTCCGAGATCGTATCTGTGTTCGTGAAATCTAGAGTTGATTCGAATGATATTGAGCGAAGCACATAATAGTCGTCTATCTGTTCATTCGGGAAGTACTAAAATGTACCATGATTTGAAGCAACACTACTGGTGGTCTGGTATGAAACTAGACATTTCTGACTTTGTTTCGAAATGTTTAGTCTGGCAACAAGTGAAAGCAGAACATCAAGTTCCGTCTGGATTGTTACAGTCGATTCTGATTCCGGAATGGAAATGGGATAGAGTAACAATGGATTTTGTTTCTGGATTGCCTCTGACTCCGAGAAAGAAAGAGGCAATATGGGTCGTATTTGACCGATTAACTAAATCAACCCATTTAATTCCGGTAAGATCTGACTACTCACTTGAAAGATTAGCTGAGCTTTATATTTTCG
This sequence comes from Gossypium rotundifolium, assembly GCA_025506655.1. Taxonomy (NCBI): domain Eukaryota; kingdom Viridiplantae; phylum Streptophyta; class Magnoliopsida; order Malvales; family Malvaceae; genus Gossypium; species Gossypium rotundifolium. The sequence goes on along the minus strand of CP106733.1, from coordinate 17,730,833 downwards.
AGATTGTGAGATTGCACGGGGTGTCACTATCTATTATGTCAGATAGGGATCCGAGATTCACATCGCGATTCTGGAAGAAATTGCAAGACGCATTGGGTACGAAATTGCATTTCAGTACAGCTTTTCATCCGCAGACAGATGGTCAATCTGAGTGAATTATTTAGATTCTCGAAGATATGTTAAGATGCTGTGTACTTGAGTTTAATGGTTCGTGGGAACAATACCTACCGTTGATTGAATTTACGTATAACAATAGTTTTTAGTCGAGCATCAAAATGGCACCATATGAAGCTTTGTACGGACGTAAATGTCGTACGCCTCTATATTGGACTGAACTCAGTGAGAATAAGTTACATGGGGTCGATTTGATAAAAGATACCAAACAGAAAGTGAAACTGATCCGAGATTGTTTAAAAGCAGCATTTGATCGTCAGAAGTCCTATGCAGTCTTAAAACAAAAGGATATAGAATTTGAGATCGGCGAAAAAGTATTTTTGAAAGTGTCTCCGTGGAAGAAAGTGTTTCGATTCGGACGTAAAGGCAAGTTAAGTCTGAGATTCGTCGGACCGTATGAGGTCATTGAACGTGTTGGGCCTGTTGCATATAGATTGAAGTTACCCTCTGAACTAGAAAAGATTCACAATGTATTTCACGTTTCGATGCTCCGTAGATATTGGTCTGATCCGTCACATGTGATTACCCCATCTAAAATTGAAATCCGATCTGATATGACATACGAAGAGGAACCGATACGTGTCTTAGCTCGTGAAGTGAAAGGGTTAAGAAATAAGAAAATTCCGTTAGAGAAAGTGTTATGGCATCGTCATGGAATAGAAGAGGCCACTTGGGAGCCTGAGGACTCAATAAGACAACAATATCCGACTCTGTTTAACGGTAAGATTTTCGGGGACGAAAATCCCTAAGGGGGGAGAATTGTAACAGTCTGGTTTATACCCTAGTCGAAACAGTGGTTTTGGGACCACAAATTTGAGTCTAAATAATATTTTAATATTATTCTCTGTGCCGTTGATATGTGTTTAAGCATGTGCTAAATTTTCGTAAGTTAATTTGATTGTCTGTGTGATTAATTTGACAAAAGGATTAAATTGCATGAAATGTGAAAGTTGCTTGCTATTTGCTAAAGTACTTAAGTGATGTGGCTTTTGGATGTTGTGGCCTTAATAGGAAAATATGCCATTAAGTGATTAATGGATGGCTAAAGGTCATAAATGACCTTGAATTATATGTTTTAATATATTTGATTATAGGTTAAAATTTTCTTTTATGTACTAAATGATTTTATGATAAAATAAAATAAGAAAATGGACTTAGTTCATCCATTCTTCCACCGAAAAATGAAAAGAAAAAGAAAGCTTTGAAGCTTTGTAATTTCGGCTAGTTTGAGGCACAAATTCAAGGTATGTTTTTGCCGGTTCTTGATAATTTCTACGTTTTTGTAATCGTTGCTTCGAGAGCTATCAAACCCATGTCTCAATTTGATGAATTGATGTTGTTCATGAGAAATGCCATTGATGATATGTTGAGTTTTGTGATGTTTTGAGGTGTTAATAGATAGTTAGGTGTTAGATGAACATATTTTGTTCTTAAAGTTTTGATGAATTTAGCTAAATAGGGCTAAATTGAGAAAATAATAATTTGAGGGACTAAATTGAAAATTTTATAAAATATTTGGGCTTATATAGTCCCTAGAGAGGTTCAGCCAAGCATGTGTGTGTGTGAATTTTGTGAATTTGATGTTTTGTGAAAAATGAACTAAATTGTTAAAGTGTGCAAATATGAGGGTTAATTTGTAAATAGCCCTAAATGTGTGTCTATGGATTTAATTGAATGAAATAGTGAATAAAAGGATAAATTCTGAATATGTTTAGATCAAGAACCAAGGAAAACAGACTTAGATCGTAGGAAAGCGAAAATAACCGAGAAGCCGTTTCCGTTCGATAAACCAAATCCTAGGTAAGTCACTATGCAAATAAACTTATCTGTATTGAATTGAATATATGTATTCATATGTCTATCAATGAAAATGAATGAGTATGAGATGCTAAGTGCGTGAATTTTGAAATAAGTTCGATATAGTGATAAAGCCGAGAAGTCTCGTTCGAACCTAGGAATAGATAGGATTAGCTATGTCATGACATAGGTATCTATTCTGTTTCATCATGTAAGAACACGTCCGGGACGTTGGCGTTGATTTGTGATCTCGTGTAAGACCATGTTTGGGACGTTGGCTTCGATATAAGCTTTATGAGTAAGACCACGTCTGGGAAGTTGGCATCGACATGAGTTTTACGTGTAAGACCATGTCTAGGACATTGGCATCGTATTGATTCGTATAAGACCCTGTCTGGGACAGTGGCATCGATATTCGAGTGCATATAAGACCTCGTCTGGGACGTTGGCATTGTACAACTATTCCGATCTTACTGAGTATCCTACTAGATTCCTAAAGGTTCAACGGGCAAGTCTGTGAAACGAATCGTAAATACGAGCTGTGAGCAAATAAGTGAATGATTATCCATTTCATGGACGTTGAATGTACATTAAGTGTGCATAAAAGGTAAGTACCTATATGACTTTGATATGAAGAAAAGTATTATTGAAAATGAAAATGTGAATCTTGAAATGTTGAATGTGGCAAATGTTGCCATAAGTTTACGAACCAAGTTATATATATGTGATAGTTGCTAAGTGATCGATATATGTGCCAATATGTTTATTTGTATATGACTTACTAAGCTTTTCGAAAGTTTACTCTGTGTGTGTATTTTCTCTGTTTTATAGGTCATCGAAGCTACTGAAGGCTCGGGATTGTCAAGGATCATCATCACACTACAAAAACTTATTTTGGTACCCTTTTGGAAATGTATATAGCTAAATATGGCATGTATAGACTAGATATGTGTATACGTTTTTGGAAGTGAACTTAGCCATGTGTTTTGGCAAGTTTAATTTGGTAATATGCTTGAATAAATGTGATGATGCATATCTTGATAAGGTGGAAGCTTATGAAATGGCCAAGTTTTGAGTGAGCTATTGAATGGATTATGCTTGTAATTATATGAGTTTAGTTCGTTGGAATCATCATGGTTGGAATTGGTATTGAGTGTAAAAATTGAATGGTCAATTTGGTATGTTTTGGTTGCCTTATATGCAAGGTATGTGTTGATATATATATTGCTTGTAGGAAGACCCTAAGTGGGTGGCATATTGGCCTAGTAAAATGGCCTATGATGTCACAGCAGGAGGCACAGGCGTGCCTAAGACCATGGGTAAATTGGCAGAATGTGGCTTAAATTGCGACGGCCTCGACATGGGTGTGCTTGATGGCCGTGTGAGAAATGGCGAGATGTGATCTAGTAGTGCACAGCCTTAGCACAAAGGCGTGCTTGGTGACCGTGTTGATTTTGACAATATACTACCCCGGGGAGGACACATGGGAGTGTCAAGTAGCCGTGGGTGAGGCACGGCCTACCCCCACGGCCGTGTGTCCCCTTTATTTTAGAAAAGTTCCAAATTTTCATGAAATTACTTACGTGTTTCGGTTTAGTCCCGACTCGGTTTATAGGCATGCTTAGGGTCTTGATGACTCATTTAAGGGACTCTATGATTGTATTCAAATGTGTTTGATGACGATTGACTTTGTGTCATGAACGTGATGTGAAATGAACCTATTGTTCGGTAATGCCTCTTAACCCTATTCCGGTGACTATTTTCGGATTAGAGGTGTTACAAAATCTTTAACTATATCATGAGTATGGACTTAACCATTCCTTATATCTGTTCAAAATGCACAAAACCATTTCCTACTTTTAACCAATATGCCTCAAGGCATCATCGTACAACATTAACCAATTCCAAAGTACATTCCCATTTCATGCCAAATTAGAACATAGCCACTCATATGTCGATATGTAATCAACAAACCAATTTTCTATCATCTAAAAGTTGATCATAATGTCAATGTAATAACCTATCAAGCATAAGCTCACATGTAATACTAATAACATCTAATTTTACCATCAAAATGTTATACCATAGCCACCAACAAAATCTCATGATAATATATACATCATTTCACATACTTAACAATTACATTCAAAATACAATTTCCAAGCCATAAGATATTATATCCACATGCCAACAAGCACATATAGTTTATACAATACTATTAAACACTTAACTTTCAATCCAAAACATGTAAATAAAATTCAACTCTTCTTTACACACCACATAACTGAGTTGAATGATTAAAGGTCTACCAAAACGAGGGTTGGATAGTGTGATCTTCAGGATGATTCGATTTGTTGAGTTTCGCAAAATATCAACTAAAAAAAATAGAAAATGAAACAGAGTAAACTTTAAATAAGCTTAGTAAGTTCGTAGGATTAAAACGATAATTTACCTCAAATCACATTAATGTATACTGAATTTAACTAATTTATCTATATCTCTGTCACAACATATCACATTTACAATGTGAGCATTTTGTACATATAAACTATTAACTATCCATTCATTTCGATATCATTTCGAAGTAACTATTTGTAACACCCCAAACTCGGCCCACAAGCCCTGACCGGATCTGGTATGTCATCGCTGAAAAGCTTTTAAAAGATTTTGATTTAAGAGTGAAAACATAAAATTTTGTTGACTTTTGTAAAACCATGTCCATTTAAAATTATGTGTAAAACTTTGATGTTACAAAATATCCAATTAAAACTTTATTATATACTTTTAATATATAAGTGGTCAAATTAAAAACATTTCGAATAATAATTTAATCGACAATCCAATTTAAAGCATAGCAAAATTCATAAATATCTCAAATGGCCCTTATTACAATAAATAAATACTTAGAATTTCTGAATAGAAATATAAATACGTAATCAATTAAAATATCTGCTTGCATGGGCCACCTTGTATCCACTCCAACCCGGTCCAAGCTTTATGCATCACCGAAATGTTGGTAAAATTTGGGTGAGTCAATGACTCGATGCATAGTCATTACACATGTCTCCACACATGGGCTTGGCCCATATCCACACAAATCCATATACATAAATATGCAATTATGAAGCCCAACCCAACCTAGGGTCCATCCAATACACCTACCTTAGCAGACTCGCCCAAGGCCGTGGCTAATCCACCACCGATCACATCGTGATCCACATGTCCTACCTTGGCGGACTTGTTGCTCAAGGCCGTGGTCGAGCCACCGATCCCATAGGGATCCCACATATTAATCACCCACGGTGATGCACACACTATCAACCGCCGAGATGGGCACCTAGCCAACACCTCCCTTGATGAAGCACATAGCTAACATCAAGCGCTAATGTAGCACAAGGTCGACATTAGACCACGTACATAAATATGTACACCTGTCCTCCAATATTCATATCCCAAGCCCTTATGCACATATGATAAAACATCATTTAATAAAATATAAATATAACATGCTCATCTCCATTTCACATATTCATCAAGAATCATTTGATAACATAAAACACCGACCTTGTTAATCGATTACCCATCGTGGGTATCCACCATTTTAGCCCTTACCTCGCTATCATTCACAACATAGCACAAATACATTTTAACATATTTAAATCAATCAAAAGACAAAGGCGATAACTACGACCGACTATTTAGCGAGATCCCGATCTATTGAATCTAACACAATCTAGAATCTCAAACTCACGTCTAACCGATTTTGCACTCCTACGATTGTCGAACTCCTCCTTAATGCCGATTTGGTCCTTTACCAAACCCGAAATACCGCTTGCTCCTTGAAGTCGTCAAATCCCTATTTGCCATTGTTAGTATCGCTATGCACAATAATCAAGGAAGATGGCCCTTGGCCGAATAGTGTAACTGCTTACCACAAGTCTCCAAATCCCGAAAGATCACCTCTTGGTTCGGCCACAAGACTAAAAGGGGTTAGATTTTAGTTTCGACTAACCAAAGATAAAAGAAAGAAGAATAACGTTAAAGAGTTTCTTACCACACTATCAGAACTGATCGAATCGCTTGCACCCAAAGTCTCCTTGAACACTGAGAGATTCGGCTTTTAGGGAATGACAAGAAAAGAATAGTTTTCGGGAAAAGATGATAATATAAAAGAACAAGAAAGAAAAGAATAAACTAGACTACCACCTTCGGCTTTGAAGTTCAATGAATGATTCGGCTCCAACCAAAAGATACAATCGGCATCAAAAGAGGGAGATTCGGCTTCAAAGTTTCAAGAAAAGAAAAAGGTAGAGAGGACTACAATATTCGGCAAGAGGCACTAGGAAAAAAAAATAATTAAAATTCAGCACTTAATCCCCTAAATGACCGAAATTCAAACACCACCCAAAAGACCCTTGGCCGGCCACTAATTCCTTTTTAATCATATCCCAAATTCCTCTCCTATTTTATCTCTTATCAAAAATAAATAAAATAACAACCACCCTTTAACCATTATCACCTCTTCAATTAAAATACAAAATAAAATAATAATAATCCATTCTTCCAGCCGAATTAAAAAGCTAAACACCAAGCTTATCCTTATCTTTCCAATGCCCATGTGCCGTCCAACTTCCTCTTCTCCTGAAGCAAAAAGCCAAAAATAAAAATAAAACCATCCATTGCTGCCCACATGAATCGAACCCCAGCCCTCATTGCTGCAAGCTGCCATAACGCCCCAAGCCACTCTGCCCAGGCATTCTTTGTGACATAAACCCGCCACATATTCTTTTAAGACCTCCTTCCTTAGTTCACCCATGTCTTAACGCCAAAACAAAAATAAAACACACCAGGCGCTTCCCTCATGGCTCGAACTTGAGTCCCTTCGCCAAGACCCTCAAGTGGCGCCCCAAGCCACTCCACCAACCCGTCTTTCTTGTCCACCAATGCCCACAAAATCCTTTAAACCCTCCTTAACTCAAATTTCTTCCTTTAACGCCAAAACCCAAAAATAAAACACCACTTTCTGTCAGTGCTTGAACCCAGTGCCCTTGTTGGCGTTATATCCACCCCTAAGTGGCGCCTTCTTGCCACTTTACCAAGGCATTTCTTATGCCATAAACCCCAACAACTTTTCTTAAAGCCTCCCTAGCCTAGCTCCCTTAATTAACACCTAAAATAAAATTTCTCCTATAGCTCGGCCTTCCCTTAGCTTATCACTAGCACCTAAAATACCTCAATTAACACCATGATGACCATACTTATGCAAAATAATTTAATAAAATTTTACCCCTATTTCGGATATTACAATTCTACCCCTTAAAATAATTTCGTCCTCAAAATTACTTACTATCGCTCAATCGCATTCTTAACTCATCATACTATGCTTACTGCGTGCATTCTTATCTTAATAGAACCATCATGCTTTCTAGACACATTCTCTAAGTTCATAATCAAAATTCCATACACTTTACTAGCAACATAAGAACGAACTAACTTAACCACAAACAAGACAATTGAAGGTATTCCAAAAATAAGAAACTTACCCGTTGTCACCTCTCGCACATCTTCCCCTCACACTACCGATTGATAAACCAACCTTGGTCGCTTTGCATCCGCACCTTCACCTCTCCGCTTGGTGCTCCACTTCCCTACCGAACCATTTCTCCCATGGTTCGCACCACCACCTCTTGTCGCTTGTCGACCATCTCTACCCCACCAGTACATAACCTTGGCCTATTGTCCGAGCCCTATTCAGATCTTGAGGACAGTCTTTAATCAGGTGAGACTTAGACTTACACCTAAAACATTCCCGTTCCCGGTTCCAGCATTTGCCAACATGATACCTTCCACACTGAGCACACGGATGATCCGGATTTTTCGTAGCTGACTTAGTAACATGAACAGAATTCTCAACCCTCGGTCTTTTCTGAAGACCCTCAGATGATTCGGACGATCCAAAATTCCTCCTATCTCGGTTCCTATCCTTATCTCTGTTCTGCTGCACAAAGTCCTTAATTCCCTCAGCAACCTTAGCTTTTTCGACTAACACAGTGAACTCCCGTTCCTGGTGAGGAGCTATCAACAGTCTCAGGTCGTCCCTTAATCCGTCCTCAAATCGGACACATCGTTCATGTTCCGTAGCAACCACTCCTCGAGCATATCGGCTTAACCTTAGGAATTCAGCCTCGTATTCTGTGACGGACTTGTTCCCTTGATCCAGCCCTAGAAATGCCTTCCTCTGTGCATCAATGTAGTGAGTACCGACATACTTCTTCCGTACGCCCTTAACGTACTCCCAAGTGAGATCCTCACCGTGGCACTATCTCGAATCGTTAGCCACCATTGATATGCCTCGTCGCAAGCAAAGACCACCATTCCTTTCACTTTCTCCTCAGAGTTAAATCGAGCTCATCCATAATTCGCTTCGGTCGCTTCCAACCAATATTCAACAGACTGGGTGCCACACCGATACACCCCAAACACTTCACTCCATTAGCTCTGAGTCGCCGCACGGACTTCCTAGCTCTTATATTCCCACTGCTCCGACCACCATCTCCAAAACTCACAAAGATAGCCTACGATATCGCATCATCCCCGCTTGATCTTCTTGCTCATTACCAAATCTTTGGTGGTGGAGGTGGTACTTCATTCTCGCACCTTGACCCTTCCGACACGGCCATTCTCGCCGACCACGCCCACGACGACCACGCCCTCTAGAACTCATTTCTAGCGCCTCGATTTAGTCTGATTTAAGAAATTTTATGCATTAGAAATTTTGTTTCACTATTTATCCACGAGCAAATTTTATGAAATGAAGTTTTGTAAGTTGTTCTTTCGATCAAACAAAGTTTCAGTTCGAGTTCACTACTCTAATTCAAAGAATCACCTTTACAATCACATTCATAATGGAGATATCTTCATTTCTCAACAAGGCCACATTCTTACAGTGGTATCCACCACTCACATTCACTATTCAACATTTTGTCCGTTTCTATCCTGCGGTATTTTCGCCATTTTCCTACAAGGGTAATTTGGTAATAAATCAGGGTCGATTAAAAATCTTAATAAATCAAGATATTTTGAAATTTCAAAACTCCAGGGTATTTTTGGAATTTTTTTTCCCAAATCAAAGGTATGACAAAAAAAAAATTTTGGAATTCAGGGTTATTTTGGTATTTTTTTCAAATCAGGGTATCTTGAATTTTCACAAAATAGAGTTTTTGAATACTTTGCAAAGTAGGGAAATTTTATTAAAATTGGGGTTAAACCGAAAATTTTGAAAGTCAGTGGCATTTTAGTAATTTACAACACAAGGGTATTTTCGTAATTTTGCAAATCGTAGATATTTTGGGAAAAACATTCACAACAATTTAAAGGGTAATTTAGGGATTTTCAAACTAGGAATTTTATAAAGCGCATGGCTAGTCCCTTTCGTGTTTTTAATTATCGGTTTAGCCCGTGAATAAGTCCTCTTGGTTAGGGTGAAGCAGTAGCTACGCACTGTGTAGGATTCGAGTGGAGAGGAGGTGAGTCACGCTGATCGCTTAAGTACCAAGCTCCCACCGAATGCCAATCCTAGACATGCGTACAATGGTTGCCACACCTTAACTCGGCGACTTACTTCACAGGTTTGTTTAATAGTCCTTAAGTCTTATGTATGTGTTTGGGTAGACTAGTCCTAGGGTTCAACAGATCCTAGTTCACTAATCTACGTTCCCATAAAAGCCCATAATATTCACATATAAATTACTTCAACAAATAGAGGTACTTACCTGGTTGATCATGGTCTGAGATACAGTGCCATGCCGTATAACCTGAAAAATTTTATGAAAGCCCAAATCTTTGAAAAGCCCATAAAAAAAATGTTTTTGGGCCCAAAACCCTCAAAGTCGAGTTTTGAACACGGCTCGATACTAATTTGTAACACCCCAAACCCGCCCACAAGCCCGACCGGATCCGTATGTCATCATGAAAAGCGTTTAAAAGATTTTGATTTAAGAGTGAAAACATAAAATTTTGTTGACTTTTGTAAAACCATGTCCATTTAAAATTATGTAAAACTTTGATGTTACAAAATATCCAATTAAAACTTTATTATATACTTTTAATATATAAGTGGTCAAATTAAAAACATTTCCGAATAATAATTTAATCGACAATCCAATTTAAAGCATAGCAAAATTCATAAATATCTCAAATGGCCCTTATTACAATAAATAAATACTTAGAATTTCGAATAGAAATATAAATACGTAATCAATTAAAATATTTCTTTGCATGGGCCACCTTGTATCCACTCCAACCCGGTCCAAGCTTTATGCATCACCGAAATGTTGGTAAAATTTGGGTGAGTCAATGCACTCATGCATAGTCATTACACATGTCTCCACACATGGGCTTGGCCCATATCCACACATCCATATACATAAATATGCAATTATGAAGCCCAACCCAACCTAGGGTCCATCCAATACACCTACCTTAGCAGACTCTCGCCCAAGGCCGTGGCTAATCCACCACCGATCACATCGTGATCCACATGTCCTACCTTGGCAGACTTGTTGCTCAAGGCCGTGGTCGAGCCACCCATCCCATAGGGATCCCACATATCAATCACCCACGGTGATGCACACACTATCAACCGCCGAGATGGGCACCTAGCTAACACCTCCCTTGATGAAGCACATAGCTAACATCAAGCGCTAATGTAGCACAAGGCTGACATTAGACCACGTACATAAATATGTACACCCTGTCCTCCAATATTCATATCCCAAGCCCTCATGCACATATGATAAAACATCATTTAATAAAATATAAATATAACATGCTCATCTCCATTTCACATATTCATCAGTAATCATTTGATAACATAAAACACTGACCTTGTTAATCGATTACCCATCAGGGGTATCCACCATTTTAGCCCTTACCTCGGTTATCATTCACAACATAGCACAAATACATTTTAACATATTTAAATCAATCAAAAGACAGGCGATAACTACACGACCGACTATTTAGTGAGATCCCGATCTATTGAATCTAACACAATCTAGAATCTCAAACTCACGTCTAACCAATTTTGCACTCCTATGATTGCTGAACTCCTCCTTAATGCTGATTTGGTCCTTTACCAAACCCAAATACCGCTTGCTCCTTGAAGTCGTCAAAACCCTATTTGCCATTGTTAGTATCGGCTATGCACAATAATCAAGGAAGATGGCCCTTGGTCGAATAGTGTAGCCGCTACCACAAGTCTCCAAATCCGAAGATCACCTCTTGGTTCGCCACAAGACTAAAAGGGTTAGATTTTAGTTTCGACTAACCAAAGATAAAAGAAAGAAGAATAACGTTAAAGAGTTTCTTACCACACTATCAGAACTGATCAAATCGCTTGCACCCAAAGTCTCCTTGAACACTGAGAGATTCGGCTTTTAGGGAATGACAAGAAAAGAATTGTTTTCGGGAAAAGATGATAATATAAAAGAACAAGAAAGAAAAGAATAAACTAGACTACCACCTTCGACTTTGAAGTTCAATGAATGATTCGGCTCCAACCAAAAGATACAATCGGCATCAAAAGAGGGAGATTCGGCTTCAAAGTTTCAAGAAAAGAAAAAGGTAGAGAGGACTACAATATTCGGCAAGAGGCACTAGAAAAAAAAAATTAAAATTCAGCACTTAATCCCCTAAATGACCGAAATTCAAACACCACCCAAAAGACCCTTGGCCGGCCACTAATTCCTTTTTAATCATATCCCAAATTCTCTCCTATTTTATCTCTTATCAAAATAAATAAAATAACAACCACCCTTTAACCATTATCACCTCTTCAATTAAAATACAAAATAAAATAATAATAATCCATTCTTCCAAATTAATTTAAAAGCTAAACACTAAGCTTATCCTTATCTTTCCAATGCCCATGTAGTCAACTTCCTCTTCTCCAAGCAAAAAGCCAAAAATAAAAATAAAACCATCCATTCTTTGCCACGTGAATCGAACCTCAACCTCATCGCGTAAGCCGCCATAACGCCCAAGCCACTCGCCAGCGTTTTTGTGACATAAACCCGCCACATATTTTTTAAGACCTCCTTCCTTAGTTCACCCATGCCTTAACGCAGAAACAAAAATAAAACACACCAGGCGCTTCCCTCATGGCTCGAACTTGAGTCCCTTCGCCAAGACCCTCAAGTGGCGCCCCAAACCACTCCTCCAACCCGTCTTTCTTGTCCACCAATGCCCACAAAATCCTTTAAACATATTACTCACCATTTGTTCAATTCAATCATATAGCATTTCAATAACCATATAAACATATCCATTTTCCATGCATTTCAAACATAACAATTTCCATGTATCTCATGGAATCAATCAATACTCTTTCTTTAAACAGTTTGTTCGATGAACTAAATAATAAGATATAGATACGCGGGTAACTCCACCACACCAATTAGCTCAATAGAGTGATAACTACACCACACCCAGACACCGTAATGCAAAGCCCGTAGGCACAAATATCCTATCGTGCAATATATTTCATCCCTCCACTACACCAAATGGCTCAAAAAGAGTTAACTACACCACATCAAGGCATACGAGAAAGAAGTGCAAACTGAAAAGATGATTTAAAGATTAATAGGAAAAAAAACATAAGAAAGGTTTGAATGTTACCTGAGGAGATCTGGAGAGCGAAGTGGAATCGAGGATTTGAGAGAGAGAGAGAGAGAGTAAAAAAAAGAAAGGAAGATTTGTTTGAGAAGAAACACTCCACTTCAAGTCGGCTGAATCCAGCAGGTTTTAGCCGTAGATTTCCGATTGTATTTGCGTATACCAAAATTACCTATTCCTATTCTCTAACGGTGTCGTTTCACTTTTTGGCTTTCCTCCTGGGTTAAAGCTTTGATTAGAGCCTTGGACTCGTGTGGCTCGAGTACTTGAGGCGAGGGAGGAGGGAGATTTGATTCGGTTGGATTGAATTTTTAAAATTTTTAATCCTTCATCCTAATTTTATTTGTTTTAGTTCAGTTTTTGTTTTTTTTATTTCTTAAAGTTATTTTGATAAAATTAATTTTATTCTATGGATTTTGAAAATTATTTCATAAAATTTCAAAAATCATAAACATTTCTAGCAACAATAATTTTTCAAGAACTTTTAAATTATTTTTACTATTTTAAATATAAAATATTTATTTTTATATCATAAAATTAAAATTAATTATATATTAAATAAAAATACAATTTAGTTTGATTTTAAGTAATCGTAATTTTTAACTTACATTCCATAAATCGTTCAAATATCTTTATTCAAATCAATTTTCTTGCTCGGACTAAACGTCAATTATCAAGAGTTTTTTTTTGATAATTTCTATTAGCCTTTTTTAATTTGAATTATTTTGATTTGAGTAATTTTGGATTTAAAACATTTTAGATGTATTTTATTTTTGAGATTTGGGTATTAAATAAAATAAATTTTTTAACAATTTAATCAATTTACATACAAAGTATATAAATTAAATACTCAATATTATAAAATAAATGTAAAAATTGAGTTATTCTTTTAATTTAAAAATAAATATATTTTTAATTGAGCTGAAATTATTATTATTTTCAGAGGACATAAATTCAAGTACATTAAATAATTATTATCTTTTAATTTAAAGATTTAGAAGCCATTAAATAGTATATCAAAAATGAATATTTTCTTATTCGAATATAACTCAATAATGTGTTGAATTTGAGGCTTGTTATCTATTTTAGCATTCAAATATGTAAATTGATGAAGAAATTAAGGTAAACTAAATTATGGTAGGTTATGTGAGTGGAAAAATTATGTAATAAATATATTTATTAAATTTTATATAAGAAGTGAATAAAGTTTTAATTGAAATGGTATTTTCTATTCAAATTTTACATAAGTTTTTTATTAATTTTATATATATATATATATATATAAAAGCTTAATATATTATTTGATATTTAAGTTTCACACTTATTTTAATGTGGTTTTGTATTATTTTTGGTTTAATCTAGTACTTATTTTTAACAAAAGTTATACATTTTGGTACTCCAAAGGTAACTATGCTAATTTTTAGTGTTTAATTTAGGTTTGAAGGGTTGATTTGATGAAAGTTAATTGCCAATATAATTAAGTTTGAATTTTTTTATAATTTTGTTAATAGAATAAATTTATTTAATTTTGTATTAAATTTGTCAAATATAATAAGATGATTGTGATTTAATTCAAGTTTTAGGGTTGATTTGATTGAAAGTTAATTGCTAATATTATTAGCTAATTATGAATTTTCATCAAATTACCTCTAAAACCCAATTAAACACTAAAAATTAATCATGTTACCTTCAATTACCAAAATACATACTGTATGACCCAATTTTACCCCAACCAAAGCCCAAACAACAAACCAAAACAAAATCAAACCAAACCCAATTAACCAAGCCCAAGTAACCCTAACCTAACTAGACCACTAAACCGACCACTAACTCTACCACCCCACTAAACCGACCACTAACTCCACTAACTCCACCATCCCACTAACTCTATCACCCCACTTGCATGCATAAGTTGTAGAATTTGGCTATAAAAGCCATTCAAAACCATTGTAAAAGGGGGAGGTTTTTTTTCTTCTATTTTTCGGATAGTTGCGAATACACGAGAAATCAAGTACACAAAAAGAAAAGAATTTTGAGACTGATTCAAAATATTCAAGGTGTTCTATTTATTTTGTTCTTTTATTCATTTTTTCACTTGTTTTTAAGAATAAAGCGAAAATCTGAAAAAGAGGTAGAAGCGTACCTATTTTGAGATCGTCGAAAAAAGAAGCTTTTTAGTTTCATTGGCAGTGTCTTTAGATTGTTGAATGACCGATTTGGAGGGTGGGATATTTTCCTTGTAGCCCTCCTTGTTACTCATAAGTTCTAATTGGTCCATCTTTTTAATTTTATTTCGATTTTGCCCAGATACTTATTTTTAAATTCAATTTAGTCCCTATTCGCTTTACTTTCAAATCAATTATCTCTAAATATTTTAATGTGGCCATTACCATTATTATTTTTAATATTTTTTTCCTTTTACTTTATTACTATTATTAGGTTCGTTAGCATTATTAGCATCATTTTATTATTGCCACTATTTTACATGAATTATTATTATAAAATCGTTTTTCATATTACTATTTATTATTCCTATTTTTCATTACTATTATTTTTTATCACTATTATTACATATATATTATTGCTACAATTATACTTATTATAATTACATTTATTTTACTACTACCATTATTTTTTATTATTACCACTATTAATTCTAATATTATTACTATTATTTTCTTATTGATATTTTTATTTTTGCTTTTTTCAAAATTCATAAAAAGGGTTTCACAAAGGTAATATTTCGTGTTTGGAAGTTAGAAATTGTGCCCAATCGTCTTTGGGCTTCTATTTTTCGCTCGTCTGGATCACTAAATATTCTTTAAAGATTTTGATCATGTTTTTGAAAATAAGGCAATGTTTCGTGTCTAGAAGTTCGAGAGATTCGTGCCTAATCGTGCTGGGTCTCGATTTTCTATTCGTCCAAACAACTAAATATCCTTCAAAGATTATTTATCGTGTTTTCTTAAATAAGGCAATATTTCATGTTTGGAAATTCGAGGGATCGTGCCCAATCATGCTCGGTTTGACTTTTAGTTTGACCAAATAGCGGGATACCCTTTTTAAATCGGATGCATGGATTTTGGAAATCATGGAACGCTTCTTGGTATGGAGGGTTTGAAACATCGTGTCCTATAGTCTTGGATGTGGTATTTCATCTTTTCGTAACAAGAGAGTTTCGATATCCAATGCGAGTTATCCAAACATTTTAAAGATTCATATTTTAAAATATTTTTAATTTTCGATATTAAGGACATTAATCAATCAACATGGTACCAATTTTGGGCGTTAGAGGTGCTAATCCTTCCTCGTATGAACCAAACTCCGAGCCTGCTTTTCTTAAAATTGTGAGACCAAAATGTTTTCTAAAGTGACCCAATCACACTTAAAAATGATTGGTGGCGACTCCATTTTCTTTTTAAAGTCGGCCCGCTTTTCCAAACAAAAATGGTTTCGACGACTTGGGGACTCCACTGGGGACCAATAAGAGAGTCAAGTAGTAAATTTGGTTGATTAATGTTCTTTTATCGAAAATATTTTTTCTTTCCGTTTTTCCATTTGTATGAGTTTGTGTCGCGTCATATATTTGTTTTGGTTTGAGACACGGGATATCTCTGCATTCATATTGCATGACCGTTGTGGTCACACCTTAAGTGGGAGCAAAAATCTATGCCTTCGTGAGGTTTTCACCTCCGCATGGGCTAGGGGACTGCTTCAGGAATACATCCGTACCTATGGTTCCGTGAGGTTTTCACCTCTGCATGGCCATAGGGAAATGTATTCCCTTGAACTGAACTCAATCAGTATGAGCCTATAATGGGTGAGGATTGAGGAATTTCTTTGGTTCAGTACCACTTTCTTTAGAACTAAACCACATGTAGAAAACCTAAGGGCCTACCCTAGGTAGAACCATGTCAAATCCTAGTGGTCACCCCGATAGGTTCTATGTTATTTATTTTTCTTGTCTTGACGGTTTTATTCATTTTGATTGCATTGCATTCACATCATAGAAAAGAGGTGTTGATTTCAAATTCGATTACTAAATAGAAAAGTTGGTCATAAGAAAATGGATTTTTGATAAAGTGGATTATAATACGGTCATCCGAATATAGTCCAAGTGAATACTACGAGAGAAGACTGATAGTCCGTGAAGGAATACAAGACCTTATCACCCATGGATTCAAGTTGATAAGACTATTCAAGATTACTACGTCTCGGCATTCTTGAAGAAGCTAACAAGTGAATGAGGAGTAGCGGTCCGGATCAAGCAAAAGGAGTTAGAGGAAGTATCTATTAGAATTTTACAAGACTCGACTTTTGCGAAGAAGGATTCATGTTTTCACTTGGACTATGAGGCCAAGGCCGTGTATGCAATCCGTTTTGTGTAAAGAAATTTATTTTCTAGTAAAGTTTTTTTAATGTAACTGAATTCAGAGTCAATGCCTCTTATTTTTTGCATTCATTCATTTGCATTGCATTTCATGCATTTGCATTGTATCACATCATTTGCATTAAATATCATAAGACAACCCTTTTAATTAGAGGTTGTATTATAGTTATCCTGGAACACCGCTATTACACTCGGAAAAAGACGAGAGCAATGGATCAAAGGATGGAAATGTTAGAACAAATGCAGAAAGAGATGCAAGACCAACTACAGGCTCAGATGCAAGAGCAGTTAGCCAAGATCCAACAGGATATGAGGGATCAAATGCTGGAATCCCAGAGAAGCATGATAAGCCAGCTAACACAGTTGTTGACTAGAGGGCCTGAAAATAGAAAAAGGCCTATGGTCGACATCGAGAAGATAATGAAGATTTTGCTTACCCCCCGGGCCTGGCTCCGACAAGTTCCCAAGTGCAACCATCAAGAGTATCGGTCAATATCAAACCTCAGCACCAATCCGTGCTCGTGATCGGGAAACTTCCCATGAGCTCGAGCTCTAACCCAAGTCAATTTGGTAAAACCAATAGTCCCAGACTTCGATGAGGTGGCAGAAGGGAAGGAAGTAAAAGCAGAGCTTCCAAAAGAGTTCGAAGATCGATGCAAATGGCTAGAGGAGAAGTTTCGAGCATTGGAAAGTGCTGATCACCAATGCGAAGTGGATGCTAAGAAGCTGAGTCTAGTCCCAGATTTAGTACTTCCTCCAAAGTTTAAGATGCCAGAGTTTGAAAAATACAACGGGACTAGCTGTCCTGAGGCCCATATTACGATGTTTTGTCGGAGAATGACAGGATATGTCAACAATGACCAGTTGTTGATCCACTGCTTTCAGGATAGTCTGATTGGGGCTGCAGCAAAATGGTACAATCAGTTGAGTTGTACCCAAATCAAATCCTGGAGAGATTTGGCGCAGGCTTTCATCAAGCATTACGGCCATGTGACCGATATAGCACCTGACAGGATCACATTACAAAACATGGAGAAAAAGCCAAGTGAAAGCTTCAGAAAGTACGCCCAAAGATGGAGAGAGGTCGCTACACAGGTCCAGCCACCGTTACTAGAAAAGGAAATGACCATGCTCTTCATCAATACCCTGAAGGCACCGTTCATTAACCACATGTCAGGAGGCACGACTAAGAGTTTCGCAGACATGGTGATGTCAGGTGAGATGATAGAAAACGCGATCAGGTGTGGGAAGATAGTGGCCGGAGAGAGCACAAGAAGAGCGGCACCGAAGAAAAAAGAAGGTAAAGTAGAAAATATAAGCTCGGGTTATCCTAAACCTATTACTATTACCCGACCGAGAGCAGTAGTGTGGGCAACAGCAGAACCAAGACAAGAGCCCAACACGAGGCAAAGGACGGAGAAATTCCAATTTACTCCTATACCGGTGACGTATAAAGAGTTGTATAAAACTTTATTAGACGCACACATAGTAGCCCCTGTCTACTCAGAATCGCTGCAACCCCCATATCCTAAATGGTACGATGCAAATACTCAATGTGAATACCATGCGGGGATAGTGGGGCACCGATAGAGAATTGCTTTCCTTTCAAAAGCTAGTGAAAGGCTCATCAAAATGGGCATTGTGGAGTTCAATGATCGCGCTGTTGTAGGAAATTGTTACCCAATCACATTGATAATGGGATGAATGCGATAATCGAGAGCGCAGGAAAAGAATCAAGTTGAACATTGCGTAAATAAGAACCCCGATGAGAGAGGTTTGGAGAAGAATGGTGGAAAGAGGTTTAATTATACAAGACGTAAGGGGCAAATCCCAGGATACGAGGAACTATTGTGAGTTCTATAACAAGGAAGGCCATGAGATCCAAAGAAGGCAAATGAATTGAGCCCTAGTACAAGGGTTAATGGATAATAAAGAGTTGGAGTTTTTGACTTTTGGGAGGGAAAATGTATGTACCATAGGAAGTGAGTCAAGAAGAAGGACGCCGAGGTCAAATGGGGATCAATTACTTTTCCATATATATCCAAGGTATCCATATCGAAAAGAATTATTCCTCCTAAACCGGGATGACAAATGAAGAGCGGTACCAAGACATGTTAAAAGCCTTGATCATCAAAGCCGATTCGAGGAGAGATCGAATGAAGGAAACCTAGGAGGCGTTCACCCACGAGCCCGAAAGTGTTTTGAATAAACTGATCGTGAAGGAAACTCCGTAGTTTTTAGAGCTAACACGAGTAATGTTCAAAACACACTTGTTGTTTTAAGCCTAGAAACAATAAGAATCTTTTGTGAAATAGGCTCATGTTCAAACATCTTTATTTTCAATAAAATGCATGTTTGTGTTTCATGTCGAGCAAATATTTTCTCATTTTTTCCCATATCATACTATATATTCTTTTGTTCTTTGGAATGTTCTTTCATTTTTCACCATGATCATGAATAATCATCTTGATTACCATTTATTCTTTGAATTTGCCTTCAGACCTACAATAGGTACCCGGATATCGGGACATGAGCAACGTTACATGAGACTCCTTTTGAGTGAAATATGGGTCTAAAAGGATCTGAATATTTTAAAGATGTCGAGAGTACAACTTACCCATTGATCATTAAGGATGGGAAAATAAAATAAAATAGACTCTATCGTACAAAGGGTCATGGACATTGTGAGTCGGGAAAGGAGTGAAGATCAAGCCTTGCCTCCACCGAAACAAAGCAAGACACCATCGAGTTATTCAAAGAATTCAAAGATGTCTTTGCATGACCGCATCAAGATATGCTTAGGCACGATGAGGCTACCATGAAAGAGAGATTTTGGCAGTGTTGCCGTAAATGCCAAATTGAGAAGACATGACTTATATATACGTGGGGCATAAATGTTACGGGGATGATTTCGTCAAACGTATCTAGTTGACGCCTATTCATTTTCGTGATTGTCAACTATTCCACTAAGAGAGTGAGGTTCGGTTTCCATAACAAAGTTACAAGGTCAATCATCAAGTTCAATTTCAACTTCGAGTTCAAGTTCGATTTTTTTTAAAAAAAAAACAAAACAAAACAAAAGAAAAAAGAAAAAAGAAAGAAGGAAAGAAAAGAAAGAAACCATCCAAAAAAAAGATTTTGAAAGATGATGGACCATTTACCCTCTATGCTTCTCGAATGTTGGCAAGGACTTCCACCGGGGCAACACCCTTCTCATTGGTTTATGGATGGATACAGTCTTGCCCATCAAAGTTAAAATTCTTACTTTTAGATTTTGTCGAACTAAAGTTGGACAAAATAGAAGGGTTCACTCTCTCAGATGACCGATCGAAACTCGATCGAGGAAGTGGCTAAGAGCCATTCGCCATGGTCAAATCGACTGAAGAGGATGATGCGAGCTTACAATAAGAAAGTCCGCTCCAGAGTATTCCCTGAAGGAGACTTGGTATTGAAAAGATCCTCCCTATGCAAAAGGGCTTAAGGGGAAAGTGGATGCCTAATTGGGAAGGACATTATGTTGAAAAGAAGATTTTTTTTGGAGAAGCATGGATACTAGCTGAGATGGACTGCAAAATTCAGTCAAACCCAATTAAGACAGACCCAGTCAAGAAACGCTTCGCTTATGACGGAAATAGACCAAGGCAAAAACCCGCAAAGGGCGCCTTGAGTCCAAATTCAAATTCAAAAAAAAGAAATAAATAAAAAAATAAAAAAAGGAGAGGCCAAGGCGAAAACCCGCAAAGGGCACTTTGAGACCAAAGGGGCTTTGAGTTGAAAACCCGAAAAGGGCGGATCAAATTTTGAATAAAAGTGGGGCATACAGTAGTCTTGCTACATCTAAATTAACAATGATGAAGTATGTTTCATCTTGGGGCATCGACAAAGTACTCCGGATCCCCTAAGCACATATTAGACTTAAATGGTCCTCAAGAAGTTTGAACAGAGAAGCTCAGTCGGCGATATCTGGGGCACCTAATTGCCATCTTACCCATTCTTAATTTGCTCGTTTCAAAATACATTACCAATAAATTTCTTTCTTGATTGCATTTGCTATCTTATTTGTTTTGAGCTATGCTCCTAATTAATTTCTTTCTTGTCCATTATTATGATCTTTTCCAAGCATTTTTCATTGAAATAATGATTATTGAACTAATAAGACTTTCACAAAAAAAGTTTTGCATATTACTCTGAAAGTCTCTAAATAATACAAGAATCCAAAACAGGACAATTGTTTAGAACTAACCAGGCTTAAAAGGGCTCAGAGACTTGAGATAAGGGTTTAAGCAGTGACGACGTCTTCAGATTAGTTGTTAGAAGTATCACTGAACAGAGAAGACATACGTCGTGGGTCACCTTAATAAGCGAAGAAGCAATGACATTCAAGTGTTAAAATGGATCATTCTCATGACATTTTGCATCCATTCATAACATTCATGATACATATGGTTAGGAGTATCTTTCATGACATCCTAATCATTTGACATAAGCATGGACCCCATGAAATCAATTCTACAGGTAGGTTCCCCAGAGGACAGTGTAGCAAAGTTGATGCGAGTTACACAAGAGTACAGATCTTATCTCTACTGAGCAGGAGTAGAGCAGATCGAAAGTAGCAGATCTTATCTCCACTGAGTAGGAGTGGAGCAGATCGAAGATTGAAGCCTTATCTCTACTGAGCAGGAGTGGAGCAGGCTAAAGATAGTAGATCCTATCTCCACTGAGCAGGAGTGGAGCGGATTGAAGACAACAGATCTTATCTCTACTGAAAGGTGAGTAAGCGGATCGAAAGTAGCAGATCTTATCTCCACTGAGCAGGAGTGGAGCAGATCGAAGATTGAAGCCTTATCTCTACTGAGCAGGAGTGGAGCAGGCTAAAGATAGTAGATCCTATCTCCACTGAGCAGGAGTGGAGCGGATTGAAGACAACAGATCTTATCTCTACTGAGCAGGAGTAGAGCAGATCGAAAGCAGTAGATCTTATCTCCACTAAGCAGGAGTGGAGTAGATCAAAGATTGAAGCCTTATCTCTATTGAGCAGGAGTGGAGCAGGCTAAAGATAGTAGATCTTATCTCTACTGAGCAGGAGTAGAGCAGATCGAAAGCAGTAGATCTTATCTTCACTGAGCAGGAGTGGAGCAGATCAAAGATTGAAGCCTTATCTCTACTGAGTAGGAGTGGAGCAGGCTAAAGATAGTAGATCCTATCTCCACTGAGCAGGAGTAGAGCGGATTGAAGACAATAGATCTTATCTCTACTAAGCAGGAGTAGAGCAGATCGAAAGCAGCAGATCTTATCTCCACTGAGCAGGAGTAGAGCAGATCGAAGATTGAAGCCTTATCTCTACTGAGCAGGAGTGGAGCAGGCTAAAGATAGTAGATCCTATCTCCACTGAGCAGGAGTGGAGCGGATTGAAGACAATAGATCTTATCTCTACTGAGCAGGAGTAGAGCAGATCGAAAGCAGCAGATCTTATCTCCACTGAGCAGGAGTGGAGCAGATCGAAGATTGAAGCCTTATCTCTACTGAGCAGGAGTGGAGCAGGCTAAAGATAGTAGATCCTATCTCCACTGAGCAGGAGTGGAGCGGATTGAAGACAACAGATCTTATCTCTACTGAGCAGGAGTAGAGCAGATCAAAAGTAGCAGATCTTATCTCCACTGAGCAGGAGTGGAGCAGATCGAAGATTGAAGCCTTATCTCTACCGAGGCGAGGAGGGGAGCAGCTAAAGATAGTAGATCCTATCTCCACCGGCGAGGAGGAGCGGATTGAAGACAATGATCTTATCTCTGGCGGGGAGTAGAGCAGATCGAAACAAGAGATCTTATCTCCACTGAGCAGGAGTGGAGCAGATCAAGATTGAAGCCTTATCTCTACCGCGAGAGTGGGAGCGAGCTAAAGATAGTAGATCCTATCTCCACCTTGGCGAGAGTGGAGCGGATTGAAGACAACAGATCTTATCTCTACTGGCGGGAGTAGAGCAGATCGAAGCGGGAGATCTTATCTCCACGAAAGGAGTGGAGCAGATCAAGATTGAAGCCTTATCTCTCTGGCGAGAGTGGAGCAAAGCTAAAGATAGTAGATCCTATCTCCACCGAGTAGAAGTGGAACAGATCGAAGACGATGTGCCTTAATTCCCCAAGCGGTAGGGTAACAGAGCTAAAGAAGAGATCTTATCCCACTAAGCGAGTGGAGCAGATCAAAGACGATGAGCCTTAATTCCTAAGCAGTAGGGTAACAAAGCTAAAAGAAGATCTTATCCCAGGCGAAAGGTGGAGGAGGATCAAGACGATGAGCCTTAATTCCCTAAGCAGTAGGGTAACAGGCTAAAGAAGCAGATCTTATCCCACTGAGCAGGAGTGGAACAGATCGAAGACGATGAGCCTTAATTCCCTAAGCAGTAGGGTAACAGGCTAAAGAAGCAGATCTTATCCCACTGAGCAGGAGTGGAACAGATCGAAGACGATGAGCCTTAATTCCCTAAGCAGTAGGGTAACAGGCTGAAAATTACAGATTTTATCTCCACTGAGCAGGAGTGGAATAGATCGAAACAAAATTTCTATACCCCTGAAGATGCAATGGGTCAAAGCAAGGCTACCTGAAGAGAAGAAGCGCCAAGAAATCAAGACTCAGCAAAATGGGGCAAAATTGGCTCCTTTAGAATCTTTGCTTTGTTCCCGTTACACGACAGCAAGCAAAGAGGGGCAGCTGTATGACCCAATTTTACCCCAACCAAAGCCCAAACAACAAACCAAAACAAAATCAAACCAAACCCAATTAACCAAGCCCAAGTAACCCTAACCCAACTAGACCACTAAACCAACCACTAACTCTACCACCCCACTAAACCGACCACTAACTCCACTAACTCCACCATCCCACTAACTCTATCACCCCACTTGCATGCATAAGTTGTAGAATTTGGCTATAAAAGCCATTCAAAACCATTGTAAAAGGGGGGAGGTTTTTTTTTTCTTCTATTTTTCGGATAGTTGCGAATACACGAGAAATCAAGTACACAAAAAGAAAAGAATTTTGAGACAGATTCAAAATATTCAAGGTGTTCTATTTATTTTGTTCTTTTTATTCATTTTTTTCACTTGTTTTTAAGAATAAACGCGAAAATACGAAAAAAGAGGTAGAAGCGTACCCATTTTGAGATCGTCGAAAAAAGAAGCTTTTTAGTTTCAAATTACTGCAGATCTTGTCAAGTCTTAAATTCGATTTGGAGGGTGGGGATATTTTCCTTTAGCCCCTCCTTGTTACTCGCAAGTTCTAATTGGTCCATCTTTTTAATTTTATTTCTGATTTTGCCCCAGATACTTATTTTTAAATTCAATTTAGTCCCTATTCGCTTTACTTTCAAATCAATTATCTCTAAATATATATTATTGTACTTACTGCTTTAATGTGGCCATTACCATTATTATTTTTAATTTTTTTTTCCTTTTACTTTATTACTATTACTAGGTTCGTTAGCATTATTAGCATCATTTTATTATTGCCACTATTTTACATGTATTATTATTATAAAAATCGTTTTTCATATTACTATTTATTATTCCTATTTTTCATTACTATTATTTTTTATCACTATTATTACATATATATATTATTACTACAATTATACTTATTATAATTACATTTATTTTACTACTACCATTATTTTTTATTATTACCACTATTAATTCTAATATTATTACTATTATTTTCTTATTGATATTTTATTTTGCTTTTTTCAAAATTCATAAAAAGGGTTTCACAAAGGTAATATTTCGTGTTTGGAAGTTCGAGAAATTGTGCCCAATCGTTTGGCTTCGATTTTTCGCTCGTTTGGATCACTAAATATTCTTTAAAGATTTTGATCATGTTTTTGAAAATAAGGCAATGTTTCGTGTCTGGAAGTTCGAGAGATTCGTGCCTAATCGTCTTTGGTCTCGATTTTCTATTCAATCAAACAACTAAATATCCTTCAAAGATTCTTTATCGTGTTTTCTTAAATAAGGCAATATTTCATGTTTGGAAATTGAGGATCGTGCCCAATCGTCTTTGGTTTCGACTTTTAGTTTGACCAAATAGCGGAATACCCTTTTTAAATCGGATGCATGGATTTTGGAAATCATGGAACGCTTCTTGGTATGGAGGGTTTGAAACATCGTGTCCTATAGTCTTTGGATGTGGTATTTCATCTTTTCGTAACAAGAGAGTTTCGATATCCAATGCGAGTTATCCAAACATTTTAAAGATTCATATTTTAAAATATTTTTAATTTTCGATATTAAGGACATTAATCAATCAACATGGTACCAATTTTGGGCGCTATGAGGGTGCTAATCCTTCCTCGTGTGTACAGACTCAGAGCCTGCTTTTCTTAAAATTGTGAGACCAAAATGTTTTCTAAAGTGACCCAATCACACTTAAAAAATGATTGGTGGCGACTTCATTTTTCTTTTAAAGTCAATTCGCTTTTCCAAACAAAAAATGGTTTACATATACTTTTACTAAATAAAAGTACTACATTGGGCCAAAAATAACACATATACCATATTAGAAAAAAAATGTCATACTCATATACCAAGTTATGTATTAACTCAAAAATTTAAAAGACAAAAAACTATAATAATAATATAACTTACTTTGTATATTTTAGTCAATTTTCAACTAAGTTGATGTAAAATTAACTTGTGACACTAATTCAATTAAAAAAACTTAAATATGGTATAGATTAGGGAAAAACTAAAATAATTGTTTTAGGTATATCAAACGCATTATTTTATTTAGGTTTAATTCACGATTTGACTCCCAAAATACTCATTTTTTCATTTTGATGCCTAAATTTTTTAGGCCAATTTAATACTTAAAATACAATTACTTCCCAATTTGGTACCTAAAATATTATTCTATTATATATTATGGTCCAATTTTTAACACCATTTAAAAACATAGGTGACCAATACAAACATAACAAGAGGCGTTTTTAATTAAATATATATATTTATCATATATATATTTATCAACTTTAAAAATTATAAAATTATAAAATTATATATGTAAATAAAAATTAAAAAATAGAAAATAAAATTTATAATAATAACTCATTAATTTCATAGATAATTAAATATTTGTAACCTAAAAAGTCTAACAAAATTTCTAGGTGTTCTTCATCATGTTCTTCAAAGTAAGAAAAGAGAAGAATTAGGACCTTTTATATATTTGTCTACTATAATGTAAAAAAAAATCCAAAATTGTTTACAATTTCCTTTAAGTCGAATTTTGTTTGATTACATATAGTTTAATTAAATTAATATTTAAGTATTTTTTTAAAGTTTCAAATCAAAACTAAACCCATTTTTTTTTTAAATTTTGGCATTAATCGGCCATCACCGGTCGCATGCTCTACTACTTGTCATGGTTCACTAGCAATTGTTTGGATCCAAATTTCATCATTTATCTTTTTTATCTCTTCTTTTTATTTTTGGCATTTATTTTTACGAGAAAAACACTAATTTTTTTTTAATCTACAAATAAATCTCGAAATTTCAACATTAAATCTAAATTTTTTCACTATTGGATTATCTTCAAACTTCAGTATGTTATCCAGCAACAAGTAAATTGAGGGTCAAATTTGTTTTTCACTTTTGTACTATGCAAAACTTGAGGATATTTTTGTCGTCACCTCCATTTGAAAAAGTTTGATGTGGCAATATATATATATATATATATATATTGACATGACATGGCAATTTGGAGGAATATTTATCGTTCTTGGAAGTTTTAGGCAGCAAATTGGAGAACAAGTCCATTATCAAGTAAGTTTACTATGATATATGATAATTAGAATAAATATAAATGTAATATTTTTAGCTTTTTTAATTGTATTATAATTTTACGTAATTTTTGGGTTTTGGCTAAATTGAATAAGTACTAAAGTCAAAATAATTTTGAATTTATTTTATAGAATATGGAATGAAAAAGTACAATGTTATTGAGAGTTTTAAGAGATGCAACAACAACTATGGTGTTTCTAGTTTCTGCATTAATTTGTATATAAAGTATGTCAAATAAGACATATATATATATATATATATACACTATGTATGGTAAATTACATATTATGCAAAAATTAGTAGACTAATCTTTTAGTTGAAGAAATGTTTACATGCTATACAATGGTGAGTTATGACTGTGAAGGAAATCCGATTTACTGTTATTGTGGAGTGAATGATCATTAACAAATGAGGGAAACCTATACCTTAGAACCTAAACTTAGGTATCGAAAGGTTACCTAGTGTTCATTCGACAATTCAAACAGTGAAAGGAGAGACCTCATCAAGAGGAAATGAATATTAGAAACTAGCTATGATTGGGCGACCGAAAAAAAGAGATCAAGGATTGAGTAGTTCAATAGTTGATTTTATTTTCATGGATTTCTAATGGTT
Source organism: Gossypium rotundifolium (assembly GCA_025506655.1). Taxonomy (NCBI): domain Eukaryota; kingdom Viridiplantae; phylum Streptophyta; class Magnoliopsida; order Malvales; family Malvaceae; genus Gossypium; species Gossypium rotundifolium. The sequence goes on along the minus strand of CP106733.1, from coordinate 17,703,362 downwards.
TTTGAAGCGAACTGATCATGGATTTGAAGAGGGAAGAGAAAGTGGAGTCTAACATTGCTATTATTTGAGCTACGAAGGAAGAAATTATTGTTATTGTAAAAGAGAGTTAAAATGATTTTTTTTAAGTATGGTTTGAGAGCTAAAAATGTCATATGCCTAAAATCTAAGTGCATTGACTGCACCACGACATAAGAATATCAATCAAAGAATCAACACAAAACATCAAGAATTAAGGTACGGCTTAACTGAAAATGTGATAGACCAATTGTAATATTTGTAAGTGTTATAATGGAACACTTCAAGTATTCCAAAGATCGAATTCGAACCCAAAAAAATATTAGGTGATAAGGTGATTAACCACGATAATGCAAGCAACTAAGAAGTCTACCTAGGTAATTACTAAGTGTCATATTATGACAAATCATCCAAATGCTAACTACATAAACTACATCTAGAGGGACTAAATTGCATAATAGTCAAAAGTGCACAACTATCAAATCAATGGGATAAAGTGGTCGGTTGATATCCATAGTCAATTCTTGGATTAGGAATTTAAATTGCTCAAACTTCTAATTGGATCAATTTTACCTTCCGGTCATCATTTTACCCAATTAGACAATTTAATCTGGTTTATCACTCAACCTCACTAAACTAAATTGGAATAATCAAATTGGTTCACAATATGTTCTCCTCTCGGTCTCACTTATCTAAATATTCACCTAGAGACTTTAATTCTAGGTTTTGAAGTCTATTCGATTTAGTTCTTGACCCAAAAATTCACCATGCAACATTTCAATCAACCAACCACCATAAGATTTAGTAACTATCCATCATCAACATATAAATATCAGTTAAGTTCATGCTTAAATGATTCCTCAAAGAAAACATAAAAACACAAGGTTGAGAAAATATTAGTGACTCTTGAGAGAGTCTTTGTTGGAGATGATAGCAACACTAATGGTAATGAAAACACAATCAAAGTTGAGACTTTTACAGTTTTGAAAGTTCTCAAAGATAAAATCTATAGGATACTTTAAAGAGAAATAAAAATAACAAAAGAAAGTTTCATATCTAATTGAAAGGAAGTGAAAGCTATAGTACAAACGAAGAACTACCAACTACTAACTAACTAAGTTAAGAAAAACTGAAAACCTAAAAATTGTGAAAGGAATAAAAGAGAGAACTAAAAAGATGATAAAAAAAGGCTCTTTTATGTTTGGCATCAAGTGTGCCTTTAATACATTCAAGTTTACAACCCTAATATTTGACAAAAATTCCTTGGAGTGCGTGAGTTGACTTGAGTTGGTGTTGGGCACAAAATTACCCCTACAATTTTTTTCACCTTGTTAAGCTTCAGTGACACAACACCCAAGCTTCGGTGTCACAACATCCTCTGTAGTAAGCACAATCTTGGCTTGAGGGTTCTTGATGTCAACATAGCTTAGTTGGTGTCGCGACACCCTCAACTACAACCCTGACTCCTTCACTTCAACCATCAGTAGTGGAGTTGCGACCTCGAAGGCTTGGAGTCGAGACATCAGGACTTGGTGTTGCGACATATCACATCTGGTGTCAGGACATCTTGACAGCCTACTCCAAGTTGGTTTTTTGTTAAAGTTTAGCTCCTCTGAGGTGATGGAGGGTCGGTGTCGCGACACGCATGTATCAGTGCCGTGACACCCAAAACATCTGATATTTTCTTCAGGATTTGGCCATAGTCATTTTCCTATATAAACTCAAATAAACCATTAGGTTTCCAACGTCATAGTTTTGCCAATTTAAGTATCAAACGGATCAAAACTTAAGAAAAACCACCATAAACACTAGAAACTAAATATCAACAAAAAGCATTAAAAAGACTTGTAAATTACTTGAGAACAAAGTCATGAAGTGTTTGAGAGAGCCTAATTTAACAAATCAAATTATGACAGATCCTGCATGCTCTATTACAATAACAACAATCACTGTTCGTGGGACAAGATTATATTTCTAACAACAATCAACTGAATCCTTTCTTCCGCCTGTCTTTTATTGTTTTAGTTTTTCCATGAGTGCCTACCCGACCATCGGGCCGGTGCCACTCACATCTCTGACCATGGTTGTTGGTCTTTCTTTTCTCCTTTCTCTTCGGCAAAATAACTCAAGTCGCCACTCCCTTTTTGTTTTGACTCTTCGTTGAGGGGGAAAGATGGTGACTTGTTTTTTCCCCGCCAATGGATCGGTTCTAGTATTATTGGCTTATGTTTTGAACTTTAATAAGGCCCCCGTGAAAGGTGGATCACAATTGATGTTTGTCCTCGAAGGATCACACATGGCAATGTCAAACAAGTTGCACTAGACCCTCGCTGTTCGGTTGTTGACGTCCACTCGAAGGCTTGGAATGAAAGCTCAGTTGGTGGGTTTTCCCCTGACGAGCTTCATTATGTCGATGACAACCTAGGTTCCTCCTCATCGACAGACTTGCTAGAACTAGGTACCTCAACGACTGGTCGTGTGGTGGTGTCTAAGGTTTGTTCCCCTTAGGCTTGGGCTTAGCTTGTTTGGTCGTATGCTTAGTGTCTTACTTATTTGGGCTTATGTGCCTTTTAAGTATGTATCCTTTGATTAATGAATTATTGGAAGCTTCAAATAAAACAATCGCGGTTCAGGGTTAGAAAATAAAGTAAATTAATGATTTATGTTATAATTTTTTTATTAATTTTTTAATAAAATTTATACATAATCAAATTTAAAATTATTTTATTTGTTCAAAATTTCGAGTACATATTATCTTTGAATTTAGATTGAATGATTCACGTAACAAAATAATAAGTTAATGCAGTGAGGTTTTGAGGTGGGATAATTCATTAGTTAGGGGAAGCCGCATTTCAACTGACTACATCGGACTCTTCACTTCGTTTTGTGTAACCTTTTCTTCATGCGTGTTTTTGTGTGGAAAACAGAGAGAAACGTAGCAGCAGTATTCAGGGGGAGGAGCACCACCAAAGTTAGTAATGAAATGAAGGGTTGGGTATATGGAGGTGTTGAAGTTTCCAAGTTTGATGAAATGAGGTACACAGTAGCAGACTCAAGGAACTTCAGATTTTCGCTCATCCTCAATTTCTGCTAATTATACAAACTTTGTTTTAGAAAAATTATAATATAAAAAAAATAGCCTTGAACCACAGCGTGGCTTTCATAGCTCAGTTGGTTAGAGCACCCGTTTAGTAAGCGGGAGGTCTTGAGTTCGACTCTCAATGAAAGCAAGGATGTTTAAAGTTTTAGATTTTTTTTTTTTTTTTGCATTCAAAGATGCAATAGAAAATAAAAGAAAAGAACCTCATTTATGAATTCTATTCTATTGCATTCACATAAGTTGTTTGGTAATAATTTTTGAAGAATCATGAAAATATAAACTTTGAGTTAATTCAGTTGGTTCATATCATCTCTTAAACATTCAAAACCCATCATTTAATTTGCAATCATTTCCGTTTCTCAAGTTGCTGCCAACCTTCTTTCCACATTTACTCTTCAACAATAGCAGCTACAATTTGAGAAAAACACTGCGATATAAGCTTAAACCCCATTTCTTTTTTTAAAGTTAGTTCTTACGAGAATTTTGTCAACAAAAAAGAAAAAGCGGGGGGCTAAACGCAAAAGTCGGCTTTTTCTTTTGTGCATCAAAACAGAACATTCATGTTTTGGGTTTTTTTTTTCTCAGATGATATCAAACACAAAGTGGACCAAAATCAGGTCGGTTTATTCCCTGGGAATAGTATTGATGAAGAAATATACAAACAGCATTGCAAGAGAAGGTATGGGGAAAGTGCAAAAATACTCATAGAGCTAGAGTGGGTGTAAGCTTGAAGTCGAGATTCCAAAGATCAAAGTTTCCATTAACAAAATCATAATGTGCACCCTTCAACTCAAGGCTTTTCTTCAACACTGCCTCTCTCACAAATGGATATGTGAATTGGTTCCCCAGAGATTCATTCACATCCTCCTGCATCAATTTGTTCAAAACCATATTAATATATCAATCTTATAGTAATGTGTAAGAGTGCAAACAGATGTTATAAACTTTCTCACAATTGAAGACCAAGATGTGCACCTTCTCACAATTGGTACACTGCTCCGAGAAACTCAGCTCTGTCTTCACCTTGGTCTTTGCAGGTGCACTTCTCTTCTATGAAATCACTGTAAACTCAAGCATAAGTAAGACAATCATATTATGTATAAACTTTCTTTAGTGTCTTCAATCTGTTCAAAAGTAAGAAAATCATATTATGAACTCGAGCATAAGACCTTACATGTACCAGAATGGCAATGAAATCCTCATTTATATTGGTATATTCCAGAACCCCAAATTAAGATGAAAGTTCAAATTTACAGAAGTTGTTCCCCTGCTTTATTTCCCCATTAAACATACCTCAAAGAAAGTGGAGCTAAAGCCAAAAAAAATTTAAGTTTTTCCAACTTCTTACTTATCAGCTTATTAGTTACTGATAATTCATCAGATACACAGTACAATCACATGGACAAATTACTGAAATGCATTTGGATTTATTTTAATCTAAAGTATATGCTGTACTAAGAATGTTTAAGAGCTGTTGGAAAATATGGTAATTATGGTTTCGAGACACCAATAATGGTTACCTACCAGTGGTCCCATCCTCTGGGATAGACATGACCCCTTTGATACCTCCACAGTAGCTATGTCCAATAACCACAATATTCTCCACCTGAATGAAACCCAATATTGTTTCGCTCTTGAATATCCGATTTCCAAAAGGGCTGGAAATTTTTATAGCAAGTTTAGTTGAAGAAAAGCAAAAGAGCTCCTCACACCACTACTATACTGGCTAATTACTTCTCCATTCCGTACTTTTAATTTGTTTATTACAGTGAATCATCGTTGAAATAAAAAAAGTTATGATTGTTTAAAAAAATGTTGAATATATCCCATTTTAATTGAACAGATTCCTTTTAGAAAGTAAAAGGAAAAAAGGCCATTTCTTTAGAGGTCGTGGGTGGAGCACTTGAGCATGGCTGGTGAGTAAATGTTGGTGTTAAGAGACAAGCAACGATAGTTGAAGCAAAGTCTTGAGCAACAAGGCTCGTGACTTGTGAAAGAAAACAAGCAGAATTCGAGCAAGAATAAAGAAGAAAAACAAAACAAAGCATATGAATGAAAACCAAAAGATGTTTCATTAAACATAAACATTGGCATAATGCCGTTACAAGTACCAGATCAATGGCTGGTCATTACAAGTGAAAGATTACCTAAACTTTTATCTAACACCACTAAAAATACATAGAAACTTGTTGAATTAACTTGTACATATTGCATTTCTGATTTTTCAGTCAATCAACATCTAATTACATCACAAAATGTTACCAACCTAGTTCAAATAAAACTAAAATACAAGCTAAGAAGTTGAAGTAACAAACAAGTTGAAATTGGACAAGATCAACAAGCTTCAATTGCCGCTTGACTTGAGTGATGGCCACTTTTTTCATCGCATGGGTTGCATGGGAGCCATCTTCAACACTCCTCCTTGGCTTCCATGCTACAAACTCCTGTCTGTTCTCTCAACTTACTAAACCTTGACATGTTGAGAGCTTTTGTTAAGATGTCTGCAGCTTGTTCCTCGGAATTACAGTGAATTAATTCAACTTCTTGAGCTTGCTCCATTTCTCGAACAACATGAAGCTTTATACTGAAATGTTTGGTTCTGCCATGGAAAACAGGATTTTTTGCTATTGTCACAGCAGATTTGTTGTCACAATAGATCTCAGTTGCACCCTTTGGTTGAGGTTTAAATCAGCTAAGATTTTCCTAAGCCATATGGCTTGGTTTACGGCACCAGCTGCTGCAACATATTCAACTTCTATTGTTGACTGAGCTACCACACTTTGCTTTTTCGAGCTCCAGCAAAACATGGCTGAACCGAGGGTAAAAGCATATCCAGATGTGCTTTTCATATCATCCATTGAGCCTGCCCAGTCACTGTCAATATATCCCACCAGTTTCAGACTTTCAGCTTGAGTATACAACATGCCATAGCTTAGAGTCTCTTTAATGTATCTCAGCACACTTTTTGCTACTTGAAGGTGCTGCTTATTACAGCAGTGCATGAACCTTAAAAGCAGGCTTACAACAAACATGATATCTGGTCTTGTTGCAGTCAGGTATAACAAGCAACCAACTAAACTTTTGTAAGAAGATTCACAAACCAGCTCATGGTCCATTTGGCTTGACAGTTTTAATCCAACAGCTACAGGTGTGCTTGTTGGTTTGCTATTCTCCATTGAGAACTTCTTTAGGATCTTCATGGAAAATGTTTGCTGACTCAAGAAGATTCCATTTTCTGTTTGGTACACCTCCATTCCTAAAAAATATGTCATTTTGCCCAAGTCAAACATCTCAAACATGTCTTTTATTTTGGCTTTGAAATTAGCCAATATGACCTGGTCTCCTCCTATCACCAGAAGGTCATCCACATAAGGGACACAATGAGCAATGTCTCAACTTCTTTGTTTTTGACATACAGTGTTGGTTCACTTGTAACAGCCAGATTTAGGGGCTAGTCAGAATAGTCAGATTAGAGAAATTTATTTTCATGTTATATTATGAGTTAGAACATGGTAGCTTATGTGCATGAAAAATTTGGTGCTTTAATTTTAACGATTTTATGCTTAATCGCGAGAAAGGACTAAATCGCACAAAGTGCAAAAATTCCATTCTATAAGCTAAAAGTACCAAATGGCCATAGATTATCAATTGGAGGTCTTTATTAGGCAATTAAACCCCCAATATTTTGCTTCTCCGGCCATAGGCTAATATAGGAAACAAAGATGGACAATGTTGGTCAAAGTTGGTAAAAGTGGGTTACCAATTTGACTAGTTTAATATTAGAATGAGGAAAGAAAAGATATCATCTTTCTCTCCATCTTTCTCCACCGATTTTTGCAAGCAAAATAGAGAGTTGAAAGCTCAAAATTTTCAGCAAGCTCTCCTTCATCCTAGTAAGTGTTCTAGTGATCTTTTATTGAAAATAATTGTACTTTTGAGACCCTTAAAGCTTAAGCTTTCAAATGAGGGGACTATTATGCAATATTGTGAAAAGTTTAGAGTTTTACCATGAGAGCTATCACTGTTATTGTTACATATTTATGGAAGAAAATGAGTCTTAGTTGTTAAATGAATAACTTTTGTGAAAGATGTTAGCATTAAAACACCAAATAGGACCTTGATGAAAAGGTTATAAAATTTATGGTTAATATGTGAGATGTTGATTTTTGATGATAGCTTTAAGAGCATAAATGTTCAGCTAGGCTTGTTGAAGGTAGAAATGTGATTAGAATTTATTTCCGAGCCTAGGGGCAAAATGATTATTTTGCCAAAGTTTAGGGGCAAAATAGTAATTTTGCTTAAGCATGATTTTTGAAATGCTTTTATTAATATAGTGGTTAAAATGAGTTAAATTGCTATTATAGAGTAAGAAGAACCGATGACCCGCCTCGATCGGGGAAAGAACAAAGTCTCGGACTAGATCGACAAGCTAGCTCATTTTGAAATTGAGGTAAGTATGTATGTGATTAAAGCAACATTAATGTTAGCATGTTGAGAATGCTTGACATTATATTAATGCATGATGCTCTACTAAATTGAGTAGTTAATGTGAATGAGATGATGAAGTCCTAATGGGCCATATTAATTATAAAAAAATGCTGTCATTGATATATGAAATAGATAAGGTCCCATATAAGACCGTGTCTGGGACATGGCCTCGGCACCGAGTTGAGATCCCGTATAAGACCATATCCGGGATATGGCTTCGATAATGAATATGAAAATCGTATAAGACCATATTCAGGATATGACATCGATACATGATAGGAAATTCCATATATGACCATATCCGGGATATGGCATTGACACCTAGAGGTAATCCCATATAAGACCATATCTAGGATATGGCATTGGCATCTAGAAGTGACTCCATGTAAGACCACCTCGAGGATGTGGCATTGGCTTTATACTTACAGTAATGACGATAAACACAAGTCTTTAACTATCCCTTGTGAATAGGGGGATAAGTAGATGAATTTAGAAGTAGAAATGTGAATGATATTTAAATCATGTGAATGAGTGAATACAGGTACTCGTGAATGAGTCAAGAATAATTGATTTCGATATATGACACGGTATGTGCTAGATAAGGGCAATTGTAAGTAAGTATTGTCAAGAAGCCTTGACTCGTGTACGGTTAGCTAACACCGAGGGTGGATTATTTTATGGGTTTATGTATTTGCTATTTATTTCCATGCAAACTTACTAAGCTTTATGCTTACCCCGTTTTCATTTCCCTTCTTTCTTGTAGTATTGCCAAGGTAACTCGAGGATCGTGGACGTAGGAGTTCGGAAATCACACTATCAACAGCACTTTGGTATAACAATTTTAGACTTATTTTGAGTATGCCATGTATAGGACTTAAGTATTTTGTTACGTTGTAATTGTTAGTCAAAGTGTTGGCTATGTAAGTTTGTAAAAGTCATTTTGTAAATGGCCTTATGAGTTAGGCAAATACTTGGCAAATTCTTCTGCTTAATGAAGATGAAATTCATGAAGTGTTTGTTCCTTTTATTATCTTGTCTGTTGGAATGAGATCTTAGACTTGCTTATGGGATAGGAGTTGTATTGTTTTGAGTAGAGGTATGTATATGTACATTGTAGAGTGGAAAGGGCTTGGTATATAGCCTACTAATTGTCCATATAGGTAGACACAGGGGCGTGGGTCTAGACCATGTGGGAGGCAAGGTTAGCACATGGGCGTGCGCCCAGGCCGTGTGAAGTCTGCACCTTGCACTTGGGATTTAAATCACCATATGGCTGCGGTACACGGGTGTGTGTTTAGGTCGTGTGGATAAGTCAAAATGCTAAGGTTTTACACAAGGGTTAGGGCCACGGGCGTGCCATGGCCATGTGAAATTAGTCAGTGTCGACCACGGGTGGAAGGTACGGGCATGCCTTAGGGGCACATGGGCGTGTCCCTAGGCCTACACGGGCGTGTGGCCTCTGTTTTGTTAAAAAGTTTTTTGAAGTCGTGAAAGTTCCCGGAAAGATTTTGATACTTCTCGGAGGTATGTTTAGGGCCTCCTAGGTCAAATATGTGCGAGCGATGGGGTTAAACAAAATTTTATAACCCTATTCTAGATGTTTAAATAAGATTAGCTATGTAGTGCCTCAAACCCTGTTCTGGCTCGAATACGAGTAAGGGGTGTTATATTTATTGGTATCAAAGCTACGGTTTAGTCGATTCTAAGACTAACCTAGCGTAAGTACGAGTCTAACTATACATGCCATGTGTAAGAATGTCCGAATAATGATAGTGTGATGGATCATAACGTATAAAATCGTATTTTATGTAGTATATGGATTTTGATCCGGACTGTACTGCAACTGATGATGCTGCGAGTAACGTGCTGACTCCCACTCAAGGGACCACGCCAGCTGATAGTAGACCTGAGTCCTTGGGTTAGAGGGAAGAGGCTCGAGAAGCTTTTCTCCACATGATGAGTAATTGGTATACGGAGTATATCCGAGCAAATCCTAATGCTCCACCCCACCAATTCCTCAACCCCTTCTAATAGCCCCTCAAGTGGTTAAGGTGGTGAGAAGAGAAAGGCCTCTGGTGGATAAGATCCGGAAGTAAGGAGCTAAAGAATTTCGGGCGAATAAGGATGATGACTCAGAGAAAGCGAAATTCTGGCTCGAGAATACCATCCGGGTATTCGATGAGTTATCTTGCACGCTTGAGGAGTGCTTAAAGTGTGTAGTGTCTCTCCTAAAAGATTCAGCCTACCGATGGTGGAACACCTTGTTGTCGGTGGTGCCAAGGGAGAAATTTAGTTGGGAATTCTTCAAGAGGAATACCGGAAGAAGTATATCAGCCAGAGGTTCATCGACCACAAGAGAAAGGAGTTCTTAAAACTGAAGCAAGGCCGTATGTCAGTGACCGACTACGAACGAGAGTTCGTAAAGCTTAGCAAGTATGCGTGGGAGTGCATGTCTATCGAGGCCATTATGTGGAAGAGATTCGAGGACGAATTGAATGAAGATATCCGCCTATACGTGGGGGTTCTCGAATTAAAGGAGTTTGTAGTGTTAGTGGATAGAGCTTGTAAAGCCGATGAGTTGGCTAAAGAGAAGAGAACAGCTGAGTACGAGTCTCGTGACCCGAGGAAGAGACAACTGAATAAGTCTTACCAATCTTCATCTAAGAAATCGAAGGATTTCACTACTCGATCAGTCACTTTGGCGGGGTTTTCAACCCGAAGTAAGGGCAAGCAATTTTCGGGATCGAAAGGGCAAACCACATCAATTGCTAGTGTGGGCAACGTCCGACCAAGTAGATTGGAATGCCCTCAGTGTGGTAGGTGCTATTCTGGTGAGTGTCAAGCTAATGAGAAAGCTTGCTTCATATGTGGGTCCTTAGACCACTTTATCAGAGATTGTCCCGAAGTGGACGAGAAAGAAAAGCCTCAGAATGTGAGATCAGGAAGTACCACTAGGGGAAGACCATTGAGAAACCCGGGGATTAAGATGGGAAGTAGAAATCCACCTAGAGAGCAAGCTGCTAGAGTAGAGGGTAGAGCATCGACGAGGACATATGCCATTCGTGCTCGTGAAGAGGCATCTTCCCCCGACGTGATCACGAGTATCTTTTCTCTCTATAATACTCGTGTTATAGCTTTAATTGACCCAGGATCTACCCACTCATACATATGCATGAAATTAGTCTCTAGCATGAGCATGCCTATAGAGTCCACCGAATTCATCATAAGAGTATCTAATCCCCTAGGCAAGTGTGTATTGGTTGATAGAGTTTGCAAAGGGTACCCTTTGATGATTAAGGGTCATTGTTTCCCGATCGATCTTATGTTATTACCGTTTGATGAGTTTGATGTCATCCTCGGGATGGATTGGTTAGTTACCCATGGTGTAATTATGAATTGTGGGAAGAAGCACATCGAGTTCACAAAACATAAAGTTGGATGAAACTCAAAATAGACACCGTTATCTTTAGCAAATTGTCCCACAGACATTAAATTCTTGCAAACTGTAGGAACATGTAAAACATTTTGAAGACATAGTAGTCTAGAGCCAGCCAAGAAAGCAGACAATCCTACATTAGCTATAGATATAGACTCACCATTGCCCATTGTGACCTGGCTTGTACCTGTGTAAGGAGAAGCAGATGTAAGATTGGACACATTAGATGTGATATGATTTGTTGCACCCGAATCAGGGTACCAGGTCTGATCAGTGATGAAGGAAGTATGAGCTTGGTGAGATGAGTGATGAGAAACTAAGCCGCAATAATGAGCTAAGGACGAGCATGCAGGAGGAGATGACACAACTTCATTATTTTGAACCTGATAATAGTTGACTGATGGTTGTTGACTAACACCAGAGAAGTTCTCATCAAATAGATGGTAACAAGTTTGAACAAAATGACCAATCTTTCTGCATAACTGACACTGCGGCCTAGATCGAGACCAACTTCTCTCAGATCTTTGACTTCTCCCACAAGACCAGCCTCGGCCAGAACCCCTTTGTCCATGCTTAGAATCATTAGAATAATCAGGTTTCGAATGCTCAAAACTTTCTTGGTGTTTTGTGACCACATTTGCTTGTAATGGAATTTCTGCCAACAAAGCCAATTGTCTAGCCTCACAATCAAGAAGCATGTCAGTAAGCAAGTCCAGAGATATTGGAGTTACCGAGGCAAGAACTCGGATAGATTCATATTCAACAGAAAGTCCAGCCAAGATGACACTAATCTGTTCTCCACACTACAGACTGTTGTTAAGCTATCACTCAGAGACTTTACTTTGGACAAATACTCCTTAATGGTGAGATTACCCTTCTTAATTGAATAAAGAATATGTCGTATGCTAGAGATTTTAAGACTAAAAGTAGTGCCAAACCTTCTTTCTATGATGTTCCAGATGTCAAAACTCATCTTAGATGCTGTGAGATGAACCAAGACTTCATCAGTAACAGTCGATAGGAGCCAAGACGCTAGAAATTTATCTTACTTTTTATGAACAAGAAAAGCAGGATTTGCCATAAGTTGGCCTTCAACTTCTACAAGATAAGGAGGAGGGACAAACACCCTGCCCAGTACAAACCCTTCAAAGCCATATCCTTCAAGAATCAGCAACAATTGATGTTTCCATAATAGAAAATTATGCTCAGATAGCTTCATAGTATCATGTTTAGCAAAGTAATGAACTATTGATGAAGTAGTATGACCAACACCCTCCAAATGAACTGCTTCACCTGTATTTGAAGAGTTAAGAGGTGTGTCAACTCCTGGTGCTAATTCCATGAACAGAAGAGAGAAAAAAAAACTTCAAGTCAACAATTCTTTGGCTCTTGATACCATGTTAAGAACAACAAAGAATACACAAAATGATAATTCTTCCACACTTGATTAACCAAGGCAATAGATTGTATTTAATACACATGAAAATACTAACAACTTACTGAAACTATTTTAACAGCTTACTAACTAACAGTAACTAATAGTAACTGAAAACTTGTTACTCCTAACAACAAGAATCAACCCAAGCATTTTAAAAATTCAAAGGTTGTGGTTGGTAGCTTGAAACCAATAGTAAAATAGCATAAAATTAAGAGAAAATAGAAAGAAAAGAATTCCTTAAAGCTGCCATTATCTTCATGCTTAAAGCAAGATAAAAGATAGCTTCTTCTTTTTTAATTCGGGTTGATTGAGGATTTTTATAAATATGATGTTTCGAGCATTATGGTTGAATTGATTTTTGATAAATCTTTTTTAATAAGGAAGTGATGTTCATAATTCAAGGAGAAATGGGAGTTGGATGCAAATTAGAGGACACTGTTGAAACTCAAAGTTGAGATCTATCCTATGAACTCATAATGCTTATTGATTAGAGGAAGAAATTATCAAAGAATAAGGAGTGATAGAAGCTGTCAACATGGTTTTTGGTTGATTTATATGTGGTGTGGGTCATATTGCCTTATTTGAGATCCTGCATGTAATTGATATTGTCAACTTTATTTTGCATTGGGCATGTAACAACCTAGTTTTTCTACTTGTGTTCTTTTAAAAGCCTTAGATCCAGTTAATGGCAAGTTGATTTTAGGTCTTAGCCAATCGTATTCTTATTTTTTTCCTTCGAAAACTTAATCTTACTTTTCTTTTCGATTAGATCCTAACTCCAATTTTGATCTCACTTTTTACTTTAAACTAAACATGGGGCAGCTAAGAAAACCAAGCAAGAGGCAGATTCGCCATTAATCTGTTTTTCTAACTTTAAATCTGTAGTTTTTTTGGTTTAAAGAGAATGAAACGATATTCTAATATTATGTTAGTTAAAAAAAAAACTTAATACACATGTCAACCTATACTTGTTGGGGTACATAAAAGAGAGGGAAAAAATATTTTTGTTCATTTTAGTAAGTGTATTAAAGTTTTAGGGTAAATTACAAAAATAGTCATTTTTTTAACTTATAGTATATTTTAGTCACTTATATTTGAAATGTTAGTCACTTACGTTATCATTTTGTTACGAAGTGGTTATTCTACTATTAAACTCCATTACCTTCCTAACGACAGCCCTATGTGGCAGTCCAAATGTGTTTTAAATGCCAACTTAGATGTCCAGTTGTTGAGATGAAAATAGATTTTTAAACTAAATTTAATTTGGATTGTCACATAAAACTACCGTTAGAGAGGTAATGGAGCTTAATGGTAAAGTGAATACTAAGGAAATATGAAGGCTCTTGTTTTCAACACCAGTTGGATAGTGAATACTGGGGGCGGTTTAGGGTCCCTAAAAAGCAAATGGTTTTATTTATTATTGCATTTGTTTTTTTTCTTTATTAGTCTTTTTTATTTTATTGGTTTTCAGTTAGGCTATTTTTGTTGTTTTGTTTTGTTTGGCTCTAATTCTTTTCCATTTTAAATTAAATAAATTCAACAATTATAAAAAAAGGCCAAGGAACACAAATCCAATTAATGAAATCACGAAAGCTTAAAAAGAAAAAGATGGACAAACCTTGGGGCTTTGGGCTTTGGAACCTGCACCATACATATCAGGATGTTTACCGCAAACATTTCATATCATATATCATTCATGTCAAAAATCAATCAAATTATACATATTTCCCTTTATATAAGCCCTCAAGGACCAAAATGTGCATTAGAAACAAGTCGGGACTAAATCAGATACTCAAGGAATTTTTTGGAAAACATTGAAAATTTTCAAAGCTGCAGGGGTCACACGGTCGTGTGGTCAGGCTGTGTGATTCACATAGTCAAGAGACAAGCCCGTGTCTCAGGCCGTGTAGGCATTCGAAATAGGAACACACGGTTGTGTCTCAGCCCGTATTCATTCCCATTACTCTCGTGTGCTAGGCCGTGTGAGCATACTAACTTGCACTCTTAAGAAAATAAAGGGACACACGGCCGTGTGTTGCACACAGCTGAGACACACGCCCGTGTCTTTGCCCGTATGGACGAAAATAGGCTATTTTCCAAACCACATTTCTCACCTAATTTGGTACCAACCTAAACACAACAATTTGCACATCAACAAGCCATAACAATGCATTCAAATCAAGCTAAAATCAAGTCTTAAACATGTATTATCACAACATATAACCAAATATCCAAATTTACCTAGATAACCAAATACATATATGCATAATTGTACCAAATATACTTTTTCAAACCAATCATCAATATACCTATAAGTTTTCCATCATTTAACCATATCAAACACATATTAAATATGATAAGGTCATATATATATACATCAAAATATACCAAACACAAGCCAAATAAGTGATTAATCTCAACAAAACAATTTTATGCCAACATTGGCCAAATTAACCTATACATGCCATTATAACTGAAATAATTTACTAAAAGTACCAAAAGGACTGATGGATAGTGTGAAATAGCTCCGACAAGCTTCCAACCCGAACGAGCTTTTGAGTTACTATAAAACATGAAAAATAACACAGAGTAAGCATTTAAGCTTAGTAAGTTCGTATAACACATAATTTAACTTACCATATATCCATAAAATAGGTAAGTAAACATAGCATATCTCAACCAATTTGGCCAAAAGCCTAAACACATGATCATCAACATATTAGCCATGAAAATCACATATAAGATCCAACACACATGGTTGAATTCATCAAATAATTATATTTCATGTATTTCATGAAAATACTAATAATAGTTCATATCGAACTCATATAATCTCGTAATAGAACTATGCCCATTGAACCATTTAAAATATCGTTGGATACACAGGTATTACACACGAGGTGTACTGAATTGTAATCAGTCAATTCATATTCAAGTATGCTCATACAAGATATGAATCAGTATGCTCTCACGACCTGTGAATCGGGAAGCTCATACGAGTTGTAAATCGGGAAGCTCATACGAGCTGTGGTGCGTCCGCAACACATGTAGGACCCAAACTAAATCGGTAACCCTAATGACATTTCATTTGTATCCTACGAATTTCTAAGGTTCAAAAGGGACTAGGTAATCATCAGATATGCGATTGGTATTTATACATAGCAATTATACAAATCACATGCATATGATTCTATTAAAACATATAGATACTCAATTTAATTACACAAACTTACCTCGACAAGTGTATGTAAACATGGAGGCGACCAATCCGATATTTTCTCTTTACCTCGATGTAACTCAGTACGAGGTCTGACATGATCTATACGGATAAATTTAACTTATTTCAATATAATTCTCATTCAATTTAATCCAACATGAAATTTTGGAAAAATTACCATTTTACCCTACACTTTGAATTCCTTTGTAATTTAGTCCCTAGGCTCGAAAAATGAAATTCATATAATTTAATCCTTACTCAAGCCTAGCCGATTTTTATACATATTAATAGCACAAAATTCACAAAATTTACCATAAATTTATCACCTTTTTCAATTAATCCCCTAATTGATAATTTCATCAAAATTATCTTTACAAAAGTTGTTTATCTAACAACAAGCATTCATTTTCTATTATCAAACTTGAAAATTCAAGCATATTCATCAATGGAAAAAACCCTAATTGTAACAATCTGATTTTGACCCTAATCGAAAAAGTGGTTTCGCGACCACAAATTTGAGTCCTAAAAATATTTTAAAATTATTTTTTGTGTTTATTATGTGTGAATTTGTTGGTGTTAAATTTTTGTGACTTAATTTTATCGTTTAGGTACCCGATTAAATAAAAGGACTTAATCGCATAAAATATAAAAGTTATAAATTAAAGTGTAAAGTGCTTATTTGATAGTGGCTTTTAATATGAGGTCCTTAAAGGGCAAATAGCCCATTTGAAGGACAGTGGACGGCATAATGACTAATAAAACCAAAATTCATGTTTTATGATAATAGATAAATACATGTTAAAAATGTAATTTAATAATAATAAAATATATGTTAAGAATAAAACAAAACAAAAGCCATTATCATATTTTCTTTAAGTGACCGAATGCTAGAAGGAAGAAACTAAAAAATTCTTCAACATTTCGGCAACTTTGAAGCTTGATTTAAGGTTCGTTTTAGTTTGGTTTTTGATAATTTTTACGTTTTTGAGATCGTTGCTAAGAGATATACAAAACCCATGTCTTAATTTTTGTTTGTGATGATGATTTTGTGTTTTGCCATTGATGATACCTTGTGGTTTTTGTTGTTTAATGATGAAATATAAAATATATGTTGTGATAAGCCCATTTTGCCCGGGCCCATGTAACAAACCAGAATAAAAACAAAAAATAAAAAATAAAACCCAAAATGTCCATTTACAGGCCCCAATTATCCCCTAATCCAGTAGCCCAAATACAAGCCAAATACCTAAAACAGATTCCTAAACCCATTACACCCAATGGCCCAATACTAAACCTAAACCCAAGGGTCGAAATAACTATTTTGACGTTAGAAACCCTAGGTTTCCATCAAGGCTACAAATGGCCAGCAGTCCTTGCCTCACGCCGCAAGCATCGCAGCTACCAGCCTTTCCTCACGCTGCAATCAGCACAAATAGTGCTCCGTTACCGGATTCCTCGCCGTTGACTTGCACAAAAAGGAAAGAACATAACAAAATGGAAAGAAATAGCAGAAAACAAGCAAGGTAGATTTTTGTATTTATTTTTTTAGATTATAAAAACTCAATGTAATCTGTAAACGAAAAGAGGGATATAGACAGAGGTACACCACGCAACGAAAAATAAAAGAAATAAAAGAACAAAATTTTTGAAATACAGAAGGTGATTTTCGATAGTTTTAGGCTATTTATGTTTTTTCTTTCTTCATTTTATTTTTGATTATAAACAAAATAAGGAGCATGTGTTTACCTTCCGATTCACTTTAAAAAAAATGAATTTTTCGACCTCTGGCCATCGTCTACGGTGGCACGTGTAGAGGCTCGTGCGGTGATGAGCGGTGGCAGATCAGACCGGAATCCTGGCCGAAGGCCAAAGGACAGAGAGATTTTCTTTAGAACTCGGTTTGTTTTTTTTCGAAGTGGTTCAAAAATGATTTTTTAACAAAAATTTTAGTTTATATAAGCTATCAATACGACGTCGTTTTAGGGGTCCCCTTTTGAGGCCAAAACGACGTCGTTCAAAGGCCAGGTCCGCGCGTTGACCTGAAACTCAGGAAGGATCCACGTGTTTTTATAAAAGGGGCAATTTACCACTTTAGTCCCTCCATAATTTTATTAGTTTTAATTTCATCCAATTTAAACACTTCTTTTTTGAATTAGCCCTGAAAGTTTGATTCTGTTTCAATTTGGTCCCCTGCTATTTAAAGGTCGATAATGTAGCCACGCTGTTTAGGAGATAGGGCATAATTGCCTAATAGGTCCCTACAGTTTTGTGCGCTCCAATATCACCCTTTTTAACAATTTTACCTTAGTTTTTTATTTGTTTTAATTTGATCCCTATTTCTTCCATTTTTTTAATTATTTTTACTTTCACATTTATTCTTATTTTCTAATTCTTTCAGTATTATATATATTGAATTATTATTATTTATGTTGTATATTATGTTATTTTATTAAATTTAATATTATATATTATTTTAAAATATGTACATTAGTTATTATATTATACTTTTTATATTATATATTATTATATTATTATATATTGCATTTAAATCATTTTACCCTTAGTATTGTATAAAATTTTGTATATCATATAACATATATTGTTTATATTACTTATATTAAATATGTAGTTTTTTTATGATTATCGTATTATAAATATATTTTATTTAAAGTTATATACTATTTGCTTATAACTGCTTTTTATCATATATTATCATTTATATTTTTATATGTGCTAAATTATTAAATTTTATTTATTATAAGTATCCCTATATTTTTCATATATTCTAAGTTTTTATATATATTGTTTATATATGTTAATCTTTCTAGAAATTCTCATATTTTTATTTTTTATTTTTATTTAGTTATAATATTTATTCAGGTGTTTAAATACATCATTTATTTATTTATTTATTTTTATTTGGTTTTGTTTGGAAAGTTTAATATTCATCTCTTGAATTTTCATATTTAATATAGATTTTAATTGCTATTGATTATTTATATCCTGTATCTATTTATTCATGCTCTTTTATTTGTGTATTATTGCTTTAGCATAGTCCTTTCATCGCATGAATCATTTGCTATATTACATTATTCTTTCGTTAATTGTCTATATTGATGTTATTAGTTAATATAACTTGGTGAATTACTATATGGAATTTATGTTTTGTAATGCATTGATACAATATTTTATTCAAATCATTTTCATAAGAAATATATTTTGCTAAATTGTCGCATATTTATTCAAAGTCTTTCTAAAAATGTGGTGATACATAATATTTGGGGGCTTCGAGAAAAATTGTGTCCTAACTCACTGGGTTTCGATTGGGCTTCGAGAAAAATTGTGTCCTAACTCACTGGGTTTCGATTTTACTTGTTGAACTTAAAATATTAAGTATCCCTTTCCTTTCGAAATTGAAACTTATAAAACTTCAAATCAAAACTTATTCTCAGGAATTCAAGAACGTTGTATCCTAACTTATTGGATATGGTGTTTTGTGTCTCAAGGTAAGAATTTTCTACAAATAAAGGCGAGCCTAGTTTCAAAGTCATGAGATGTTACATCCTAACTTATTGGGTATAACATTTTATTTCTTTGAGATATGTAAGTCTTGACCTTCTTTCAAATAAAAGGATCGTATTTTAAATTTTTCAAAATTTCAACATTAGGACATGAGATTATCAATTAGGTACCAAATTTTGGGAGTTACGAGGGTGCTAACCCTTCCTCGTACGTAACCAACTCCCGAACTCGTTTTCTTTTATTTCGTGGACCAAAATCAAATGTTTTGAAATAAAACATTTTATAAGGTGATCCAATCACATCTAAGGAAAAAGGGATTGGTGGTGACTCCCGTTTTTATTTTTTAAAGTCGACCCCCATTTTTCATAAAAACTATAAAAATGGTTTTGACATATGTGTTAGATTAACAAGTTTTGTCTTTGAATTTTTGATGAAATTGAGTAATTTGGACTAAATTGCAAAAATAAAATTTTTCAGGGACTAAAATGTGAAATAAATAAAATGTGTAGGTTTGTATGGACACTAGGAATATTCAGACCTTAAGAAGTATAGCCAAATTTTGTGTATAAAAAGGGACTAAATTGTAAAAAGAGTGAAATGTTAGAGGCAAAATTGTAATTTGCCCATTTATGTGTTTTTAGGATAAATTGAATAGAATGGTGTTTAAATAAGCTTAATTTGAATATGTTTAGATCAAGAATTAAAGAAATCAGATTTGTATTTAGGAAAAACAAAGTGGTCAAGTAGTCGATTTAACTGTCGATGACATCCGAGGTAAGTCAATAAGCATTTAAATGTTGTTATATTTATGAATATAAATTTGTTATGTAATTACTTGAATTATTTGAACTATTATTTGCTATAGTTGAATGTGTACTTGAATAATTGGCTATCTTTCGAGCTTGATTCGATCGAGATTCGACGTCCGTAAGCCCCGTATGAACCTTAGGAATAGATAGGATGCATATGTTATGACATAGGATATCCCATATGTGTTATCGTGTAAGACGTCTGGGATGTTGGCATCGACTTGTGTTTTCGTGTAAGACCATGTCTGGAACATTGGCATCGTATTTGATTCGTGTAAGACCCTGTCTAGGATAGTGGCATCGATATGTGATTACATGTAAGACCACGTTTGGGACATTGGCATTGTACGAGCTTCCGACTATCCGCGTATCCTTTTGAGTTCCGAATGGTTCAACGGGCAAGTGTAAGTGAAGGCCAAAGTGAAAATTGAGTTAAAAGGACTCATGTATGTAAATTAAACTGTGTTATGAAAATTAAGGTAAGTTGAATGCTTAATTCATTGTATAAAAGTTAAAGTATGAGTATGTGAATTATATGTAAGTTTGTAATTTAATGTATTCTGCCAAAGAGTTTTATATATGATTTTAATATTGAGTTTTGTGTAAGCTATTATGAATATGTTTAAGTTATCTATTTGATTTGTATATGAAAAGATTTAATGTTAATTTATTCGTACTTTGTATATGTGATTTGGCTTAATTGGTTAATATTAACTTGATTATGACTTACTAAGCTTAAATAGCTTACTCTGTGTTTTTCTGTTTACTTCTGTTTTATAGATTTGGATATACGTTACGAGCTCGGGGACCGTTAGCAGGAATATCACACTATCGACAGCTTTCTTTGGTATTTTGGCTATGTTAATTATGAATATATGGCATGTATAACATAGAAAAAGGTTGGATATGAATCAAGTACCTATGCATGTAATTAATAGCCATGCGATGATGGCTTAACTTTTCTGCTTGAACTTGGTTATGTTTGATTATGGTTTAAGTTCATTTTGGTTATAATGTTATGTGCTATGATAAATGGTATTTGTGATATGTGTTTCCTTTTGTGCATTGAAGTTAGTTAGTGATTTTGGATGTGGTATGAGTGAATTTAACTATGATATATATATATAATAGTATGAATTATGTTTGTTATGCTATCATTGCTAAAATGATTTATGATCGTGTCTGTCGAGTCTTAAAAATTTATAAAAAGAATGATCAAACTGGAAACTAACTAAGACAACGATGGAGGCAAGTGCACCAATCGAACAGGAGTATAGTTAGCGGCAAGACCGGATTGTCGAACCCAAAGGAACTAAAAGTACTAATATTAACTCTCTTTCTATTATTTAGCCTAAGAATTAAGTGGATTTTTATCTAATCTAAAATTAACTATTCAACTAAACTAAAGATACGAAGACAAAGAATAAATTGGGGAAAAGGCTTTAGAGAAAACAGATTGACTTGGACAATACCTGAGGAAGAATCCACCTAGACTTCACTTGTTATCTAACTCTGAACCGGGCGATTTATTCATTTGACTTGATCCGTAGGATTCCCTAAGTTATATTAATCCCTCTCTTAAAGGCTATTAATATCTAATCCTAGGTTGATTAATTGAAATCTCTTTCTAATTAAAACCCCTAGAATTGCATTAATTCGATCTATGGACTCCCATATTAGGTTTGACCCTAATTCGACAGATTTTTGTCACCCTATCTCAGGCACGCGAGCAACTCCACTTAACTATGCTAGATCTACTCTTAGACAGGGTCTCTTCCTCCTCTACCTAAGCACATCATACTTGATTTAATATCCCGTAAATACCAAAACAAGGATTAAGAACACATATTTAAGAACAAATCAAATATTTATCATTCAGTTTAGATAACAATAACAAGATTCGTCTTAGGTTTCATCCCTAAAACAAAACATAATTCTGGCTTCTTGAGATGAATCAACTGGCTTTCTTCGAGTAAATCCATGAAATTAATTACTCTGGTTCGACTCTTTGGCCTAGCTGAACACCCCTAAAGGTTGGCCTCTAGGGTCTTTATATAGGCTTTTGGAATATGTTTCTTTGCCTCTAAGTACCCTAATTCGAATAGAATTCTTCTTTCCTGAAGCAGAGACACGACCATGGCACAAGCCCGTGTAAGTCGTGGCCAGGCCGTGTCAATCCTGTTGATGAGGAACGGCTGTATTTTTTAGGGTCCAGGCCGTGGTCAAATTTTTTCATGAGGCACGGCCGTATGGTATTAGGCCCAGCCGTGTGGATTTCATGCTTTGGCCCATTTTCTCTGTTTTTGGCCCGTTATTCGTTCTTTTCATCCTCTGGTGCTTTAGTGAGTATAAAACATGAAAATAAAGGATTAGGAGCACCCATTTCTATAATTAAAAGGAAAAATCATCCAAAAGTATGCTAAATGTGGGATTAAAATATGTTACTATTTTGGTTTATCAAATACCCCCACACTTAAGCTTTTGCTTGTCCTCAAGCAAAATTCTCAACTCATAATTAAAACAAACTTCTTCAATTCATAATATTCATCAACAAATCCTCATCATATTTCATAGATAATTTATATATGGATTATTCAACTCAAAGAGTCCTAAAGATTCAAACAATCAAAGTCATAAATTTTTAGCATGAAAACATAGGTGTTTCCCCTTACCTAAATAATCACCTTTAATTCAAAATCGACAAAAGTTGACATCCTCGCTAAGGATTCACTCAAATCACTCAAGGTGTTTAAGGTTCAAAAATTAAGCTCTCAAAAGTCGAACATGAAAAGTTATTACCATAGGCTTGCTTGAAAATCAAATCTCCACCACTGTAAAATGAGATGATACACAAATCAAAAGGTCTTTAAAAAGGGTTGTAACGGGGCTTAGGTTAATGTTGTGGATAAAGGCTAAATTAGAAGGGTTAGAATCGAGATTGAATTGACAAATTACCTAACTAAAAAAATGACTAATAACCTGAATAATTGAAAACTTGTAATACTAATAATACGAGCTTCTTTTTCAAGGTGTTGAAATTAAACGTATAGGCTCGCTTAATCACATGACTAATAATGAATATACTTCGATTTTTTTGATTGATTTTTTTTAGAACAAATCAAATATAATATAGAACTTTTACAACTGAAATAATCTAATTAGGCAACTAATCAAAACAAGTCTCAATAGAAGGGTAATTAAAAAGAATGGTGATAACAAATACGAGATGAGTTTCGGTTTAATATTAGTGGGTTGGGTAAAAAAGAAAGGGTTGTTAGGATCAAAGGGTTCACTAGGGGTCAATTATGAGGGTAGGCTTTTTAGTGGAATAAGTGGGTTGAATCCTAGATGCCTTAATCATCTCTGTATATCAATTCAATAGTGTGGTCTCGACATGTATAATCGAAGCACGTTCTAGAATAACAAATCAATGTTGACACACTCATAATCAATAAAGTGAGCATGAAAAGAATATATGCTCTAAAGGCTCAAAATCTCACAAAAATTATGGGTATTTTGATGTCAAGCTCGTCAATTTCAAACTTCAAGGTAACAACTTAGATTCAGGTAGACAACCTAATAGAATTTTAATTTTTGAAAATAGACTCATCATGCTTGATTCTCTAGTATCTTAAAGTTTAAATCATTATTGCACAATTATCAATGACTTAATTTAAAACATATCAATAAAAATTATGAATCAACAAGAATTTCATTCTAATTAGTGATATGAGAAAATTACTTTAAGACAGGATATCATTCAGGAATTTGAGAATAATGCAAAAAGTTAGGCACTTTTTCTAATAAACTTTCACCCCCTCACACTTAAGATGTACATTGCTCTCAATGTACAAAGATAGATAACAATCATATAATAAGAAAATCAAAAGAGAGGGAGATAGGTGAAACTTCCTGAATTTTTGGATGGATTCCTTGGGTTGGAAGTGTGGAAACTTGATTCGGAGGTTAAAGATAAGTTGGAGGGAGCGTCTCTAGTTCCTGTGCTAGATGAAGAAATTGGGTAACTCATGAAGAATTAGCTAAGACCTAGTAATAATAATTTAAATTATACTAATTATATAATTAAAGTAAATAAAGATAACAAGAAAGAAAACATGAATTTAAATAAAACTAAAAGGAAAGATGAATGGACTAGAAAGTCCTTATTGGTATATGGTTCGTAAGGTAGGTGTGGTGTCTAAGGCTGCGGTGTTGTGATTCCCTAGCAGCCTTTAGAACCTAAAACCAAGAAACTAAAACAAAATAAAATAAATTAAGCATATGAAAAATAAGGAAAAGGAAAATAAAGGAGATGAGAAGACTAAAAGAAAAGTTAAAAGGTCTCAAAGACCCTTGGCTTGTCGAGTTAATGAAGCGGTCGGCATGAGCTTATGTTGATTTGTCTTGCACAAGGAGACAAGACTCAGATCTTTTCGTTTCTTCAACATTGTTGAAGCATAGATTGAAGGTTTTTATGGAGTAAAGAAGGGAGAAAGGGAAGATGAAGGGAAGTGGGGGAGTGGATGGGGAATGGGTGAGAAGGAGAGAGGGGTGTTTTAAATAGAAAATTTTAGCTCTGGTACATCCCCATGCCCCTGTATCGTGGGCGTGTTATGTCACACGGCCATGTCGCAGGGCCGTGTGGTGGTTCAATCGCTTCTCCCACGCCTGATATTTAGGTTACCACGCCCGTGTTGGTTCAACAATGTCAGCCACAACTATGTCGCACGGCCGTGGTGTTAGGTGAGTCCGTGATTTAAAGATATTTTTCTCATCCTGTCTCGTACTATCTCTGCCATATCAGTACGGAGATCCGTAGCTTTCACACGACCACGACCACAGTCATGTGTAAGGCCGTGTGATTTGAAAATTTGCGTTTCATTAACTTGGTTAATCTGTAGTTTAGGTGCTAAAAGAAAAAATATTGAAAATAAATGGGTTAGTACTCGGTTGCCTCTCGAGTAGCACTCGTTTAAAGTCCTAAGCTAGAATTACCTCTCATTCATACCTTCACGGTGGTTTAAGGAGTGAAAAGTCCTTTTCCGTGCTATCATCATATAATTTGAGTCGAGTAGAGTTTACTTTAAAAGTACTAAAAGTAGTATTACTTACCTCGACTGTTCCATAAGGAAAAACATTAAGTACCGTAAAGGGGATCTCTTCGGTTATCTTCAGGTTTGATGTGCCGATTCGCGGGTCTGGACTATCTAATAGTACTTGATCTCCTATTTTGAAGTGGTTAGATGTTCCTTTAAGTTCTTGTGGGGTTTCCTTCAGTTTCATTTCGTGTGGGATTGATTCCTCCTTGAAATGTGTCTTCCACTCATCTAGCTCATCGGTCTGAAGCTGTCATTTCTCATGAGATATTTCATTGTTGGTACGAGCTATAGGATCTGGCTCTGTAGTGTGATTCTGTGGTGTTTCCTGAAAAGGAAGTTTAATTGATTGTTTATCAAGGGGATTTACATCGTTTCCTAGCTAAATCGAGAGCTTGAAGACTGGTTGATTCGTCACCTACATGAAGTATGAGTTCACCTGTGCTAACATCAATTTTAGATCTGGCAGTTGCTAGAAAAGGTCTTCCTAGAATTAAGGGTATACTATTGTCTTCATCCATATCTAAAACAACGAAGTCTACGGGGAATATGAATTTATCAACTTTAACTAGTACATCTTCAATTATACCTTTAGGGATGCGTATAGTTTTATCAGCTAATTGAATACTCATCCTGGTTTGCTTAAGTTTCCCTAAACCTAGCTGTTTAAACGTTTTAGATGGCATAACATTGATGCTTTCCCCTAAATCAGCTAAAGCATTATCAACAGATAAACTATCGATTAAACATGGAATTGTAAAACTCCCTGGATCTTTTAATTTCCTTGGTAATCTATTTTGTAACATTGCTGAGCATACTGCGTTTAGTTCCACATGTGACTTCTTGTCTAACTTTTGCTTGTTTGTTAAGAGCTCTTTTAAAAATTTCCTTGAATTTGGCATCTACGAAAGAGCTTCAATAAGCAGTAAGTTAATATGTAATATTTTTAAGAGTTTAAAAAACTTATCGGATTGTTCTTCTATGTCGTCTTCCTTCATCGCATTGGGGTAAGGTATACGAGGTTTGTATTCTTTAATTACCGGTTTTGCTTTTCTTGGCTTACCTCAACCTTGCCTTCACTTACCACAGGTTCTTGCCTTGGTTCAGATTTAGATTCTACTAACCTTTTACTGTCATGAGTGGTTATGGCTTGAATTTGCTCCTTGGGATTAGTCTGAGTGTTACTTGGCAAGCTACCTAGTGGTCGCTCGGAGATCAGATTTGTGAGTTGTCCTAACTGGTTCTCGATTCCTTTAATCGATGCTTATTGATTTTTAAGTGTTGTCTCGGTGTTTTGAAAGCAAGTTTCAGACACTGCTATGAATTTTGTCAGTATCTCTTCAAGGTTCAACTTTTTTCCTGTGGGTAGGGCTGTTGTTGGAAGTTTGGAGGGGGCGATTGTTGTCTCTGATTTCCTTGGCCACCTCACGAGAAATTGGGGTGGTTCCTCCTACCTGGATTATAAGTATTACTATAGGGGTTATTTTAAGGTCTTAAATTTTTACCCGTATAGTTTAATTGTTCGCTTTTCATGCCCGGATTGTAGGGTGGGTACTCAGGATTCGCCACACCTCCGAGATTTGAGTCACATTGCATAACTGGATGTACCTACAAAGAATCATGCAAACCATCAATCTTTTTATTCATCATCTCTACCTGATTTGATAACATGGTGACTGCGACGAGATTGAAAAATCCGGCTATTTTGGTTGGCTTTGTCCTTATAACTTGCCACTGATAGTTATTTAGTGACATCTCCTCTATGAATTCATAAGCTGCTTCGGGAGTTTTGTTATTCAGGGTTCCGCTGGCGGCTGAGTCAGTTAACTGCCTGGTTGAGGGGTTTACACCGTTGTAAAAAGTTTGGACTTGTAACCTCAATGGTAAACCATGGTGTGGGAACTTTCTTAACAAATCTTTGTATCTGTCCCATGCGTCGTATAATGTTTCTAAATCCATCTGCACAAAAGAAGAGATATCATTCCTTAATTTGGCCGTTTTGGCCGGTGGAAAATATTTTAATAAAAAATTTTCGGTCATTTGGGCCCATGTAGTATTGATCCTCGTGGAAGAGAATGTAACCACTGTTTGGCTTTATTTCTGAAGGAAAAGGGAAATAACCGAAGGCGAATGGCATCTTCAGTAACACCATTTATTTTGAAGGTATCACAAAATTCTAGAAAATTAGCTAAATAAGTATTTAGGTCTTCGTCCTGCAAACCATCAAATTGAACAAACTGTTGAATCATTTGTATAGTGTTAGGTTTTAATTCAAAATTATTAGTGGCTATAGTAGGTCTAACAATACTCGATTCAGCTCCTGTTAAATTAGGTTTAGCATAATCATACATAGTTCAAGGAGCATGATGGTCGGCCATATCTTGATGTGTCGGATTGTTCTCAGCCATCCTTTCGGTGGTATAGGTTTCGTCCTCTTGCTCTCCTTGTATGTAATTTAAGCCTCACCTTACTTCTCTACAATTTCTGCGTGTGGTTCCTTCAATATCACTATCGTAAAGTAGTGGTCTTGTCGGGTTCCTTCTAGTCATAAACTAGAGGTACCTGCTAGAAAAGAAGAGAAAAAGAAAAAGAAAATTTAGAAAAGTAAAAATAAAATTTAATTGCAAAAATAATAAAATATAATATGACTAAAGTAATAAAAATTGAGCGTTCTTAATATTTTAGTTCCCCGGCAATGGCACCAAAAACTTGATCGTGTCTGCCGAGTCTTAAAAATTTATAAAAAGAATGATCGAACCTGGAAACTAACTAAGACAACGATGGAGGCAAGTGCACCTATTGAACAGTAGTAAACTAGCGGCAAGACCGGAGTGTCGAACCCAAAGGAACGAAAAGTACTAATATTAACTCTCTTTCTATTATTTAGCCTAAGAATTAAGTGGATTTTTATCTAATCTAAAATTAACTATTCAACTAAACAAAAGATGCAAAGACAAAGAAGAAATTGGGGAAAAGACTTGAGAGAAAACTGATTGACTTGGAAAATACCTGAGGAAGAATCCACCTAGACTTCACTTGTTATCTAACTCTGAACCGAATGATTTATTCATTTGACCTGATCCATAGGATTCCCTAAGTTATATTAATCCCTCTCTTCAAGGCTATTAACATCTAATCCTAGGTTGATTAATTGAAATCTCTTTCTAATTAAAACCTTAGAATTGCATTAATTCGATCTATGGACTCCCATATTAGGTTTGACCCTAATATGGCAGATTTTGTCATCCTATCTCTAGACGCACGAGCAACTCCGCTTAACTATGCTAGATCTACTCTTGGACAGGGTCTCTTCCTCCTCTGCCTAAGCACATCACATTTTATTTAATATCCTGTAAATACCAAAATAAGGATGAAGAACACATAGTTAAGAACAAATCAAATATTTATCATTCAGTTCAGATAACAATAATAAGATTCATCTTAGGTTTCATCCCCCTTAAGTATTTGAGGGTTTAGTTCATAATTGTAAAAGAAAACATCTCAGAAGAAAAGATAAAACAAAACATAAGAAATCCCTAAAACCCCTTGAAGGAATTGAAGGAGAGATTCTCTGTCTTGAGTATAATTCTGGCTTCTTGAGATGAATCAATTGGCTTTCTTCAAGTAAATCCCTGAAATTAACTGCTCTGGCTCGGCTCTTTGGCCTAGCTGAACGCCCCTAAAGGTTGGCCTCTAGGGTCTTTATATAGGCTTTTGGAATATGTTTCTTTGTCTCTAAGTACCGTAATCCGAATAGAATTCTTTTTCTGCGGCAGAGACACGCCCATGGCACACGCCCGTGTAAGTTGTGGCCAGGCCATGGTCAATCCTGTTGATGAGGAACGACTGTGTTTTTCGAGGTCCAGGCCGTGGTCGACTTTTCTCACGAGGCACGGCCGTGTGGTATTAGGCCCAGGCCGTGTGGATTTCATGCTTTGGCCCATTTTCTTCGTTTTCGGCCCATTATTCATTCTTTTCATCCCCCGGTGCTCTACTGAGTATAAAACATGAAAACAAAGGATTAGGAGCACCTATTTCCATAATTAAAGGGAAAACTCATCCAAAAGTATGCTAAATGTGGGATTAAAATATGTTACTATTTCAGTTTATCAATTTAATTATGTTTTATCTGTGTTAGTAATGGTTTATAATTAGTTGATGAGTACATCTGAATAAAAGTTGAAAGGTAATATTGTATATGTATTTGAATGATAATTGGCATTCAAGGATGTATTGAGGTGATTAGTTATGTATTTTAGTAGTGAATTGAATGATGATTAATTAAAGACAAATATATTTGGTTGTGGCTTTATATTGATATATTGTATTGATTTAATTTGCATTATAAATAGTTTAAGTTAATAAGCTAAATATAATGAATATATGTAATTGTTATGTTTTATTCAAAATTGATAAGGTTAATATATATATATATATGTATTCGCAATGTTGTGGTATTATAATGGATGAATGCATGTAATACATATGAATTTGGTTTTATGATTTGTTTATGAATTTGTGAAAATTCTATGTATTTGTGGTTTGTGAAATGATGGACATGTCAATGATTAAATGGGTTTATATGGGTCAGCTATTCGAATAGAAGAATCATGCAAGTATATGTTTATGCATTTGGCTTAGAAATTTTAACTAAGAGATTATAAATATATTTGCATATTTATTCGGATGTGTTTTAATAATATATTGGTATATTTATTTAAAGATTTGTTTATGATATGTCATGAATTTAAATTTGTAAATTTAAGTGACGATGAATATATTCAAATTAGTTGTATGGGAGATATTAAGTATGGTAGAATGTTATCTATAATGTGATTGATGCCATTTGGTTTTAATATTATAATGTTCGAGTACCATATATATGTGTTTCAAAGTGATGTTTATTTATTAAGACTTTGATAAATGGTTAGATTAATGATGTTAATTATAAATGATTAATTATGTTATAAACTTGAATAGCTGTTTAGTTGTAATGTAAATGATTTTGGCTTTGTTATTGAGGTATGAAATTTGTATTGACAAAATATGCAACTTACTCTATTCAGATGATTCAATACATATATGAATTTTTAAAAAAAGTTTATGATAAGCCGTAAAAGTAACATATTTTAATCCCATATTTAGTATGCTTTTGGATGATTTAGCCCTTGATTTATGTAAAAAGGTGCTCTTAATCCTTTCTTTTCATGTTTTATACTCAGGAAATCACCCGAGGACGAAAAGAACGAGAAACGGGCTTAAAACGGGCCAATTTGGGCCAAAGTGGAAATTAGAATGGCCTGGACTCCAAGCAACACGGCCGTTTCTCGTCAATTTACTTCACATGTTCTGACCATGATTTGCACGGCCATGCCTCAATCAACAGAACCGAAACACGGTCTGAAGTCGATCTACACGGGCGTGTACCATGGCCATTCCCCAATCGTGGAAAAGAGGAATTGTACTCGGATTTGGATACTTTGAGGCAAAGAAACACATTCCAAAGCCTATTCAAACACCGAGTAGGAAGTATACTTGAATTAGGACACTTAGAGGCCAAGTAAAAGCATCTCAAATCCTATATAAAGAACCTAGAGGCCAACCTTCAGCTGGGGCTCAGACGTTCGGAATTCGGCAGAAGCCGGAACCTTTGTGGGAATCACTCGAAGATAGCCAGTTGATCCATCTCAAGAAGCCGAAATTCTACTCAAGACGACGGATCTCTCTTTCAATTCCTTCAGGGGGTTTTATGGATTTCTTATGTTTTGTTTTATCTTTTCTGTTGAGATGTTTTATTTTATCATTATGAACTAAACCCTTCAGATACCTGAAGGGGATGAAGCCTAGATGAATCTTGTTATTATTTATTGAACTATATGATAAATACTTAGTTTGGTCTTAATTATGTGTGCTTAATTCTTGTGTTAATATTTTTGGAATATTGATTCAAGTTGAATGTGCTTAGGTGGTGGAGCAAAAGTCCCTGCTTAAAAGTAGATCTAGCATAATTAAGCGGAGTTGATTGCGCGTCTAGAGATAGGGTGACGAGATTTTATCGGATTAAGGTGAAACCTAATATGGGAGTCCATAGCTCGAGTTAATGCGTGATCATCTAGAATTGTCAAGTTTTAAAATTTATAAAGAGAATGATTGAACCTGGAAACTAACTCTGACAACGACTTAAGGCAAGTGCACCTATCGAATAGTAGTATAGTTTAGGCAAGACCGGATTGTCGAACCCAAAGGAACTAAAAGTACTAATACTCACTTTCTTTCTATTATTTAGCCTAAATATTGAATGATTTGATTGTTTAAATCTTAATTAACTAATTAATTACTAAACTAAGACACAAAGACAAAAAGAATGGATTTGGGAAAATAATTTGAAGAGAAACTCAGTTGATTACGATGATACCTTCAAGAAGAATCCACCTAGACTTCATTTATTATCTAACACTGAACCATACGATTTATTCACTTAGCTTGATCCGTAAGACTCCCTAATTTATATTAAACCCTCTCTCGAGGCGAATAACGTCTAACCCTAAGTTGATTAACGAAAATCTCTTTCTCACTTAATAACCCCCTAGAATAGCAGTAAATTGAACTATAGACTCCTATATTAGGTTTCACCCTAATCCGGTAAAATCTCGTCACCCTATCTCTAGGCGCGCGATCAACTCCGCTTAATTATGCTAGATTTACTCTTAAGTATGGACTTTTGCTCCACCACCTAAGCACATTCAACTTGAATCAATATTCTGGAAATATTAACACAAGAATTAAGCATATATAATTAAGAACAAACTAAGTATTTATCATATAGTTCAATAAATAATAACAAGATTCATCCCCTTCAGGTATCTGAAGGGTTTAATTCATAATGATAAAATAAAACATCTCAAGAGAAAAGATAAAACAAAACATAAGAAATCCCTAAAACCCCCTGAAAGAATTGAAGGAGAGATCCACCGTCTTGACTAGAATTTCGGCTTCTTGAGATGGATCAACTGGCTATCTCCGAGTGATTCCCACAATTCTGGCTTTCTGGCTCTGCTTCTTGGCCCAGCTGATTGCCTAACTGACCGCCCACTTTCAGGTTACACTTAGGGTCTTTATATAAGCTCTTGGAATGCATTTCTTTCTCCCTAAGTATCCTTTTCCGAGTGAAATTCCTCTTTTCCATGACAGGGGCATGACCATGGCACACGCTTGTGTAAATCGACTTCAGGTCGTGTTTTGATTCTGTTGTTTGAGGCACGGCCGTGTGAGTCATGGTCCAGGCCGTGTGAAGTAAATTGATGAGACACAGTCGTGTTTCTTGAAGTCTAGGTCGTGTTAATTTCCACTTTGGCCCAAATTGGCCCGTTTTAAGCCTGTTTCTCGCTCTTTTCATCCTCGGGTGCTTTCCTGAGTATAAAACATGAAAAGAAAGGATTAAGAGAACCTTTTTACATAAATCAAGGGCTCATTCATCCAAAAGCATGCTAAATATGGGGTTAAAATATGTTACTTTTACGGTTTATCAAATATCCCCACACTTAAGCTTTTGCTTGTCCTAAAGCAAAATTCTCCACTTACAATTAAAATGAACTTTCCATAATTCATAATTCCTATTAATAATGCCTGATCATAATTCATAGATAATTCATACATGGATAATTTAACTTAAAGACTCCTAAAGATTCAAACAATTCTAGGTCATATATTTGTAGCATGAAAACATAGGTGTCTCCCCTTATCTAAATAATTACCTTTGATTCAAAACTGACAATGATTGGCATCCTCACTAAAGATTCACTCAAAGCACTCGAAGTGTTTAAGGTTCAGGAAAAAGCACTCATAAGTCGAACCTAAAAAGTTAATCTTATAGGCTTGCCTGAAAATCAAATCTCCACCACTGTAATATAAGATGATACATAAATTAAAAGGTCTTTAACAGGGTTGTAGCGGGGCTTGAATTAAAGGTGTGGATAAAGGCTGAATTAGAAGGTTTAGAATTGAGATTGAATTGACAAGTTACCTAACTTTTAGAAAAATGATTGAACTAATAATCTGAATAATTACATCACATGAAAATACTAATAATACGAGCTTCTTCTTCAAGATGCTGAATTTAAACATACAAGCTCTTAGAACATAGAACCAATAATGAATTCTTTTTATACTATTAATACTAAATATACTTCGATCGATTCGATTTTTTTAAGAACAAACTAAGTAAATACATAATATAATAAAGAACTATATCAACTGAAATAAAGTAATTAGGCAACTGATCAAATCAATTCTCGATAGAAGGGTAGTCAAAGGAATGGTGATAACAAATACAAAGGGTTTTTGGGTTAATATTAGCGGGTAAATCAATAAAAAGGGTTGTTAGGATTAAAAAGGGTTCACTAGGGGTTAATTATGAAGGTAGGCTTTTTAGTGGAGCGAGTGGCTTAAAACCTAGGTGCCTTTATCATCTCAGTATATCAAATCAAAAATATGGTCTTGACATGTATAATCGAGGCAAGTTCTAGAATAACAATTCAGTGTTGACACACTCATAATTAATAAAGTGAGCATGAAAAAGAATATATGCTCTATAAGGCTCAAAATCTCACAAAAATTATGGGTATTTGACATCAAGTCCTATAAATTTCAAACTTCAAGGTAATATTTAAATTTAGTTCAACAACCTAGAAATTTTTTTATTCTTGAAAAATAGACTTATCATGCTTCATTCTCTAGTATTCTTCAAATTTAATCATCAATGCACAATTATCAATGACTTAATCCAAAACATATTAATAAAAATCATAAATCATCATAAATTTCACCCTAATTAGTAATATGAGAAAAATACTTAAAAACTAGATAAAATTCAGGGTTTTGAGAATAATAGAAAAAGTTAGGTACTTTTACCCCCACACTTAAGATGCACATTGCCCTCAATGTACAAAGATAGATAAATAATCACGTAATAATAAAATCAAAAGAGACGGGGGAGAAGTAACACTTACTGAATTTTTGGATGAATCCTTGTTCCCTTGTCAAATTGTAGGAGGAGGAGGCGGTGGCGTTTTCTATGGTCCTGGTGGGGTGGCTACCGACAAGCACTGTGCTAGATGAAGAAATTGGGTAGCCTGGAAAGATATAGCCAAAAAATCTAAAGAAACATTAAAAATATACTAATAATATAATTAAGGATAAGAAAAATAAAGAGAAGGAGACTAAGAAGAAAAATGAAATTAAAAGAGAAGACTAATGACTGAAGAGTCCTTATTGATAAATGGTTCGCAAGGTGGGGGTGATTTTTAAGGCTGTGGTGTGTGACTCCCTAGCAGACTTTAGAACCTAAAACCAAGAAACTAGAATAAAATAAAATAAATTAAGCATAAGATAGTCAAAGGGAAGGAAAATAAAAGAGATGAGAAAAGAAAAATAAAACCGAAAAGGTTTCGAAGACCCTTGGCGTGTTGAGTAATGAAGCTGCCGGCATGAACCCATGTGAATCGGTCTCCGTTTGAAGAGATTGTGGTTGGCTTCTTATGCTTCATTGACATGATGTAGCTGAAGTGTAACATCCTGAATTTATGGGTCTATGCGTTTAGTATAGGAATATGTTTAATATGGTGAAAGGGGTTTAAATTTGGGCTTAGAATTAGGAAAAGGCCCATATTAAATTATTTTAAAGTAGCATCATTAACAATTAAAAAGGAACAAGTTTTGGGTCGCAAGGAGCCCATGTTCTTAGGGCCATTTTCGACACCTAAAATGAAGCAAGGAGTGACGCCACACACAAGGAGTTAGGGGCCCAAAATTTAAGTTTAATAAAGCCCAGATCTTTTAATTTAAGTGAGTTAAATTTAGGCATTAAGATTTGATGAGGTGGACGGCTACAAGGCTCAAAAATAGGAAGATTTAGATGGATTTTATAATTGATAAAATAGTACATAAAAAGGAGAAAAGTTACGAGCTTATCTACAAGGGAGGTGATGGCCGAAAATCCATCACCTAGAGGAGTGTAGAAATCGGCTACTGCATGGCAAAGGGGGTGCCGAATTTTCCCTCTCATTTAGCTTGAATTTTAATTAATTAGGAAGGGCATTTTCGATTTTATACATGAGGTGTCAAAATATCTATAAATAAGGGGGGATAGCTCCTTGATTCTGACATTGAAAACCCTAATTTCTCCTCCCATTGTGCCGAAATTCCTTAGCCTCTCCCTCTCCAATTTCTTTTCTCCAATTTCTTCAAAAGCCGAAACTCTTCTCCACTTTTTCCCCTTGTGCCGATTTATCTAAAAAGCCAAAGCATCTATAGTCTTTTCTTTTATTCATCCTATTTGACAATTAGTTCTATTTTTCCGGCATTTAAAACTTTCCTTTGGCATTGTCGAATCTCCTTTCCAAGTGTTAGCCGAATTCCCTATACTAAGGTAAGTGCCGATTTCTATTAGATCTCATATTCTATTTTGGTTCTTAAAAGGAAAAAGCCAAAAAATTAACAGTTTAATGATTATATGTTGGGCGGCAGTTCGTGATTTGAAGGAAGCTTGGTCAATTAGATCTAAAAGTCAAAAATAGCTAGTCTCCACTTTCGGGATTTTTAAGGTAAGAAGATTTCCCTAGATTTCTATTAGATTTGATCATTATATGCAAGATCTTAAGGTTATAATGAGAATTAACGATTAAATATTGTGATAGTAGTTCTGATAAGGACTTGTGATGGAATTAAATATGGATCAGGCAAAGGAGAAAATCCCTAAGTTTAAGAAAAGAGCAGTATCTACCATTTGAGATTGGCCACTTGGTTGTGGACCGGCTTCTGAACAACACCTTAGGTAGATAGCAGTAGTGTCGACTAAGGATAGCATCAACATAAAAAGCATCGTCTTATCGGTAATCAGGTGTGTAGATCTCTAACACACTACTAATCCTGTATGTATGATTATATGTATGTATTATGGGCTAAAAAGCCGAAAAGAGGCTGTATAGATAGTCGAATGGAACCTTAAAAGGGTTAGGAAAGGATGCCAGGTACGTAAACATAAAACTCCCTATGTGTATCGAAATAAATGTAAGCCTACATGATATTTTCTTTATGTATGTATGCATAGGGTGCGATTTTGATATGATGAAGGGGAAGTGCATGACAGGTCACACAGTGATCGGTGGTAGAAAACCCACAAATATAAATGCTAGGTCACATAGTGATCAGTGGCTATGCCACATTTAATAATTCCTGAATAACAGAAATAGGCAGTTCGGCTGTCGTTATGGTGTGTAGCAGATGGAGGGTTGATTGTAGAAATCCCCACGGTGTGATGGTTGGTTCGGGTTGGTGTGTAGAGGATGGAAACCTAGGATGGGTTGGGTTATTCACTATTTATTGTTTACCATGTGATTATAATTGTTGCTCGATGTATGGGCGGGGCCCATAATGTGTTTAATGGGCTCGGGTCGTTGTGTGTTTTGAGATTTATACTTTGAGTCTTGGTGACTCACGCTTTCCTTTCTCTACTCTTCCAAATGAGCGATAGATCGTGGACATGGGAGTCGAGAGACGGACTCGAGGGGCCATCAAGTTTTATTTCTACAAATTATTTTTTTGAATTTCTTTAAATTTTATTTTATTTTATTTGGGCATATTTATGTAATAAGGCCCTAGTTTTATTCAACTAAGTAGTTTTCAATGTTATGCAACTTATGAATTCATGACAAGGTTTATTTATACGTAATAATAATACAAAGAGGTTTATTTCAAAAGTCACTTCTTTATTCAAATTTTAAATAATTAACTTGTGTTTTCAAAATCCGATAAAGTGTTATGTGTTCCATAACACGCCGATCTGTTGAAACGTATAAATTTGGGTTTGGGGTGTTACATTTTGTATCGAGTCCAGATTCAAAACTCGAGGCCGTGAAATGAGCCTAGAGGTGTTTTGGAAAAAATTTTTTTAGAAAAATGTCTGGTTTGAGGATATGGTTTTCGAGTCTACCGGCACCCGATCCACGCAGGTAAGTATTCTGAACTCTCTATGTGTTATATATCTATGTGGGCTTGATGGGCTTTATGGGACGTAGACTAATTAGATTTAGAACTTGATGGACTCTAGGCTTAGCTGAAACAACTCCTTAAATTTCATAAGACTTAACCTCACTAAACAAAACCCATGAGCAGTCGCAAGACTAGGGTATGCAGCAGTCATCTGCATGTCTAGGAATAGATCCGGAAGAGCTTGGTATTTAAACAGTCCTAGTGACTCACCTCTTCTTCGCTGGAATCTTACCTTGTGCGTAGTGGCTGTTCACTTTAATTATGAGGACTTGTTGATGGGCCAAACCTATAAATAAAACCCAAAAGGGACCTGCCACCCTATTTTGTAAACAAAAACACCTAAGTTTTGTAAATTTCCAAAGAAATACACTTGATTTGTGAAAATATCCAACCAACAGTGAATTTGTAAAATGCCTATGTTTTGAAAATTTACCCAAAAACCGTATGTTTACAAGAGTAACTAGATTCTTTTTTTTCAAAATACCCCTTCGAAATAATAATAATAATAATAATAATAATAATAATAATAATAATAATAATAATAATAATAATAATAATAAACGCAACGATAACAACAACATCAAAATATCCTTGATTTGAAAAATCACGAAATACCCTAATTTGTGAAATTATCAAAATACCCCTGGATTGTAAAATGACCAAAATAACCCTAGTTTGCAAAATTATCAAATTACCCTTGGTTTGTAAAATAACCGAATTACCCCTAGATGTCAAAATTACTGAAATACCTTCGAATCTTAAAAATTATCGAAATACTCGGATTGCAAAATTACTAAAATACCCTTATTTTACAAAATCACAAAGGAACCTTATTTTGAAAAATTACGAAAATACCCTTGTAGGATAAAATTACGAAAATACCCCTAGGTAGTAAAACAACAACCACAACAACAACATTTTTCAATGATGAATGTTAGTTCATGGATGTTGATGATTGAATGTATGTGTTTCCTAGAGGATATGAACTTGAGACTGTATTGTGAGTACGAATTCGAAAGAACTACTTTTAAAACTATTATCCATAAGACTGTTCGTGGTTAATCAGTGGAAGAAAACTACTAATTCATAAAAATTCTAATCAAATAAACATGAAGTGGTAGAATGAGTACAAGGGCTCGAGTACGTACTCCACGTGGTCATGGTAGGGGTAGGATGACTCTGTCAGAACCAGTAGGATCTGGCCACGGGTCAAGAAACGAAATGCCAGCTGAAGAGGTCAAATGTCAGGATTAGACGGTCGGAGATGATGCTGTATCTCAGGTGATGTTGAGGGTTTTAGAGAGGGTTATTGGAGTATGCATGGGCACAGGAGCCCGAAAATCTATGCCGGAGCGGCTTAGGGCCAATGGGCGAAGTATTTAGGGGAATTTCTAAGATAGCCCCAAGTTCAGCTGAGTATTGGTTAGAGGCGGTAGAACGAATAATAGATGATTTGGATTTCACGGAGGAGGAGAAGTTGAAAGGGGTTGTATCCCTCCTGAGGGATGAAGCCTATCAATGGTGGCTTACGGTTAAGGATGGTACAGTGGCTGACCGTATCACCTGGGATTTCTTTAAGACGGCATTTCAGAATAAGTATATTGGATCGAGTTATGTGGATGCACAACGCCGACCATTTCTGAATCTGGTTCAAGGGAGTAGGTCAGTGGCTGCGTATGAAGCTAAATTTTTACGTCTTAGCTGTTATGCTCGTGGAATGGTAGCCACGGAGCATGAACATTGTGTTAGGTTTGAAGATGGTCTGAGGGATGACTTGCGTGTTTTGATAGCCCCACAACGGGAGAGGGAATTTACTGTGCTTGTGGAAAAGGCTAAAATAGCTGAGGAGGTAAAGCGGACTGAGAAACTGAATCGGGATAGAGATAGGAGTGGAAGTAAGAGGATTTTGAATCGTCAGGGGCAGTTGGGCAAAGGTCAGACGGGCTAAAATAGGATGAGAGACCGGCTGCTGCTAACCAGACACAAAAGTGTGCTCGATGTGGTAAGTTCCATACCGGTGAGTGTTGGGCAGGCACTGGGAAGAGTTTTAGGTGTGGATCTACAGACCACCAAGTTAGAAACTGTCAGCAGCAATGGGGCAGTAAAGGGCCCACAGGTCAAGAGAATGTACCGCCAGGAAGAGGAGGTCAACAACCACCAAGGGGCCATGGTCAAGTCAATGGTGGCAATGGCACAGGACATGGTCGTGGAGGTGCGAGCTATCTTTGAGGTGAGGCGACCGACCTTGGTCTATGCGAGACGTCGCCAAGGGGACGAGGACGCTCTAGATGTGAATATCGGTGCGTGCCTATCATAGTATACTAAGTGTTTATTTTGGCTTTAGAATAAGAGTGCTTGTGAAAGCATAGTAGTGAGACTTAGGTAGTTTGATTACTAGTTAATTGGAAATTTTGAGGACAAAATTTCTTTAAGGAGGTAGAAGCGTAACATCCACGAATTTATGGGTCTATGCGTTTAGTATAGGAATATGTTTAATATGGTGAAAGGGGTTTAAATTTGGGCTTAAAATTAGGCAAAGGCCCATATTAAATTATTTTAAAATGGCATCATTAACAATTAAAAAGGAACAAGTTTTGGGTCGCAAGGAGCCCATGTTTTTAAGGCCATTTTTGGCACCTAAAATGAAGCAAGGAGTGACGCCACACACAAGGAGTTAGGGGCCCAAAATTTAAGTTTAATAAAGCCCAAATCTTTTAATTTAAGTGAGTTAAATTTAAGAATTAAGATTTGATGAGGTGGACGACTACAAGGCTCAAAAATAGGAAGATTTAGATGGATTTTATAATTGATAAAACAATACATAAAAAGGAGAAAAGTTAGGAGCTTATCTACAAGGTAGGTGATGGCCAAAAATCCATCACCTAGAGGAGTGTAGAAATCGACTACTGCATGGCAAAGGGGGTGCCAAATTTTCCCTCTCATTTAGCTTGAATTTTAATTAATTAGGAAGGGCATTTTTAGTTTTATACATGAGGTGTCGAATTATCTATAAATAGGGGGGATAGATCCTTGATTCTGACATTGAAAACCCTAATTTCTTCTCCCATTGTGTCGAAATTCCTTAGCCTCTCCCTCTCCAATTTCTTTTCTCCAATTTCTTCAAAAGTCGAAACTCTTCTCCACTTTTTCCCCCTTGTGCCAATTTCTCAAAAAAGCTGAAGCATCTATAGTCTTTTCTTTTATTCATCCTATTTGACAATTAGTTCTATTCTTTCGGCATTTAAAACTTTCCTTTGGCATTGTCGAATCTCCTTTCCAAGTGTTAGCCGAATTCCCTATACTAAGGTAAGTGTCGATTTCTGTTAGATCTCATATTCTATTTCGGTTCTTAAAAGGAAAAAGTTGAAAAATTAATAGTTTAATGATTCTATGTTGGGAGGCAATTCAGGATTTGAAGGAAGCTTGGTCAATTAGATCTAAAAGCCGAAAATAGCTAGTCTCCACTTTCGGGATTTTTAAGGTAAGAAGATTTCCCTAGATTTCTATTAGATTTGATCATTATATGCAAGATCTTAAGGTTATAATGAGAATTAACGATTAAATATTGTGATAGTAGTTTTGATAAGGACTTGTGATGAAATTAAATATGGATCAGGCAAAGGAGAAAATCCCTAAGTTTAAGAAAAGAGCAGTATCTGCCATTTGAGATTGGCCACTTGGTTGTGGACCGGCTTCTGAACAATACCTTAGGCGGATAGCGATGAGTGTCGACTAAGGATAGCGTCGACATAGAAAGCATCGTCTTATCGGTAATCAGGTGTGTAGATCTCTAACACTCTACTAATCCTGTATGTATGATTATATGTATGTATTATAGGCTAAAAAGTCGAAAAAAGGCTGTATAGACAGTCGAATGGAACCCTAAAAGGGTTAGGCAAGGATGCCAGGTACGTAAACATAGAACTCCCTACGTGTATCAAAATAAATGGAAGCCGACATGATGTTTTCTTTATGTATGTATGCATGGGATGGGATTTTGATATGATGAAGGGGAAGTGCATGACAGGTCACACAGTGATCGGTAGTAGAAAACCCACAAATATAAATGCTGGGTCACATAGTGATCGATGGCAATGCCACATTTAATAATTCCTGAATAATAGGAATAGGCAGTTCGACTGTCGTTATGGTGTGTAGCGGATGGAGGGTTGATTGTACAAATCCCCATGGTGTGATGGTTGGTTCGGGTTGGTGTGTAGAGGATGGAAACCTAGGATGGGTTGGGTTATTCACTATTTATTGTTTACCATGTGATTATAATTGTTGCCTGATATATGGGCGGGGCCCATAATGTGTTTAATGGGCTCAGTCGTTGTGTGTTTTGAGATTTATACTTTGAGTCTTGGTGACTCACGCTTTCCTTTTCTACTCTTCTAGATGAGCAGTAGATCGTGGACATGGAAGTCGAGACGGACTCGAGGGGCCATCAAGTTTTATTTCTACAAATTATTTTTTTAAATTTCTTTAAATTTTATTTTATTTTATTTGGGAATATTTATGTAATAAGGCCCTAGTTTTATTCAACTAAGTAGTTTTCAATGTTATGCAACTTATGAATTCATGACAAGGTTTATTTATATGTAATAATAATACAAAGAGGTTTATTTCCAAAAAGTCACTTCTTTATTCAAATTTTAAATAATTAACTTGTGTTTTCAAAATCCGATAAAGTGTTATGTGTTCCATAACACGCTAGATCTGGTCGAAACGCATGGGCTGGGTTTAGGGTGTTACATGAAGGGTCTAGAGAGTTATAAGAATGTTAGAACAAAAGGAGAGAGGGGAAATATGACAAGAAGAAGGAAGAAAGAAAGGAAGAAGGAGGGTAAGGGAGAAGAGGGGGTGGGTTTAAATAGAATTTTGGCTTTTGACACTTTCCTACGCCCGTGCACTGAGGGTGTGTTGATTTACATGGCCACATCGCACGACCGTGTTTGGGGGCGTGTTGGGATCTATACGCCCGTGTTTTTATTGCCACGCATGGGGTTGATAAGTCAGTATCTTCACACGGTCGCATCACACGGCCGTTTGTGTTCACCCATGCCTGTTTTTCATACGCCACGCCTATTCCTGAAAAGGCAGTATTGGTCCACGACCTCTTCACACGGCCGTGGTGAAGTAGGTGAGCCCGTGACTTTGGTGAATTGATTTTGTCTGACTCGTATCTCTTGCTACGTCAGTACGGCGATTTAGAGTACCCACACGGCCACGGCCACGGCCGTGTGCTAGGCCGTGTGGTCTAGGAATCTGGATTTTTAGTTTATTGAAATTTTAAAAGAAAAAATAAAAATAACTATAAAACTTAAATCACAAAATAGAAATTAATGTTAGTGCTCGGGTTGCCTCTCGAAAAGCTCTCGTTTAAAGTCTTAAGCTAGACTATCTTTTTCGCTCGTATTATTACGGTGGTTTAAATGTTTGAATATCTTCCCTCATACTATCAGTTTTATAAAATTTAAGTTGATTATAAGTGTCGAATATGGGATTGCTTACCTCGACTGTTCCACATGAAAAGATATTGCGTACCTCAAAAAGAATGTCTTCATTTGAACTCAGGGTTGGTGTGGTGATGCGCGAATTTATTTTATCTGACTGTACCTGATCTCTTATTTTGAAGTGATTCGATGTCCCTACGAGCTCTTCTAGATGCTCCTTCGATTTTTCCTCGTGTGGTTCCGACTTCTCTTTAAAATGTGTTTTCCACTCTTCTAGTTCGTTTTCCTCAAAGCTTTGCTCCTTACATAATTCTTCTTTATTGGTACAGGGTTCTTGCTTCTGTTCAGGTTTGTAGCTCTGTGGTTGTTCCTGTGGTGGGATTTGAACAGATTGATTATCAACTGAATCTACTTTCTTACCTTCATTGATCGATGTCCTGGCTGAGTCAAGAGCTTGTAAACTGATCGATTCGTCACCTACACAAATTATGAGTTCTCCTGTGGCAACATCAATTTTAGTTCTGGCAGTTGCTAAAAAGGGTCTTCTTAGGATTAAAGGAATTGAATTATCCTCATCCATGTCTAAGACAACAAAATCTACTGGTAAAATGAATTTGTCGATTTTTACAAAAACATCTTCAATAATACCCCCAGGAATTCTAACAGTTTTATCAGCTAATTGAATACTCATCCTAGTTTGTTTGGGTTTCCCTAGACCTAGCTGCTTAAACATTTTATAGGGCATGACATTTATACTTGCCCCTAAATCAGCTAATGCATTATCAACAGTTAGTCTACCAATTAAACATGGGATTGTAAAACTCCCTAATTCTTTTAGCGTCCGTGGTAGTCTATTCTGTAACATTGCTGAGCATACTGCATTTAATTTCACATGGGCTTCCTCATCTAGCTTATATTTGTTCGTCAGAAGCTGTTTTAAAAATTTCCTCGAATCTGGCATCTGTGAAAGAGCTTCAAGAAGCGGTAAGTTAATATGTAATTTCTTTAAAAGTTTAAAAAACTTACCAAACTGTTCTTCTGAATCGTCTCTCTTCAATGCTTCGGGATAAGGTATGTGAGGCTGGTACTCTTTGATTACCGGTTTTGGCTTTTCTTGTGTTACCTCAATTTTATCTTCTTCCACTTCGTCTTCTGTATTGAACTGGGTTCGTCTACCTTTATACTACTATGAGCTGTTATGGCTTGGATTTGCTCCTTTGGGTTAATCTCAGTGTTGCTTGGTAGACGCCCTTTTGGTTGTTCGGACATCAGCTGTGCGAGTTGTCCAACCGTTTTAGTGATTTC
The DNA here is from genome assembly GCA_025506655.1 of Gossypium rotundifolium. Taxonomy (NCBI): domain Eukaryota; kingdom Viridiplantae; phylum Streptophyta; class Magnoliopsida; order Malvales; family Malvaceae; genus Gossypium; species Gossypium rotundifolium. The sequence continues at coordinate 17,659,432 of CP106733.1, read as the reverse complement.
CCCGACTCAGTCCTTGATCTCTTTGAATGATATTTCTTGATTATCAAGTGTTGTATTAGTTTTTTGGAGACGGGCATCTGTGTCTGCCATGAACTTTTTCAGCATTTCTTCAAGACTCAGCTCCTTTACCTGTGGATAGGGCTGAATTTGGAAATTTGGAAGAGGTTGTTGTTTTTTATTTCCTTGATTTCGTTGGCCTCCTTGACCTCCCTACAAAAAATTTGGGTGGTTCCTCCAACCTAGATTATAGGTGTTACTATAAGGATTATTATTAGATCTGAAATTATTACCTATATAATTCGTTTATTCATTTTTCATGCCCAGTTGGTAGGGCGGGTACTCAGGATTCGCCACGGTTCCACTTGCATCGCACTGCATTATTGGATTTACCTGCAAAGAACATAAATTGTCAAGCTTTTTATTCATCATCTCTACCTGATTTGACAGCATGGTTACTGCGTCAATGTTGAAAACTCCAGCTGATTTTGTTGGCTTTGTCCTTGTAACTTGACACTGATAGTTGTTAGGTGACATCTCTTCAATAAACTCGTAGGATGCTTCAGGAGTTTTGTTGTTCAGGGTTCCACCAGTGGCTGAATCAATTAGTTGCATCGTTGAGGGATTTACACCATTTTAAAAAGTTTGGACTTGAAGCCATAAAGGTAATCCGTGGTGTGGACATCTCCTCAAGAGATCCTTGTATCTATCCCATGCGTCGTATATTGTCTCTAAATCCATCTGCACAAAAGAAGAGATATCATTCTGTAATTTGGCCATTTTGGCCGGTGGGAGATATTTTAATAAAAATTTTTTGATCATCTGGTCCCATGTCATAATTGACCCCTGTGGTAACAAGTTCAACCACTGTTTGGCTTTATTCCTTAATGAAAAGGGAAACACCCGAAGACGAATGGCATCATCAAAAATGCCATTTATTTTGAAAGTATCACAGAACTCTAAAAAATTAGCTATATGAGTGTTCGGGACTTCGTCCTGCAAACCATCAAATTGAACAAATTGTTGAATCATTTGTATAGTATTAGGCTTTAATTCAAAATTATTAGCAGCTATAGCAGCCCTAACAATAGTAGATTCCGCTCCTGTTAAATGAGGTTTAGCATAATCATACATAGTGCGCAGAGCATTGTTCTCTGCCACATCTCGTGGTGGATTATTTTCATCCATCCCTTTAGTAGGATTGGATTCGCCTTTTTGGTAATTTAAGGCTTGCCTTATTTCTCTGCGATTCCTACGAGCGGTAGCTTCGATATCACTATCGTATATTAGAGGTCCTGTCAGGTTCCTTCTAGTCATAAACTAGAGGTACCTGCTAGGAAAAGAAAGAAAATTTAGCAAGACTAAAATAATAAAATAAAATAAATTGCGAAAATAAAAATAATGGCTAAAGTAATAAAAATAGAGCTTTTTAATATTTTAGTTCCCCGCCAACGGCGCCAAAAACTTGATCGTCTAGAATTGTCAAGTTTTAAAATTTATAAAGAGAATGATCGAACCTGGAAACTAACTCTAACAATGACTTAAGGCAAGTGCACCTATCGAACAGTAGTATAGTTTAGGCAAGACCGGATTGTTGAACCCAAAGGAACTAAAAGTACTAATACTCACTTTCTTTCTATTATTTAGCCTAAATATTGAATGATTTGGTTGTTTAAATCTTAATTAACTAATTAATTACTAAACTAAGACACAAAGACAAAAAGAATGGATTTGGGAAAATAATTTGAAGAGAAACTCAGTTGATTACGATGATACCCTCAGGAAGAATTCACCTAGACTTCACTTATTATATAACACTAAACCATACGATTTATTCACTTAGCTTGGTCCGTAAGACTCCCTAATTTTTATTAAACCCTCTCTCGAGGTGAATAATGTCTAACCCTAGGATGATTAATAGAAATCTCTTTCTCAATTAATAACCCCCTAAAATAGCAGTAAATCGAACTATGGACTCCCATATTAGGTTTCACCCTAATCCGACAAAATCTCGTCACCCTATTTCTAGGCGCGCGATCAACTCCGCTTAATTATGCTAGATCTACTCTTAAGCAGGGACTTTTGATCCACCACCTAAGCACATTCAACTTGAATCAATATTCCGAAAATATTAACACAAGAATTAAGCACACATAATTAAGAACAAACTAAGTATTTATCATATAATTCAATAAATAATAACAAGATTCATCTAGGCTTCATCCCCTTCAAGTATCTGAAGGGTTTAGTTCATAATGATAAAATAAAACATCTCAAAAGAAAAGATAAAACAAAACATAAGAAATCCCTAAAACCCCCTGAAGGAATTGAAGGAGAGATCCACCGTCTTGAGTAGAATTCGGCTTCTTGAGATGGATCAACTGGCTATCTCCGAGTGATTCCCACAAATCTGGCCTTCTGGCTTGGCTTCTTGGCCTAGCTGACTATCTAACTGACCGCCCGCTTTTAGGTTACACTTAGGGTCTTTATCTAGGCTCTTGGAATGCGTTTCTTCCTCCCTAAGTATCATTTTCCTAGTGAAATTCCTCTTTTCCACGACAGGGGCACGGGCATGGCAGACGCCTGTGTAAATCGACTTTAGGCCGTGTTTTGATCCTGTTGATTGAGGCACGGCCGTGTGAATCATGGTCCTGGCCATGTGAAGTAAATTGATAAGACACAGCCGTGTTGCTTGAAGTCCAGGCCGTGTCAATTTCCACTTTGGCCTAAATTGGCCCGTTTTAAGCTCGTTTCTCATTCTTTTCATCCTCGGGTGCTTTCCTGAGTATAAAATATGAAAATAAAGGATTAAGAGCACCTTTTTACATAAATCAAGGGCTCAATCATCCAAAAGCATGCTAAATATGGGGTTAAAATATGTTACTTTTATGGTTTATCAATGCGATTCTAGGGGTTTTAATTTGAAAGAGAATTTGGTTAATCAACCTAGGGTTAGACGTTATTCGCCTTGAGAGAGGTTTTAATATAAATTAGGGAGTCTTACGGATCAAGCTAAGTGAATAATTCATCTAGTTCAGTGTTGGATAGCAAGTGAAGTTTAGGTGGATTCTTCCTAAGGGTATCGTCTTAATCAACTGAGTTTTTCCTAAAGTTACCAAATTCATTCTTTTTGTCTTTGTGTCTGAGTTTAGTAATTATTTAGTTAATTTAGATTTAATCAAACAAATCATTTAATATTTAGGCTAAATATTAGAATAAAAGTGAGTATTAGTACTTTTAGTTCCTTTGGGTTCGACAATCCGGTCTTGCCTAAACTATACTACTGTTCGATAGGTGCACTTGCCTTAAGTCATTGTCAGAGTTAGTTTCCAGGTTCGATCATTCTCTATTATAAATTTTAAAACTCAACAATTTTAGACGATCAAGTTTTTGGTGCCGTTGCCAGGGAACTAAAATATTAAGAAAGCTCTATTTTTATTACTTTAGCTAGTATTTTTATTTTTATTTTCGCAATTTATTTTATTTTTTTATTTTATTTTTGCTAAATTTCTTTCTCTAGCAGGTACCTCTAGTTTATGACTAGAAAAACCCAACAGGACCTCTAGCATACGGTAGTGATATCGAAGCTACCGCACGTAGAAATCGCAGAGAAATCAAGTGAGCCTTAAATTACCAAGAAGAACAACAACAGGACAGATCCAATCCTACTGAAGGGATGGACGAGAATAATCCACCACAAGATGTGGCAGAAAACAATGGTCCGCATGCTATGTATGATTATGCTAAACCTCATTTAACAGAAGCGGAATCTAGTATTGTTAAGCTTGCTATAGCTGCTAATAATTTTGAATTAAAGCCTAATACTATACAAATGATTCAACAATTTGTTCAATTTGATGGTTTGCAGGACGAAGACCCGAACACTCATATAGCTAATTTTTTAGAGTTCTGGGATCCTTTCAAAATAGCGTTTTGATGATGCCATTCGTCTTTGGTTATTTTCATTTTCATTAAGGAATAAAGCCAAACAGTGGTTGAACTCGTTACCACGAGGGTCAATTACTACATGGGACCAGATGACCAAAAAATTTTATTAAAATATTTCCCACCGGCCAAAACGGCCAAATTATGGAATGATATCTCTTCTTTTGTGTAGATGGATTTAGAGACATTATACGACGCATGGGAGAGATACAAGGATCTCTTTAGGAGATGTCCACACCACGGATTACCTTTATGAATTCAAGTCCAAACTTTTTACAATGGTATAAATCCCTCAACGAGGTAACTAATTGATTCAGCCATCGGTGGAACCGTGAACAACAAAACTCCTGAAATAGCCTACGAGTTTATCGAAGAGATGTCACTGAACAACTATCAGTGGCAGGTTACAAGACAAGGCCAACAAAATTAGTCGGAGTTTTCAACATCGACGCAGTAACCATGCTGTCAAATCATGTTAAGATGATGTATAAAAAGCTTGACAATTTGTGTTCTTTGCAGGTGAATCCGGTAATGTAGTGTGACGCAAGTGAAACTGTGGCAAATCTTGAGTACCCTCCCTACCAATCGAGCACGGAAAACGAACAAATGAATTGTTTAGGTAATAATTTCAGATCTAATAATAATCCTTATAGTAACACCTATAATCCAGGTTGGAGGAACCACCCAAATTTTTCGTGGGGAGGTAAATGAGGACAATGAAATCAAGGAAATCAAAAACAACAACCTCTTCCAAATTTCCAAAATCAGCCCTATCCATAGGAAACCAAGCCAAGTCTTGAAGAGATGCTGAAGAAGTTTCCGGCAACAGATATTCGAATACTCAACTCGACTAAGCCGTTGGAGCAAATTTTCTCCATTATCGAGTCCACATTCTTGGAGATTACTCTAGAATTTTGCACCACCTTTACCCTACAAATAGTAATGGCGCGGCATGACGATCCGGGTACGATCCAATTCCGTTTAGGAGGAACAGTCAGACGATTGAGCGTGCCACAATTCGGGGAGGCCCTCAGACTTTACAGTGATGACTTAAGGTTATTAATGTCATATGCCACCCACTAACTTAAAACATGGGCTAATTGCCCTTTTAATACCCCATATTAAAAAGCCATCATCATTTAAACACTTTCCACTATAGTATGCAACTTTTACACTTTACGCGATTTAATCATTTTTGTTAAATTAAACACATAAACGATTAAATTTTCCTACGAAACTTTCACACATTAAATTCACATATAATTAGCACCAAAAATAATATTTAAAAATTTTTCGAACTCGGATTCGTTGTCCCAAAACCACCATTCTAATTAGGGTTGGATTCAGACTGTTACATGTAACCTTAAGCACGCCCATGCCTTCAAACCGTGTAGAACTACTGACTATTTCCACACGGCTTAGACACGCCCATGTCTACCAACCGTGGGAGGTTACTGACTAATTTCACAGGGCCATGACACACCCGTGGGCTTAGACCGTGTGCTAATCCTTGATATACTAACTAAATTAACATAGTCTGGGCACTCGCCCATGTCCAAATCGTGTGTCTTACACGGCATACACACACGGCCGTGGGATTTGCCCGTGGCCTATTCTAATTAATAATACTAAGGTGCAGGGTTAACACGGTCTTGACACACGCCCCTGTGTCCAACCGTGTGGGCTCTTACAGGCTATTTACCAAGTCATTAGCCACCCTGAAATGAAGATCATATCCATACACAATTCAACGATGCAATAACAACCCAATTTTAAGAATAATACTACATGCTTCATTGATCTCAATAAACATACATGCTCAGTCCAATTTGGCCAATCACTTAGCCATATACAAAAGAATAATAAACTTGATAGCCTTTACAAAGGCCCTTCTTAAAATATGTCCACAAAATGAATGTTTCCTATACATGCCATACTTAGTAAAGTAACTTGGCTATACCAAAATAAGAGTTGATAGTGTGTTGCGAGCTCCAACTTTAATGATCTACGAGTTAGCTTGGCGGGACTACATAGAAAGAAAGAATCATAACGTAAGCATATAGCTTAGTAAGTTTGCATGTAACAACTCATAGCATCATCATTGCTTAATATAAACCATTTCACATAAACAATGGTATCATGAATTTCAGCTAAAGAGCTTACTTACTCATATAGATTCTTACATGCCTCATGACACTTACTATTATCATACTTGTAAGGTAACCATGATACCTGTATCACTTTATCACATTGATCAGTATACTATAATAACAATAATCATGATATCTACTTTCTCATTCACAACATGAACAATACTCAACTTCATCTAACTTCATCTTGATACTAACTTTCCTTTCTTAGCTTTCTTGCTATCTTCTTTTAGCTTACTCATTTGCCCGATGAATTTCTGTGAACAATCGAGGATACTAAATCTCTTCCCACATAATATGATGCCAAAGCCATATCCTAGACATGGTCTTACATGGGTTATCTCATCTTGGTTTCACAGCCATGTCTTGACATGGACTTATATGAAGCCTTGCTCTTGATAACATACTCAATGCCAAGCTTGAGTCCTTGGACTTACATGATAACTTGCTTGCTAACTTGATCAATGCCAAGCTTGCCTTGGACTTACATGATATCTTGATCAATGCCAAGTTTGCCTTGGACTGACATGATAACTTGCGTGGTAGATCGAGTATCCTGGGAAATTCATCTCCCATCGGGACTTGCTCGTACTTATCATCATGATTTCTTGCTTGAGCATAACATGATCATTTCATACAATTATTGTACATTATACTAAGCAAATTAATGATAAAAATCATAAAACTTAGAAATCATACAAACTTACCTCAATATACAAAATGTATGTAGATGTGCAAATTTTAGTCCTCGACTTTGTTCTTGCCTCGATTTCGATCTGGGCTTCATTTTTCTTGATCTATAATCATAAATAGATCATTTAATAACCATATTGACTAAATTGACTCATAACTCATACTATGGCAAAATTACTATTTTGCCCCTATACTTTCTAATATTTGCACTTTTACCCCAATTCTCGTCAAATGATTTTCATGCAACTTTCTTAAACTTCATGCTCAACTGAATCATTTTCTCTTTTATAACAATCATCAATTCTCACTATTTCTAGTAGGTATGACCAATTTTATAACTGTTACAATATGGTTCCTACTACTATTTTTCATGAAATTCATTAAGGAAAAGATGTTTATCTAACATCAAACTCTCTTAAACTCCCACAAAACATCATTTAACAAGCATGTCATTCAAGGGTAGATTTTTGAACATGCATCTTAGCTCATTTTATAGCTAAAATTTGCTAATTCATAATACAAGAACTTAAAAAATACGAAGAATATTAAAAACGGGGCTAAGATGAACTTTGAAAAAAATGAAGAACCCTAGCTATGGTGTATCCCAATTTTCGGCAGCAAAAAGGAAGAAAATGAGTGAATTTTTCTCATCTTTATCCTATTGTAATCACTAATGAGGCCAAATGACCAAAATGCCCTTCCTCTTAAAAATTTCCATAATAGTCTTTTAAGGCCAATTTTGTCCAAAAATTAAATTTTGGGAAAATTACTATTTAAGGGCTCATAATTATTATTCTAAAGCTATTTCATGCAAAAAGCTTCTAAAACTCATATATTGCAACTTTTTTAATTTAGTCCTTTTTGGACCAATTGACCTCAACTTAATAAAATTGCTTTACAAAACTTTCATACTAATGTGCAAACATGGCATAAACCTAGAAAACTGATAATTTCACCTCGGGTTTGTGGCCTCGCACCACTATCCCGACTAGGCCCTAAATCGGGCTGTTACAACTCTCCCCCTTAAGGATTTTCGTCCTCGAAAATCTTACCAGCAAAAAGGTTTGGATACTGATTTCTCATACTCTCTTCTGATTCCCATGTAGCTTCTTTCATTTCGTGCCTTTGCGATAATACCTTTACTAAGGCAATACTCTTATTTCTTAGTTGTTTAACTTCTCGAGCCAAAATCTTGACTGGTTCTTCACCATAAGACATGTCGGGACGAATCTCTATTTCCGAAGGGGTAATTACAAGCGAAGGGTCTGATCTGTAGCGTCGTAACATTGACACGTGAAACACATCATGTATCTTCTCTAATTCAAAGGGCAAAGCCAAACGGTAAGCTACCGGTCCAACTCTCTCAGTAATCTCGTAGGGTCCAATAAAACGTGGACTTAATTTGCCTTTACGGCCAAATCTGAGAACTTTTCTCCATGGTGATACTTTCAAAAAGACTTTATCCCCAACTTGGTACTCGATCACTTTTCTCTTTAAATCCAAATAGGATTTCTGTCTGTCTAAGGTAGCTTTTAAACATTCTCGAATTACTTTCACTTTCTCTTCAGCTTCTTTAACCAAATCAACCCTGTGAATTTGGTTCTCCTTGAGTTCAGTCCAAAACAAGGGAGTTCTGCACTTACGCCCATATAGGGCCTCATAAGGCACCATCTTTAAGCTCGACTGAAAGCTATTATTATAGGCAAATTCTACCAATGGGAGAAACTTTTCCCAACTGCCTTTGAATTCCAAAACACAACATTTGAGCATGTCCTCGAGTACTTGAATTAACCTTTCTGACTGACCGTCAGTCTAAGGGTGAAAAGCTGTACTAAAACTCAATTTTGTACCTAAAGCTTCTTGCAGCTTCTTCCAGAATCTGAATGTAAATCTCGGATCTCTATTCGATATGATCGATAAGGGAACTCTGTGAAGTCTTACTATTTCTGAAACATACAAGTTGGCCACCTTGTCTAGTGAGTAATACACTCGTACAGGTATAAAGTGGGCTGACTTCGTGAGTCTATCAACCACTACCCAAACATCATCTTTCTTGCTCGGAGACAACAGTAAACCCGTTATGAAATCCATGGTGAAACGGTCCCATTTCCACTCGGGAATCAAGATAGGTTGAAGTAAACTCGAAGGTACTTGGTGTTCAACCTTTATTTGCTGACAAATCATGCACTTGGTAACAAATTCTGAAATGTCTTTCTTTATTTTCGACCACCAATACTGTTGCTTTAGATCATTATACATCTTAGTGCTACCCGGATGTACAGATAAACACCGTTATGTGCTTCATACAAAATTCTCTATATAAGCTCCTCTTTTCTCGGAACACAAACTCTATCTCTGAATATCAAGTATCCATCAGAATTAATCCGAAAGTTGGATTCAGCATCTGACTCGCATTGAGCTCTCTTAACTTGCAATTCACTATCTTCTTTCTGAGCCTCCAAGATCTCTTGAAGGAACATTGGTCTAGATCTCAACTCAGCTAAAATAGAACCATCATCGGATAAAGATATTTTTGAATTCAATGCTCTCAAGGCAAATAGGGATTTTCTGCTTAAAGCATCGACGACTACATTCGCCTTTCCAGGATGGTAATCAATGACCAACTCATAGTCCTTTATCAACTCTAACCATCTTCGTTGTCTTAAGTTCGACTCTTTCTGCATCATCAAGTACTTCAAACTTTGTGATCGGTGAAAATCTTACACCGTTCACCGTATAAATGGTGTCTCTAGATCTTCAATACAAAGACTATGGCGGCCAATTCTAGGTCATGTGTCGGATAATTCTTCTCATGAGGTTTTAACTATCTTGAGGCATAAGCAATCACTTTTCCTTCTTGCATGAGTACACAGCCCAATCCATTTAAGGATGTATTGCTGTAGACTACAAATTCTTTCCTTGATTTGGGTTGTACTAAGACTGGAGCTTCTGTCAGCATTGCTTTCAACTTTTCAAAACTGTTGGCATCTTTTCGACCACTCAAACTTCACGTTCTTCTGTAAAAATTTAGTCATCGGGGTAGCAATCATAGAAAACCCCTTGACAAATCATCTATAGTAGCCGGTTAGGCCCAAAAAACTTCTAATCTCGGTGATGTTCTTTGGTGGTTTCAAGTCTATTATAGCTGAAATCTTACTTGGATCTACTCGGACTCCATCTCTCGAGACAATATGTTCCAGGAATCCCACTTCCTTGAGCCAAAACTCACTTTTACTGAATTTGGCATACAATTGATTTTCTCGAAGAGTCTAGAAAACTATTCGTAGATGATCAGCATGTTCATTCTAGTCTCGGGAATAAATCAGTATGTCGTCAATAAAAACGATTACAAACTTGTCAAGGTATGGTCTGAAAATGCGGTTCATTAAGTCCATGAATACCGCAGGAGCATTGGTCAGCCCAAAGGGCATGACTAAAAATTCATAATGCCCATACCTCATTCGAAAGGCAGTCTTGGATACATCTGAATCTTTCACTCTCAGCTGGTAGTACCCTGATCTCAAGTCTATTTTGGAGAACACAGTCACTCCTTTCAATTGATCAAACAAATCGTCGATCCTAGGTAATGGGTACTTGTTCTTTATTGTCACTTTATTAAGCTGACGGTAATCAATGCACAATCTCATGGTGCCATCTTTCTTTTTCACAAACAAAACCAGAGCGCACTATGGTGAACAACTTGATCTTGCAAAGCCTTTTTCTGTCAACTCTTGCAACTGTAACTTCAACTCTTTCAACTCTGTTAGAGCCATTCTATAAGGAGTAATGGGTATTGGTACAGTACCGGGAGTTAGCTCAATGCTGAACTCAACTTCTCTAACTGGTGGTAATCCTGGTAATTCCTCAAGAAAAACATCCACATACATACATACTATCGGTACTGATTCAATCTTTAACTCTGTCTCTTTTTCATTCAATGCAAAGGCCAAAAATGCCTTATACCCTTTTCTTAGATATCTCTGCGCCATTATATGATAAATTATTACCGACGATCTACCTTGCTCATCTGAGTCTACATGAAGAGTATCCCCATTCTCACATCTCATCTCTATGTATTTCTTCCCACGATTTACAATTACATTATGAGTAGCCAACCAGTCCATACCAAGAATGAGGTCGAATTCATCAAATGGTAACAACATAAGATTTGCTTTAAAGCAATGACCTCTAATCATTAATGGACAATCTTTACAAACTTTATCAACTAACATACTCTTGCCTAAAGGATTAGACACCTTAATAAAAAATTCTATGGTATCTATAGGCACACCCAAACCGGGTAATAATTTTATGCAAATGTAAGAGTGTGTGGATCCGGGATCTATTAAAGCAATAACTTTGGTATTGTAAAGAGAAAAGGTACCCGTAATAACATCAGGGGAAGATGCCTCTTCGTGAGTGCGAATGGCATAAGTCCTTGCAGGTACTCTACCCTCGGGTCTCACAGCCTACTCTCTAGGGTTACCTCTTCCACTTGCCCCACTTCTCGGGCTCCTCTGCGGTCTCTCTCTGACCATACTCCCGGATCCCGGGTTCTGAGTTCTCTCTTCTTTAATCATCTCTGGACAATCTTTTATGAAATGATCTTGGGAACCACATCTAAAACATACATTTTCATGTGCTCGGCATCCTCCCAAATGGTGTCTACCACATTGTGGACATTCTGGTCTGTCAGGTCTAAAATTCTCAACACTTGCAACTGAAGTCGGCTGTGCTTTATTTCCCAAATACTGCTTACTTTTGTCTTTTCTTGAAAATCCAGTGGAAGTAGCTGTTTGAGTAGAAAAATCTCTTGGCTTCTTGGATGACGATCGGAATGACTTGTTCCACTGTCTCTTTCTAGAATCGCGAGACTCCATTTCAAATTTCTTCTTCGCTTTTACTAGTTCTTCGGCTTTGCAAGCCCTTTCCACTAGCACAACGAATTCTTTTAATTCGAGAACAACAACAACCAGCTTAATGTCCTCGTTTAAACTATCTTCAAAGCTTTTACTCATAATGGCCTCAGTGGACACCCATTCGCGAGCGTACTTGCTAAGTCGTACGAACTCTCACTCATAATCAGTTACTGACATCTTGCCTTGTTTCAGCTCTAAAAATTCCTTCCTCTTCTGGTCTACAAACCTCTGGCTGATATACTTTTTCTTAAATTCTTCTTGGAAGAATTCCCATGAGATCATTTCCCTTGGTACCACCGACACAAGGGTGTTCCACTATTGGTAAGCAGAATCTCTTAAGAGAGAGACTACACACTTCATACATTCATCAGGAGTGCAGGACAGTTCGTTAAATACTCTGATGGTATTTTCTAACCAGAACTCATCTCTTTCTGGATCATCATCTTTTTTAGCTCGGAATCCTTCTGCCCCATGCTTCCTGATCCTGTCAATTGGAGGTTTACCTCCTCTTACCACCTTTACTACTTGAGGGGCTACTGGAGTAGGTTGTGGAACAGGCGGAGGTGGAGGGGCTTGTGCATTCGGGTTCGCTCAAATGAACTCCGTGTACCAGGTATCTATCATATGGAGAAAGGCTTCTCTAGCCTCTTCTCCTCCTCCCTCTTGACTCACCGTAGTGGGTCTATTCTCATTCTCATCTGACAGACCGTCCCGCCCTGCGGGAGTCAGTGCGTTACTTTCTACATCATCGCCTCACTTTTTCGGGATCCATTTACTATATGTATAAACATAATTTAAGTCGTCAGGAGTCGTCACACTATCATTATAAAAATATTCTTACGTATGGCATGTATAACTAGACTCATGCTCGTGCTACGTTAGTCCTAGAACCGACTAAACTGTAGCTCTGATACCATTAAATGTAACACCCCGCACCCAAGACCGATATTGGGTCTGGATACGAGACATTACTATGCTTGAACTCACTGAAACATGTACTTACGGGCTATAAAATTTCGTTCCAGCTTAAAAACTTCACTTTCTTAGTCAACACATATAACAAGGGTCTACGAGGCCTTTAACTCATGTCAAAAAACTTTCAGAATTAAAATCAAATAACTCATTTTTGAAGCAGGGTTCACATGCCCGTGTGACTTGGAACACGCCCGTGTAACCTTAAGCGCGCCCATGCCCTCAAACCGTGTAGAACTACTGAGTATTTCCACACGGCTTAGACACGCCCATGTCTACCAACCGTGGGAGGTTGCTGACTAATTTCACACGGCCATGACACGCCCGTAGGCTTAGACCGTGTGCTAATCCTTGATATCTTGACTAAATTAACATGGTGCAGGCTGCGCCCATGTCCAAACCATGTATCTTACACGGCATACACACACGGCCATGGGATTTGCCCGTGGCCTATTCTGATTGATAATACTAAGGTGCAGGGTTAACACGGTCTTGACACACGCCCGTGTGTCCAACTGTGTGGGCTCTTACAGGTTATTTACCAAGTCGTTAGTCACCCTAAAATGAAGATCATATCCATACACAATTCAACGATGCAATAACAACCCAATTTTAAGAATAATACTACATGCTTCATTGATCTCAATAAACATACATGCTTAGTCCAATTTGGCCAATCACTTAGCCATATATAAAAGAATAATAAACTTGATAGCCTTTACAAAGGCCCTTCTTAAAACATGTCCACAAAATGAATGTTTCCTATACATGCCATACTTAGTAAAGTAACTTGGCTATACCAAAATAAGAGTTGATAGTGTGTTGCGAGCTCCGAATTTAATGATCTATGAGTTAGCTTGGCGGGACTGCATAGAAAGAAAGAATCATAACGTAAGCATATAGCTTAGTAAGTTTGCATGTAACAACTCATAGCATCATCATTGCTTAATATAAACCATTTCACATAAACAATGGTATCATGAATTTCAGCTAAAGAGCCTACTTACTCATATAGATTCTTACATATCTCATGAAACTTACTATTATCATACTTGTAAGGTAACCATGATACCTGTATCACCTGATCACATTGATCAGTATACTATAATAACAATAATCATGATATCTACTTTCTCATTCACAACATGAATAATACTCAACTTCATCTAACTTTATCTTGATACTAACTTTACTTTCTTAGCTTTCTTGCTATCTTCTTTTAGCTTACTCATTTGCCCGATGAATTTCTGTGAATAATCGAGGATATTAAATCTCTTCCCACATAATATGATGCCAAAGCCATATCCTAGACATGGTCTTACATGGGTTATCTCATCTTGGTTTAATGGCCATGTCTTGACATGGACTTATATGAAGTCTTGCTCTTGATAACATACTCAATGCCAAGCTTGAGTCCTTGGACTTACATGATAACTTGCTTGCTAACTTGATCAATGCCAAGCTTGCCTTGGACTTACATGATAACTTGCGTGGTAGATCGAGTATCCTGGGAAATTCATCTCCCATCGGGACTTGCTCGTACTTATCATCATGATTTCTTGCTTAAACTTAACATGATCATTTCATACAATTATTGTACATTATACTAAGCAAATTAATGATAAAAATCATAAAACTTAGAAATCATACAAACTTACCTCAATATACAAAATGTATGTAGATGTGTAAATTTTAGCCCTCGACTTTGTTCTTGCCTCGATTTTGATCTGGGCTTCATTTTTCTTGATCTATAATCATAAATAGATCATTTAATAACCATATTGACTAAATTGACTCATAACTCATACTTTGGCAAAATTACTATTTTACCCCTATACTTTCTAATATTTACACTTTTGCCCCAATTCTCGTAAAATGATTTTCATGCAACTTTCTTAAACTTCATGCTCAACTGAATCATTTTCTCTTCTATAACAATCATCAATTCTTACTATTTCTAGTAGGTATGACCAATTTTATAACTGTTACAATATGGTCCCTACTACTATTTTTCATGAAATTCATTAAGGAAAAGATGTTTATCTAACATGAAACTCTCTTAAACTTCCATAAAACATCATTTAACAAGCATGTCATTCAAGGTTAGATTTTTGAACATGCATCTTAGCTCATTTTATAGCTAAAATTAGCTAATTCATAATACGGGAACTTCAAAATACGAAGAATATTAAAAACGGGGCTAAGATGAACTTACTATAAGCTTGAAAAAAATGAAGAACCCTAGCTATGGTGTCTCCCAATTTTTAGCAGCAACAAGGAAGAAGATGAGTGAATTTTTCTCATCTTTATCCTATTTTAATCACTAATGAGGCCAAATGACCAAATTGCCCTTCCTCTTAAAAATTTCCATAATAGTCTCTTAAGACCAATTTTTTCCAAAAATTAAATTTTGGGCAAATTGCTATTTAAGGGCTCATAATTATTATTCTAAAGCTATTTTATGCAAAAAGCTTCTAGAAACTCATATATTGCAACTTTTGCAATTTAGTCCTTTTTGGACCAATTGACCTTAACTTAATAAAATTGCTTTACAAAACTTTTATACTAACATGCAAACATGGAATAAACCTGGAAAACTCATAATTTCACCTCGGGTTCGTGGCCTCGCACCACTATCCCGACTAGGCCCTAAATCGGGCTGTTACACTACCATAGCATATGTGGGCCTAGCTATACATGCCATATTAAATCTGTGATAGTGTGATTTCTCCCGACTCTAATGAAGATTGTTTTGATGAGATAGATAAGTTTTCCAACTGAGCTAATTCTGATAGTACAGAAGTAAATATTCAAATATCTGAATGGAAATGTGTTGATGATGAGTTGAGATTCATAAAGTTAAGAATCAAATTGTATGACATGTTTTTATTGATAAATGTTGCAATTATATGAGCATATGAGATATGATATTTGAGTTATAATTGCTATCTGAAATGCTCTGATTCTGTAACATCCTAGATTAGGGGTTATGCGTTTGTGCATAATTCATGAGTAGTAGGTTTTGGCAGTGTTTGGAAGTGAATTAAGGGTTTTTAAAATCCTAGGATGGAAGAAAGCTTTGGACAATTATTGGTTTTTAAGTTAAAAACAAGAAGTGATGTGGAAAAGTGGCACGGGACGCCACCTAAGATGCAAGGGTTATGGCATCAAGTGAAGTACTTTGAGGGAAGAGGTTCGAATCCCATTGTGTGCATTTTTAAAACCATGGAAATGTATGGAAATGTAAGGAAATGTAGGGAAATGTAAGGAAATGTAAGGAAATGTAAGGAAATGTAAGGAAATGAAAGGAAATGAAAGGAAATGAAAGGAAATGAAAGGAAATGTAAGGAAATGTAAGGAAAGTGGACATTTTTGGAAGCCTGAGAATGTATGGAAATGTTACGTTAAAAATAGGAAAGAGACCATTTTGGAAACCGAAGTAAAATAGGAAAGTGGCCATTTTGGAAACCTAAGTAAATTAGGAAAGTAAACATTTTGGAAACTAAGCTAAAAGAGGAAAGTGAACATTTTGGAAACTAAGCTAAAAAGAGGAAAGTAAACATTTTGGAAACTCAGGAAATGTCAAGTTTGATAGAACGAAAATTTTGGAAACCTAGAAATGATTTAGAAATGTTGAGTTTTAAAGTTTAAAAGAGGTAATTAAGGAAAGGAGGCCTTAAAAGAAAAAGTACGTGAAATTTGACACACAAACAGGCTTGGAAAAGTGGCCTGAAGATGCCACTTAAAGCCCAAGGAGTGACGCCACTTAGGTGGATAATTTGGGCCTCGTATGGCCAGAAGGAGTCCAATAAGAACAAGTTTAAATTCGCCCATCAAGGGAAGGGGTGGACGGCACCTAGCTAAAGCTTTAAGTGATTTTTTATTTAATTACTTAAAGAGGAAGCAATGAGCAGTAATAGGGACTCTTAAGAGAAGAGTTTTATTCCTTTAGAATTTCGCTAAATAGGTGGATAAATGAAGAATTATTCTTTAATTAGGAGAATGAGGAAGAGTGATGGCCAAGTAAAGGATTCTTGGCCTAGTAATTTCAGCTATAAAAGGATGAGACTAGGGCTATTCATTATTCATTCTCCTCTCTTTTCTTTTCTTAGAATATTCTTTCTCCTCTCCTCTCCGAAATTCTTCTTGAGCATCCATTCTTTTCCTCTTTTCTTTTAGCCTCCTAGTCGATTCCTTCTAAGCCTATTATTCCTCTCTTCTTTCATCTTTGAAATCGAATACATAAAGGGATCATAACCGATTGTTCATCAAGTCTCTAAGCCAAATCTACGAAGTGGTGCGGGAGGGATCATCGATTTCAATATAAAGGGTAAGGATCTATAGTTATAATTGTATTCCTTTCTTTTAAGCGAAAGTTAGTCTAATCCTCCTATATCTTATTGATCGAAATATGGAAGGTGAATTTGGGATTTCGGATCTAAGGTATTTTGGCATCTCTATTAATCAAGAAGAGAGTTTGGGATTTAAAAGATTTAAGGTAAGATATATGTATATTCGCCAAAGGCCATGTTTATGTTTTAATGTTAGATTAAATCTAACATATGGTTATAGGAATTTCGACATCCTTAAAGAAAGCAAGAGATAAATTTGAGATTTGAATAATAGGAAAGCCGCAACAAGGTAAGTCTTAGTGTCTTGATCCTACTAGGATTTGGATTTATGGTAGAATGGCTTTTTATTAAAGTAATAAGTGATAAAACAAATGTAGGGATTAAGGATCTAAGCATTAGATCAAGCTTTTCGGGATCTCAAGGAAGCTGTTAAGCAAATCGGTGTGTACCCTACACTAAATCTTGATAGATTCTGGCTTTAATTCATTATATGTGTTAATATGAAAGTATAAGAATATGGCTAAGGTACCGTGTGTACCCACACTAATCTTAATAGATTTATGGCTTAAATATGATATATATGTTAATATGAAAGTGTAAGAATGTGGCTAAAGTACCATATTATGGTACAAAGTACTCAGTACGTTTTCCTACTCCTACTAGGATTTGAAATATGTTATATTTAACATGTGAAAAGTGATGTGAAAGTGAAATTAAATATGATATGCATGATATGTATAATTTGGGGCATTCGGGTTATTTGAGAAAGGGAAGTGAATGTGATGACTTGGTCTCACTAAGTGAAACGTGATGACTTGGTCTCACTAAGAATATGTACGACTTGGTCTCACTAAGAATATGTGATGACTTGGTCTCACTAAGAATATGTGACGACTTGGTCTCACTAAGAATATGTGATGACTTGGTCTCACTAAGTGAATGTGGTAACCGGTCACATTATCTAAATGTGGTGTCTCATGACACAAATATCAGTGGCTATGCCACAATATCTTAAGTGGGCGATGAGCATGTCATTGCAATGCGCCTTCGATGGTGTGTAGTGGATGGAGGGTTGACTTAGTAGTCCCCACGGTGTGCGAGTTGGTGCAGGTGGAGTGTAGCGGATGGCATATAGGTTTGGGTTTGGGTTTGCATCATTATCTTGAATTTTATATGAATATGATATGTATGGTGTGCCTATTTCTATTATGTTTTGGTGTTGGTTACACATTGAGTCTATCGACTCACCCGTTGTGGGAACATGTTTGGTGATGAGCGATAATGGACCGGACGGCGAGAACTTGTGGTGGCCATGATCACTTGAAGTTTAATTTAATTTGAATCTTTATTTTATTTTAAGTCTTGTACAATTTTATTTTGGGTTTCGTTTTATGTAATAAGGCCATCGTGATGATTTTTATTTCGCTTTAATTACTATGTTATGAATTTAGGGCTTTATAAAGAATAAGCCCATTTAATTTAAAATAAGTTTAAACATTTTGTCACCTGAAACAAATGGGTTTTTGATATAAAATAAATTTATTTTTGACTCGAGCCCAACCCACAACAGACTATCTTCCAAAACACACGTTTTCAAAGTATTGAATGAATTTGAGCAAGGTTACTTGAGGAACATACAGATCCATCCATTCTCGTGGGCCGGGTGTGGGGTGTTTCAATTTGGTATCAGAGCCCAGTTTTAAACTCTCAGCCTGTGGCCTAAGGCCCAAAACATTTTCAAAACAAGCCCAAATGAGTTTTATGAAAATATTTCTGAAAGTAGACAAGTTTGATGGCATGGCACCCAAGTCTCCGACCCGCAGTCCACCGGGTAAGTACCTCTATCTATCTGTGTGATTATGTGAATTATAGAAGGGTAGAAATGGAATGGAATGTAGAATAGAGATTAAGTACTTGAATCCTAGGACTAGTGTACCCCAACAATTACATAAGACTTTAATACACAATTAAACAAACTTGTGTCTAAGTCGCCGAGTTAGGGTGTGGCAACCATGGTGCGCATGTCTAGGATTGGTTTCAGTGGGAGCTTGGTATTTAAGCAGTCTATGTGACTCGCCTCCTCTCCACTCGAATCCTACCTGGTGCGTAGCCTCGGTTCATCCTAACCAAGAGGACTTAATCACGGGCTAAACATCTAACTAAAACCCGAAAGGGAACTAGCCATGTTTAAAAAAAAAAATAAAACAACAAACCCTAGTTTTAAAATACTTAAAACTTCTTTTGAATTTGAGAAAACCATCTTTACAAAATTCCCTGAAAAAAAAAGAAAATTACAAAATTGCCCCTAACTTACAAAATGACCAAAATGACCCTATCTTCCGAAATTTTGCAAACATCACTATTTTAAAAGGGGAAACTCTCAAAAAGAACCTTCAAAGTTTTACAACTTCTGAAATATCCCTAACTTATTAAATTTTATAAATTTACCCTAATTTTGGAAAAATTATCGAAATACCCCTGAGGTGAAAAATTACCAAAATAACCCTGAATTTCAAAATTTTTCCAAAATTACCCCGGGATTTTAAAATTTCCAAAATACTTTTTGACAAAATCACCAAGGAACTTTTTTCTTTCTTTTAAAGAAAATTACGAAAATACCCCTGTAGGATAAATTACGAAAATACCCCTGGGTAGTGGAAAAACAACAACAATGCGAACTACAACATTTCTCTGAATGAACGAAAGTTCATAATTGATTGATGGATGTATGAATGTAAAGACGTGTGCATGTATGAATACGAAAGAACCACTTTTAAAAATTCTTTCCATAAAACTTCTTCGCGGTTAATCGGTGAAACAAAATTTTTAATACATAAAACTTCTTAATTAGATTAAATCGTGACTTTAGAAATAAGTTCTAGGGGCGTGAACTTAGAGATTGTGCTGGAAAGTATGATGGTTCTATTAAGATCGAGTCTTGTGACGTAAGCATAAGTGCGGTGAGAAGGATGTCTGATTGTTAGTAAGTAATTTCGAGGACGAAATTATTTTTAAGGAGGGTAGAAGCGTAACATCCTAGATTAGGGGTTATGCGTTTGTGCATAATTCATGAGTAGTAGGTTTTGGCGGTGTTTGGAAGTGAATTAAGGGTTTTAAAATCCTAGGATGGAAGAAAGCTTTGGACAATTATTGGTTTTAAGTTAAAAACAAGAAGTGATGTGGAAAAGTGGCACGGACGCCACCTAAGGTGCAAGGTTATGGCATCAAGTGAAATACTTTGAGGGAAGAGGTTCGAATCCCATTGTGTGCATTTTTAAAACCATGGAAATGTATGGAAATGTAAGGAAATGTAGGAAATGTAAGGAAATGTAAGGAAATGTAAGGAAATGTAAGGAAATGAAAAAGGAAATGTAAGGAAATGAAAGAAAATAAAAGGAAATGTAAGGAAATGTAAGGAAAGTGGACATTTTGGAAGCCCGAGAATGTATGGAAATGTTACGTTAAAAATAGGAAAGAGACCATTTTGGAAACCTAAGTAAAATAGGAAAGTGGCCATTTGGAAACCTAAGTAAATTAGGAAAGTAAACATTTTGGAAACTAAGCTAAAGAGGAAAGTGAACATTTTGGAAACTAAGCTAAAAGAGGAAAGTAAACATTTTGGAAACCTAGGAAATATCAAGTTTACTGATAGAACGAAAATTTTGGAAACCTAGAAATGATTTAGAAATGTCGAGTTTTAAAGTTTAAAAGAGGTAATTAAGGCAAGGAGGCCTTAAAAGAAAAAGTACGTGAAATTTGACACACAAACAGGCTTGGAAAAGTGGCCTGAAGATGCCACTTAAAGCCCAAGGAGTGACGCCACTTAGGTGGATAATTTGGGCCTCGTATGGCCAGAAGGAGTCCAATAAGAACAAGTTTAAATTCGGCCCATCAAGGGAAGGGGATGGACGGCACCTAGCTAAAGCTTTAAGTGATTTTTTTATTTAATTACTTAAAGAGGAAGCAATGAACGGTAATAGGGACTCTTAAGAGAAGAGTTTTATTCCCTTTAGAATTTCGGCTAAATAGGTGGATAAATGAAGAATTATTCTTTAATTAGGAGAATGAGGGAAGAGTGATGGCCAAGTAAAGGATTCTTGGCCTAGTAATTTCGGCTATAAAAGGATGAGACTAGGGCTATTCATTATTCATTCTCCCTCTCTTTTCTTTTGTCGAATATTCTTTCTCCTCTCCCTCTGCCGAAATTCTTCTTGAGCATCCATTCTTTTTCCTCTTTTCTTTTAGCCTCCTAGCTGATTCCTTCTAAGCCTATTATTCCTCTCTTCTTTCATCTTTGAAATCGAATACATAAAGGGATCATAGCCGATTGTTCATCAAGTCTCTAAGCCGAATCTCTGAAGTGGTGCCAGGAGGGATCTGTCGATTTCAATATAAAGGGTAAGGATCTATAGTTATAATTGTATTCCTTTCTTTTAAGCCGAAAGTTAGTCTAATCCCTCTTATATCTTATTGATCGAAATATAGAAGGTGAATTTCGGGATTTCAGATCTAAGGTATTTTGACATCTCCATTAATCAAGAAGAGAGTTTCGGGATTTAAAAGATTTAAGGTAAGATATATGTATATTAGGCCAAAGGCCATGTTTATGTTTTAATGTTAGATTAAATCTAACATATGGTTATAGGAATTTCGACATCCTTAAAGAAATCAAGAGATCAATTTTGGGATTTGAATAATAGGAAGCAAGCAACAAGGTAAGTCTTAGTGTACTAATCCTACTAGGATTTGGATTTATGGCGAATGGCTTTTATTAAAGTAATAAGTGATAA
This sequence comes from Gossypium rotundifolium, assembly GCA_025506655.1. NCBI lineage: Eukaryota > Viridiplantae > Streptophyta > Magnoliopsida > Malvales > Malvaceae > Gossypium > Gossypium rotundifolium. Next base: position 17,637,614 of record CP106733.1, on the reverse strand, counting down.
AACAAATGTAGGGATTAAGGATCTAAGCATTAGATCAAGCTTTTCGGGATCTCAAAGAAGCTGTTAAGCAAATCGGATATGTACCCTACACTAAATCTTGATAGATTCTGACTTTAATTCATTATATGTGTTAATATGAAAGTATAAGAATATGGCTAAGGTACCGTGTGTACCCCACACTAATCTTAATAGATTTATGGCTTAAATATGATATATATGTTAATATGAAAGTGTAAGAATGTGGCTAAAGTTCCATATTATGGTACAAAGTACTCAGGTACATTTTCCTACTCCTACTAGGATTTGAAATATGTTATATTTAACATGTGAAAAGTGATGTGAAAGTGAAATTAAATATGATATGCATGATATGTATAATTTGGGGCATTCGGGTTATTTGAGAAAGGGAAGTGAATGTGATGACTTGGTCTCACTAAGTGAAACGATGATGACTTGGCGACTTGGTCTCACTAAGAATATGTGACGACTTGGTCTCACTAAGAATATGTGAACGGACTAAGAATATGTGACGACTTGGTCTCACTAAGAATATGTGTCTCACTAAGAATATGTCGGTCTCACTAAGAATATGTGATGACTTGGTCTCACTAAGAATATGTGACGACTTGGTCTCACTAAGAATATGTGATGACTTTGGTCTCACTAAGTGAATGTGGTAACCGGTCACATTATCTAAATGTGGTGTCTCATGACACAAATATCGTGGCTATGCCACAATATCTTAAGTGGGCGATGAGCATGTCATTGCAATGACGCCTTCGATGGTGTGTAGCGGATGGAGGTTGACTTAGTAGTCCCCACGGTGTGCGAGGTTGGTGCAGGTGGAGTGTAGCGGATGGCATATAGGTTTGGGTTGGATTTGCATCATTATCTTGAATTTTTATATGAATATGATATGTATGGTGTGCCTATTTCTATTATGTTTTGGTGTTGGTTACACATTGAGTCTATCGACTCACCCGTTGTGGGAAGATGTTTGGTGATGGCGGTAATGGACCGGGACGACGAACTTGTGGTGGCCATGATCGACTTGAAGTTTAATTTAATTTGAATCTTTATTTTATTTTAAATCTTGTACAATTTTATTTTGGGTTTCGTTTTATGTAATAAGGCCATCGTGACGATTTTTATTTACGCTTTAATTACTATGTTATGAATTTAGGGCTTTATAAAGAATAAGCCCATTTAATTTAAAATAAGTTTAAACATTTTGTCACCTGAAACAAATGGGTTTTTGATATAAAATAAATTTGTTTTCAACTCGAGCCCAACCCACAACAGACTATCTTCCAAAACACACAGTTTTCAAAGTATTCGAATGAATTTGAACCGGGTTACTTCGAGGAACATACCAAATCCGGTCCATTCTCGTGGGCCGGGTGTGGGGTGTTTCACTCTGATTGTGAAATAGTGATTTGAGTTGACATATGAACAATGCATTAAGACTAAAAGTAATTAAAAGCAAAAGTTTATTAAATGATTTTAGATTGTGAAATTAGTAATGAACTGACTATTTGTGATAGTATGTATTATGTGCAATTATGTGAGAATTAAATTTGAGGCTTTACTACCCTCACCCCCTTATCAGAAAAATGTTACAATTTTATTATAAGAGTTGGAATGAATAAGCTCACGAGAGTGGAGTTACAGAAATCCGTGTTTGAAACATTAGTAATGTGGTCAGAAAGAAGAATGAATCAGTAAGTGAAGACATTACTAAAAGAGATATTGGACAGTTCTGAAGACTATTCAGATTATGCAAAGACATTGTTAAAGAAGAAGTTAACTCCGATTAAATGACTTATTTAGGTATGTTATCTAAAGAAAGTATTAACTGGAAGCTTTTCTGAATTGATTTCTATTAGTGATGTGATAATATGAAAATTTCTGATGACAGAATTAGACAGTGGATTAATGTTTAAATTGTATTGATGGTTGAATGCCATGGTTATAGTCAGGCAGTTATTATGATTCCATTTGGACATTCTATGTGTACATTTATCCTCAGAAGTATATGTGGCTGTTTAATTTCAGAAAGAAAGTTTTATCGTATGAGAACCTTAGCTAAACATATTAATAAACGAAGGCATTGTTGATCTGTTTGGGTTATATTCGACATTGTTATGTCTTTCTTTAATAATTTATTCTATTGTGTGGATATGACAGTCGATGGTAAAATCTATATGAGGCTAATATTCTGTTTCTACTGGTTATTGCTCTATTGAGTATACGTGAAAATTATATTACTTCTGTTACATTGGATTTAAGTATTTGTGAGTGACATTGTTCTTTCTGGACATTTCTGGGATATCATCGAAACTAATATTATTTTATATGAGTTGTAATTTTCAGATATTCTGTGTAACTCCAAATGTTGAAATTTTGCTGTTCCGATATTTTTATGATTCCATGTGATTATCTATAAGAGATTTCTATTTGACAAGAGATGACTATGTCTATTACAATTATAATTTCTGGCTTGAAATGTGAGAGTACAGTGGTACCTTCCTCAGAGTTATAGAAGATGTGTTTCTACAATGGTTGCTATTTAAATCATATTTGATTCCTTTTTGTGTTTAGATACTTCATTAACAGCTGGGATAATATTCATTATAGGATTGAGACATTGTTCCTAATAAAGCTCAATGATTTCTATATGGTTAAGGTGATTTTAGTATAATTCGGAGTTTCGATGATTAATATATGAGACAGCTTTATTATAAACTCTTTTCTAGTTCTTGTAAAGGTTCAACAATGATAAAAGTGAAAAGGATAGAAGATCGAGATTAATTTGTATAATGATATGTCTGGGGTCATCCTTCTAATAAGAATAAAGATTTCTTTGAAAAGACCGATTCAGTAATTAGTATTATTTGAATTATTTGATTGAAAAGTTAATTGGGATATATGTGTTTGAATTTATCTACGAACCGGAAATAAACTTTGAACGTACATGTATGAATTGAAGGATAGATTGAAAAAAGAATTTGTATTCTTAAAGACTCTGATGTACTAAAGACTATTTTTTGAACGAGGTATGGACACTATGAGTTTCTGGTTATGCCTTTCGGACTTACTAATACACCTGCTATTTTCATGGATTGGATGAATCGAATTTTCAGACAGTATCTGGATCGGTTTGTGGTAGTATTTATAGATGATATTCTGATCTACTCTCGAGATGAAACCGAGTATGGCGAACATCTGAGACTTGTGCTACAGACTTTGCGGGATAAACAATTGTATGCAAAGTTTAGTAAATGTGAGTTATGGTTACATGAAGTCAGTTGTCTGGGCCATGTTGTATCAGCATCAGGCATCAGGGTTGATCCGAGTAAGATTTCAGCTATACTTGATTGGAAACCTCCGAGAAATGTCTCTAAAGTTCGAAGCTTTCTAGGATTTGCTAGTTATTACAGACGATTCTTGAAAGGTTTCTTCATGATTGCTACACCGCTGACAAAGCTATTATAGAAAGATGTTAAGTTCGAGTGGTCACAGAAGTTCCAGAAAAGTTTTGATCAGTTGAAAGCTCTTTTGACCGAAGCTCCAGTGTTAGTTCAGCTTGAATTGGGTAAAGAATTTGTCATTTATAGTGATGCATCTTTGAGTGCCCTGGGTTGTGTTTTGATGCAGGAAGGCAAATTCATAGCATATGCCTCGGGACAGCTGAAGACATACAAAAAGAATTATCTGACACATGATTTGGAATTAGCAGCTATTGTGTTCGCATTAAAGATTTGGCGTCACTATCTGTTCGGTGAGAAATGTCATGTTTATTTTTATCACAAAAGTCTGAAGTATTTAATGACTCAAAAATATCTAAATTTGAGCCAACGTCGATAATTAGAGTTGTTAAAAGACTACGAGCTAGTGATTGACTATCATTCGGGAAAGGCTAATGTTGGTGCTGATGCTTTAAGTAGAAAATCATTATTTACTTTGTGTGCAATGAATGCGTCTATGGTTATATCTGATGATGGTTCGATAATAGTCGAATTAAAAGCAAGACTATTATTTGTTCAACAAATTTGTGATACTCAGAAAATTGATAATGAATTGTTAGCAAAGCGAGCTTAGTGTGAAACAAATATTGAATCTGAATTCGAGTTGATAAAAATGATTGTTTGAGGTTCAGAAACCGAATATGTGTTCTGAGAAATCCAGAGCTAATTTAGATGATTTTGAACGAAGTTTACAGTAGTCAGTTATCTGTTCATCAGGGTAGTACAAAAATGTATAATGATCTGAAACAGTTCTATTGGTGGCATGGTATGAAATGAGACATATCTGACTTTGTTTCGAAATGCTTAGTCTGTTAGTAAGTAAAAGCCGAACATTAGGTACCTTCTGGGTTACTTCAGCCAATTATGATACCCAGGTGGAAATGGGACAGAGTCACGATAGATTTTATATCTGGTTTACCATTGACACCGAGCAGGAAAGATGTAATCTGGGTTATTGTAGATAGATTGACCAAATCTAGTTTACCTTTGATTCAATTTTCTTATAATAATAGTTTCCAATCCAGTATCAAAATGGCACCCTACGAGGATTTTTACAGTCGTAAATGCCCCACACCATTGTATTGGACTGAGCTCAGTGAAAATAAGATACACGGGGCTGACTTGATCAAAGAGACTAAACAGAAAGTGAAAGTGATTCGGATAGTCTAAAAACAACATCGGATCGTCAGAAATCATATGCTGACTTGAAACGAAAAGATATAGAGTTTCAGATTGGAGGTAAAGTGTTTTTGAAAGTCTCACCATGGAAGAAAGTACTCAGATTCGATCGTAAAGGCAAGTTGAGTCTGAGATTCATTGGGCTGTATGAGATCACAGAGCGTATAAGGCCGGTTGCTTATAGATTGCAGTTGCCACCTGAGCTAGAAAAGATCCATAATGTATTTCATGTTTTGATGCTTCGTAGATACCGATCTGATCCTTCACATGTGATTAATTCGACAGAGGTTGAGATTTAGCCTGATATGACATATGAAGAGGAACCGATTTGTATTCTGACCCGTGAGATAAAAGAATTGAGAAATGAGAAAATTTCATTGGTAAAAGTATTGTGGCAAAAGCACGGGATTCAAAAAGCAACTTGGGAGTCATAGAATACGATGAAAGAACGTTATCCAAACCTATTCACCAGTAAGATTTTTGGGGACGAAAATCCCGAAGGGGGGAGATTGTAACAGCCCGATTTTGACCCTAATCAAAAAAGTGATTTCGGGACCACAAATATGAGTCCAAAAAATATTTTAAAATTATTTTTTGTGTTTATTATGTGTGAATTTGTTGGTGTTAAATTTTCGTGACTTAATTTTGTCGTTTAGGTACCCGATTAAATAAAAGGACTTAATCGCGTAAAATATAAAAGTTATAAATTAAAGTGTAAAGTGTTTATTTGATAGTGACTTTTTAATATGAGGTCCTTAAAGGGAAAATAACCCATTTTAAGGATAGTGGACGGCATAATGACTAATAAAACCAAAATTCATGTTTTATGATAATAGTTAAATAAAAGTTAAAAATGTAATTTAATAATAATAAAATAAATGTTAAGAATAAAACAAAACAAAAGCCATTATCATATTTTCTTTAAGTGACCGAATTCTAGAAGGAAGAAACTCAAAAATTCTTCAACATTTCGGCAACTTTGAAGCTTGATTAAATGTTCATTTTTGTTCGATTTTTGATAATTTTTACGTTTTTGAGATCGTTGCTAAGAGATGTACAAAACCCATGTCTTAATTTTTGTTTGTGATGATGATTTTGTGTTTTCCCATTGATGATACATTTTTTTTTTTTGTTTAATGATTAAATATGAAATATATGTGTTAGATTAACAAGTTTTGTCTTTGAATTTTTGATGAAATTGAGTAATTTAGACTAAATTACAAAATAAAATTTTGAGGGACTAAAAGGTGAAATAAATGAAATGTGTAGGTTTGTATAGAAACTAGGAATATTCAGCCCTTAATGAGTATAGTCAAATTTTGTGTATTTTGTGTTTTGAGTAAAAAGGACTAAATTGTAAAAAGTGTAAAATATTAGGGACAAAATTGTAATTTTTCTATTTATGTGTTTTTAGGATAAATTGAATAGAATGGTGTTTAAATAAGCTTAATTTGAATATGTTTAGATCAAGAATTAAAGAAATCAGATTTGGATTGGGGAAAGACAAAGTGGTCGAGTAGCCAATTTAACTGTCGACGACATCCGAGGTAAGTCAATAAGCATTTAAATGTTGTTATGTTTATGAATATAAATTTGTTATGTAATTACTTGAATTATTTGAACTATTATTTGCTATGGTCGAATGTGTACTTGAATAATTGGCTATCTTCCGAGCTTGATTCGATCGAGATTCGACGTCCGTAAGCCCCGTATGAACCTTAGGAATAGATAGGATACATATGTCATGACATAGGATATCCAATATGTGTTATCGTGTAAGACCACATCTGGGACATTGGCATCGACTTGTTTTTTCGTGTAAGACCATGTTTGAGACATTGGCATTGTATTTGATTCATGTAAGACCCTGTCTGGGACAGTAACATCGATATGTGATTACATGTAAGGCCACGTCTGGGACGTTGGCATTGTACAAGCTTCCGACTATCCGCATATCCTTTTGAATTTCGAATGGTTCAACGGGTAAGTGTAAGTGAAGGCCAATGTGAAAATCAAGTTAGAAGGACTCAGGTATGTAAATTAAATTGTGTTATGAAAATTAAGGTAAGTTGAATGTTTAATTCATTGTATAAAAGTTAAAGTATGAGTATGTGAATTATGTGTAAGTTTGTAATTTGATGTATTCGGCCAAAGAGTTTTATATATGATTTTAATATTGAGTTTTGTGTAAGCTATTATGAATATGTTTAAGTTATCTATTTGATTTGTATATGAAAAGATTTAATGTTAATTTATATTCATATTTTGTATATGTGATTTGGCTTAATTGGTTAATATTAATTTGCTTATGACTTACTAAGCTTAAATTGCTTACTCTGTGTTTTTCTGTTTACTTCTGTTTTATAGATTTGGATATACGTTACGAGCTCGGGGAGCGTTAGCAGGACTATCACACTATCGGCAGCTTTCTTTGGTATTTTAACTATGTTAATTATGAATATATGGCATGTATAGCATAGAAAAGGGTTGAATATGAATTAAGTACCTATGCATGTAATTAATAGCCATGCGAAGATGGCTTAACTTTCCTGCTTGAACTTGGTTATGTTTGATTCATTTTGGTTATAATGTTATGTGCTATGATAAATGGTATTTGTGATATGTGTTTCCTTTTGTGCATTGAAGTTAGTTAGTGATTTTGGATGTGGTATGAGTGAATTTAACTATGATATATATATATAATAGTACAAATTATGTTTGTTATGCTATCATTGCTAAAATGATTTAATTATGTTTTATCTGTGTTAGTAATGGTTTATAATTAGTTGATGAGTACATATGAATAAAAGTTGAAAGGTAATATTGTATATGTATTTGAATGATAATTCGGCATTCAAGGATGTATTGAGGTGATTAGTTATGTATTTTAGTAGTGAATTGAATGATGATTAATTAGAGACAAATATATTTGGTTGTGACTTTATATTGATATATTGTAATGATTTAATTTGCATTATAAATAGTTAAGCTAAATATAATGAATATATGTAATTGTTATTTTTTTTTATAAATTGATAAGGTTAATATATATATATATATATATATATATATTCGCAATGTTGTGATATTATAATGGATGAATGCATGTAATACATATGAATTTGGTTTTATGATTTGTTTATGAATTTGTGAAAATTCTATGTATTTGTGGTTTGTGAAATGATGGACATGTTAATGATTAAATTGGTTTTATATGGGTTAGCTATTGAATAGAAGAATCATGCAAGTATATGTTTATGCATTTGGCTTAGAAATTTAAACTAAGAGATTATAAATATATTTGCATATTTATTTGGATGTGTTTTAATAATATATTGGTATATTTATTTAAAGATTTGTTTATGATATGTCATGAATTTAAATTTGTAAATTTAAGTGATGATGAATATATTCAAATTAGTTGTATGGGAGATATTAAGTATGGCCTAATGTTATATATAATGTGATTGATGCCATTTGATTTTAATGTTGTTAGAGTACAATATATAGTGTGTGTGTGTGTGTGTGTGTGTGTGTGTGTGTGTGTTTCAAAGTGATGTTTATTTATTAAGACTTTGAGAAATGGTTATATTAATGACGTTAATTATGAATGATTAATTATGTCATAAACTTGAGATAGGTGTTTAGTTGTAATGTAAATGATTTTGGCTTTGTTATTGAGGTATGAAATTTATATTGACAAAATATGCAACTTACTCTGTTCAGATGATTCAATACATATATGAATTTTTTAAAAAATTTATATGCCTGTTTTGAGTTGTGCCTTCTTCGGTAATGCCTCGTAACCCTAGTCTGGCGACGAATACGAGTTCGGGGTGTTACACTAATACTTTAACAATTTTACAAATTAATCTCCGAGCTAGTTAGATTAAGCTATTACGATCTCGGAAATATAAAAATAATAAAAAATGGGACAAAAATACATACCTAATTGAGCAAAATAAGCTTGCCTAAATTTCAAGCTTCCATGGCTAGGTTTTTTTTTTTTTTTTTTTGGTGGATGATGATGAGAATGGATGATAATAGTTTATTTTATTTAATTTAATATAACTTTAATCACTAATTTCCAAAATTAACCTTAATATTTCATTCAATTTCCAATGATGACTATTCATGCTTATCCACTAACAACTTTAATGGCTAATTACTATATAAGGACCTCCAATTTAAAATTCTTTTAAAATTCTATAACTATTTAATACCTTTAGCTATTAGAACTCAATTTTGCACTTTACACAATTTAGTCCCTTTATCAAATTAAGTATATAACGGTAAAATTTCTTAACGAAATTTTAATACGGTATTTCTATCCTCTGTAAACCATAAAATAATAATAAAATAATCTTTTTTACTTCAAATTTATAGTCTCGAAACCATTGTTCTAATTTCACTTTGAAAACAGGTTGTTATAGTAATAATTTTATTTATATCTACTATTTATATTATTAAATTAAATTTACATTTTATACTATCTATATTATTGAATTATTTAATCACATTAAATATTTATAAATTTCTGTTCAAATTGAATTATTGATGATGCCATAAAATATTCGTGTTAAAATTTAATGTTGGTATCAATTTCACATTTTATCTTTAAAATAACTTTTATTAAAAATCACATTTTATATTTAATATATTTTTAATTTCAAAATACATTGTAACAAAAATTAGAAAATAATTGACGCAACTAAGTAAGCAAAAAACTAACCCGTATATAAAAGATTAATAAATAAATTATGAGGAGATGAAAGTTAATAACAAATTTGATTACGGTAGGCAAATTTGATTACGGTGAGTGCAATGGTTACAAAGACCCAAAGTCATTTTTTTAAATTTAACTTGAACAAATTTATTCGATTCAATTCGAATTTCATCTCACTTGACTTGATTCGAAAAAATTTACTATCAAGTTAAGATGATAAAATAGGATTCGTCAACTTAATTAACTAAAAAAATTTTCATTCGATTCGATTCGATCGAACGCTCGCCTGTAATGCCACATAAGCACGAGGTCATAGATGACGTCATCTATAAAAACAAAATTGTTTAACAAAATTCTCTTTTTTTTTTTTAATTTTGTTTCCATCTTTGTTCTTCTCCTCTTTCTCTCTTCCCCTCTAACTTTTGTTTTCGTTGTGTCCAACCATCGATTGATAAGATTTTCATATTGGCTTATTTATTATAATGTTTGAGAGAGAAAAATCAGAGTCATTGATTTCTAATCCTTTTCTTCCTCTCTTTTTTTCCTGCTAGATCTAGGTATATATGACGATTTTCTTTTGTTTTCGTTTTGGGTTCTCTTGAGAAGGCAAAACAACAGAGAGAAGACTTTGTTGGATGTTGTTTTCTCTTTGTTGGAGGTTTCAGTTACATTTTGGAAAAGCTAAGAAAGGCTGATTAGTGGATTTATGTCAGCTAAGTTTGATTTGGCTTTGGTATTTCCATGGATTAGACCGTAGAAGAGCAAGCTATACTCAAAATGGGTTATAATAGTGAGTCCTCATTTTGCTTTTCCTTTATTTTTTTTGGTTTCATAGAATGTTGGGTGTTTGATGAAATTGTCTTTTGTAAATAGGCATAATTGTTGAAAATGTCAGACCTTTATGCCACAATGATTTACAAGGATGGCAGTGAAGAAGATGAAGATGACTCCTCGCTCCCTCCTTTCATGAAATGTCTTTCTAAAGACTTCGACGGTGGTTTTACAAACTTTGACAATGATGACGATGCCAGAGATTTTAGGATCGTGATCGTGAAATCCAATCACAGATGTAACACTCGTGATCAATCGTCATATTCATTTAAGCCTCCTGCTGCAATTGTGGCGAGTCCGATGAGGGCTAAGAGAGATGGACTAAATGTTGTTGTTGATGATGAGGAGGAGGAGGAGGAGGAGAAGGAGGAGGTTGAAGATGGAAATATAGATGGAGAAGGTTTTGGGACGTTTGTGGTGATATCGACAGTGAGGAGTGAGAGGGAAGGGAGCGGTGGTAGGGGTTGAGACGGTGAGGAGCAAGAGGGAAGGTGACGGCGATGGGGTTTGGACGTGTGGAAAGAAAGGGAAGCAGAGAGGGCTTCTTGGAGTTGGAGATGGGCAGACTACGAGAGCAGAGGAAAAGAAAGAAAGAAATGAGAGAAAATATAGGCATATTTGAAATGGGTCAAACATCTTTGACACATCATCTATATGTGGTTCACTGACGGTCAACTCATATTTCTTATTACAATTGGATTAATTTTTGAAAAAATCATAACATTGAAAGTGTCAATAAAAAAAAAAGATTAAGGGCTCAAACCTCAAAACTCATAAAAGTTGAGGTTGTTTTTTTTACAATTATGTCGTAAATAAGATCATACATGCTAGCTGTAGCAGTAGATATATAAACTTACTCATGTTTCTCTTTCTTGAAGTGACAGAAACCAGTTTCGATCCTTTTGTCCAAGTCAGACTGAGTAGGATCGAAAGTTGCCTCCAACTCGGTTGTTATCTGTTTGATTTTTGCAAAATTAGCTTTATCACTGAAACCAAGGACGCCCACAGTTAAACAAATCGTTATTGGGCCCCACTTTCGGACAACGTCGTAATAACAGAAGAAAACAACGAAAACAATTTTCGGTGAAAGTACCGTAACTCACAAAACGAAAAGAGAGGTGTCAACAGTGTTAAATAAGGGGAAAGCTTGGATAAAGCAACAATCACCTCCTCTTATTCGTATGACTGGCTTCCCATGTCTTCTTCTTTCTGTTAATAAAAGCAAGATTTTATACAAGTTACAAAAAGCATCCACATTTGTCAAACTGAATCCCAATCAAAAAGAACTGAAAATAGTTGATTAAAAACGATTAATCAAAAGAGAAAAAGGAAAGGAAAGAGAAAAAAAGATATTAACATTAGCATTTTTGTTTTAGAAACGTCAATATTCCTTTTTGTTTTAGAAACGTCAATATTCCTTTTTGGTTTTGGTCGACTAATTAATAAGGAGAGAAACATTTAAGTTGATAATCGCCATTTTCCTTTTAACTATATATCAAGTGTTTTCTTTTATAGTCTATATTTTTATACTTTTTAAATCAAATTTTATTATTTTTAAGAATTAAAATATAATTTTATTATTACTAATTTAAAATTTTATAAATTATAAAAATTTAAATTAAAAATTTACCATATCTACTAAGCTCCTCCACTGGCTTGTACTGGAGATCGGCAGGCATTCTCTATTTATACTCCTTTACTAATAATGGTAAATAAAGAAAAAACGAAAACTGACCTTTTCTTGAATCACCAATTGAAAACCAAAGACTCACTACACTCATTCGTCGGTCAATTCGTACGGACTCCAAGGACCGTAGACACGTTTTGTCTTGTCTTATGAAACCAAAATTTGCAAGTCTATGAGGAAAAAATGGTACGGTGTTGGGTGGTGCAGACTATATTTATTATTGTAGTTCCTTCGATTGGGTTTTGAGTTGATGATGATGGGATGATTTGCGACTTCTGAGGACAGCATCATTGCGTACGAGGCTACGCCTACCGGGAGTTTCCTAGGGTCAAAGTCAAATTAAACGACCACGCGATTGAATTTGCGAACTTTTAGTTAAATAAACTCTATTCTATGACTTTTTCCAGTAAAACTAACACACAAAATTGTAGATATCTTCAAGCAAGGCATAGGTAAATCAGTACATGCAAGAATCCCGATCAGACCTAAGAATCAGTGTCTATGTCAAACATAGCCAAATATGCCTCGACCAAACATTTCACCCCATAAAGAAGGACAAATGCTTCCGGGGTCGGACCATCGGTATTCCCAAGTCCTGCAGTGCTTCTGCTCAAGCCGCCACAAAACTGCCCTCCTCAACTCATTCCCCAACACAACCCAATAACCCATAAAATCACTCCTCTTACCCAGCCATGCATCAACATTCAATTATACAACCTGCTCTTGGAGTTGATCCAAAACTATAAAGAAAAACTCTGTTAGTTTTAATCATAATACTGATATCAGTCATATCAATTAACATTCTTCGTTCCAATAATAAATAAAAATTTTATCAATCTTGCAAGTTTGTTTTATCCCATTTAGCTGTGTACTACGTAGTATATAATCAAGTAAAACAACTTACTAGAATAATTTATGATATACGGTATTGTTGTTCAATGTATGACAATTCTTTTTCTTATTTATTTTGTATTTGTTGAAATATGGATTATATGAATAAAATTTATTGATACATATTTTATATTTAAAATTTATTTATTCTCGATACTTGTAAATATTTTTCAATTAATACATATAATATGAATTTTTTAAATATCAATACATTCAAAATAATATACCAAAGCATACCGATATATATCAGTAAAACACTTATTCGGGTTTTAACTATTTTGGTGGGGTATGGTATTGGCCAAATTTCATCCGAGATAGCAGCAAAGCAGAGTTATTGATGCAGAAGGTTCCTAGAAAAGTCTGGATGTATACCGTGGTTGTGAAATCCATTATGCAGCTGCCAACCTGAATGTCACTTATAGCGTTAAAGATTACTTGGTCATTACGTTTATCTAATAAATAAATATTTATATTAGGCGAGAATTTTAAAGAAGAATAACTCTTGATGATGAAGTAATAGGCCTAGTATAAAATCCAAGTTGCCGACCATCTAGTGGTGATGAGAATGGAAGCCATCGACGTGGATGCAAATCTTCCGGTTAAGTTTCATCCCACGCCTTGTCCTACTTTTACCATTGGAAGATGTAGCAGTCAACTGATGATGAAAATGCCAGTTCATTCATAGGGTTTCTTTGAGCATTGCTAATTTATTTGCTGCCTCTTATAAGTAAAATTCAAGTTCAAATTGGTATTGTATTGTAATCAATGGACAAGTTCAACTCAGCTATTGCTGAAATGGATTCATTTTGTAACTCTCGAGAAAGGATCCCAAAGTTATGAATTTTTTTTAAATATCAATACATTCAAAATAATTGATGTTACATTTACCATTTCTTTTACAGAACAGAAAAAGTTACCATCATAATCATAAATATTAAATTGTTCCGAGCAATCATGCTTGCATCGTTCAAACTTGATAAGCTGGCTGCATCATCGAACTATAAATTGTTCCCAACAACCGGGCTGCATCATCGAACTCGCTGCCTGCTGCATCATCCCTGTTGGTGCTGCTAACTTGAATTTCCTGCATATTAATTGATCTAGAAAAAAAGATAAAAGATGCATTTTAAAAACTTAAATAAGTATTTAGTATTGAATGTACTATAGTAAAAATTATAAATTTAAAATCAGGAAGCTATATCCGTTAAACAAAATGGAAAATTATGCTCAAGAAGAAACCTGAGCTGCCATTTATGTTAGAAGTTTAAACTTAATCAACTCATGTCCTTAGCAAAGAAGTAAACCCCATTTTTTTACACTAAACAAAGAAAGAAATGGAAATTGTCAAGAAGAATTTGATGGACCACCCTGACATCAATGGTTTGCTTTTACAGCAAAAATAACACACGTTGACGTGATGTTTTAAAACAATCTTTTCCATGCTATATTATTATCAAATATAAAGTCATCTACCCAAATATATAACTCAAATCTTGCAGCCCAAGTTGTTGAAGGCAAAAGTACCGTATACAGAAGAGCAAAACCAAGGAGCAGCAAATAAGATCAAAAAAAAAAAAACCCATTAAGTCCAAAATTGCACCTTGTTTGTGTACAGTTTCACAACAGCAGATAACAACTGGTTTCCAGCTATTGCTCTCACTCTTTGTATCATTTGCGGCCTTGTAATCTTTTTTTCCTGCCACAATAAATGATTACGACTCAAGCACATCACATATGGGAATTTTGAATTCGGATGAAAAATCATTAGTCTTACCAGATAATTTGTATACTGCTCTTCAAGGGAAGCCTTTTGTGAATGATCTAGAAAGGGCGAAAGTATAGAGATCAATGTGCCAAAGGTTATCCACGTTTTAGGCTTGATGGCTTTTGGTTCTGTTAACCCTTTGGAGCCAAAACAAAGAAAATAACAGTAGCACATGAAAAAAAATTTGCATGCATCTTAACAAATTAAGAGTCGCACATGACAATTTAAATTAAGCTGCTCACCGCTTAAGTAAAGAGGAGCTTCGAAACTTAGAATGTAACAGGGGAGGATATTACAATTCAAGTGCGTATTCCAAATGATATATCTGGTAGGAGATGAAATATCATCTACGGCAGAATCGAAATCCATTGAACTCGGATGGAACTGATCTCTAGAATCTTCCCTCACCACTTCTTGCTTTCCTAATATAACTCGGCATAGCAACAAATGCCTCACGCCACTTCCATCCACTCCTGAAGACAATACACTGCAAAACATGAATCAATTTTCATTATTTCAGTAGAAAGCTCCCGAAAATTCATACAACAATTCAACTAAAAAGCTAACCTGTCTAAACCATGCTTTGCAGGAGACACGGAGATGCTATGTCTACGCCAACTAAATCCATGCATCACAGTCTCGCAAATCTCGTTTTTAGAAGCACCGTACCAAGCGTACTTGATATTGGCATCTCCACCACGCGTATCAGCCACCGCCTTTGTGTAAACACCAAAACTGTGTGCTCGTATTTTCCAACACTGACTAGTGTTGGAATTCTTATGGATTGCCACGATTTTCGTCCTATAGGAGATCTGCGGATTTCGCGATAAACTAGAGAAAAAGCTTGTTTTGATTATATCACCTTCAAAGCTTGATTCATCTATTTTAGAGAAACCATTTGTAACAAAGTGCTGGAAACAATTGTAACATGAATCAAGCTCGTTACTTTCTGACATAGCATCATCAATAGTTATGGAGGTTTGATTTTCTGCAGCAATTTGATTCATTGTTTCAGGAAAAGGTATGAAAAAGATTGCAAGGAGCAACAAAGTAAAAATCAAAGGCGAAATAAAGATGCAGCTATTTATTTATAGGTTTAAAAAGTTGAATTTAGACCGCCCCTTGTAACTTTTTTTAGAAAATTGTTAATGGGGGAATAAAGAAATATACACAGCTTTCGTGCCGCCGTACAAAACCGTCTATGACCGTGTCGCTCAAGTATCCCTGGCAACGTTTCGGATTACTTAGGAATTTACATATTTAGCCTTACCTTTTACCGCAAGTACCTCAATACGTAAAAGGAATGCTCTAATCTAAAGGTTTCTTGCAATGACACGTGTTGCTAACATTTTTACTTTTTAGTCATTATCAGATAAACGTAAAATTTCAGTTTAGATCCCTCTTCTATGCTCACATTTGGGATTTAGGTTTTATATTTTAATTTGACATAATTTGATTCTCTGATCTTATAATGATATTAATTAATCCAAATATTTAATATCCTTAACTTTTCTGATTAAAATGGTGATATAAATTTCTTTTAAAACACCATTCTAACTTTAAAAATTAGTTTCTTTCGACTTAATAAAATGGAATTGATATTTTTAAGAAAAAAGTTAAGCCTCAATATTTTTAGGTGTTTTGATTTAATACAAGTTTTGGCATATTTTAAAACCACATCATTTCTAATTAAATTGCATTTTATAAAATTTTAAATGATCTTTTGAATGTTTTGAATCTTTTTACATATTTCCTTGGAGTTTCATACAGTTAATAATTGGGAGCGTGATCCCTTCTTTCGTCCAATCTAAAAAGGGTAATTATTGTATCAAATCCCTAAAACAACCAATTATTGACCCATTTATGCCGTTGGACTAAAGTTTCTGATACAAATTTGATATTTAATCCATTACGATTGGCAACTCATATTTATTTTTTCTTTTATTATCAGTATTATGCAATTATGATTTTCAACATATTAATTTTACTATTTTAACTAAAATTTTATTTAATTTTTTTTCTATTTTTATAAATATATTTGTTAGAATTTTTTTCACCCATTTCGTAAGGTTTAACAAGTACAACTACTACGATATTGTTGAATACTTTTGACCTGCCATTGTTTTTACTAGGCTAATTAGGCTTGTGCATGTCGAACACAATTATCAGCGAAGGGAAAAAAGAAATAACCGACATAGGTGAAGAAAGAGAACCAACATGAAAACAAAAACTTCATTGTAATCATAGAGTTAGCAATTTTATATAGAATTTGGTAAAAACCAGAGCTATAAGTAAGAAGCAGCATCAAACCCACTAAAATTTTACAGCCCAAAGTTCCGAGACATGACTGTTGGAGCAGCTTGAACTAAAAGTTGCATGAAGGGAATGGTTCCAAATCTCTTAGCTGAACTATCCATTTTCTTTGTACATTTTCTACACTGTATAACGTTGTTTATCTAGTTTGTTAGGTGGGTCAACAAGTCTCTCAATTGCCTGGACTCGAAATCCCTGTTTGCCTTGCACAAGTGGAACAGACAATATAAGCTTATGAAGGAAATGGCAACAGATAAACAAAGTTATTAGTAATTTCTGGTCTGCAATCTTTGCAGTTACTGTTTTTTCGTATTTTGCAAAGCTAAATGGACTAACTGACAGGGGCGAACCTAGGGCCTGCCACCCCTAAAATTTTCCATTTTGTCCTTTAAAATTGTTAGTAAAGGTAAAATTATATTTTAACGCTCTTAAAAATGATAAAATTTTGATTTATTTTTTTAAAATTACATTTTGACTATGACAAAAATTACAATTTAATTTCGACCCTAAAAGAATTTTCTGGTTTCACCCTGCTAACTGAATTCATATTGTTCCATTGACATCAACCATTCAGTGAGTCTTACCTCGACTTTGAAAATGTTGAGCACATTTCCATTAAATGTTGTGATATTAGCATCAATCACCCCAAGTCCCAAAGAATCCATACCCTCCATCAACTTTGCAAACCCACTTCTCCTGTGCTTATAACACAGCTTAATCCAAAACTCTCTTTTGGTTATTTGGTTCACCTCTACATGTACCTGAGAAACGATTCAACACATTAGGCGAGAGTTTCATTGATGATGTTCGCTCCAATGGGCAACACAACCATCTACCTCCATTTTTTCCATTTCAGATATGCCACTGGGAACATGGTTTTCTTCAATGGCAGACATGTTTTTCCCATGTAGCCAGTCTAACTTCGCAGACTTCAGTTCTGCATTGCTTTTTCCACAGTCCCCTTCCTCGGTTTTCTTGAGCTCATTCCGGAGTTTCTTTTCCTCCTCCTGTAAATTTCCAATATATTCGATTGCATCTGTAAGAATAGCAGTTATATCCATCTACAATATTGAACAAGAAAAGCATTAGAGATATGAAATAAGAAGAATTAAGTTGGGTATTATAAGCTACGGAAATTGTGAACCAACCTTGGATATCTTGGGGACTAAAGCTCGTAACTTGAACAGCCCATCTTTTATCTTCTTCCTTCTATTCCTCTCTGTGATAAGATTCTTAGAATGGTAATTCACTTTTTCTGGCTGCTTGGCAGTTCTCATTTTATCATTTACAGAATTAACTTTACAATCCAAAACAAACCCTGTTTCTGTTTGTTGCGCACACATATTTTGGCTGCATCCTAGTCTTTTTGTTCCATAATATGTGCCAATTGGCTGTTTCAATTGCTTATCTTGAGAAATATAGGCAGAAGCTGAAGAAAAGGGAGGATGTCCAGTGGAGGGATGAATTGTACTCTGGGATTCACGGTTGACAAGCTCATGGAAAATGGCAAGTCTTTTTCTTGCAATGTGTTGAGATACCATTTGTGAAGATTTGCTTTTCTGTAGCTTTCTGCTGTTGTGGTTTCTGCTTTTAAAAGTGCATTGCATTCAGTTCTTATTAACTCTATGATGTTTTGATCTTTTGGTATCTGATCAAAAGGGCAAATTTACATGTTTATAAGCTTGGAAGACACAAATTGCATTGCAAAATAATGGAAACTGAGAAAGTCAAAGGAACCTTACATTCTTTGAAGCAAAAAGCTCGATGAGACCGCCTAAAACTGGGATCAGAACTTGGGTTCCCATTGTCTCCTGTCAAAATAACATGGACCATTTCAAAATAGAAAACCAGGTGATGTAACACTTTTAGATGATAAGATACACCATGAATGTGACTGTCTTGTATAAACACATTTGTGTACATACACCGCAGAAATTAGTTGATTAAACTAAAGCATCAAAGGGGCATTTTTAAGCAAACAAAATCATAGCCAAAAGCATGAACTTGCAAATTTCTGGGTGACAAAAAGAATTTGAGACTGAAAAAGAGATGCTCACTTCTGAGGAAAGGGAACTGGAGATATTGGCATGGTTAAGCCACTTTGGTTGACTTGAAATAGCCACCTCTCCATGAATCCTGTTTTCACTGTAAAAAAAAAAAAAATCAGAATGATTGTGCCGTGGCTATCATGTGTGTCCAAAACTGAAAAGAAGAGAGTTTTTGAGAAGAATCAAAGTGTACCCAGCATAGAGAGACACGGCAAAAGGAAAATGGGAGAGGGCTTCACAAGCCTTTGATCTTATGGAATGCTGGAACTGAGCATCCCTGCATAGAGAAGGACCCTGAAGCTGAAGTTTATCTTGTTCTGCTTTGACATTTATACCACCGCTACAGCAACAGTCCTTCCATTCAATAAACCTACAAACAAGCAAGAAAGCTTCATTAGAGTTCAAATCCATCTACTCCAAAGAAAAAGGGGAGGTTGAAAGTACCTAGAAGGATCATCACCCAATTTCCAAACAACGCAGAAATCCCAAGCATTGCTATAAACAAATGATCTAAGCCATTCCACTGCTCTCTCAAAACCTCTCATCGTCTCTCTCCTTTCAACAACAAACCCCAAAATTTGATTTCTCTAGTCTTTTTACTTGCAATATATATAAATAATATAACCAAAAGAATAAAGCTGGAGGGAATTGTCGTACAAGACGAGGGTAACCAACTGTTGTTGTTGCTTTAAATTGGTACTGAGTGAAAGATGGAAAAAAAGGATAATCTTAATCGGGTACAAAAGCTGGCAGAGGCAGTTTTAACAATTTTGGGCAGCCTACTTGACCTGAGCCCTGAGTCTTTGAAACTACCATTCTAATGGTTCAAAAGCCTGTGTGTGTGACAGCTACCTGTACCTGCAATCGCTTTATCCCATTTCCATTACTATTACAATTTTATTACCCTGTTCTTAATAAGGAGCAAGGGGAGGATATTGTGCAAGATGAAATCGAAATCAACATCAATTACGGATTTGGATGAGCGTTGCGTTTATTTGCGATCAGTGTAAAAGCAGCGGTGACGGTGAGATTAGATACTGTAGCCATTCTATAACGTGAGATACAAAAAATAAGCTAAACGCACTGCACCGCCCTCAATCGCCAATTCAAACCCACCCGAATCGATATCCATTATATTTTTTTCTTCATCAGTAAGAAGAAAACAGACAGCATTACACAGACACTAGACAAGGCCAAGATTACTAAAAAAATATTTTACCAATTCGATATCGACTGCATTTGCTATTAGTATCTATATTCTTATATTTATCGTTTATCATTTTAAATAAAATTTATTCTAATATTTTTATATATTTTACATAAATTGTTTCACCGCATTGTTTGCATATCTATACTTTTATATTATTATTTAAATGTGTGTCGAGTTGATGTCACAAGACAATTTGATAACAACTCAATTAAGAAAATTACTCAAATAGCCTTATATATCTTAAATAAGTTATACTATTATGAGGATACTTTTGTCTTTTCTTTATTTAAAACCAATAAAATAACATATATTAAGATTTAAATCCATGTCTTCAACTAAAGCTTTATTTTGATATTTTGATAGATTTCAACTTTACTGCACAAATTGTTTCACTCATATTGTTTGTATATCTATTTCAAACCTATGCCATTGACATGCACAAAACCTCAACTTTAACACTACAACCAAAGCTTCATTTCAATTATTTTTGTTCATTTTAATAGTTTTCACCAAGCTTTTTAAAATCGGATCGATAGTCAAATCGGTTAGGCCATTGGTTTGTTAGTTTGATTGGTTTGAATTATTCAATTAAATAAATAATTAAAAAAATCATAAAATAAAAATATTAAAGATCAATTGAACTTCCAGTTCAATAGGTTTTTTAGTTGGTTGAATAGGTTCGTACCGGTTCCCGACTCAATTGGTCCAAAGCCTTTCTCCAGACCAGTACCCTGAATGGTTTTAGGTCCAATTAGTTTGATCACTTGGCTCAGTCCGGTTCAAATAATCATGGTTTTCACCCACATTGTTAGTATCTATACTATTATTTGAACCCTTGACTGAGTTGGTATCTCAAGTTAACCGGACATCAAGTTGGTTGCAAAAATTACTAAGCTACCTTTACATATTTGAAATAAATTATATTCTTGCATATTTAAACTAAAATTTTCATTTTAAATTTGTATATTTTGCTTATGTGCTATTATTAATTTTATTTATTATATGTTATTTTTAAACATATGTATTCTAAATACATGATTTTTAAATGAGTAGGATAGAATTTTTAACTAGACTTAAACTTTGCTTGATAGGGTGGAAAAAAATTAAAAGAGTGGAAAAATAAAAGATTAAAATATAAATTTTCTTCTCAAAAATGGAAAATTGAAAAGAAAATTAATTTTTCTTTCCATCCATGGTAGCCAATTAAAGGAAAAAAATTAAAAATACATAACTTTAAACAAATATACACACCTATTTCACATTTTTGGAATTTTCAAACCGTTTATCATAATTTGGTTGGATTTGATTCTTAATTTTCCATATTAAATTTTGTTTTAGATATTTAGATTTATTTTTAATTTTTAAATATTAGTTGACAAAATTTTTAAGTTTTTTCATAAATATTTCTTAAAAATATAAAATTTCAAATAAATAAAAAAATCAATAACTTTTGTATGATATTTTTCAGAAAATATTTTATAATTACTTTCAAATTATTTTAAATGTCAAACAAGTATTTTATATCATAAAAATTAAAATAATTATAAATTAAAATAAACTGAAATTCAATTATGTTTCAAGTACAGTTCTTAGATTTACTAAATCGAATTTATCATTATCAATCATAAGTGTTGGTTTGATGCAAAATAGAATTACTACCAAAATAAAATGTAAAAATTGTCTAAAATTATCCAAAAATTTTGTAGGGTATATTTGGCCCAAAATGATTTTGGACATTTATAATAATTTTGAGGTCTAAACCAGAATTGGTTAAACCTAATTTGCTTTCAAACCTGTAGTAGTCTATATCTGTATCTATATATATGTATATGATTAATAATTACTATTAATTAAAACAATGAAGGCCAATGTATTATGAAATACTTTATGAAGGAGAAGATATGCAAAGTTAAATTCCCCTAGTCAGGCTCATCCTTTTCTTCCTCTCTCTAGGAATCCTTTTCTTCATTTCCCTAGGAACCAAGAATGACACAACTTCTTCTTCCTGAAAAATGATAACAACTCCTTTAGTTTGATACATGCTAATTCAGTTTAGTTAATAATATCCTCTTTATCAACCTTACCTTCCACAAGTTTAGTAATATCATATTGATTTCAATCGCTTAGCAATAATAAAATTCTTTTAACCTCAAAACAAAATTTATATATAAAGACTTACGTACCTTAGAAAGTGCACAATCTATATGAGCAACAAATATTCCTGGGCATTCTTCACAATAGTAAACATGATGGTTTGGGTGTCTTCTTTCTTCACATGCATCACAGTAATGCTCCTCTGAATCATCTTCGATATACGAATCTTTAAGAGTTAAAGGATGGATGTGGCATTTGGATTTGATAATTTGAGGTAAGGATACACATTCTACGTGGAAATTGATGAAACACTCAAGACAACGATAGAAAGACTGCCCACTGCAAATTCCACCACAGTGACTACAAATTAGTTCAGCATAGATATCAATGGAGACACGGTACATGGCAAAGAATCGATCAAAGTCCGTCCCAAAATAATAAAGATGGTGCATGTGAGAGTCAAGTTTCAGAGGGCGTGTTAGGGAAATTGCACATGCAATATGGTAGTTGACGCCACAATCTTTACAACCATAGTTATAACTCTTATAATAGCCAGATGGTAACAGCTTTAGTGCACATGCATGGCACTCTCCATATCTCGTGTAGCTTAGAGTCAAAGTGTGTTGGGAATGAAAAGGTACTTGCATTTCTTGTGGTAACCTAAGACAAGATTCATGAAGAACCCAATCACAGCTCATGCACAGGTATGTTGGACCAAAGATTTGCAGTCGACAAAGATTGCATTGTCTTTTAACTGCAGAGTCAGTAAAATTGCAAAACAGTAGCTTGTGCTTGTGGGTGAAATGGAATAGCTCAGTTTCCCTCTCCGACTCTTTCAATGTTGTGCGCCCACTTTCAGAGGTTGCTCGAGTTGCGCATTTCAGATCGAGCTTGAAATCACACTGCTGGCAAAGATAAATGAAGCCGAAATACAGATCTTGACAGTTATCACATATACTTCGGACCAGCGATTTAGATGTAGCGAAGAGGTTGAGATGATGTTGAGGATGAAGAGGGTGTTGTATCTCATCGGGTAATTTAGCACAGTTTTCATGTAGGATATATCGGCATCCTTTACAGATGTAGCCTGGACCACTAAGTTCTAAACGACAAGCTCCGCAAACCATTTCTCCCAAGTTTTCAGTTACCTCGCAATATTTCAATGGATGTTTATGGAAGAATGGTCGGACCTGTACTTGTAAATAAACAACCATCAAACCTGTTAATTCATCATGTTAAATATATGAAAAGACAAAATATATAATTCCTTTGTTTCCTACCAACCAGAATCGTTTCAGTCTGCTCCATTTCCTGCAGCTCCGAAGCTTTAGCATCCATGGATATGGGAGGGGAGGATGATGAGTCCTGTTTTGTTGATGTTTCCTCCTAAAGTACAGCAAACATTCCATTATTATAAAACGAGGAATAAAGTAATATATAAAAGTAAAGCAAACTAAAGAAAGGGTGCGACCTGATTGAGCACACATTCAATATGAGCAATATATGTGCATTTTTGGCAATAATAAACTTCATGTGTTGGATCTCGTTCTTTCTCACAAATATCACAGTAATACTCTCCAATCTCATCTTCTCTAATTGGTTGATTAAGGAGGAGTGGATGTCTATGATATCTATGTTTAGCTAAAGGTGGAACTGGAACACATTTAAGGTGGAGATTGAGATCACACTGCACACAACGATAAAAGGTGTCTAAACACAGCTCACGGCAGGAGCTGCATTGAAAATGATATTTGAGAATTGGATCCCTGAAAGTGGGACCAACATAAGTGAGACAGTGGTTGTGGCCCTCATGTTTAAGGGTAGGTAATAGTTTTGCACACCCAAAATCAAGGTTGAAATTGCAAATTTGGCAACCATAGGCGGCGGTGGAGAAGTCTTTACTCATACTAATCCGTTGTATACAAGAATTGCAAGTTGCATCAACGAAATCCAAGCGAAGAGGGTGTGATGGATGGAAAGGATGGTTCAATGTTTTGGGTATCTTATCACTGCAAAATTCATGAAGGAAGAAGCCACAACTTTTACAACCGTAGCAAATGCCCGTCAGTGGCTTGTCACACCAACGACAATTATAATCATGTTCTCCCTCATTGCTATTGTAGAGGACCAGCGGGTGGATGTGGCAGTAATGCTGCATTGTCTGTTTCTTATCTGCATTGGATCTCTGCCTCTTCTTCCTAGCTACATGATCATCACTGCTAGCAAAAGAGCAAACTAAATCGAGCTCGAAGGGGCACCGACAACACGTGTAATTGGTGCCCGAAGAATTCTTCAAACATAGATCACAGGTAAATGGTGCGACAGGACCAGACCAATCTAACATAAGATGGTGGTGTGAGTGGAGAGGATGTGTAATCTCTCGAGGCAGATCTTTTATAGCTTTGGCGCACAATTCATGCAACCAGAGTTCGCACCTTACACATGCATAGGCTGCACCACAGATTTTCTCCCTGCATGTCTCACACCATTTATCATCTGTCTCATCATCGAGACAATGATAGCCCATTGAATGCTCATGACTGGCAAGTTTGATCTCCATATCTCAAACAAAGATAAGATTAAATGATAAAAGATAATAAGGGAAGAAAACATTTGATTTCTAATTATATATATATATATATATAGGTAGGTATTAATAGACACTTCAGTTACAAACTTTAGTATTACTTTGATCTTTGATAATATGCCATTTATTGAAAGATTAATAGCTTTCAAATAATTATTTATTATTGTTCATAATAATATATAAAGCTGTCAGTTAATTAAATATAAACAATCATTATTATTATTTCTTTCTACTATCGTGTTTTTACTAGAATTAGCCTTTAAACGACACCAAATAACTTTTTGAACTAATGATAAAAGTATTAGGTTGTATGTAAAAATTTGAGTTTAATTCTAAACAACCTTATCTCAAAGTTAATTTATTAATTATTGGTTAAAAGTTTATAATTTTTTTAAATAGTAAAAGATATATTTTTAATAATAGATACTATCAACTTTTATAATATTAATATTTAAATATACTATGTAGAACTCAAATATGCTAAATAATTTAAATGTAAATTACTTAACAATCCCATCCTGCACATTGCTTACCTAGAGATGGAGGAATTTCTTGTTGATGACACACAAGGAACCAACTTTTCAAGTATAAATATATGTTTTTCAATTATTATAAATATTGAATTAAATAATTAATTTAATGTCTAACTCATCAAAATAAATATGAGAGGAAATCACCCATAAATTAATTCAAATGTAGACCTGTTTCTTTTATTTGTTTTTAGGTCTGCAACCCAACTCAGCAGCAAGACTTCTATTTTAATTTAAGTTTTATCATTATAATCCATTCCATTATTAAAAAAAATTAAAGTATTTAAAATAATAATTAAATAATTTTTACTTAGGAAACCTTATTTGCATAAAAAAAAAAACTAATTTATATATATATATATATATATATATAATATATATATATATATATATATATATATATATATAAAATTACATCGATACAAAACTAAAATAGTTATAGTGTTATACACCCTTACGTATCCCTCTCATATGTATACAGTATACATGAAGAAAATATTGATAGTTAAAAAGTACAAATAGTATTTTGAATTTAAATTTGAATTTTAAGAAAGTACATAGTTTTTACACATATGTGTTAGAATTTTAGTTTAAGATAAAATTTTATATAACTATTTTCACTTTTACTTTTTTTCTTTTTTTTAACTGAAATAATTTTCAGTTAACTCAATTAAAATTATAGAAATGAATAATTTTATGATACTATAACTAATTTATATTTTTAGAATTAAAATATATTAGGTTGGATTTTAAAGTAGGCATATATATTTCCCATCATACAAGAAAATAATATTATTTTATGATTTATCACGCAAAGAAAGTAACATATATTCTTTTTTTTTTTTTTAATCTAAAAGTAATAACATATATTCTTTTTAAAGATAAAGGGCATATTTTTATTTTGGGTAGGACACAACGTTAAGGAATGTTTCTTTTTCCTTTTGCTTTTCTGAAATGATTCTATTGTTTGATTGTAACACTCCAAATCTATATCGACGCTAAGATAGAGTTATGGAGCATTACTGGACATATAGATTAACCAATCATACATTTCATGTTCATTTCTCATTCAAATAAAAAACTAATCAATATAGTCCATAATACAAGCCCTCGAGACCCACAATAAACATAAAAAATCATTTGGGACAAAACCGAGTACTCAAGAAATTTTTTGGAAAACATGTAAAATTTTCAAAGGTACAGGGGTCACATTCCCGTGTGGCTAGGCTGTGTCTCTCACACGGCCAATAGACATGCCCGTGTCGTAGGCCGTGTACCCTTCGAAATGACCTCACTTGCCTATGTGCTAAGCCGTGTGAAAACTGGAGGGTATACTGACTTGTGCCACACGGTCAAGCCACACGCCCGTGTGCTAGGCCGTGTGAAGCTACTAACTTATTTTCAAAAGAAGTTACAGAGGACACAATGCCGTGTCCCTTGTGTCACACACGGCTGAGACACACGCCCGTGTCTCTGCCCATGTGGACAAAAACAGGCCATTTTCCAAGCCATATTTCTCACCCAATTGGTACCAACCTAAATACAACAATTTGCATATAACCATGGCATAATTAGGCATTCAAAACCAGCCAATAGCAAGCTTATAACGTCTTATAATAGCACACACAACCATGATACTCTTAGGCACCTTAATAGACCATCCATGATCATGCAAACTAAGTAGTTCAAACATGCCTAAAAGATCAAACACTTACATGATATACATATATCAATATAACAAGGCCATTCACTTATATATACATAACAAATTGTATCATAACAAGCCAAATCCAATGGCTAAATACTTGAATAAACCATATAAGCTACACCAGCCAAACAACCTATACATGCCATTATAACCAAAATTATAAACCATAAGTACCAAAATAGTCGATAGATAGTGTAATGAAATCTCCGACAACTTCCAACCCGAACGAGCTTCCGATATCTATAAATCACAGAAAAATAAACAGAGTAAGCAATTAAGCTTAGTAAGTTTGCAACTTAAAAAAATAAAGTTCACCGCTTCAATTTATAAGTGTAATCCATTTAAGTCGATCCAAGGTGTCTTGGCCTTAGCCTAAACAACAATAACCTCTCAAGGCTAAATATCACGTTATCAAGCCAATTTACCTCAAAACATCATAACGTAAGTATTTGCTACTTACGTGTATTTATAATTCTAGCATATGGCTATACATATTCCAATCATCCAAAAACTTATACCATTCAATACTACCATAGCAATTCTAATGGAAGCATTTGTCGATCTTTCATTCTTCACATACCCATTTAACCACAAATGAAGTAAGTGAAACAAGGTATATCACAACTCAATTTAGCTCAAAAGCCTAACATATAATCATTAATCAATATAGTCATGTATTTATATAAAGCCGAAAATCTCCTTTTCATGATCACAAGTATATTTCCATTTAAGCATTCACCATTTCAATGCATAACTTATAAGTTTAATATGGTATAATCCAACCACAACTTAGCCAAAACCTAAGCACATATACACCAACCATGTTAGTCATATAAATTCACCTATGAATCAACAATCATGGATGAACTCAACAAATAATTAAATTTCTATATACATGTAACATCCATATCATGTATCAATACATCATGTAAGATCATTTCCATGTATTTCCTGTAAATATCTGTATTAGTTCGTATCGAACTCATATAAATTTGTAATAGAATTGTGTATGAATTTAACAATTATTAAGTTCTATGTACATGTAACATATATACCGTATATTCGTGTACCATATATATACCATTTTCCACATAATCCATATCTATACATGTAATAGTTCGTATTGAACTCATGTCATATCATATCAGAACATTACTCTTTAAACCACTTAGAATATCGTAGGATACGCGGGTAGTACACACTAAGTGTACTGAACTATAATCCATCAATTCATCTTTGACATTTGCTGTGCCACAACCTAGATGTGGTCTTATCATCAGAATACCATATCCCAGCTATGGTCTTACATATAAACACTGTCATGGTCCAACCATAGTCTTACGTTCATAGTGCCATAACCTAGTTATGGACTTATCCATATATGCTCATACGAGCGATAATCGATAAGCTCCTCTAAGCTTAATATAGGTAAGCTCATGTGAGCTGAATATCGGTAAGCTCCTCCGAGTGGATAACGATAAGCTCATGCGATCTGTGGTGAGTCCGCAACATATGCAGGACTTCAACCAAATCGGCAACCCTAATGACATTGTCATTTGGATCCTACGAATTCTTAAGGTTCAAACGGGGCTCGATATTTTTTGTAAGACGTCGATTATGCATTCGATAATTATATGTAGTAATTAAATCATTCACATTCATGTATTTCAATTGAAGCATATAAATACTATAACACCCCAAACCCGGCCTATAAGTTAGGCCCGAATCTAGCGTGTCACATTGAGTTGTTTTTCGAAAATCGTGGTTTTGTTGAAAAACCCTTCTTGATATTAAAAAAACTAAAGTCTTAGTTTGCGTTTGTTTATTATTAATCAACATTTATTAAAAGTTATTAACTTCAAAATCTCGTTGTTGCGGAAGCTTAATTTAAAATTATGACTTACGAATGCGTGTTATCCAAAAATTGAGTTTGAAACGTAGTGTTTAGAAAACAATTATCGTTTGGGAAAACCGAGTTCAACGTTTAGCAGATTTAAAACATAATAAACTAAAAATTCCAAATTAAAAGCTAGAATTTAAGAGAGACTTTATTACAACCCAAAAAGAAAACGGTTCAAATAAGGTAAAATAGAATACTAAATTCAAAGTCGTCAGTAGTGTGGCCACCTCAGAGTCCTCCAAAGACGTTGAAGCGCCTCTCGAGGACTACTTGAAACATTTAGTAAAAAGAGGGGGTGAGTTTACAAAAACTCAGTGTGTACAACCCTCATCGGTCATAAGGCATGCATCAAATCAATTCGAGCCTAAGCTCATTATCATAACGGTGGCAATTGGGCCTTAGCCCATTATAGCTCAGTTGGGCCTTAACCCATATCAAATGTCACATATCATATTAATCTAGGCCTAAGCCCATCTCAATTCCATATATGCAATGCATTAATTCCCATACCAATCCTGCACTCCTGTGGGGATTTAATCGACCCACCTATCCCTACACTCCTTATGTAGCACCGATTCGGACTAACCAATATTGCGGGAAATGCCGGTCATATCATCGGCTTAAAGCCTTCGGTGGATCCACAGTCGCCAAGCGACCATGCGATCCTATCAGTACTTCCTCCGTATCAATAATCCCATCCCCATGCAACATACCATAATAAACATACGATAACAATCATATAACATGTAGAGCATTTTAGTCATTCTGCCATTCAGGGCATAACGATCATTTTACCCTCCAAGGGTATTTCGGTCATTTTACCCTCCAAGGGTATTTCGGTCATTTACCTTCCAATGGTATTTCAGTAATTTCACCCATGAGGGCATTTCAATAATTTCACCCTTAAAGGGTATTCCAGTAATTTACCCACTAGGGGTATTTCAGTAATTTTACCCAATAAGGGTATTTCAGTAATTCTACTCATAACTAATCCATGTATGCAATGCATCTCAAACATAATCAATCATACAATTAACACATTCAATACTAGTACTACCACGAGGGTACAACGGTCATTTAATTGGTTAGGGGTAAAATGGTCATTTCACCACCTAAGGGCATCCCGAAAATTTTACCCATCGAGGATATTTCAGTAACTTTACCCACAGAGGGTATTTTAGTAATTTTGCAAACCAAGGGTATTTCGATAATTTTGCAAATCAGGGGTATTTCGGTAATTTTACAAACTAAAGTATTTTGGTAATTTCATAAATCGTGGGTATTTCGGTAATTTTTCAAACTGAGGGTATTTTTGTAATTTTGTAAATTAGGGGTACTTTGGTAATTTTGCATTTAACCAATGTATTCTAAACAGAGATAACGATACGAATGGGCCTAAGGCCCATTCTCGACCTAAATGGGCCCACACGCTCATGTGACCCATTTAGCCCAAATTTAGCCACAGATATGAGACTCACATAGACTAGTCCAATATCTACTACACAATCATACAATTTCTTCATATGGGCCCACGGGCCTATTGGCCCACCCAAATAGCATCAACCCACAAGAATACTCATGGTGGCCTCAATTATCGCGTCGAAGCTCCCACACGTGCGCTCTCACGCTCGTGTGGCTACCATTGTCGTGTGACCAGCATTTTAGCATTTGCCGCTCTACAGCTAGAATAGGGTGAAATACACACCTGATAGGGAATCTGAAGCTGTTAATCCGCGCTACGAGCACTCCTATGCCCAAATGCCCACCAAGGTATCCTTACTCTCCTCATAGATTGCTCTGTTTAAAGCCAACTTCTCACCTTCCCTCATGCTAGCTTTCCGATGTGGGATCCTACCTTCTGCAGAATTTAATTCCATCTCAAACACTTGCCACCCTATCTTAGCAAAATAAATATCCCCTTTTTGCTTGCAATTGGATTCGAACTCAAGCTCCCTTATAACATAATCCACACTGCTAGCCACTTTACCAACTAGCTCCTTGTTGTCTTAAAACATGCACAACTAAATATAAGTCTATGGCCAAAGTCTAAGTTCCTTTACAAAAAGAAATCAAAATGAAATGCAAGTGCCAAGACTTGAACCTTGGACCCCTTGCTTCCTTGTGTGGCATCACTCCCTTGTCTCCCATGTGGCGTTATTTGTCACTAGACCACAACTCCTTTTGTGTCATTGCTTTCCACATTTTATTCTTAAAGCCTACTTACTAACTCCCAGGGTTTTATTCACTTAAAACCAAAATTTTTCCTAAAGCCCAGGTTTGAACCCGGGACTTCATAGAAGCCTCCTAACCTTCCAAAACCACACACTTAATAGGTCCAACTTGCATTATTGCAGTTCTCTTGTTCTCAAAAATTTTTAAACGCTCCCACGCCCAAGGCCTAGTGGGCCCAATTCTACTAGGCCCAAATTCAGGGCGTTACAAATACACAATTTAGTTACACGAACTTACCTCAAACTCGTACGATGAAAAAATGATCAATTAATCGATAAATTTGTCTTTCCCTCGATCTAATCCCGTACGTTGCTTTTCTTGCTCTATATAATTAAATTTAACCCATTTAAGTTTCACTCTATTCAATTGAATCCAAAATTCATATTATGGAAAAATTACCATTTTACCCTTATACTTTTAACTTAATTTTAATTTATTCCTTGGGCTCGTAAAAATGAAATTCATGAAATTTCATCACACTCAAGCCTAGCCGAATATCTTATAAGCCTACAGCAGTCTATAAATTTCACAATTTCACATAATTAACACATAATTTTCATATTTCTCAATTTAATCTCGAATCGATAATTTCATCAAAAATTCATTTATAAAAGTTGTTTATCTATCAACAACCATTATTTTTCTCCCATTAAACTTCAAAAACCTCACATATTCATCAATGGCAAACCTCTTTATCTTCTTCACTAAGTTGAGATATTTTTACTCTATCCATAACCATGGATCCTTGATTGACTTAAGCATCGAAGAGTGATTGGAGTACCAACTCCAATGCCTCTTAATTTATCCTTTAATCTTGTAGATTGAATCAAGCCCCTCGAAGCACCTCAACAGGCTTACAGCCTAAAAAAAGACTAGTATTTGATGTTGTCTATTAGAATTGAACAAAAATCCATGGCTCAATCTTCCCAACTAATCATGCTTTGATTTTTTCATAAATTTTTCAAGCTCCACTTCATCCATTGGAGATCTTATAAAGTTGTATTGTTTAGGTTTTTTTTTTTTTTGCAACTTCTTCCATTTTGGGTTTCATAAAACTATCATTTTGAGTTTCTTAGAGCCCTTTAATGTTGGTGTTGGATTTGGTGCCTAAGTGTAGTATTTTCATTAAGCACACTTGTATTTTTTGAACAGATTGGTTAATAAAGTTAATCATGAATTATATTAACACTTTGTATAATTATCCTCATATAATTTTTGCACGTAAAGCAAAATAGAAGCAAGTGCTGCTTATTGGTTGTATGATGTTTAACTAATACTAAGCGATATTACTGTAACACCCCAAATCCGTCCTGGACGTTATGGCTGAATCTGGCGAGGTCAGATGATAGTGCTTTAGAACACATAACTACGTTAAAACCATTTTTTTGATATCTTAGGCTATCGTCAAACGTGCCATTTAATTATTCATTATCCATTTTCAAAACATTTTACATTGTAGAAGCTTTTAAAATAATTTGCGAGTTCTTGTGTATTTGATAAAACATTTGCTTATTTTGAAAACTCAAGTTTTCCTACTTCCACCGTAAATGTCACAAAATCCAAAATAAAAATCCGTAATGGCCATATTACATAAAATTTACTCAAATATAACCAAATCATAATAAAATAATAAACCATAAATAAGTATCTAGAATCTTGGTCACCGCCGAGTCCTTCGCTTCACCAATCCGTCTACTGCTGGGGATTACCTGAACAGATTAAATAGAAAAGGGTAAGTTTTCACAAACTCAATATGTAATCCCCACAGAAAACATACACACAGTAATATCAGATAACAAACATAATCCCACATTTCGGGTCTGAGCCCATTATAAAACGGTGTGGACCTTAGCCCACTCAGATACAGAATCAGATTACATAAGGGCCTTAGCCCCTTTTCAGACATAACATGCAAATTAGACAGAATAGCAGAATCCTACCCACCAACCTCTACACACCAACTCCGTCCAACCCTACACACCATGTGGGATAAAATCAACCTACCCATCCCTACACACCATGTTGTACCTAATGCGACACATAATTAAAAAGTTGCATCTGAGCTGCCAGATAACAGGCTTAAGAGCCTTTCAAATACTTCCTCCAATTATAATCAACCCACCCCGATGTAATGCAACATACAAGAATATCATGCTATTATGCAATTAAAACTCATATATTCAGATCAGTATACATATTTAGTACAGAAATCAGACAGACAGATCATTCATATAAGGGTCTAAGTATTGCTTATCGACCCTACAGTAGGTCTACAGTCGACTTGGGCGACCCGTGCAACCTTATAGAACATTTCAAAAATATGGGATCACACGCCCATCTGGGCCCACATGCCCGTGTTGCCCACACGGCCCAAATTGGCCTTGGTCATGTGGATCACATGGCCTAGCCCAGAATCTCACACGCCTGTGTGGCCCACATGGCCCAATTGGTCGAGCTCGTGTGTAGCACACGGCCTTGCCCAGCCATCACACGACCGTGTCACTCGTGCATGGCCTGGCTCGTCGATCACACGGCCGTGTGGTGACTAATAGTCTTGCACACAGCCTACAAGACGGGCGACCACACGCTCGTGTGGTGTCGACAATAAGGTTTTTGGCTTTCATCGAAACCTCATTTTCTGCATTTTCGCGTACACACCTAGTACTGTTTCATTGCAAAAAACTCTCGAGCGCTCCAATACCTAAAATTGACCACATGAACCTGGAATTAAACACTTAGAACGACATTAAATCGAACCAAAAGTGATGGACAACCCACTTAAATCGACTAACATCTTACCTTAGGATGAGCAATGTTAATCCGCACTTTTAAAGCGTCGACTGGGAAACCCCAGCACCTTGATATTCTCCTAAACACAGGACACATCGCTTAGCACCATAAACTAACGTTGCTAGTCCCCAAATCAAAGGAAGATTGCCCAAAAGAGATCACTTACCAGATGAAAAAGAGCTACAAATGCAAGAGCGATGATTGACTGCGAAAAATCCAACAGTAAGCTGTAGGAAAATCGAAGAAAAAAAGTGGGAAAGAAAGTCTGCATCATAATTTTAGGGGGAGGGAGAGAGAAACTAATTTTGAAAAAGAATAAAATAAAAATAAAAATAATCCTGATAACTCCCCAAATCTCAACTCTCCTATCTTCTCTCAATTGACTACCCACTAACAATCTACTACTTAGAATCCATCTTCTGGACAATTCTTCTAGGAGACCGAGTAAAAAGATTAACATTATCTTTCGCGCAGAGATTTGAACCTCAGACCTCCAGCCACTTAACGCTCCACTTAACCACCAGACCAGCAGGCCCATTCTGATAGAATATTACAAATAATAAAACCTTAGCCTATTGGACAAGAGTAAGGCTTTATTCATAAAAATACTAAACTTTCCCAAAGGCAAGGTTCGAACATAAGACCTCACACACACACCCAGAACACATAATCATTGAAGCAAATAGACAATTGTGTAACAAATTTACAGGAGCCAGAATTAAGAAAATTGGGGCGTTACAATTACGTGGTCGGATCGTAATATAGAAAGACAACTTATATTAGTAGATGAACCTAAACATTTCTTTTGTCTAATAAAAAATAAACAAACCGATTGAAAGACTAATATGTCAACTATTAAGTCTAATTTGGGATATGCTTTGTCTTGGGCATCGGAGCGGATGACTCCCAAAAGATAGAGACACAGATGTGACTGACTGGACTGATAGTACATCAGACTAGACCCAAAAAAAATAGATCCTAAATTCGTTAATGGATTTTTTCACTTGTGACGTTCATAGTGTGACATACCTAAATCTTAAGTAGATGACGGACTATGTATACGTGAGAGGTGTGCATGCATGGTAAAGTGGGTTTGGTTGGCCCAACGAAAAATTTAGGCAGTTCATTGGGCTCGGTAAGTAGTAGACCCAAAAATGGGCCTAAAATTTTGCCAAGCCCGCCCATATAAAATACTAAAACCGGGCAGGAACCTACCGCTCATTAATTTTTATATTATTTTATATAATTTTTAAATATATATAATACATCAAAATATTAAAAAATCAAAATAAATATTTTCAACAAATTGAGAAATAAATTTTAAAAATATGTAGACTTAAATAACACTAAAATATATGCAACTTAACAAGCAAATTCTCTAAAATAATAACAAAATTAACAAATACTTTTAAAATAATAACAAAATTAACAATAAAATAAGTTTTATATAATATCTAAACAATAACAACAAAATAATAGAAACATAATAGTAAAATGGTAGCAAAATAAAGAGAAAAACAATAAGAAAATAATATTTAAAAATAATTTTTTGCCTTTAATGAATTAATGTAGCCCGCCAAGAAATTCTTACAGAGGTCTGCCCATTTTTAAACAGGCCTCATTTTCATCAAGCCCATTTTTCGGCTTATATTTTACCCGAACCCTCCCATTTTTTGGCGGGCCTTGGTAGGGCGTAAAGTTGTTGACCCATTCTCGACTCTATGTATCGTGACTCGTACACTTTGATGTAAGTAAAGCACGAGTTCGAATAGATAAGGAACTGAAATATCGTGTGTTAGGTGTATGACTTCTATAGTATGTAGCGTCATTCACAATAATGAAATTCATAGCCCAAGACATGGGTAAATGATATCTTTTCATTGGAATTACAGGGTTGATGAAAAGTAAACAAGGTCACAAGTCGTTTGTCTTTGTGATGGATGATTTGATTACTATTTAATAGTAATTAACCTTTCATGAAGTAAGATGTAATGGTTACCATGAGATAAAATAGGATCATATTGGGAGAACAAATATTATCCCAAAGAGATTACTGATATCCTATGAAGGTAACACACTTATGACAAGGTAATTAGATGAGCACTGATCGAGTTGCTTTCATAATGGTTTGTCATTGGGGAGAGCTTAGTCACGATACTATAGTGGAATGACTTTATGACTAAATGAGTTTATAATTAATAAGCGAAAATTTGGAAATACATCATTTGAGCCTCAATTACATATGTCCAATCGATCCCTCCACTAGCTCATTGAAATAAAAAGGAATTGCATATTGAATCAAATGAACATAAATGAATAGAAATTGTGAAATGGAGAAATATGAAAAATTTGAAAATGATTATGGTTTTCTCCAAAATGAAAATGAAAATGGAGAAATGAAATCATTTGGAAATGAATGTGGTTTTCTCCAAAATGAAAATGAAAATGACACGAAAAATGAATTTATGTTTTTGAATTAAATGAAGTTCAAAAATAGAAATAAATCATTTGGATATAATGAACCATTGAATGCAAAAATATTAAATATATTTTCTCATAGATTCTTTTACGATAAAAGTCGTCATAATTTTAACGAATTAGAATTGAGTTGATAAAATTATTTAATTGGAAATATATTGAAATTTATTTTGGGAAATAGAAAAACAAATATTGGGTTGGATCAAATTATAAAAGTATTGGTATAAAAGTCTGAGAAGTACTTGTGTAACAGCCCGTTTTTTAGTGGTGTCAGAAATAGTGGTTTTGGGGCCACCAAATCCGACAAGTAAGTTTGTAAATATTATTATTTAATATTTACGAGTCAAATGTGATTTTTTTTGTAAAAAAGGTTTTTGATTTGATAATTTATGTTATATAAATGATTTATTAAGTTTAAGTGGTTTTAGAAGATGAGGTATCGGCACCTTGTTTTTATAAACTGAGCTGTAAATATTTTTATAAATATTTACGGAGTGTCATTAAGGTGGTATTAAAGTTTTGTTAAGAAATTTTATACGTTTCGATAGTTAATTAACTAAAAAGGACCAAATTAAAAAAATACATTCCCGGGACTCTGTTCTCAGTAAATCGGACTTGTAAATATAAAAATATTCTGAAGCTAGTTGTGTAGTTAATTAGGTTTTGATTAAGTAAATTTTCTTGAATTAAAAGTAATTAGGTATAAGGACTAAATTGCATATAGGGTGAAAGTTGAATTATAGATTAAAGAAAAATAAAAAGACTAAAGAAGCAATTATGCCATTGCTCATAAATGAGGCAACAAGTGTTTATTATTAAAAAAATTAAAGTTAAAAATATATATTATAATATTATAATATTATATCTTAATGTTTAAGCATATATTATATATATTATATTATATAATAATAAAAAAGAAATAAAAGAAAAGAAATAGAGAAAGCAGAGAAGCAAAACGAAGCGGGAGAAAAAGAAAGAAAGGAGAAAATTAGGGTTTCAAAGTTTCAAGCTCAATTGGTTAGTTGATTTAATCCCTTTTCTTGTAATTTTTATGTTTTGGAATCCAGATGTTAAATACTACCCGACCCATGTCAAAATTTTAGAAATTATTGAGTTTTTTAGGGTTGTCTATGTTGAATAATTTTAGTATTAGGGACTAAATTGATAGATTTTAAGCTAGAAATGAAAAAGGATTAAATTGTAGAACAAATAGTAAAATTTGTGTAATAGGGACTAAATTGTGAAAAATTCAAAATTTAGGAATTTATGTGAAAATAGGGAGTTGAATTTAGTCTAAAGTGGAATTTGCATGAAAATAATGAATTAAATGTGAATAATAAAAGTTAGTCTCAGTTTAGGGACTAAATTAGAAATTAGGCAATATTTGATTAAAAATTGAAATATTCAATATGAAATTGAATTGTGTTGTATTGATGGTTTTTAATTATTTTAATTTCGTAGCTAACGTTGTTCCGGAATCCTCGACTAAAAAGGGGAAATATAAAGTCGACGTGGAATAGCTAGGAATTCTTGGTTTGTATTTCTATAATCCGAACCTAGTTGTTAATTATTGTATTTTAAATTAATGTATATGGTAAGTGGTTAAGGTGAGTATATGGCACTTTGATTATTGAATTGATTTAAAGTTGATTGCATTGAATTGAATTGAATGAATATATGTGTTAATGTGAAATTTGGATATTGAATATTGGTTGTATTTGAAAAGTGAATTGAAACCCTATTAACTGTACCGGGCTGAGTCGGATATAGATGGCATGCCATAGGATTGGAAGAGTTCAGGAATTTCTTCGACTTCGAGTCAATGAGACACTGGGTGTCAATTTACTACTTCGGATTAATTCGATGAGGCACTGGGTGCCAATTTACTTTGGTTTAGCCAATGAGACACTGGGTGTCAAATTATTACTTCGAATTATCCAATGAGGCACTGGGTGTCAAACTGGTGTGTTTTAGTTGGATCTGTGTATCCGTCGAGTCGAGTTGTGTTAATAAAGGTAAATGAATAATAAAGTTTTATATTTGATATTGAAATGGTATGGTATGATAAATAGGCGTGAAATAGTGATTTGAAAATAGAATGTGAAATATGTTGCAAATATATGGAATATATGAGTTATATACTCATGAAATGACTATGGAATGGATATTGCAATTGTATAATGAAATGTGAAATAAATTGTGAAAAGCTATTTATCTAGCGAGTATGAGAATTGAGATATTTGTGAAACAAATGAAATATAATCTGATTATTGTAATAATTACATATTAATATGTGTTTATATTTCAATTGTATATTTGTAATTTCTTATCTTTAATTATTCGGATTATAGAAATACCACTTGAATTTATACTCAGCGTACGGTTTTGTTTCCCGTGCACAGGTTAGGTACTTAACTTTTGATCACGATTCAGCATCCAACAATGATCCCGAACTCAAATGTGGTGATGTTTATCCTTTGTGTCGGCATGTATCTAGGGTGTCTAAATAATAGTTATTTTGTGGTTTGATTGTAAATGAGGTAATAAGTTTAATTTTGATTGGTTTTATACATATAAATATGTGTTTGTTTTTGAAGTCATATTATGGCATGATAAATTGAACTAAATCTATATAGATGCATGTGAATTTAATTCTATGTTTAAGTGCTCATGAACTAGGCAAATTGATTTGGATTTGGTATGTTTATAATTTGGATCAAAATGATGCTTTGATGACTTGTTTTGATGATATGAAATGTTTGAACTATTTCTCTGTTTGATCTATAAACTCTGCTAATGCTCCGTAACCCGATTCTGGTGAGGGATACGGTTTGGGGTGTTACAACTTGTAATTGGACCGGATATGAAAGAGGCCCAAAAGCCTCTCATGTTATAAGGTGGGACGGCAAACCCTAGTGTCGCCCCCTACATTCTAGTTAAACTAGGATTTCGTTTTTCTAGTTGAAGTAAACTTCTACAATTCAATAAGGGTTCTACCTTCTCTCCTTATAAATAGATGGCACTGGTAGGGCTATTTACACAATACTTTAAGATATTATTACTCTGCTGAAAAATAAAGAGAATTTATTCTCAACTATTAAATATACTTTTTCAGAATAACAATTCTGTTAGTTTTTTATTTAAGAAGAAAATTTTCATTTTCACACACACAAAAAAATAAAACTATTTCTAGTTTATGTGTTTGATTCGATTTGTTCGAGCCTACATTTGAAGCAATTTGTGGTACGAGAACAGCGGAGAAAATCGTTTGGTTGAAAGTCGAGAACAATAAGGATCTGTCTATTTAAAAACACAAGTATGAATTCGGTCTAAGGTTTATTGCTATAAATAAAACAAACTGGGTTGATTTTCAAATTTTTTTATTTTTCGCTGTGCAAGAAAACCATTTTCAAATTGGATTTTTCCCAATAGTTGACATATTTATTTAATTAATAGGTATATTATGGCCTAGGTAGAAATTTGGCTAAGGTAATAATTTTGGCAAAGGTTGTTTGTGTTCAATGTCAGACATGTTAAGTTTTAGTGATTGATAAAAGGTATATCCAATGTATGTTGGTGAGGCATAAGGTCATGGACTATTGAAAATTGACAGAGCTTGGATGTACATATATATTGTAATGACCT
Organism: Gossypium rotundifolium; assembly: GCA_025506655.1. Lineage (NCBI taxonomy): Eukaryota > Viridiplantae > Streptophyta > Magnoliopsida > Malvales > Malvaceae > Gossypium > Gossypium rotundifolium. The sequence goes on along the minus strand of CP106733.1, from coordinate 17,597,473 downwards.
GAAAGTTAAGGGTGTCGAAAACAGTGGTTTTGAAACCAATTTTCGATGATCGAGTTCGTAATATTTATGAGGTTAGTATAAAGTCTAATTAAAGTTTGGTCTAGTAATTTTAGTGAATTGATAGTTAATTTCGGTATAAGAACTAAATTGTAAAATTCCACAATTATAGATTTATAATTGGACCAAAGCTTAAGGACTTATATAGTGATTAAACCAAGGCATAAAATGAACAACAAACCATTTATGTTTCTAGTGGATGGTTTGGTTGTGGTTTAATTAAAATAATATTAAAATTTTAAATTATGATAGTATAATATGTATATTAGGTAAATAAAAGAAAGACGATATATTTTCATCTTCTTTTCATCTCTTTCTTACCATAGCCAAAAATTTGAAGAGAAATTAATGGTTTGGAGTTTCAAATTTAGTCCCTTGCATGGTAAGCATTTATAAGTCTTTTTCTTGTAATATTTATATTTTTGAGGTCTTGGGAGCTTGATTTAGCTAGCCCGTGTACCTAATTGTAAAAATCTTAAAGTTTTCAAAAGTTTCCATTGATGAAATTGGTATTAAATTGTTAAATTTTAAGCTTAGAAATGAAAAAAGGACTAGTTTGTAAAGTTTAATTACTAGTTTTTGAACATATGGACTAAAATGCATAAATTTTGAAATTGAAGTAAAATTTCTATAATTATAGATAATAGAGGGTTTTTGAAGGATGAAATTGAGATCGGTTTCGAAATCCAAGCTCAAATTTGAAAGATATTGCAATTTCGATTTTAGGGACTAAATTGAATAAAATGAAAAAATTCGAGAGGCATTCAAAAATTAAATTTAACTAACATATACTTATAATAGGATGATATAATATGTTTAGAATTGATAAATTTAATTGAATAATTGTATAGATCGAGAATTGGATGAAATCAAAACTAATCGGGAAAAAGACAAAATTATTGATTAGTCTTTAAAGAATTGATCGGTTGTTGTTTTTCCAAGTAAGTTCATATGTTATGATTCAATTTAAATTTTATCTTGAATTATGAATTTGAATATGATTAATAGTAATTTAAATTGTTTGCAATTTTGCGTAAAAGGTGAGATATGGACTAAAATATAAAGAAATGATAAATTAAATATGATGAATTGTAATTTGAGACATTTGATGAATTAATAATTGATTTTATTGATCAAATTGTATTGGTATGAATATGATCAATTATTGAGATAGAGGACTAAATTGAATAGGATTGAAAATATTTGCAAAATTGATTTTGAATTGGGTTGATTCATTCTCTCTCTCTCTCTCTATATATATATATATATATGATTTGATTGATGATTGGGTTAAACTCGGAATGGAGTAATTGTTACTCTATTAATTGTTCAGACAAAGTCTATTATAGTTGGCACGTCATAGGATAGATAGAGTACGAGTTACATTGACTACGTGTCGACGAGTGTTGGACACAACTTTTACTTCGGTTATACCGATGAGGCACTAAGTGTCAAACACATTGATTAGCGCTGGGCGTAAACTACTTACTTCGGCATAGTCCAATGAGGCACTAGGTGCCAAATTGTTGTGTTGGTTGGATCCATGTATCCGTTCGAGCTCGAGTCTGAGTTTGAGTTAGGTTAACCTGGATATAAAATGTAAATAGGATAAATTATTTACGAATTGAATTGATAATGTGATTTGGTGATACACATAAATATTGTGATTTATGAATATCAACATCATATGAAAGATCATGCGAACTTATTATATGAGCCCGGAGGGGCGATATGGAAATGTGATGAATTAATGATTTTAATTTGAAATTCAAATAATGAGACAAGATAGTGAATGGCATTATATTGAAATTGAATTTGTTGTTGATAATAGATGGAAAATGATATGAAAATATTGAATTGAATAAATGTTGATTATAAGTGATTGGGAATGTTATAGCTTGAATTACTATACGATGCGTATATATTGATACTCACCTTAATGATATGTGGTTGTTGTATTTAGGCAAACTCATAAATCTAGTGACTTATCGAATTTAGTTGTAATTGAGGTAAGTTGTTGTTTAAATACCTGTGAACTTACTAAGCATTTGTAATACTTACCCTGTTGTTTTCCTTTCCTTGTAGATTGCCAACTTGTGGAACGTGTCGATCAGATTGCCCCAAAGCTTACACTATCCTGATATCGGTTCGATAATCTTTTGATTGTTTAAAAGTTCAGTTATGTGGTATGTACATAGGTGTATTGTAAATGTTGGTTTGGAACATATTATATATGTGTGTATGATTTGCATAATGATATTAGCTAGTTGAATTGGTATCTCTTGATACAAAAGTTGATGTGTGCATTGATGATCATATGAGACATGTAGGTGGCTTTTGATATGATGTATGCTTGAACAAATGGATAGAGTATGATTTGGTATTGATACCTGTACCACCCATATCCCATATCCGTCGCCAGATTAGGGTTAAGGATATTACTAGACAGATCGAAAACATTTGCAGAAAATTTCATACAACCATGCATCATTCTCAAACATAAAGTCCCTTAAATAGGTCATCGAGACCTTAATCATGCTTATAAATCGAGTTAGAACTAAACCGAAACACATACAGAAATTTTTAGAAATTTAAAACTTTTCAAAGTTTCAGGGGTTACAGGCCCGTGTGGGCAGGCCGTGTGCCTCCCAAAGCTGCTAGACACCCCCGTGTGTCTACCCTGTGGTCGAAACTGACTTTACCCCCGGCCACCAACCACGCCCAAGAACCACGGCGTGGTTGATCTCATCAAACCACACGGCTACCATGCACGTCCCTGTGCCAAGGTCGTGTGCTATTAGGCCATATACTGACTTCTACACACGGCTACTAGACACGCCCGTGTATCTTGGCCGTGTGCTACTAAGTTAGCTACTGACTTATCCCCACGGTCACTAGGCACGCTCGTGTGCCACAACCGTGTGACATTATAGGCCATTTGCAAGGCCAAAATGCCACCCATTTAGGGTTAAACCTACAAACCAATCACCAACACTTCTCATGCATATATGGTAACCAAAACATACCAAAATAACCATTCAACCTATACATTCAATACCAAATTTAACCATGCTAACTTTCAAGACTAAAACATATACATCATAAGTATAATTCATTCAAATACTTACCTAACAACTTAACCATTTCATGTGCTTCAAACTATATCAAGACATGCATCATATAACACATTCATTCAACTATAATGCCAACATATAAATAGCCAATTCACATGGCTAAGTTCACCTTTCATACTTATCCCATTAACTAGCCTATACATGCCATATCTAACTATATATACATCTTCCAAAATGCACCAAAAACAAGTTGAGTAGTGTGATGATGATCCTTGACAGTCCCGAGCCTTCAGTAGCTTTAACGATCTATAAAACAGAGAAAACACACACACAGAGTAAGCTTTCCAAAAGCTTAGTAAGTCATATAGAAATAAACTTAATATATAAATCATATAAACATATATAAACATTGGCACAATTCATATTCATAACAAATTTCTCAAACATATGGTTAAATCTATATTCTTGGCCATATTTGCCACATTCATCATTTCAAGAATCATATATATACGTAGCTCTTTCATAATCATTCTTGTATCTCATTCACAATTTCATATTCATTCATACATTTCTTCAAATCAAAGTCAAATAGGTTCTTACCTTTTATACACACTTAGTGTACATACCAACGTACCTGAAATGAATATACGTTCACGTAAATGATCATAGCTCGAATTTTTCTCGTTGAACCGATAGGAATCTAATAGGATACTCAGCAAGCTCGGATTAGTTGTACAATGCCAACATCCCAAACGAGGTCTTACATATACTCAGATATCAATGCCATTGTCCCAGACAGGGTCTTACACGAATCAATACGATGCTGATATCCCAGACATGGTCTTACACGTAGAGCTCATATCGATGTCAATGTCCCAGACGTGGTCTTACATGATAAAACAGAACAGATACCTATGTCATGACATAGCTAATCCTATCTATTCCTAGGTTCGTTCGAGACTTCTCGGATATCGACACTAAGTCAGCCTTATCTCAAAATTCATATGCATTGCATCTTATAAACATTCATTATTATCAATAGTCATATAAATATGCTCAATTCAATACAAATACGCTTATTTGCATAATGACTTACCTCGGATTCGATTTTACGAAAATGGAAATGGCTACTCGGTTACTTTCGCTTTCCCGAGATCTAAGTCTGTTTTCCTCTGTTCTTGATTTATATATATTCAGAATTAACTCTTTTATTCACTAACTCATTCAATTCAATCCAAGGACACAAATTTAGGGCTATTTGTAATTTAACCCTCAATTTGCACAATTTATCAATTTAGTCCATTTTTCTCAAAACATCAAATTCACAAAATCATCACATACTCATGCTTAGCCGAATGTTCATACATCTCATTCAAGCCCAAATTTTCCATCAAATATGCAATTTAGTCCCTCAAGTTACTATTTTCTTAATTTAGCCCTAATTAGCTAAATTCATCAAAAATTCAAGAACAAAATATGTTCATCTAGCTCAAATCTTTTATTTAACAACTAAACTCATCACAAAGCTCCACATATCATCAATGGCATATCTCACAAACATCATCAATACACAAAATTGAGACATGGGCTTGATAGTCGACTAAACAACAATCTCAAAAACATTAAAATCATCAAAATCAAAATCAAAATCATACCTTAATTAAGCTTGATAGTAGCCAAATATTAGAAAGCTTTCAAACTTTTCTTTTCTTTCTCATATCGGTGGAAGAACATAACATTATAACTTATTTTAAGCTTTTGTTTAATAAATAATATGATATAAACTCATTTACCAATATAACCTTTCATAATAATAAGAAACATATATATATTAAGGCATAATTGACTTTTGTCCATCCACTATTTACTTATTGGTATTATTGCCTACTAAGGCCGTAAACATTCAAAAACCACAACACTTGAGTACTTTAACAAATAGCATACAAATTTCATATCTAATGCAATTCAATCCTTTTGTCAAATTAAACACACAGACGAACAAATTAACTTGCGAAACTTTAGCACATGCATAATCACATATCATAGGCACAGAAATTAATATTAAAATATTATACAAACTTCAGATTAGTGGTTTCAAAATCATTGTTCCGACTAAGGTATAAACCGGACTGTTACAATTCTCCCCCTTAGGGATTTTCGTCCCCGAAAATCTTACCGTTAAACAGAGTTGGATATTGTTGTCTCATTGAATCTTCCGGTTCCCATATTGCCTCTCCAATTCCGTGACGATGCCACAATATTTTCACTAACCGTATTTTCTTATTTCTCACTCTTTCACTTCACGAGCTAAGATACGAATCAGTTCCTCTTCGTATGTCATATCAGAATGGATTTCAATTTCAGATGGGGCAATCACATTTGACGAATCGGATCGATATCTACGAAGTATCAAGACATGGAATACATTATGGATCTTTTCTAATTGAGAGGGTAACTTTAATCTATAAGCAACAGACCCAACTCGTTCAATGATCTCATACGGCTCGATGAACCTCGACTTAACTTGCCTTTACGTCAATCAAGTTGTAACACCCAAACCGCACCCATGCGTTTATTTGGATCGGCGTGTCACAACTTGTACATTGAAAACTTTTTCCTTGTTGGTTTTGGAAGTCGTAAGTTAATTAGACATTATTAGAGTAAATAAGTGACATTTTAAAATAAAATCCTTTATATTATTATTTTAAGTATAAATAAATCTTGACATAAAATTTATAAGTTGCATAACATTGAAAACTTCTTAGTTGAATAAAAACTAGGGGCCTTAAAAAAAATCCCAAATAAAAATAAAATAAACTTAAAGAAATCCCGAAATAATTTGTAGAAATAAAACTTGATGGCCCCTCGAGTCCGCCTCGGCTCCCATGTCCACAATCTACTGCTCACCTAAAATGTTGGGAAAAATAAAAGGTTGAGTCACCAAGACTCAATGTGTCCTGAGAACACGTAAAAAGGCTTGAGGCCCACAAACACATTATGAGCCTTGGCCCGTAAACAAGGGTAACAAAATATGCAACATGGCCCATCCCAAACCTATGAGTCCATCCTCTACACACCCCCGTACCAACCATCACACCATGGGGATTTCTACAATCAACCCTCCATCCGCTACATACCATATCGACAGCTGTGCTGCCTGTCATAAAGACCGATCACTATGTGACCTATGTGGCGAAGCCACCGATCGCTATGCGACCTTAATAATATATCGACATCTGTGCTGCCTGTCATAAAGACCGATCACTATGTGACCTATGTGGCAAAGCCACCGATCGCCTCGCGAGCTGCTCCCCTTCCGTAAATCAATCAATCTCATCCCATGCATACATGCAAGAATCAAAACATTAAACTATCTAAACAGATCACATATTTTTACATACTTTGATACACAGAGAAGTTTCTATGATTACGCACTGCATCCCTTGCCTACCCTTTCGGGTAATCTGATTGTTCATACTGACCTCATTTTTCGCTTTTAGCCCATAACATACATATAATTCAGATTAACTAGTGTGATAGAGATCTACACACCTTTTCCGCTTTTAGCCCATAACATACATATAATATAACAAAGCTTATGTGTCAAGAATCTACACACGATTCACCGATAAAATGAGGCTTTCTATATCGACGCTATCCTTAGTCGACACAACCGCTATCTCGCTAAGGTGTTGTTCGAAAGCGGTCCACAACCAATTGGCCAATCTCGAGCAGTAGATATTGATCGTTTCTTAAACTTAGAATTCTTTCTTTGCTGATCCATATTTAATTCCATCATAAATCCTTATCAGAGTTACTATAATAATATTTAATCATTAATCCTCCTTATAAAGTTAAAATCTTGTATATAATGATGAAATCTAATAGAAATCTAGGAAAATCTTCTTACCTTAAAAATCCCAAATTGGAGACTTATGAATTTCGACTTTTAGATCTAGTCGAATAGGCTTCCTTCAAATCTCGACTTGTCGCCCATCATAAACCATTAAACTATTAGCTTTCGGCTTTTCCTTTTCAAAATTGGGAATAGATTATGAGAACTAATCAAAATCTACTCTTACCTTAACTTAGGAGATTCAAGCTAGTACTAGAGAGAGAATTGACAATGTCAATGGAGGATTTAAATGCCTAAGTATAGAACAATTTCTCAAATAGGATGAATAAAATAAAAACTATAGACATTTGACTTTTTAGAGAAAGAAGAAAATAATAGAGTTTTCGACTTTTAGAAGAAAGAAGAGAATAATAGAGTTTTCGACTTTTAGAAATTGGAGAAAGAAATTTAGAGAAAAGAAGCTAAGGAATTTCGACACAAAGGGAGTGGATTTTAGGGTTTTCAATGTCAGAAACAAGGAGATAGCCCCCTCTATTTATAGGAAATTCGGCAACCCTTTGCCATGTAGTAGCTGGTTTCTTTACTCCTCTCAATGATGGATTCTTGGCCATCACTCTCTTTGTAGATAAATTCCTAACTTTTCTCCTTTATCTTAATCTACTAGCTCATCTAAAAGAGACTTAATTATCTCTAACTCCTCCCTCCTTATCAGCATATTATCCACATATTTTAATCATTAAAATCCCTAGATCTTAGCCTTTATCTGCTTATTATCCACATAAAATAAATTCTTAAATAATAGCCTTTATCTGCTTATTATCCACATATTTTAAACATTAAAACCCCTAAATTTTAGCCTTGTTGCCATCCACTCCACCTAATCCTAATGCCCAAAATTTAGCTAACTTAAATTAAAAGAATTGGGCTCCATGAAACTTAAATTTGGGCCCCTTACTCCCTTGTGTGGCGTCACCTCCTAAGATTGGGCCACAAGCCCACTTTGGTATTTTAAACATAGATACTACCTTTTAAACCCTATAATACCCAAACAGATAATTTTAATCAAGGCCTCTGCCTAAGCCTGAGCCCAATTTGGACCCCTAACACTTAAATTAACTCATTCAACATATTCACCCATTAAACGCATAGGCCCAAAAATTTAGGATGTTACAGAAGCACTTTCTTCCATGGAGACACTTTCAAAAATACTTTCTCGCCGATCTCATATTCTATATCTTTTTGTTTTAAGGCCGCATACGACTTTTGACGATCAGATGCTGCTTTCAAACAATCTCGGATTAGTTTCACTTTCTGCTCTGAATCTTTTATCAATTCAACTCCGTGTAGCTTATTCTCACTGAGCTCTATCCAATACAGAGGTGTACGACATTTTTGTCCGTACAAAGCTTCATATGGTGCCATTTTAATTCTTGACTGAAAACTATTATTGTATGCAAATTCAATCAATGGCAGATACTATTCCCACGTACCGTTAAATTCAAGAATGCAACATCTTAGCATATCCTCTAGAATCTAAATGATCCGCTCGGATTGACCATCTGTCTGCGGATGAAAAGCTATACTGAAATGCAGTTTCGTGCCTAAAGCTTCTTGCAATTTCTTCAGACCCTAGATGTAAATCTCGAATCTCTATCTGACACAATAGATAGTGACACTCCGTGCAATCTCACAATCTAAGAAATATAAAGCTCAGCTAATTTATCAAGTGAGTAGTCAAATTTTATCGGAATAAAATGGGCAGATTTCGTTAATCGATCAACTACAACCCAACTCGCACTTTTCTTTCTCGGAGTCAGAGGCAATCCCGAAATAAAATCCATTGTTACTCTATCTCATTTCCATTCAGAAACCAAAATCGGTTGAAGCAACCCAGACAGAACTTAATGTTCGGCTTTTACTTGCTGACAGACTAAACATTTCGAAACAAATTCAAAAATGTCTCGTTTTATACCAGACCACCAATAGTGTCGCTTCAAATCATAGTACATTTTAGTACTTCCCGAATGAAAAGATAGACAACTGTTATGTGCTTCACTCAAAATCAGTTGAATCAACTCCAGATTTCTCGGAACACAAATACGATCTCGAAATCTCAAGCAATTATCAACAATTTGAAATTCAGATTCAGAATTCGAATTACACTGAGCTCGCTTCAATAACAATTCATTATCAACCTTCTGAACATCTCATAATTGCTGTACAAACAACGATTTCGCTTTTAATTCAATTATCATAGAACTATCATCAGATAAATCTAATTGAGCATTCAAAGCACGTAGTGCAAACAATGATTTTCTACTCAATGCATCAGCAACAACGTTTGCTTTACCCGGATGATAATTTATCACAAGCTCATAATCTTTTAACAGCTCTAACCATCTCCTTTGACGCAGGTTCAAATCTTTCTGGGTCATCAAATATTTTAGACTTTTATGATCTGAAAACACATAACATTTCTCACCATACAGATAATGGCGCCAGATCTTAAGTGCAAATACAATCGCAGCTAACTCAAGGTCATGCGTTCGATAGTTCTTTTCGTGTGGTTTCAATTGTCTCGAGGCATAAGCTACAACTTTGCCTTCCTGTATCAAAACACATCCCAGACCATTTAGTGAAGCATCACTATAAATCACAGATTCTTTGCCCGATTGTAGTTGTCGACCTTCGAGCTTCATTATGAGTTTTCAACTGATCAAAACTTTTCTGACATTTATCAGACCATTCAAATCTAACATCTTTCTAAAGTAATCTAGTCAATGGAGTAGCTAACACTGAAAATCCTTTCACAAATCAACGATAATAACCAGCTAGTCCTAAAAAACTACAGACTTCAGACACGTTATTTGGAGGTTTCCAATCCAGAATAGCAGAAATCTTGCTCGGATCAACACGAATCCCAGAAGTTGACACAATATCTCCCAGAAAACTAACCTCGTGTAACCAGAATTCACATTTGCTGAATTTTGCATACAATTTCTTTTCTCTTAAAGTTTGCAATACAATCCTCAAATGTTCAGCATGCTCATCTTCATCACGTGAATAAATCAATATGTCATCTACGAACACCACAACGAATCGATCTAGGTACGGTCTGAAAATTCTGTTCATCAGATCCATAAAAACAGCAGGGGCATTGGTTAGTCCAAATAGCATAACTAAAAATTCATAATGCTCGTGCCTCATTCTGAAAGCAATTTTCGGTATATCTGAATCTTTCACTCTCAACTGGTAATATCCCGATCTCAGATCAATCTTGGAAAATACAGTAGCCCCTTTTAACTGATCAAATAAGTCATCAATTCTAGGCAACAGATATTTATTCATTATTTTCACCCTATTCAACTGACGATAATCGATACACATTCTCATCGTACCATCTTTCTTTTTCACAAACAGAATAGGAGCACCCCAAGGCAAAAAACTCGGTCTAGCGAATCCTCTATCAATCAGCTCTTGCAACTGTGACTTTAACTCTTTCAATTCTATTGGTACCATTCTATACGGAGCTATCGAAATAGGTGTTGTGCCAGGAAATAGATCAATACCAAATTCCACTTCACGTATCAGAGGCAAACCCGGTAACTCTTCAAGAAATACATCAGAAAACTCACAGACAATAGGCATTGATTCAACTTTCCTTTTAGACACTTTTGAATCAATCACATAAGCAAAATATGCATTATACCCATTTTTCACATATCTTTGAGCTTTCAATACCGATATCACAGCAGGCAATTCATTCAAATCATTAGACTCAACCTGTACAAATTCATCATTTGGACATCTCAAATCAATAGTTTTTCTTTTACAATTCACAACAGCATCATGCAATGTCAACCAGTCCATACCCAGAATAATATTGAACTCATCAAACGGAAAAAACATCAAATCAGCAGGGAAACAAATATCTCAAAACATTAACGGACAGTTCTTGGAAACTTTGTCGACAAGGACACTTTTACCTAAGGGGTTCGATACTTTTATAGCAAACTCAGTAGACTCTACAGGTAAAATCTTACTGAATACTAAATTCATGCATATATATGAATGCGTAGAACCAGGGTCTATCAATGCAATGTATCATAAAGTGTAAAAGTTGTAACACCCCATACCCGAAACCCTTGCCGGAATCGAGTACATGGCATTACTAGACTTGACTATTATCTCGGGGCATGAAAATTTAAAGCTGTCCAACTACGTCATACTGACCAAATCGATCATAACTCGAGTTACAAAACTCGAAATTTAGATCCGTAAATTTTCCTTGCAACTAGACTCATATAACTTTTCACCATAATTTTTCCAGAATTTTTCATGTGGCCAATTAGTACAGTTTATTCATCAAAATTACCCTTATTACACTGCTTGACAATTCTGACCTGTCTCTACAAACATACAGTTATCTCATTGCACAAATTTCCTATAATGTTCTTGTTTATACCAATGAAAAATAGACTCATTAAGGGTTCTACACATATAAACCATGCTTCTTAATGATTTAAGTACAATTTTTGACAATTTTTCCAAAACAGAACAGGGACTCACGAATTCATTCAGGACAAGTATCACTAAAACTTAAATATCTCATTATATATAATTCCTTTGCCTAACTTGTTTCTTTCATATCAAAATAGACATAATAAAATTTAATTCTATGTCTATTCACTTTCTAATTCAATTTCTCCTATTTTTGGTGATTTTTCAAAATCACATCACTGCTGTAACTAAAACTGTTTCACAACAAAATAGCCATGAAACATATTCTTTACATATCATTTAGCAACCAAGCTTATATAGCCAATACTCAATCAAATACATATCCATCATTTTACCTCATTATCATGCCAAATTATATCCTTCTTAAAATACATACACAAAATCAATCACTTAACTACATATTCGGTCTTCCAAGATAGTCTCAATACATAACATATACTATACCATATACTCAATAATAAGAATCTAATACTTTGCGAATCATGAATCCAACATTATCAATGTATATACCATATATTAAGCTCATCAACATGAACCAATTAATAAGTCTTTCCTATCATAATCTAACATGCACAAATAATAATACCACTCTCACACATGATTAAACCAAAATCAAGCATAAATAATAGTTCATGGCATGATCAAACAATATCATCAAAACACGAAACAAGTTATCTCAAAATAGTTAGCCATTTTCGCATGGCTAGCATATTTACACTATTACAAAACATTAGATATATGGTTCAATCTAGCCTATACATGCCCTTTTTAAATAACAAACCAAGTTTTCAATACCCAAAAGAAAGTAGATAGTGTGGTTGACTTCACGGATGATCCTTCGAGCTGTAGTTCGATTCAAGATCTATAAAACAAAGGTAGACAAAAACACACACGATAAGCTTACTAGCTTAGTAAGTCCCAAGCTCAAAATGATACTACATTCAATTACTTAATCATTTAAATCATTTATCTCAATCATGTTAACATATTAAAATTTCTTACACCTTTAGCACTACTATTAGGAAACCAAATATTCATTATAGCACATTCAAGCTCAAACTCAGTCACATAATACTTGTGTACATCAATAGTAATCTCAATATACATATCCTTTGTACTCATGGCATTGAATAAACTCTAGCAACATTAAAACATATCAAACCTTACTTACTTATCGAGCCTTTACTAAGCACATTAGTTACGATTTACCTTGAACCACAATTTGGTTTCTCCTTGGTAAAACACATCACGGCATAAAGCACGCTAGGCATTAAAGCCCAAATCAAACACCGACACAAGGCACGCTAGGCACGAAGCGAATATGTCACTAGGCACTAAGCACGCTAGGCACGAAGTCGAATATGTCAAGGCACTAAGCACGCTAGCACGAAGCTTGAATATGTCATTACCTACTTATACACCTTGCGGTAATGCTGCCCAAAATAGCATAAAACACACATTATTCAAGTCACTTTAACATGCCAACTCGTTTAGAGATATAACAACATTTCATTTCAAATTCACTATCACTTATATAAAATTTCAACCAATCCCATACCAATACTTTCACATTCGCTAACATAAGAGTTTATAGAAAACTTTATTTAATAACATCATTTAGTACATTCATAATAATTTGATAATCTATACTTGCTTAAGGACTTACCTCGGTTGTCGATAGTCCGTATGAATCGGCTATTCGAGAACCTTCGACTTTCCCCGGTCTAATTAGTTTTCTTTGCTCTTGATCTAAAACACATTAAAGTTTAGCTCATTCAACCACAATTCATCTCAATTTAGTCCCTAAGCACATAAATGGGAAAATTACTATTTTACCCTAGAATTTCACAACTTTGCAATTTAGTCCTATTTGCATAACACACAAAATACACCAAATTAGCCAAAACTATGTAAGGGCGAATGTTCCTAGGGACCTTACAAGTCCTCACATTTCATTTATTTTGCAAATAGGCCCCTCTAAAAATTTATTTTTACAATTTAGCCCTAAAACTCAATTTCATCAAAACTTCCAACACATAACATACTAATTTTAACCTAACTATCATCTAAAATCATCAAATAACAAAACCACATGAACACAACAATGGCGAACATCAAGCATACTTATATTCAAAAATTACAACATGGGTCGGCTACGGTTCAAGCAACGATCTCAAAACGTAAAAATTACTAAAAACCAAATCGAACTAACCTTGAAATCAAGCCTCAAATTGCGAAATTTGAAGAACAAAAATCCTTTTTATCTTTCTCAACTTTCGCCTTAAGAGAATGGATGATATCATGGCTTTATTTTATGTTATTATAACATATAATAAAGAAATTTATTAATTTACTTATATAACCTTTAATATAAAATAAAACCAATATATATACTATGGATATTTTTGTCAAAAGCCACCCACTAACTTTAAAAATGGGTTATTTACCCATTTAATACTTCATATTAAAGCCATGCTCAAATAGGCACTTTACACTCTAGTATGCCACTTTTACATTTCTGCGATTAAGTCCTTTTGTCTAATTCGATACTCAAACGATAAAATTTTCTACAAAACTTTCACACATAAATTCACATATAATAAGCACTAAATATAATATTTAAATATTTCTCGAGTTCGGATTCGTGGTCCCAAACCACCGTTCCGATTAAGGTCGATTCGATCATTACAACTCTCCCCTTAAGGATTTTCGTCCCGAAAATCTTACCGTTAAACAATGTCGGATATTGTTGCCTCATTGAATCCTCAGGCTCCTCGTTGCCTCTTCAACTCCATGTCGATTCCATAACACCTTCACTAAGGAAATCTTTTGTTTCTTAGCTCTTTCATTTCGAGCTAGAATACGGATCGGCTTTTCCTCATACGTCATATCAGACCGTATCTCAATCTCAGACGGAGCAATCACATGTGACGGATCTGATCTGTATCTACGGAGCATAGAAACATGAAATACATCGTGTATCTTTTCTAATTCAGAGGGTAGCTTCAATTTATAAGCAACAGGCCCAACACGTTCAATGATTTCATACGGTCCAATGAACCTCGGGCTCAACTTGCCTTTCCGGCCAAAACGGAGCACTTTCTTCCATGGTGAAACCTTTAAAAAGACTCGATCTCCGATCTGGAATTCAATATCTTTATGTTTCAAATCAGCATAGGACTTTTGTCGATCTGACGCAGCTTTCAAATTATCTCGATTATGGCCACTTTACATTGGTCTCTTTAATCAAATCAACCCCGTGTATCTTATTTTCACTGAGCTCAGTCCAGTATAATGGTGTTCGACATTTTCGCCCGTATAAGGCTTCATAAGGTGCCATTTTGATACTTGATTGAAAGCTATTATTATAAGCAAATTCAATCAAAGGTAGGTATCGTTCCACGTACCTTCAAACTCGAGAACGCAACATCTCAACATGTCCTCAAGTATTTGAATAGTTCGCTCAGACTGACCGTCTGTCTGCGGATGAAAGGCTGTACTAAAATGTAGTTTAGTACCTAAAGCATTTTGCAACTTCTTCCAAAGCTGCGATGTAAATCTCGGGTCTCTATCGACACAATGGAGCTCGGTACACCATGCAATCTTACAATTTGCGATACATACAATTCAACAAGTTTATCGAGTGAAAAATCTATACTGAACCGCACAAAATGAGCTGATTTAGTCGGTCTATCAACTATCACCCATCGGCATCTTTCTTACTTGGTGTCATAGGAAGACCGGATACAAAATCCATTGTAATTTTATCCCATTTCCACTCGGTATCATGATCAATTTGAAGCAACCTGAAGGCACTTGATGCTCGGCTTTTACTTGCGACAAATTAGGCACTTTGAAACAAATTGAGATATATCTCGTTTCATACCAGCCACCAATAGAACTGCTTTCAAGTCGTTACACATTTTCGTACTACCGGATGTATCGATAGTCGGCCACTATGAGCCTCACTCAAAATCATCATATCAAATCGAGTTCTTTGGAACACATATTCGCTTTTAAAATTCAAACAATCATTTACATCAATCGAAAATCGACTCTGCACCTTTTCACATGAATTCGTTTAGCAATCATATTCTTGTCAACTTTCATGCATCACAAATTTGTTGGATAAACATCGGTCTTGCTCAGAACTTTCACTATGAGCGAACCATCACTAGACATAGCCATCTATGCATTCAATGCACGAAGAGCAAATAATGATTTCGACTTAATGCATCCGCAACAACATTAGCTTTTCCCGGGTGATAGTCAATCACCAATTCATAATCTTTCAACAATTCTAGCCACTGCGTTGTCTCAAATTCAGTCTTTCGAGTCATTAGATACTTCAGACTTTTGTGATCCGAGTAAACATGACATTTCTTGCCAAATAAGTAATGACGCCAAATCTTGGTCATGAAAACAATGGTCGCAAGCTCTAAGTCATCGTCGGGTAATTTTTCTCGTCGGCTTCAATTGTCTTGAAGCGTAGGCTACAACTTTGCCTTCTGCATCAAAACACAGCCCAAACCATTTAAAGAAGCATCGAGTACACAACAAATTCTTTACCCGATTCAGTGAACTAATCTGGAGCTTCATCAAAGGGCTTTCAACCGATCAAAACTTTTTCGACATTTTTCGACCATTCAAACCGGACATCTTTCTGCGATAACTTTGTTAACAGGGTAGCTATCATAGAAAATCTTTCACAAATCGTCGATAGTAACCCACAAGTCCCGAAAACTTGAATCTGGAAACATTTTCGGTGGCTTCCAATCAAGTATAGCCGAGATTTTGTTCGGATCAACTCGAATGCCCGATCTTTGAAACCACATGTCCCAAAAAGTGACCTCTTTCATCCGAACTCACACTTACTAAACTTCGCATACATTGATGATCTCGCAAAGTTTGTAGCACTAACCTCAAATGTTCAGCGTGTTTAATTTCATCTTTGGAGTAGATCAATATGTCATCAATAAACACCACCACAAATCGATCCAAAACCTGCCTAAAACCCGATTCATCAAGTCCATAAAAGCAATGAGTGCATTAGTAAGCCCAAAAGGCATTACCAAAACTCAAAATGTCCGTACCTCGTCCAAAATGCGTCTTTGGCACATCCAGTATCTCGACTCAGAATCGATAATAACCCGATCTCAAATCTATCTTGAAAATCTGAAGCCCTTTCAACCGATCAAACAAATCATCAATCCGAGGTAACGGTACTTATTCTTTATAGTCACCTTATTTAGTTGCTTGGTAATCAATACACATTCGCATCGTTCCATCTTTCTTTCTCACAAAAGAATGGTGCACCCAAGGAGAGAAACTTGGTCGTGCAAAGCCCTATCTGTTAACTCTTGCAAGCTGTCTTCATCGACTCTTTTAGCTCGAGGGTGCCATCCGATATGGAGCTATTGAGATCGGAGTCGTTCCGAGCTAATTCAATGCCAAACTCAATCTCTCGTATAGGTAAACCGGTAGTTCTTCAGAAACACATCGAGTATTCACATACAATCAGATGCAGATTCAATCATTTCTCGAGACACTTTATTATCCAAAGACATAAGCCAAATAAGCTTCACACCCTTTTCTCACATACTTTTGAGCTAACATCGATGATATAAGCGTAGGAAACCCACGAATCATGGATTCGATTCTAATGATCTCACCATTCTGGTGTCTCAAATCGATAAGCTTTCTTTTGCAATTCACCACTTTGCATCATGCGAAGTTAACCATCCATTCCGAATTATATCAAACTCATCGAAAGGCAACAACATTAAATCAACTGGAAACAAAATCTCGAATCATCAATGGGCAACTTTTACACTTTATTAACAAACACACATCTACCCAAAGGGTTGGATACTCGAATCACAAACTCGAGAGACTCAATGGCGAGTCTTACTGAATACCGAGTTTCACATACATATGAATGGGTCGAACGGGATCAATCAATGCAATCACGGTAGTATCATAAAGGGTGAAAGTACCGAGAATGACATCCGAGAAGCAAAGCATCCTCTAGCTCGAGTAACATAAGCTCTTCTTGGAGCTCTAGCCTCGATCGATCTGTTGTGTTCTTTGTCCCTCTCGACTACCACCTACATTGCGAATGTGCGGGTGGTCCGCCCGTCTTGATGCACTACTCGGTCTAGAGTTACATCTTTGTATTCATTTCACTAACATCGGGCACTCTCGAATAAAATGGTGCGAGGATCCACATTTAAAGCAAGACCGGTCCACGAACTCTACAACTCCCAGGATGCCATTTTCCACAATGTTTGCATTCAACTCGATTCTGTGGGACGTTACCAACACTGGCCATCGAGGTAGCTCGGGAGCCCACTGGAGGTCGATCACGTCTAAATGAATCTGAAGTAGCTTTGTGTCGACTGAAGTCATCTCTAAACTTCTTAGATGTGGAATGGAAATTTTTACCCGACGATCTTTTACGGGTGTCTCTAGCTTCTGTCTCAGCCTTTCTTTTCTCTTTCCCAAGCTCTTCAGCTTTGCAAGCTCGCTCGACTAGTGTCACAAATTCTTTGATCTCAAGAATGCCAACTAGCAACTTCAAATCTTCATTCAAACCGTCTTCAAACCTTTTGCACATAATGGCTTGGTTGATACACACTCCGAGCATATTGGCTCAATCGACAAATTTTCGCTCATATTCGTCACGGTCATTTGCCCTGTTTTAATTCAAGGAATTCTTTACGTTTCGGTCAATGAACCTCGGCTAATATATTTCTTGGAACTCATTCGAAAGAAATCCCATGTCACTTTTTCTTTTGGAACCATCGATACTAGTGTATTCCACGGTGATAAGCGGTGTCCGGAGCAAGGATATAGCACATTTCAAACATTAAATGGAGTGCAGGATAACTCATCAAGTACCGAATAGTGTTATCAAGCCACAATTCATTTCGCTCTGCATCATCATTATCATTGGCTTTAAATTCTTCACCCCAAATTTTCTAATTTTATCAACAGAGGCCTACTAGATCTCATTGGATCTATCATCGAAGTCTTTGAAGGTACCGGAGTTGGATTATTCGGGGTGGAGGTTGTTGTACCGTTGGATTATTTTGAACAAACTGGGTAAACCATTCATTCATCATTTGGTAGAAGGCTTGTTTAGCCTCTCCTCGTGGTTACCCGTGGCGGTTGAGAGTCTAGTGGCACCGATCCATATCTTGAAACCAGTAGCGACACTCTCCACATCATCATTTCTGCTCTATCAGGATCGAATCCATTTACTATATAAAATACAATCGAAATTGTCAAGTCACCACACTATCATATATACAATTTAAAGGCATGTATAGCTAGACTCTTACATACTACGGTAGTCCTAGAATCGACTAAACCATAGCTCGATACCAATAAATGTAACACCCCATACCGAAACCCTTGCGGAATCGAGTACATGCATTACTAGACTTGACTATTATCTCGGGGCATGAAAATTTAAAGCTGTCCAACTTCGTCATCTTGACCAAATCGATCATAACTCGAGTTACAAAACTCGAAATTTAGATCCGTAAATTTTCCTTGCAACTAGACTCATATAACTTTTCACCATAATTTTTCCAGAATTTTTCATGTGGCCAATTAGTACAGTTTATTCATCAAAATTACCCTTATTACCTTTGCTTGACAAATAACGGGCTTAGAGCCTTTCAAATACTTCCTTCAATTATAATCAACCCACCCCGATGTAATGCAACATACAAGAATATCATGCTATTATGCAATTAAAACTCATGTATTGAGATCAATATACATACTTAGTATGTAAATCAGACGGACAAATCATTCATATAGGGTCTAAGTATTGCTTTACCGACCCTACGGTGAGTCTCTGATCGACTTGGCGACCGTGCAACCTTATAGAACATTTTAGAAATATGGGCTCACACGCCCATCTGGGCCCACATTGTAACATCTTGAAATTGGGCCTGTAGAATTGGGCCCAATAGGCCTTGAGAATGGGAGCGTTTAAAATTTTTGAGATGCATGTAGCACTTAGAATGTTATGGTAAGGTATTAATGGGCTTGTGCATTGTGTGTAATGTTATGTTTAATATGTTAATTTGAGGTTCAGTTTGGCCCAAAGAATTGGGTCAAAATTTCGACAGCCAAGGTGAGTTAAGGGGGGACGGAACAAGGCTATATTTTTTTTAATTAATGAGGATAACAAGCTGATAAAATAAAAGGGAGAGTTGGTGCAAATGTGGCCTCTTATGGATAAGTGTTTTGATAGGGATAAAGGATTGAAGGATAGAGGAGAAGAGATAGGAGTTATCTTCTGATTACAGAGTTGGCCGAAATTTCATCTCCTAGAGGGGGTGCCGAAATTCCCTATAAATAGGGGGTACCTCTTCAATTCTGGCATTTTGAACCCCATTCTCTTCTCTCATCTTCTGTGTCAAAATTTTCAGTTCTTCTTGGTAATCTCTTTTCTTTTGATTTCTTCTGAAAGCCAAAACCCCTAAGTATTCTTTCTCTCCACTTTCTTTTCACTTTCCTTCTAAGCCGAAACACTTCACTCAGTTTTTCTAAAAGTCGAAAATGCATCAGTTCATCTTTTCCGGGATTTTCATAAAAGTCAAAATCGCTAGATCTCATCTCCTGTGGTTGTCGAATCCTCTTTAATGGAGTCTGCGTGTGCTGAATCTGAAGAAAACAATAGGTATGTGTCGATTTTGAGTTTCCAATATTTCTCCGGCTTTTCAAAGTCCCTAGCCGAATGGCTATTTGTGACTAATCAAGGGTTTTTCTTATTTTCGGCATTTCGGGATCGAAGAGAGTCCAACGCTTAGATCTCTAAGTCAAAGATCAGTAACACTCAAGTCGTGTTATTTTCGGGATTTCAAGGTAAGAGGATTTGTTTATTTATATATATAAAATTGGGTAGAATACTAACCATGGCCGAATATAGGAGAGGGCATATTTTTACAGTTTTTCGACTTTTAAGCAAAGTTATAGATTGAGGATAATAGATCCGGATATCAAGGACATCGACTAAGAATATTAGATTTAGCGATATTAGTGTGTAAGACTTCCCCGTCTAGATCGATTAATTATATATATATGTTCATAAGTTTTATATGTTACATTAAAAGCGAAATCTCGGATTTAAGCAATGGACCTCGGGTTAGTAAATAATCGATTATATGTTACAAGTAAATTGTTGTACATGTTTTTAAATTATTGTACATGTTTGCATGGGTTGGGTGATGAAAGGAGGAAGTATATGTATATATATGTATATGTGTATGTTTTACCGTGATTTCTTGGGCGGCTAATGTCGTGATCATTGTAAGGGCTTGACCAATATATGTTGATGAGCGACATTGCCATCTTGGCGATGTGTGGTGTGGGTTGATTGTAGAAATCCCCAATGGTGTGTTGGTGGTATGGGCGTGTAGCGGATGGAAACCTAGGCAATTGGGTTGGGTTTTGCATATTATCGTTTCCATGTAAATGAAATTATTATTATGCTTTATGAGGCACAAATCTAGTGGTGCATGAGGGTTTACTGCGAGTCTCATGACTCACCCTTTAAACTAACCTTTCGGTGACGATTAGTGCATCAATTTGGTAGGAGTGGAGAGCAAGGTGGCCATGCAAAAGAATGTGGATCCGATGAAAAGTTCCCCATATTAGTTTTTTTAAAAAGTATTTTATGTTATGGATTTGAACTACGTTGTAATAAGGCCATGGGCCACTAGTTTAGATTTTGGTTTTATTATGGGCCTTTATTATTTATTCTCGTTTAATTTCTTTCAAGGACATGTAATTCAGTTTTGGGCTTTTGATTATTAAGGCACATTTTATGTAATACTTATTTGGGCTTTACAATAAACACGATTGGTTTTACAAAAATTTTCTTAGTGACAAACCAGATCCGGTTGTAGTGTTTGAAATTTGGGTTTGGGGTGTTACAAATTGGTATCGAGCTTGGTTCAAAACTTCACTTTGGGATTTTGGGCCCAAAAGATTTTCTAAAATGGGTTTTTAAAACATGGATTTTTATTAGCAAAGGTTTATTAGTTGAAGATGGCACTGCGTCTCGGCCAAGTTCACCAGGTAAGTACTCTAAACCATTGTGTGATATAAATATGGGCTTAACGGGCTTATGGGACATAGACTATTGAGGTTAGAACTTGATGGAGTCTAGGTTTAGACAAACAACTTTTAAAATCCATAAGACTTTACTTCATTAAACAAAACCTATAAACAAGTCATAAGACTAAAGTGTGGTAACAAGCATATGCATGTCTAGGAGGAGATCTAGAAGAGCTTGGTATTTAAGCGGTCAGGTGACTCACCTCCTCTTGCAGGAATCTCACGGTGCATAGTGATTGTTCACTTTAGCCATGACAGGTGTGGCAATAGGCATATGCATGTCTAGGAGTGGATTAGGAAAGCTTGGTATACTTGATCCTAGTGACTCACCTCCTTTCCACTAGAATCCGACACAGTGCGTAGTGACTATTCACCCTAATTACTGATGCGTGTTGTGCCAAAACTACAATTAAAACCCGAAAGGGACCAACCACTGTTTTCTCACAAAAATTTTTAGAATATCCTTACTTTGAAAAAAATACCTATGATTTGCAAATATACCCGATTTACAAAGTCAATGTAATTTTTCATAGAAAACAACAACAACAACATCAAAATATCCTTGAATTGTAAAATTACCAAATTACTCCTGAGTTGTAAATGACCAAAACACCCTTAATTTGTAAATTACCGAAATATCCCGGATTTACGAAATTAACGAAATACCCCCGAGTTGGAAAATTACCAAAATACCCTTATTTTTTCAAATCACCGAAACCTTATTTTGGAAAAAAATTACGAAAATACCCCTTCTAGGATAAAATTATGAAAATATCCCTGGGTAGTGAAATGACAAAAATACCCCTAGGTGGTGAATGTAAGTTTATAAAATTCGTTTTTATGATTGATGTGTCTTTGAATGTTGGTGAAGGTGAACTCTAGGACTAGGAAGTATCGACTTGAGAACTAAACCCGTAGATAGAATTGAATTGAAAGAACTATTATCGAAATGATTTTACATAAGATTGTTTGCGGTTAATAAGTGGGAATAATTAATTATTCATAAAATTCTTAATCGGATAAACGTCGATCGAAAGAATGAGTACAAGGGACGAAGACGCTCGGATCGAATAATGGTGCGTACCTACCATAATATACTAAGTGTTTATTTTGGCTTTAGAATTAGAGTCTTGCAATGAAAGTCTAGTGGTGAGACTTAGGTAGTAAGATTACTAGTAAATTTTGAGTGAAATTTATTTTAAGAATGGTAGATTTGTAACATCCCGAAATTGGGCCTAGTAGAATTGGGCCCAATAGGCCTTGAGAATGGGAGCGTTTAAAATTTTTGAGATACATGTAGCACTTAAAATGTTATGGTAAGGTATTAATGGGCTTGTGCATTGTGTGTAATGTTATGTTTAATATGTTAATTTGAGGTTCGATTGGGCCCAAAGAATTGGGTCAAAATTTGTGACCAAGGTGAGCTAAGGGGGACGGCACAAGGCTATAATTTAGGGATTATTTTTGTTTAATTAATAAGGATAACAAGTGATAAAATAAAGGAGAGTTGGTGCAAATGTGGTCTCTTATGGATGAGTGTTTTGATAGGGATAAGGGATAGAAGGATGAGGAGAAAAGATAGGAGTTATCTTACGAGTACTGAGTTGGCGAAATTCCATCTCACGGAGGGTGCCGAAATTCCCTATAAATATGGTGTACCTCTTCAATTCAGGCATTTTGAACCCCATTCTCTTCTCTCATCTTCTGTGTCGAAATTCTCAGTTCTTCTTGGTAATCTCTTTTCTTTTGATTTCTTCTGAAAGCCAAAACCCCTAAGTATTCTTTCTCTCCACTTTCTTTTCACTTTCCTTCTAAGCCGAAACACTTCACTCAATTTTTTTAAAAGCTAAAAATGCATCAGTTCATCTTTTTCGGGATTTTCATAAAAGTCGAAATCGCTAGATCTCATCTCCTGTGGTTGCCGAATCCTCTTTAATGGAGTCTTCTTGTGCTGAATCTGAAGAAAACAATAGGTATGTGTCGATTTTGAGTTTCTAATATTTCTCCAGCTTTTCAAAGTCCCTAGCCGAATGGCTATTTAGTGACTAATCAAGGGTTTTTCTTATTTTCGGCATTTTGGGAACTAAAGAGGAGTCCAACGCTTAAATCTCTAAGTCAAAGATCAGTAACACTCAAGTCGTGTTATTTTCGGGATTTCAAGGTAAGAGGATTTGTTTATTTATATATATAAAATCGGGTAGAACACTAACCATGGCGAATATAGGAGAGGCATATTTTCACGATTTTCGCTTTTAAGCAAAGTTATAGATTGAGGATAATAGATCAGGATATCAAGGACATTGACTAAGAATATTAGATTTGTGATATCGGTGTGTAATACTTCCCCACCATCTAGATCGATTAATTATATATATATGTTCAAAAGTTTTATATGTTACATTAAAAGCGAAATCTCGGATTTAAGCAATGGACTTTAGGTTAGTAAATAATCGATTATATGTTACAAGTAAATTGTTGTACATGTTTTAAATTATTGTACATGTTTGCATGGGTTGGGTGATGAAAGGAGGAAGTATATGTATATGTATATGTAGCAGCTTTTACTCGTGATTTATCAGAATGGCTAATGCCGTGATCTCATTATAAGGGCTTCGACCAATATATGTTGATGAGCGACATGACCGCCATCTTGGCGTATAAGCGGTGTGGGTTGATTGTAGAAATCCCCAATGGTGTGTTGGTTAATGCAGGCGTGTAGCGGATGGAAACCTAGGCAATTGGGTTGGGTTTTGCATATTATACGTTTCCATGTAAATGAAATTATTATTATGCTTTATGAGGCCCAAATCTAGTTGTGCATGAGGGTTGCACACTGAGTCTCGCGACTCACCCCCTTTAAACTAACCTTTCGGTGACGACATTGCATCGGACCGGTAGGAGTGGAGAGCAAGGTGGCCATGCAAAAGAATGTGGATCCAGCGAAAAGTTCCCCATATTAGTTTTTTTTAAAAAGTATTTTATGTTATGGATTTGAACTACGTTGTAATAAGGCCATGGGCCACTAGTTTACATTTTGGTTTTATTATAGGCCTTTTTTATTTATTCTCGTTTTAATTTCTTTCAAGGACATGTAATTCAGTTTTGGGCTTTTGATTATTAAGGCAAATTTTATGTAATACTTATTTGGGCTTTCTGTCGACACAATTGGTTTTACGAAAAATTTTCTCAGTGACAAATCAGATCCGGTTGTAGTGTTTGGGCCGGGTTTGGGGTGTTACACACATGCCCGTGTGGCCCACACAGTCCAAATTTGCCTTGGCCGTATGGATCACATGGCCTAGCCCAGAATCTCACACGCCCATGTGGCCCACACGGCCCAATTGGTCGAGCTCGTGTGTAGCACACGACCTTGCCCAGCCATCACACGACCGTGTCACTCGTGCATGGCCTGGCTCATCGATCACACGGTCGTGTGGTGACTAATAGTCTTGCACATAGCCTACAACACGGGCGACCACACGCCTGTGTGGCGTCGACAGTAAGGTTTTTGGCTTTCGTCGAAACCTCATTTTCTGTATTTTCGCGTACACACCTAGTACTGTTTTGTTGCAAAACACTCTCGAGCGCTCCAATACCTAAAATTGACCACATGAACCCAGAATTAAACACTTAGAATGACATTAAATCGAACCAAAAGTGATGGACAACCCACTTAAATCGACTAGCATCTTACCTTAGGATGAGCAACGTTAATCCGCACTTTTAAAGCGTCGACTGGGAAACCCCAGCACCTTGATCTTCTCCTAAACACAGGACACATCGCTTAGCACCATAAACTAACGTTGCTAGTCCCCAAATCAAAGGAAGATTGCCCAAAAGAGATCACTTACCCGATGAAAAAGAGCCACGAATGCAAGAGCAATGATTGACTGCGAAAAATCCAACAGTAAGCCGTAGGAAAATCAAAGAAAAAAAGTGGGGAAAAAAGTCGGCATCATAATTTTAGGGGGAGGGGGAGAGAAACTAATTTTGAAAAAGAATAAAATAAAAATAAAAATAATCCTGATAACTCCCAAAATCCTAACTCTCCTATCTTCCCTCAATTGACTACCCACTAACAATCCACTACTCAGAATCCATCTTCTGCACAATTCTTCTAGGAGACCGAGAAAAAGATTGACATTATCTTTCGCAGAGATTTGAACCTCGGACCTCCGACCACTTAACGCTCTACTTAGCCACCGCACCAACAGCCCATTCGATAGCATATTACAAATAATAAAACCTAAGCCTATTGGACAAGAGTAAGGCTTTATTCGTAAAAATACTAAACTTTCCCAAAGGCAAGGTTCGAACATAGGACCTCACACACACACCCAGAACACATAATCACTGAAGCAGATAGACAATTGTGTAACAAATTTACAAAAGCCAGAATTAAGAAAATTGGGGCGTTATTATTACGTGGTCGAATTGTAATACAGAAAGACAACTTATATTAGTAGATGAACCTAAACATTTCTTTTGTCTAATCAAAAATAAGCAAACTGATTGAAAGACTAATATGTCAACTATTAAGTCTAATTTGGGATATGCTTTGTCTTGGGCATCGGAGCGGATGACTCCCAAAAGATAGAGACACAGATGTAACTGACTGGACTGATAGTACATCAGACTAGACCCAAAAAAAGTAGATCCTAAATTCATTTATGGATTTATTCACTTGTGACGTTCATAGTGTGACATACTTAAATCCTAAGTAGATGACAGACTATGTATACGTGACTCGTACACTTTGATGTAAGTAAAAGCCTGAGTTCGAATAGATAAGGAACTGAAATATCATGTGTTAGGTGTATGGCTTCTATAGTATGTAGCTTCATTCACAATAATGAAATTCATAGCCCAAAACATGGGTAAATGATATCTTTTCATTGGAATTACAGGGTTGATGAAAAGTAAACAAGGTCACATGTCGTTTGTCTTTGTGATGGATGATTTGATTACTATTTAATAGTATTTAACCTTTCATGAAGTAAGATGTAATGGTTACCATGAGATAAAATAGGATCATATTGGGAGAACGAATATTATCCCAAAGAGATTACTGATATCCTATAAAGGTAACACACTTATGACAAGGTCATTAGATGAGCACTGATCGAGTTGCTTTCATAATGGTTTGTCATTGGGGTGAGCTTAGTCACGATACTATAGTGGAATGACTTTATGACTAAATGAGTTTATAATTAATAAGCAAAAATTTGGAACTTAATTATACATCATTTGAGCCTCAATTACATATGTCCAATCGATCCCTCCACTAGCTCATTGAAATAAAAAAGGAATTGCATATTGAATCAAATGAACATAAATGAATAGAAATTGTGAAATGGAGAAATATGAAAAATTTGAAAATGATTATGGTTTTCTCCAAAATGAAAATAAAAATGGAGAAATGAAATCATTTGGAAATGAATGTGGTTTTCTCCAAAATGAAAATGAAAAATGACCTGAAAAAATGAATTTATGTTTTTTGAATTAAATGAAGTTCGAAAATAGAAATAAATCATTTGGATATAATGAACCATTGAATGCAAAAATATTAAATATATTTTCTCATAGATTCTTTTACGGTAAAGTCGTCATAATTTTAACGAATTAGAATTGAGTTGATAAAATTATTTAATTGGAAATATATTGAAATTTATTTTTGGGAAATAGAAAAACAAATATTGGGTTGGATCAAATTATAAAAGTATTGGGATAAAAGTCTGAGAAGTACTTGTGTAATAGCCCCTTTTTTAGTGGTGTCAGAAATAGTAGTTTTGGGGCCACCAAATCTGACAAGTAAGTTCGTAAATATTATTATTTAATATTTATGAGTCAAATGTGATTTTTTTTGTAAAAAAGGTTTTTGATTTGATAATTTATATTATATAAATGATTTATTAAGTTTAAGTGGTTTTAGAAGATGAGGTATCGGCACCTTGTTTTTATAAATCGAAATGTAAATATTTTTATAAATATTTACGGAGTTTCATTAAGGTGGTATTAAAGTTTCGTTAAGAAATTTTATACGTTTCGATAGTTAATTAACTAAAAAGGACCAAATTAAAAAAAATGCATTCCCGGGACTCCGTTCTCATAAATCGGACTTGTAAATATAAAAATATTACTGAAGCTAGTTGTGTAATTAATTAGGTTTCGATTAAGTAAATTTTCTTGAATTAAAAGTAATTAGGTATAAGGACTAAATTGCATATAGGGTGAAAGTTGAATTATAGATTAAAGAAAAATAAAAAGACTAAAGAAGCAATTTTGCCATTGCTCATAAATGAGGCGACAAGTGTTTATTATTAAAAAATTAAAGTTAAAAATATATAATATAATATTATAATATTATATCTTAATGTTTAAGCATATATTATATATATTATATTATATAACAATAAAACAAAGAAATAAAAGAAAAAGAAATAGAGAAAGAAACAGAGAAGCAAAAACGAAGCAGGAGAAAAATAAAGAAAGGAGAAAATTAGGGTTTCAAAGTTTCAAGCTCAATTGGTTAGTTGATTTAATCCCTTTTCTTGTAATTTTTATGTTTTTGGAATCACGATGTTAAATACCACCCGACCTATGTCAAAATTTTAGAAATTATTGAGTTTTTTAGTGTTGTCTATGTTGAATAATTTTAGCATTAGGGACTAAATAGATATATTTTCAAGCTAGAAATGAAAAAGGATTAAATTGTAGAACAAATAGTAAAATTTGTGTAATAGGGACTAAATTCTGAAAAATTCAAAATTTAGGAATTTATGTGAAAATAGGGAGTTGAATTTAGTCTAAAGTGGAATTTGCATGAAAATAATGAATTAAATGTGAATAATAAAAGTTAGTCTCAGTTTAGGGACTAAATTGGAAATTAGGCAATATTTGATTAAAATTGAAATATTCAATATGAAATTGAATTGTGTTGTATTGATGATTTTTAATTATTTTAATTTCGTAGCTAACGTTGTTCCGGAATCCTCGACTAAAAAGGGGAAATATAAAGTCGACGTGGAATAGCTAGGAATTCTTGGTTTGTATTTCTATAATCCGAACCTAGTTGTTAATTATTGTATTTTAAACTAATGTATATGGTAAGTGGTAAAGGTGAGTATATGGCACTTTGATTATTGAATTGATTTAAAGATGATTGAACTGAATTGAATTGAATTGAATTGAATGAATATAAGTGTTAATGTGAAATTTGGATATTGAATATTGGTTGTATTTGAAAAGTGAATTGAAACCCTATTAACTGTATCGGGCTGAGTCGGATATAGATGGCATACCATAGGATTGGAAGAGTTCAATTTCTTCGACTTTGAGTCAATGAGACACTGGGTGTCAATTTACTACTTCGGATTAATTCGATGAGGCACTGGGTGCCAATTTACTTTGGTTTAGCCAATGGGACACTAGGTGTCAAATTATTACTTTGAATTATCCAATGAGGCACTGGGTGTCAAACTAGTGTGTTTTAGTTGGATCTGTGTATCCTCAGAGTCTGAGTTGTGTTAATAAAGGTAAATGAATAATAAAGTTTTATATTTGATATTGAAATGGTATGGTATGATAAATAGAAGTGAAATAGTGAATTGAAAATAGAATTTAAAATATGTTGCAAATATATGGAATATTGAGTTATATATTCATGAAATGACTATGGAATGGATATTGCAATTGTATAATGAAATGTGAAATAAATTGTGAAAAGCTATTTATATAGCGAGTATGAGAATTGAGATATTTGTGAAACAAATGAAATATGATACGGTTATTGTAATAATTAAATATTAATATGTGTTTATATTTCAATTGTATATTTGTAATTTCTTATCTTTAAATATTCGGATTATAGAAATACCACTGAATTTATACTCAGCGTACGGTTTTGTTTCCCGTGCACAGGTTAGGTACTTAACTTTTGATCGCCGATTCAGCATCCAACAACGATCCCGAACTCAAATGTGGTGATGTTTATCCTTTGTGTCGGCATGTATCTAGGGTGTCTAAATAATAGTTATTTTGTGGTTTGATTGTAAATGAGGTAATAAGTTTAATTTTGGTTGGTTTTATACATATAAATATGTGTTTGTTTTTGAAGTCATATTATGACATCATAAATTGAACTAAATCTATATAGATGCATGTGAATTTAATTCTATGTTTAAGTGCTCATGAATTAGGCAAATTGATTTGGATTTGGTATGTTTATAATTTGGATCAAAATGATGCTTTCATGACTTGTTTTGATGATATGAAATGTTTGAACTTTTTGTCTGTTTGATCTATAAACTCCGCTAATGCTCCGTAACCCGATTCCGGTGAGGGATACGGTTTGGGGTGTTACAACTTGTAATTGGACCGAATATGGAAGAGGCCCAAAAGCCTCTCATGTTATAAGGTGGGACGGCAAACCCTAGTGTCGCCCCCTACATTCTAGTTAAACTAGGATTTCATTTTTCTAGTTAAAGTAAACTTCTACAATTCAATAAGGGTTCGCCTTCTCTCCTTATAAATAGATGGCACTTTGGTAGGGCTATTTACACAATACTTTAAGATATTATTACTCATTTGAAAAATAAAGAGAATTTATTCTCAATTATTAAATATACTTTTTCTAATAACAATTACATTAGTTTTATTTAAGAAGAAAATTTTCATTTTCACACACACATAAAAATAAAACTATTTCTAGTTTATGTGTTTGATTCGATTTGTTCGAGCCCACATTTGAAGCAATTCGTGGTACGAGAACAGCGGAGAAGATCATTTGGTTGAAAGTCGAGAACAACAAGGATCTGTCTATTTAAAAACACAAGTATGAATTCGGTCTAAGGTTTATTGCTATAAATAAAACAAACCGGGTTGATTTTCAAAATTTTTTATTTTCCGCTGTGCAAGAAAACCATTTTCAAATTGGATTTTTCACAATAGTTGACATATTTATTTAATTAATAGGTATATTATGGCCTAGGTAGAAATTTGGCTAAGGTAATAATTTTGGCAAAGGTTGTTTGTGTTCAATGTCAGACATGTTAAGTTTTAGTGATTGATAAAAGGTATATCCAATGTATGTTGGTGAGGCATAAGGTAATGGACTATTGAAAATTGACAGAGCTTGGATGTACATATATATTGTAATGACCTGAAAGTTAAGGGTGTCAAAAACAGTGGTTTTGAAACCCATTTTCGATGATCGAGTTCGTAATATTTATGAGGTTAGTATAAAGTCTAATTAAAGTTTGGTCCAGTAATTTTAGTGAATTGATAGTTAATTTCGGTATAAGGACTAAATTGTAAAATTTCACAATTATAGATTTATAATTGGACCAAAGCTTAAGGACTTATATAGTGATTAAACCAAGGCATAAAATGAACAACAAACCATTTATGTTTCTAGTGGATGGTTTGGTTGTGGTTTAATTAAAATAATATTAAAATTTTAAATTATGATAGTATAATATGTATATTAGGTAAATAAAAGAAAGACGATATATTTTCATCTTCTTTTTCATCTCTTTCTTACCATAGCCAAAAATTTGAAGAGAAATTAATAGTTTGGAGTTTCAAATTTAGTCCCTTGCATGGCAAGCATTTATAAGTCTTTTTCTTGTAATATTTATATTTTTGAGGTCTTGGGAGCTTGATTTAGCTAGCCCGTGTACGTAATTGTAAAAATATTAAAGTTTTCAAAAGTTTCCATTGATGAAATTGGTATTAAATTGTTAAATTTTAAGCTTAGAAATGAAAAAGGACTAGTTTGTAAAGTTTAATTACTAGATTTTGAACATAGGGACTAAAATGCATAAATTTTGAAATTGAAGTAAAATTTCTATAATTATAGATAATAGAGGTTTTTGAAGGATGAAATTGAGATCGGTTTGAAATTCAAGAGGCATTCAAAAATTAAATTTAACTAACATATACTTATAATAGGATGATATAAGATGTTTAGAATTGATAAATTTAATTGAATAATTGTATAGATCGAGAATTGGATGAAATCGAAACTAATCGGGGAAAAAGAAAAATTATTGATTAGTCTTTAAAGAATTGATCGGTTGTTGTTTTTCCAAGTAAGTTCATATGGTATGATTGAATTTAAATTTTTATCTTGAATTATGAATTTGAATATGATTAATAATAATTTAAATTGTTTGCAATTTTGCATAAAAGGTGAGATATGGACTAAAACATAAAGAAATGATAAATTAAATATGATGAATTGTAATTTGAGACATTTGATGAATTAATAATTGATTATTATTGATCAAATTGTATTGGTATGAATATGATCAATTATTGAGATAGAGGACTAAATTGAATAGGATTGAAAATATTTGCGAAATTGATTTTGAATTGGGTTGATTCATTCTCTCTCTCTCTCTCTCTCTCTCTCTCTCTCTCTCTCTCTCTCTCTCTCTCTCTCTCTCTCTCTCTCTCTTATATATATATGATTTGATTGATGATAGGGTTAAACTCAGAATGGAGTAATTGTTACTCTATTAATTGTTCAGACAAAGTCGATTATAGTTGGCATGTCACAGGATAGATAGAGTACGAGTTACATTGACTACGTGTCGACGAGTGTTGGACACAACTTTTACTTCGGTTATACCGATGAGGCACTAAGTGTCAAACACATTGATGAGTGCTGGGCGTAAACTACTTACTTCGGCATAGTCCAATGAGGCACTAGGTGCCAAATTGTTGTGTTGGTTGGATCCATGTATCCGTTCGAGCTCGAGTCTGATTCTGAGTTAGGTTAACATGGATATAAAATGTAAATAGGATAAATTATTTACGAATTGAATTGATAATGTGATTTGGTGATACACATAAATATTGTGATTTATGAATATCAACATCATATGAAAGATCATGCGAACTTATTATACGAGCCCGGGGGGCGATATGGAAACGTGATGAATTAAATAATGAGACAAGATAGTGAATGGCATTATATTGAAATTGAATTTATTGTTGATACTAGATGGAAAATGATATGAAAATATTGAATTGAATAAATGTTGATTATAAGTGATTGGGAATGTTATAGCTTGAATTACTATACGATGCGTATATATTGATACTCATCTTATTGATATGTGGTTATTGTATTTAGGCAAACTCATAAATCTAGTGACTTATCGAATTTAGTTGTAATTGAGGTAAGTTGTTGTTTAAATACCTGTGAACTTACTAAGCATTTGTAATGCTTACCCTGTTGTTTTCCTATCCTTGTAGATTGCCAACTTGTGGAACGTGTCGATCAGATCGCCCCAAAGCTTACACTATCCTAATATCGGTTCGATAATCTTTTGATTGTTTAAAAGTTCAGTTATGTGGTATGTACATAGGTGTCTTGTAAATGTTGGTTTGGAACATATTATAAATGTGTGTGTGATTTGCATAATGATATTAGCTAGTTGAATTGGTATCTCTTGATACAAAAGTTGATGTGTGTATTGATGATCATATGAGACATGTAGGTGGCTTTTGATATGATGTATGCTTGAAGAAATGGATAGAGTATGATTTGGTATTGATACCTGTAACACCCATATCCCATATCCGTCGCCAGATTAGGGTTAACGATATTACTAGACAGATCGGAAACATTTACAAAAAATTTCATACAACCATTCATCATTCTCAAACATAGAGTCCCGTAAATAGGTCATCGAGACCTTAATCATGCTTATAAACTGAGTCAGAACTAAACCGAAACACATACAGAAATTCTCAGAAATTTAAAACTGTTCAAAGTTTCAGGGGTTGCAGGCCCGTGTGGGCAAGCCGTGTGCCTCCTAAAGCTGCTAGACACCCCCGTGCGTCTACCCCGTGGTCGAAACTGACTTTACCCCCAGCCACCAACCACGCCCAAGAACCCTGGCCGTGGTTGATCCTGTCAAAACCACACGGCTACCAGGCACGTCCCTGTGCCAAGGTCGTGTGCTATTAGGCCATATACTGACTTCTACACACGGCTACTAGACACGCCCGTGTATCTTGGCAGGGTGCTACTAAGTTAGCTACTGACTTATCCCCACGGTCACTAGGCACACCCGTGTGCCACAACCGTATGACATTATAGGCCACTTGCAAGGCCAAAATGCCACTCATTTAGGGTCAAACCTACAAACCAATCACCAACACTTCTCATGCATATATCGCAACCAAAACATACCAAAATAACCATTCAACCTATACATTCAATACCAAATTTAACCATGCTAACTTTCAAGACTAAAACATATACATCATAAGTATAATTCATTCAAATACTTACCTAACAACTTAACCATTTCATGTGCTTCAATCTATATCAAGACATGCATCATTTAACACATTCATTCAATTATAATGCCAACATATAAATAGCCAATTTACATGGCTAAGTTCACCTTTCATACTTATCTCAATAACTAGCCTATACATGCCATATCTAACTATATATACATCTTCCAAAATGCACCAAAAACAAGTTGAGTAGTGTGATGACGATTCTTGACGGTCCCAAGCCTTCAGTAGCTTTAACGATCTATAAAACAGAGAAAACACACACACAGAGTAAGCTTTCCAAAAGCTTAGTAAGTCATATGGAAATAAACTTAATATGTAAATCATATAAACATATATAAACATTGGCACAATTCATATTCATAACAAATTTCTCACATATGCTTAAATCTATATTCTTGGCCATATTTTCCACATTCATCATTTCAAGAATCATATATATACATAGCTCTTTCATAATCATTCTTGTATCCCATTCACAATTTCATATTCATTCATACATTTCTTCAAATCAAAGTCAAATAGGTACTTACCTTTTATACAGACTTAGTGTACATACCAACGTACCTGAAATGAATATACGTTCACGTAAATGATCATAGCTCGAATTTTTCTCGTTGAATCGATAGGAATCTAATAGGATACTCAGCAAGCTCAAATTCGTCGTACAATGCCAACATCCCAGACGAGGTCTTACATATACTCAGATATCGATGCCATTGTCCCAGACAAGGTCTTACACGAATCAATACGATGCTAATGTTCCAGACATGGTCTTACATGTAGAGCTCATATCGATGCCAATGTCCCAGACGTGGTCTTACATGATAAAACAGAACAGATACCTATGTCATGACATAGCTAATCCTATCTATTCCTAGGTTCGTTCGAGACTTCTCGGATATCGACACTAAGTCAGCCTTATCTCAAAATTCATATGCATTGCATCTTATAAAAATTCATTATTATCAATAGTCATATAAATATGCTCAATTCAATACAAATACGCTTATTTGTATAATGACTTACCTCGTATTCAATTTTACGAAAATGGAAACGGCTACTCGGTTACTTTTGCTTTCCCGCGATCTAAGTCTGTTTTCCTCTGTTCTTGATCTATATATATTCAGAATTAACTCTTTTATTCACTAACTCATTCAATTCAACCCAAGGACACACATTTAGGGCTATTTGCAATTTAACCCTCACATTTGCATAAGTTATCAATTTAGTCTATTTTTCTCAAAACATCAAATTCACAAAATCATCACATACTCATGCTTAGCCGAATGTTCATACATCTCATTCAAGCCCATATTTTCCATCAAATATGCAATTTAGTCCCTCAAGTTACTATTTTATTAATTTAGCCCTAATTAGCTAAATTCATCAAAAATTCAAGAACAAAATATGTTCATCTAGCTCAAACCTTTTATTTAACAACTAAACTCATCACAAAGCTCCACATATCATCAATGGCATATCTCACAAACATCATCAATACACAAAATTGAGACATGGGCTTGATAGTAGACTAAACAACAATCTCAAAAACATTAAAATCATCAAAATCAAAATCAAAATCATACATTAATTAAGCTTGATAGTAGCTGAATATGAGAAAGCTTTGAAACTTTTCTTTTCTTTCTCACATCGGTGGAAGAACATAACATTATAGCTTATTTTAAGCTTTTGTTTAATAAATGATATGATATTAACTCAGTTGCCAATATAACCTTTCATAATAATAAGAAACATATATATATTAAGGCATAATTGACTTTTGTCCATCCACCATTTACTTATTGGTATTATTGCCTACTAAGGCCATCAACATTCGAAAACCACAACACTTGAGTACTTTAACAAATAGCATACAAATTTCATATCTAATGCAATTCAATCCTTTTGTCAAATTAAACACACGGACGAACATATTAACTTGCGAAACTTTAGCACATGCATAATCACATATCATAGGCACAGAAATTAATATTAAAATATTATACAAACTCGGATTAGTGGTTCTGAAACCATTGTTTCGACTAAAGTATAAACCGGACTGTTACAATTCTCCCCCTTAGGGATTTTCGTCCCTGAAAATCTTACCGTTAAATAGAGTTGGATATTGCTGTCTCATTGAATCTTCCGGTTCCCATGTTGCCTCTCCAATTCCGTGACGATGCCACAATATTTTCACTAACCGTATTTTCTTATTTCTCAACTCTTTCACTTTACGAGCTAAGATACGAATCGGTTCCTCTTCGTATGTCATATCAGAACGGATTTCAATTTCAGATGGGGCAATCACATTTGACGAATCGGATCGATATCTACGAAGCATCGAGACATGGAATACATTACGGATCTTTTCTAATTCAGAGGGTAACTTTAATCTATAAGCAACAGACCCAACTTATTCAATGATCTCATACGGCCCGATGAACTTCGGACTTAACTTGCCTTTACGTCTGAATCAAAGCACTTTCTTCCATGGAGACACTTTCAAAAATACTTTCTCGCCGATCTCAAATTCTATATCTTTTCGTTTTAAGGTCGCATACGACTTTTGAAGATCAGATGCTACTTTCAAACAATCTCGGATTAGTTTCACTTTCTGCTCTGAATCTTTTATCAATTCAACTCCGTGTAGCTTATTCTCACTGAGCTCTGTCCAATACAGAGGTGTACGACATTTTTGTCCGTACAAAGCTTCATATGGTGCCATTTTAATTATTGAATGAAAACTATTATTGTATGCAAATTCAATCAATGGCAGATACTGTTCCCACATACCGTTAAATTCAAGAATGCAACATCTTAACATATCCTCTAGAATCTGAATGATCCGCTCGGATTGACTATCTATCTGCGGATGAAAAGCTGTACTGAAATGCAGTTTCGTGCCTAAAGCTTCTTGCAATTTCTTCAGAACCTCAATGTAAATCTCGAATCTCTATCTGACACAATAGATAGTGACACTCCGTGCAATCTCACAATCTCAGAAATATAAAGCTCAGCTAATTTATCAAGTGAGTAGTCAAATTTTATTGGAATAAAATGGGTAGATTTCGTCAATCGATCAACTATGACCCAAATTGCACTTTTTTTTCTCGGAGTCAGAGGCAATCTCGAAACAAAATCCATTGTTACTCTATCTCATTTCTATTCAGGAACC
Source organism: Gossypium rotundifolium (assembly GCA_025506655.1). NCBI lineage: Eukaryota > Viridiplantae > Streptophyta > Magnoliopsida > Malvales > Malvaceae > Gossypium > Gossypium rotundifolium. Next base: position 17,560,332 of record CP106733.1, on the reverse strand, counting down.
AGAATCGGTTGAAGCAACCCAGACAGAACTTGATGTTCGGCTTTTACTTGCTGACAGACTAAACATTTCGAAACAAATTCAAAAATGTCTCGTTTTATACCAGACCACCAATAGTGTCGCTTCAAATCATGGTACATTTTAGTACTTCCCGAATGAAAAGATAGACAACTGTTATGTGCTTCACTCAAAATCAGTTGAATCAACTCCGGATTTCTCGGAACACAGATACGATCTTGAAATCTCAAGCAATCATCAACAATTTGAAATTCAGATTCAGAATTCGAATTACACTGAGCTCGTTTCGATAAAAATTCATTATCAACCTTCTGATCATCTCATAATTGCTATACAAATAACGATTTCGCTTTTAATTCAGCTATCATAAAACTATCATCAGATAAATCTAACTAAGCATTCAAAGCACGTAGTGCAAACAATGATTTTCTACTCAATGCATCAGCAACATCGTTTGCTTTACCCAGATGATAATTTATCACAAGCTCATAATCTTTTAACAGCTCTAACCATCTCATTTGATGCAGGTTCAAATCTTTCTGGGTCATCAAATATTTTAGACTTTTATGATCTGAAAACACATGACATTTCTCACCATACAGATAATGGCGCCAGATCTTAAGTGCAAATACAATTGCAGCTAACTCAAGGTCGTGCATTGGATAGTTCTTTTCATGTGGTTTCTGTTGTCTCGAGGCATAAGCTACAACTTTGCCTTACTGTATCAAAACACATCCCAGACCATTTAATGAAGCATCACTATAAATCACAGATTCTTTGCCCGATTCTGGCTGTACTAACACTGGAACTTCTGTTAACAGAGTTTTCAACTGATCAAAACTTTTCTGACATTTATCAGACCATTCAAATCTAACATCTTTCTAAAGTAATCTAGTCAAAGGAGTAGCTATCACTGGAAATCCTTTCACAAATCAACGATAATAACCAGCTAGTCCTAAAAAACTACGGACTTCAGAGACGTTATTTGGAGGTTTCCAATCCAGAATAGCAGAAATCTTGCTCGGATCAACACGAATCCCAGAAGCTGACACAATATGTCCCAGAAAACTAACCTCGTGTAACCAGAATTCACATTTACTAAATTTTGCATACAATTTCTTTTCTCTTAAAGTTTGCAATACAATCCTCAAATGTTCAGCATGCTCATCTTCATCACGTGAATAAATCAATATGTCATCTATGAACACCACAATGAATCGATCTAGGTACGGTCTGAAAATTCTGTTCATCAAATCCATAAAAACAGCAGGGGCATTGGTTAGTCCAAATGGCATAACTAAAAATTCATAATGCTCGTACCTTATTCTGAAAGCAGTTTTTGGTATATCTGAATCTTTCACTCTCAACTGGTAATATCCCGATCTCAGATCAATCTTGGAAAATATAGTAGCCCCTTTTAACTGATCAAATAAGTCATCAATTCTAGGCAACAGATATTTATTCATTATTGTCACCCTATTCAACTGACGATAATCAATACACATTCTCATCGTACCATCTTTCTTTTTCACAAACAGAACAGGAGCACCCCAAGGCGAAAAACTCGGTCTAACGAATCCTCTATCAATCAGCTCTTACAACTGTGACTTTAACTCTTTCAATTCTATTGGTACCATTCTATACAGAGCTATCGAAATAGGTGTTGTACCAGGAAATAGATCAGTACCAAATTCCACTTCACGTATCGGAGGCAAACCCGGTAACTCTTTAGGAAATACATCAGAAAACTCACAGACAATAGGCATTGATTCAACTTTCCTTTCAGACACTTTCGAATCAATCACATAAGCAAAATATGCATCATACCCATTTTTTACATATCTTTCAGCTTTCAATACCGATATCACAGCAGGCAATCCATTCAAATCATTAGACTCAACCTGTACAATTTCATCATTTGGACATCTCAAATCAATAGTTTTTCTTTTACAATTCACAACAGCATCATGCAATGTCAACCAGTCCATACCCGGAATAATATTGAACTCATCAAACGGTAAAAGCATCAAATCAGCAGGGAAACAAATATCTCGAAACATTAACGGACAGTTTTTGCACACTTCGTCGACAAGGACACTTTTACCTAAGGGGTTCGATACTTTTATAGCAAACTCAGTATACTCTACAGGAAAAGTCTTACTAAATACTAAATTCATGTATATATATGAATGCGTAGAACCAGGGTCTATCAATGCAATCACAAAAGTATCATAAAGTGTAAAAGTACACGTTATAACATCTGGAGATGAAGCTTCCTCTCGAGCTCGGATAGCATATGCTATTGCAGGCGCTCTAGTTTCAGATCTTGCAACAGTGTCCCTCGTAGTTCTTTGACTACCGCTAACATTTCTTACATTCTTTGAAGGTCTACCTCTTACAGGTACATTATCAGGTCTCGGATTCTGAACAATCTCTGGTCACTAAAGTTGCTGGAGTTTTAGAATTCATCTGCGATCTAACTCGATTTCTATTTGAATGTCCAACATTATCTCTTGAACGAATTTGTTCATCTCTGAATCTTTTCGAAGCAGACTGAAATGACTTGCTCAGAAATCTCTTTTTCATATTACGGGCTTCAGACTCAGCTTTTCTTTTATATTTCTCGAGTGCATCAGCTTTGTATGCTCGATCAACGAGTACAATGAACTCTTTTATTTTTAAGATCCCGACTAACAAGCGAATCTCTTCATTAAGACCTTCTTCGAATCTTTTGCACATTATTGCTTCAGATGATATACATTCTCGGGCATACTGGCTTAAGCTCACGAACTCTCGTTCATATTCAGTAACAGTCATTTGACCCTGTTTTAATTCTAGAAATTCCTTTCATTTCTGATCGATGAATCTTTCGTTGATGTATTTCTTCTGCAACTCAATCTGAAAGAAGTCCCATGTAACTCTCTCTTAGAACAACAGAAATCAAGGTTTTCCACCATTGGTAAGCTTCATCTCGGAGTAACTATACATCACACTTTATGCATTCATTTGGAGTCAGAGACATTTCATCGAATACTCTAATAGCATTTTCTAACTAGAACTCAACTTTTTAGCATCATCATCATTAGTAGCCCGAAACTCTTTAGCCCCATACTTTCGGATCTTGTCAACCGGAGGCTTATTCCAAAAATTCAAATTTGTTGTCGGAGGTATATCAGATGTCTGAAGCAGATTAACCGGGGGCGGGGGTTGCGAAACAGTCGGGTTATTCTTTACAAATTGAGTGAACCATTCTGTCATCATCTGGAAGAAAGCTTGTTTAGCTTCTTCCTCATGACCGCTCGTAGCCGGTCTCGGATCAGAGGGCGTTATCCTTTGCATGGGAGCAGGCACATTACTTTCTACGTCATCAACTACGGCTCTTTCGGGATCCATTGCTATACAAAAATCACATTTTATACATCAGGATTCATCACACTATCACAATTCAGATATATGGCATGTATAGCTAGACTCTGACACGCTACATTAGTCTGAGAATCGACTAAACTGTAGCTCTGATACCAATCAAATGTAACACCCCTATCTCGTGTCTGTCACCAGATTAGGGTTAAGGATATTACTAGACAGATCAAAAATATTTATAGAAAATTTCATACAACCATTCATCATTTTCAAACATAGAGTCCCTTAAATAGGTCATCGAGACCTTAATCATGCTTATAAATCGGGTCAAAATTAAATCGAAACACATACAAAAATTCTTAGAAATTTAAAACTTTTCAAAGTTTCAAGGGTTACACGCCCGTGTGGATAGGCCGTGTGCCTCTCACGATGACTAGACACCCCGTGTGTCTACCCCATGGTCGAAACTGACTTTACCCCACTGCCACCAAGCATGCCCATGTACCCTGGCCGTGGTCGATCCTGTCAAAACCACACGGCTACCAGACAAGTCTTTGTGCCAAGGTCGTGTGCTACTAGGTCATATACTGACTTCTTCACACGCTACTAGACACACCCATGTATCTTGGCCGTGTCTCCTAAGTTAGCTACTGACTTAGCCCCACGGTCACTAGGCACGCCCGTGTGCCACAACCGTGTGACATTATAGGCCATTTGCAAGGCCAAAATGCCACCCATTTAAGGCCAAACCTACAAACCAATCACCAACACTTCTCATGCATATATGGCAACCAAAATAACCATTCAACCTATACATTCAATACCAAATTCAACAATGCCAACTTTCAAGACTAAAACATATACATAAAAAGTATAATTCATCCAAACCTAACAACTTAACCATTTCATGTGCTTCAAACTATATCAAGATTTGCATCATATAACACATCCATTCAAGCATAATGCCAACATATAAACAGCCAATTCACATGGCTAAGTTCACCTTTCATACTTATCCCAATAACTAACCTATACATGCCATATCTAACTATATATACATCTTCCAAAATGTACCAAAAACAAGTTGAGTAGTGTGATGACGATCATTGACGGTCCCGAGCCTTCAGTAGCTTTGACGATCTATAAAATAGAGAAAACACACACACAGAGTAAGCTTTCCAAAAGCTTAGTAAGTTGATCGCTGAAATCAGAGCTTTAAAATTTATAAATAGAATGATCAAACCTGGAAACTAACTCTGACAATGACTTAAAGGCAAGTGTACCTATCAAACAGTAGTATAGCTTAGGCAAGACCGGATTATCAAACCCAAAGGAACTAAAAGTACTAATACTCACTTTCTTTTTATTATTTAGCCTAAAATATGGAGTGATTGATTGCTTTAACTAATTTACGACTACTAAGCGAAAGACTCAAAGACAAAAAGAACGAATTAGGAAATAACTTGAAAAAACTCAATTGATTACGACGATACCCTCAGGAAGAATTCACCTAGATTTCACTTGTTACTTATTACTGAATCGTATGATTTCCTTACTTAGCTTGATCCATAGGACTCCCTAACCTATATTAAACCCTCTCTCGAGGCGAATAACGTCTAACCCTAGGTTAATTAGTGAAACTCTCATTCGCTTATAATAACCCCCTAGAATAGCAGTAAATCAATCAATGGATTCCCATATTAGGTTTTACCCTAATTCGGTAAAATCTCGTAACCCTATCTCTAGGCGTTCGATCAACTCTGCTTAATTATGCTAGATCTACTCTTAAACAGGGTCTATTCCTCCTCCACCTAAGCACATCAGATTTAGATTAAGCATGCATAATTAAGAACAAACTAAGTATTATCATATAATTCAGAAAATAATAATAAAATTCATCTAAGTTTCATCCCCTTTAGGTATCTGAAGGATTTAGTTCATAACAAATAAATAAAATATCTCAAAAGAAAAGATAAAACAAAACATAAGAAATCCCTAAAACCCCCTAGAGGAATTGAAAGAGAAACCCGCCGTCTTGATAAAACTCCGGCTTCTTGAGATGGATCCACTGGCTATCTTCGAATGATTCCCACAAATGTGATCTTTCTAGCTCGGCTCATTGGCCTAACTAACCGCCCCTTTAAGATGCACTTAGGGTGTTTATATAGGCTTTTAGAATCTTTTACTTGGTCCCTAAGTGTCCTAAATTAAGTCTGCTTCCTACTCGGTGTTTGAATAGGCTTTGGAAAGTGTTTCTTTGGCTCTGAGTATCCAAATTGAGTGAAATTGCTCTCTCCATAATGAGAGGCACGGCCATAGCACTGCCTTAGTGTAAATCGTGGTTGGTAGTGTCTCGATTCTATCGATTGGGGCACCACAGTGTAAATCGTGGCATGGTTGTGTCTTAGTTAATTGTTGAAGCACGGCCGTATGGCTTGAAGTCTAGGCCGTGTCGATTTCTTTTTTGGCCCAAATTGGCCCGTTTTAAGCCCGTTTCTTATTCTTTTCGTCCTCGGGTGCTTTCCTGAGTATAAATATGAAAAGAAAGGATTAAAAGCACCTTTTTACATAAATCAGGGCTAATTCATCCTAAAAGCATACTAAATATGGGATTAAAATATGTTACTTTTACGGTCTATCAAATACCCCCACACTTAAGCTTTTGCTTGTCCTCAAGCAAAACTCTCAACTTACAATTAGAACGAACTTTTCGTAATTCACAATTCTTATCAACAATGATTCATCATAATTCACAGATAATTTATACATAGATAATTTAACTCAAAGAGTGTTAAAGATTTAAACAATATAAGTCATGAATTTTGTAGTACGAAAACATAAGTGCCTCCCCTTATCTAAACGATTACCTGTTAATTTGAAACTGATAAGGATTGACATCCTCACTAAGGATTCACTCAAAAACACTCGAAGTGTTAAAGGATTAAAAAAAGCACTCATAAGTCGAACATGAAAAGTTAATCTCATAGGCTTGCCTGAAAATCAAATCTCCACCACTGTAATATGAGATGATACACAAATCAAAAGGTCTTTGGCAGGGTTGTAACGGGACTTGGGTTAAAGGTGTGGATAAAGGCTGAATTAGAAGGTTTTAGAATCGAGATTGACTTGACCAATTACTTAACTAAAAATAATAAATAATTACATCAATTAAAAATTCAAAACTAATAATACTACTATTGATAATACTTTTGATCGAGCTCTTCTTCAACAATTGGAATTTAAATCGTAAGCTCCTTTAATCATATACTAATACTTGAATATACCTTCTTCTTTTTTAAGAATAAACTAGAAACATAATAGAGAACTTTAATAATTAAAATAAACTAATTGAGAATCGATCAAATCAATTCTCGATAGAAGGGTAGTCAAAAGAATGGTGATAACAAATACAAAGGGTTTTGGGTTAATATTAGCGGGTAATTCAATAAAAGGGATTAGGATCAAGGGTTCACTAAAGGTTAATTATATAGGTAGGCTTTTTAGTGGAGTGAATAGGTTAAAACCTAGGTGCCTTTATCATCTCAGTATATCAAATCATTGATGTGGTCTTAACATGTATAATCGAGGCAAGTTCTAGAATAACAATTCAGTGTTGACACCCTCATAATTAATAAAGTGAGCATGAAAAAGAATATATGCTCTATAAGGCTCAAATATCACAAAAATTATGGGCATTTGACATCAATCCTGTAGATTTCAAACTTCAAGGTAATATTCAAATTTAGTTCAACACCCTAGATAATTTTTTTGATTTTTGAAAAATAGACTTATCATGCTTGATTCTCTAGTATTCTTCACGTATAAATTATCAATGCACAATTATCAATTACTTACGCAAAAACATGTTAATAAAAATCACAAATCATTAGAAATTTCACCCTAATTAATAATATGAGAAGATTTCTTACGGACAAGACTAAAATTTAGGATTTGAGAATAATGGAAAAAGTTAGGTACTTTTACCCCCACACTTAAGTTGTACATTGCCCTCAACGTACAAAGATAGATATACAATTATGTGATAAAATGATCAAAAGAGAAGGGAGAAGTAAAACTTCCTGAATTTTGGATGATTCTCGAGAGTTGGCATCTTTGGTGGTAGAAAGTAGGTGGAGGTGATGGTGACGTTTTCTATGGGCCTAGTGGGGTGTTTGCCGATGATCTTTGTGCTAGATAAAAAAATTGGGTAGTCTGCAAAGATATAGCCAAGAAATCTAAAGAAACATTAATAATATACTAATACTATAATTAAAGACAAAGGAAATAAAGAGAATGAGACTAAGAAGAAAACTAAAATTGGAAGAAAAGACTAATGGACTAAGGGGTCCTTATTGTTGGATAGTTCGCGAGGTGGGTGTGACCTCTAAGGCTGTGGTGCGTGATTCTCAAGCAGCCTTTAGAACCTAAAACCAAGAAACTGAAAGAATTTAAAATATATTAAGCAGAAGAGAATTATAGATAAGTAGGATAAATGGGAAAATAAAATAATGAAGAATTTAAATGGTCTAAAAGACCCTTGGCTTGGTGTTTGGATCAAGCAGTCGGCATGAACTTATTTGTTGAGGTCTCTTTTGAGGAGACAATGCTTGCCTTCTTACGCTTCTTCGGCATGATTTTAGTGTAGCTCAAGAGTCTGACTACCTTTTCTAAGAAAAGAAATAGAGAGAAGAAGGGAAAAGTATAAGGTAGGAGGATGGGGATAAGGGAAAGGGCTGTGGGGTTTAAATAAAGTTTTTGCCCTCTGTCGATGTGCCACTCCCGTGTATGGAGGGCGTGTTTGTTTACACGACCGTGGCCAAGTTACCCTGCCCGTGGTCGATAAGTCAGTGTCTTCATATGATCGCCTCGTCTGGTAGTGTCTTTGGGCGTGTTTGGTATCTGCGATGTACTTGGTTTCTCTAATGGCAATGTTGACCCGACCACCTCGCTTGCGGTAGTGGTGGGGGTAGGTGAGCCCATGACTTCTTCAATCGATTAGGCGGGATTCGCCTTGCATCGGCATGTCGAAGACGTTGATTCGAGGTACCACATGGCCTTGCCACGGTAGTGTGCTAGGCCGTGTGGTGCTGGAATCTGCACTTTCGGTTTATTAAAAATTCTAAAAGAGAAAGTAGAAATAAAAATAAAACTAAGACTACAGAATAAAAATTAATGTTAGTATTCGGGTTGCCTCCCGAAAAGTGCTCGTTTATAGTATTAAGCTAGACTTTTCTCGGATTAGAAAACTTAGGAAGGTTTAAAGGTTTGAATATCTTCCCTCTTGCTTAAAATTTTATTTTCTTGATGGGGTTCAAGTCGAGAAACGTTTACCTTAAAAGTGTCGAATGTTGGATTGCTTACCTCAACTGTTCCATGGGGGAAAATTTCGTGTACTTTAAGAAGTATTTCTCCCTTTGTCTTCAGGTCTGTTATGGTGTTGTACGGATCTGCTTTGTCTAACAGTACCTGGTCTCCTATTTTGTAGTGGTTTGATGTTCCTACGAGCTCTCCTGGTGGTTCCTCTGGTTTTATTTCGTGTGTATCTTGCTCTTCTTTAAAGTGTGTCTTCCATTCTTTTAGTTTGTCTTCCCTAAGGCTTTCTTCCTGATGTACCTCTTTTTTGTTGGCCTGGGGTCCATGATTCGGCTCAAGTTTGTATTCTTGTGGTGTTTTCTACGATGAAAGTTATATAATTTGGTTATCAATTGAGTTATCTTTCTTACCTTCATCGATTGTTATCCTGGCCAAGTCAAGAGCTTGAAGATTGATTGATTCGTCACCTATACAAAGTATAAGTTACTTTGTGGCAACATCAATTTTAGCCTTGGCGATTGCTAGAAAAGGTCTTCCTAAAATTAAGGAACGAGATTATCCTTATCCATATCTAAAACAAAAAATCTCTTGGGAAAACAAATTTATCTATTTTGACAAGAACATCTTCAATAATGCCCCTAGGAATTCTAACAGTTTTATCAGCTAATTGTATACTCATCCTAGTTTGTTTGGGCTTCCCTAGACCTAGTCATTCAAACAATGAATAAGGCATGACATTTATGCTTGCTCCTAAATCAGCTAACGCATTATTAATAGTTAGACTACCAATTAAACATGGAATTGTAAAACTCCCTGGATCTTTTAGCTTTCGTGGTAGTCTATTTTGTAACATTGCTGAGCATGCTACGTTTAATTCCACGTGGTGCTCTTCATCTAATTTGCGTTTGTTAGGCATGAGCTGTCTTAAGAATTTCCTCGCGTCTGGCATCTAAAAAAGAGCTTCAAGAAGAGGTAAGCTAATATGTATTTTCTTTAAGAGTTTAAGAAACTTATTGAACTGTTTTACTGAATCGTCTCTTTTTATCGCTTTGGGATAAGGTATGCGAGGTTGGTACTCCTTGATTACCGGTTTTGGCTTTTCTTGTGTTACCTCTATCTTACCTTCGTCTACCTTGTTTTCTTGTATTGATTTTGGTTCATCTAACTCCTTACTATCTTGAGCTGAGATGGCTTGAATTTGCTCCTTTGGGTTAATCTCGGTGTTACTTGGTAGACGTCTTAGCGGTCGTTTGACATTAGCTTTATGAGTTGTTCAACCGTATTCGTGGCTTCCCTTACTGACTTTGCAAGTTCCCCCATTTGATTCTCGTTGCTCTTAATTGTTTTCTTAGTTTCTTGGAATCACTTTTACGTATCCGGCGTAAATTTTGTCGACATCTCTTGAGGTTGGCTTCTTTTCTTGCAGATATGGTGATTTTGGAAATTTGAAGGAGGTTGTTGTCTTTGATTTCCTTGAATTCCTTGGCCTCCCCATGAAAAATTTGGGTAGTTCCTCCAACCTAGATTGTCAGTATTACTATAAGGATTATTGTTGGATCTGAAATTATTACCTATATAGTTTGTCTATTCGTTTTCTGCTCCTAGTTGGTAGGGTGGGTACTCAGGATTCGCCACAGTTCCACTTGTGCCGCACTGCATGATTGGGTGTACCTCGAAGAACATAAATTATCAAGCTTTTATTCATCATCTCTACGATTTGATAGCATGGTTCTTGCATCAATCTTTGTAGACTCTATTGATTTTGTCGATTTCGTCCTTGTAACCTGCCATTGATAATTATTCAACGACATCTCTTCAATAAATTCATAGGCTGCTTCAGGAGTTTTATTATTCAAGGTTCCACCGGCGACTGAATCAATTAGTTGTCTCGTTGAGGGATTTACACCATTGTAGAAAGTTTGGACTTGAAGCCATAATGGTAGTCCGTGGTGTGGACATCTCCTCAAGAGATCTTTGTATCTCTCCCATGCATCGTATAATGTCTCTAAATCCATCTGCACAAAAAAAGAAATATCATTCCGTAATTTAGCCGTTTTGGCCGGTGGAAAATATTTTAATAAAAATTTCTCGGTCATTTGTTCCCATGTAGTGATTGACCCTCATGGTAACGAGTTCAACCACTGCTTGGCTTTATTCCTTAATGAAAAGGGAAATAACCGAAGAGGAATGGCATCATTAGAAACGCCATTTATTTTGAAAGTATCGTAGAATTCTAAAAAATTTGCTATATGAGTGTTCGGGTCTTCGTCCTGGAAACCATCAAATTGAACAAATTGTTGAATCATTTGTATTGTATTAGGCTTTAATTCAAAATTATTAGCAGCTATAGCAGGCCTAAAAATACTAGATTCTGCTCCTGTCAAATTGGGTTTAGCATAATCATACATAGTGCGTGGAGCATCCGCCACATCTCGTGGTGGGTTATTCTAAATCCATCCCTTCAATAGGATTGGATCATCTTCTCGCTCTTCTTACGAGTAATTTAGAACTCGCCTAAATTCTCTCGATTTCTCGAAGCGGTAGCTTTAATTTCACTATTGTATACTAGAGGGCTGTCGGGTTCCTTCTAGTCATAAACTAGAGGTACTGCTAGGAAAAAGAAAGAAAAAATAAAATTTAGTAAAAATAAAATAAATTGCAAAATAAAATAATGGCTAAAGTAATAAAAATAGAGTTTTCTTAATATTTTAGTTCCCCGACAACGGCGCCAAAAACTTGATCGCTGAAATCAGAGCTTTAAAATTTATAAATAGAATGATCAAACCTGGAAACTAACTCTGACAACGACTTAAAGGCAAGTGTACCTATCGAACAGTAGTATAGCTTAGGCAAGACCAGATTATCGAACCCAAAGGAACTAAAAGTACTAATACTCACTTTCTTTTTATTATTTAGCCTAAAATATGGAGTGATTGATTGCTTTAACTAATTTACGACTACTAAGCGAAAGACTCAAAGACAAAAAGAACGAATTGGGAAATAACTTGAAGAAACTCAATTGATTACGACGATACCCTCAGGAAGAATCCACCTAGATTTCACTTGTTACTTATTACTGAATCATATGATTTTCTTACTTAGCTTGACCCGTAGGACTCCCTAACCTATATTAAACCCTCTCTCGAGGCGAATAACGTCTAACTCTAGGTTAATTACTAGAACTCTCATTCGCTTATAATAACCCCCTAGAATAGCAGTAAATCGATCAATGGATTCCCATATTAGGTTTTACCCTAATTCGGCAAAATCTCGTAACCCTATCTCTAGGCGTTCGATCAACTCCGCTTAATTATGCTAGATCTACTCTTAAGCAGGGTCTATTCCTCCTCCACCTAAGCACATCAGATTTAGATTAAGCATGCATAATTAAGAACAAACTAAGTATTATCATATAATTCAGAAAATAATAACAAAATTCATCTAGGTTTCATCCCCTTTAGGTATCTGAAGGATTTAGTTCATAACAAATAAAGAAAACATCTCAAAAGAAAAGATAAAACAAAACATAATAAATCCCTAAAACCCCCTAGAGGAATTGAAGGAGAAATCTGTCATCTTAAGTAGAACTCCGGCTTCTTGAGATGGATCCACTGGCTATCTTCGAATGATTCCCACAAATGTGATCTTTCTGGCTCGGCTCCTTGGCCTAGCTAACCGCCCCCCTTCAGGATGCACTTAGGGTGTTTATATAGGCTTTTAGAATCCTTTACTCGGTCCCTAAGTGTCCTAAATTAATTCTGCTTCCTACTCGGTGTTTGAACAGGCTTTGGAAAGTGTTTCTTTGGCTCTAAGTATCCAAATCCGAGTGAAATTGCTCTCTCCCGTAATAGAGGCACGGCCATAGCACACGCCCGTGTAAATCATGGTTGGGCCGTGTCTCGATTCTGTCGATTGGGGAACGACCGTGTAAATCATGGCATGGCCATGCCTTAGTTAGTTTTCGAAGCACGGTCGTGTAGCTTGAAGTCCAGGCTGTGTCGATTTCTTCTTTGGCCCAAATTGGCCCGTTTTAAGCCCGTTTCTTGTTCTTTTCATCCTCGGGTGCTTTCCTGAGTATAAATATGAAAAGAAAGGATTAAAACCACCTTTTTACATAACTCAGGGCTAATTCATCATAAAAGCATACTAAATATGGGGTTAAAATATGTTACTTTTACTGTTTATAATAAGTCATATACAAATAAACTTAATATGTAAATCATATAAACATATATAAACATTGGCACAATTCATATTCATAGCAAATTTCTCACACATATGCTTAAATCTATATTCTTGGCCATATTTTCCACATTCATCATTTCAAGAATCATATATATACATAGCTCTTTCATAATCATTCTTGTATCTCATTCACAATTTCATATTCATTCATACATTTCTTCAAATCAAAGTCAAATAGGTACTTACCTTTTATACACACTTAGTGTACATACCAACGTACCTGAAATGAATACACGTTCACGTAAATGATCATAGCTCAGATTTTTCCCGTTGAACCGATAGGAATCTAATAGGATACTCAGCAACCTCGGATTAGTCGTACAATGCCAACGTCCTAGACGAGGTCTTACATATACTCAGATATCGATGCCACTGTCCCAGACAAGGTCTTACATGAATCAATACGATGCCGATGTCCCAGACATGGTCTTACATGTAAAGCTCATATCGGTGCCAACGTCCCAGACTTGGTCTTACATGATAAAACAGAACAGATACCTATGTCATGACATAGCTAATCCTATCTATTCCTAGGTTCGTTCGGGACTTCTCGGATATCAACACTAAGTCAGCCTTATCTCGAAATTCATATGCATAGCATCTTATAAACATTCATTATTATCAATAGTCATATAAATATGCTCAATTCAATACAAATACGCTTATTTGCATAATGACTTACCTCGTATTTGATTTTACGGAAATGGAAACTACTACTCGGATACTCTCGCTTTCCCACGATCTAAGTCTATTTTCTTCTGTTCTTGATCTATACATATTCAAAATTAACTCTTTTATTCACTAAATCATTCAATTCAATCCAAGGACACATATTTAGGGGTATTTGCAATTTAACCCTTATATTTGCACAATTTATCAATTTAGTCTATTTTTCTCAAAACATCAATTTCACAAAATCATCACATACTCATGCTTAGCCGAATGTTCATACGTCTCATTCAAGCCATATTTTCCATAAAATTTGTAATTTAGTCCTTCAAGTTACTATTTTCTCAATTTAGCCCTAATTAGCTAAATTCATCAAAAATTCAAGAACAAAGTATGTTCATCTAGCTCAAATCTTTCATTTAACAACTAAACTCATCACAAAGCTCCACATATCATCAATGGCATATCTCACAAACATCATCAATACACAAAATTGAGACATGGGCTTGATAGTAGACTAAGCAACAATCTCAAAAACATAAAAATCATCAAAATCAAAATCAAAATCATACCTTAATTAAGCTTGATAGTAGCTGAATATTAGAAAGCTTTCAAACTTTTCTTTTCTTTCTCAAATCAATGGAAGAACATAACATTATAACTTATTTTAAGCTTTTTTTAATAAATAATATGATATAAACTCATTTACCAATAAAACCTTTCATAATAATAAGTGTAACACCCCTTACCCAATATCGTCACCAGAGTCGAGCGTAAGACATTACTAGACTTAACTACTAATTCGGGGCATAAAAATTTAAATTGTCCATCTGCGTCATATTGAATAAATGGACTATAACTCGAGTTACAAAACTGGAAATTGAGATCCCTAAATTTTCCTTGAAACTAGACTCATATATCTTCTTACTATAATTTTTTCCGAATTTTTCATTGTACAAAGCCCAATTATGACCCGGCCCAATTACTAAAATAAACCCAATTACATGCCCAAAATAAACCAAACCCCAAAACAAAAATAGGCCCGAAGCCCAAAATTAAAATTTTTTGAAATGCTAGGGTTTCGAAAACCCTAACCACCGCCTCGACTTTTTAGCTTCGACACCGCAGAACCTACCTCTGCGTCAAGACTTTTGCCGTCGCCTCCGCCACCTGCTCCATCCGCTCCCCACGCCCTGCAAAAGACAAAACAACACACAGAGGCAGCAAGCAACAGATAAGAGAAACACATATTTCGGCTATAAAGAAGTGAAAACAACTTTGTAAAGGGATGTTTTTTTCCTCCGAAATCAATAAGAAAAAACGAAGATTCAAGCAAAAGTTTTTTTATCATTTTCTTTTGAAATATACCAAAAAGGGAAACTTCAAGGCATAAAAAAAAAAAGCGGATCAGAAGCAAAAAAACGCAAAGATTCGTCAAAATAAAAAAAGCAGAAAAGGTGATTTCTTTTTGAAAGATCGTTTTTATTTATGCACGATCTTTTATTAAACTATATATAGTTTTTAAAAAATAAAAAAACAAGTTTTTACCTTTTTCTACCAGTGGGTGGTGGTAGAACTCACTGCCCGGCCATTTACGGTCGGAATCCCAAAATCGCACCTCCCTTCTCCTGCAGAGAAAAATGGGAGAGAAAAGAATTTTTTTAAAATGAGCATCAGAATGTTTTTTTAGGATTTTGGCCTTTAAATAGGCCTCCAAAGCGACGTCGTTTTGGCGAGCCTCTTAAGCCCCAAAACGACGTCGTTTTGGCGTGACCCGATCCGACCGACCCGACCGCCTAGGATCCGCGTGTTTTTGAAAAAATGGTCTATTTTGCATGATCCTCCGCATTTTATAATTTTGCAATTAAGACTTTGTAATTTAAATTTAGCCCAATAATTTAACCAGATTCACAATTAAGTCCCCTAACTGCATGCGTTTTGACAAAAGGGATTAATTACCGTTTGGTCCCCTTCCTTTCACGCGTTTCAAATAAGTCCCTTTTTTGTTTTATTTCAAAATAACCCCAATACTCCTATTTTTAATGCAATTGGATTCCGTTTTAATTATTTTTGCAATATTTTAGTCTTGTTATGATTTCATCATTGTCATTACTGTTATTATTATTATTTTTATATATGTTTTATTGTTATTTTGTCTTATTAATCTTATTATTATTATTATCCGTTATCTCAATTATATATTATTTATTATTATTTCGCTATTACTATTTACTATCACGTTAGTATATGTCACTATTTTATTTTATTTCATTTCACTTTAAATTTTTATTATTATGATTAAGATTATTATTTTATGCATTATTATTTGTTGATTTTATTATTATTGATGTCTGTTTTATCATTATTATTACTACTATTATTTTTATGTATTTCTATTTATTTATTTATTTCATATGTATTATTCTTTTGCTAGTACCGTCATTTTATATTATCGTCATTATTTTATTTTTCATTTCAAGTATCATCTCCATCACCTTGCCATTGTAATTTCTTATTTTATTTATTCATTTATTTATTCATTTTGTTATTATTTCGTACCATCATAATATTATTATTATTTGTGCTTTTATTTATAACATTCACATCCATATTTGTTCTCTTTGTTTTGTACAATATTTTTGAGCGAAGTATCGTTTGTAAGATTATCGTATTTCATCTAAAAATTTTTCAAAATGAGGCAATGTTTCGGTATTTAGAAACTCGAGAAATAGTGCCCTAACGTGCTGGGTCGTTATTCTTCGTTTGACTAAATAACTTAACATCCCTTTTACGAAGTTTTACGAATCACGAGATAACTTTGATTACGAGAGATTAAAACATCGCGTCCTAACGTACTGGATGTGATGTTTATATCTTTTCGGGACAAAGAAATTTTGAATTTTGACTCAAACTTTTTCTTAAATTCAATCCCATACGATGCATTTTGAAAAGTCATTACACTCTGCTCAAAGATTTTTAAAATAAAGGCAATGTTTTGTATTTAGGAATTCGGGAAATAGTGCCCTAACGTGCTGGGTCGCGATTTTTCGTTTGACTAAATAACTAAACATCCTTTTTGATAAATTTCGTAAAATCACGAGATAGCTTTGATTACGAAGGTTTAGAGCATCATGTCCTAACGTGCTGGATGTGATGTTTGTATCCTCTCAGAGCAAAGAAATCTCAAAATTTTGGCCCTAATTATCCAAACATTTTTTAGAGGATCTGTATTTTAAAACTTTTTAAAACTTCCGACATTAAGACACTAATTAATCATTTTGGTACCAATTTTGGGCGTATCGAGGGTGCTAACCTTCCTCGTATATGAATCGACTCCGGACCGATTTTTAAAACTTGCGGACCAAAAAAAGCTGTTTTAGTAAAGCAAAATGTTTATTAAAATAAAGGTGATCCGATCAAACCAAATAATGGTCGGTGGCGACTCCCGTTTTATTCCTATTTTCAAAACCAAAGTCGAACCCGTTTGGTTTTCAAAAAAATGGTTACGACATTCATGAAGCCAATCAGTACAGTTTATTCATTAAAGTTTCCCCTATTTCATTGTTCGATGGTTCTGACCTATCTATACAAAAACTCAATTATCACATTTTACAAAATTCAAATAATGTTCTCATTTCTTCCAAAACAAATAGACTCATTAAGGATTCTAAGCATATAAACTATGATCCATGATTATTTTTGTACAATTTTAATAATTTTTCCAATACGAATGGGGATCACGAAGTTATTGAACTAGTCTCACTAAAACTTAAATATCTCATAATATAAAATTCCTTTGCCTATCTGTTTCTTTCATATAAAAATAGACACAATAAGCTTTAATTATATATCTTATTCACCTTCTAATTTCATTTATCCTATTTTTGGTGATTTTTCAAAATTATATCACTGCTGCTAACTAAAAACTATTTCATTGCAAAATATGGTTAACTAATTTATAACATCTTTACTCCATTTCATTTAAACTATAACCAAACTTATATATATACCAAAACCAAATCAAACATGATCATCAAGCCAAAATATAAATTTCAAGATTAACAAGATGGACAAGCCATTTTAGCATGGCTATTACTTAGATACTCAATTCATATCTACCCTTTTTTTCTACTCTATACATGCCATATATTCGTAATTAACATAACCAAAATACCAAAATAAGTCGCCAATAGTGTGATAGTCTTCTTGACGATCCCCGAGCTCAGAATCTGAATCCAAAATCTATAAAACAGAAAACCGATAAGGAAACACAAAGTAAGCTATTTAAGCTTAGCAAGTTTTAAGCATTTTAACTCACATATACGCTTTAGCATGATTTAATAAATTATTTCATTTACAACTTCCTTGCCGAATAGTCAAACATACTAAATAGATTTCATAACAACATTATATGCATGTATAAATATGTATATATCCATACATCACCTTCACATGATAAAATAACACATATGCCTCTTTTACTTACCAAATTCCTACTTTCATTTCAAGCCACCATCAATCACAAGTTGTTATAATTAATACATACCTTTTGGGTCATTTACCTTTCCAACCTTAACCACCCGAGCATAACATATGATTGTATACTCGAACATTTTATCATCCTTATCAACATTAATAATACGAGTCTATTAAAAGCATCAAACCTGTATATCTGTTACAAGAATTTAGTAACATATCGCACACATAGTGTCGTTACTTAACGTTCCGTACACTTAGTGCCAAGATTCCGTAATGTATCGCATACTTAGTGCCGTTACTTTGAAAATTTACACACATAGTGCCTTGTAACCGATTTCGCACACTTAGTGCTCGGTTATAAGCTCGCACACTCAGTGCCTTTCATAACTTGTCATTCATTCGAATGTACACATACATATACAAGATCCAATCCACAACTTCACATATAAACACATACACATAGATATAACTTTATTATTTTCTATCCAAGTCTATATCATATTCGGCCAAGACATTTTCATGTAACTAACCTTTCCTTTAGATATATTCATATCCTAGTTTAGTATCCCTCATATCCATTTGCATCATTAACATATAAATATCCAATTCATGCAATTAAATCCAACCTCAAGAGCAACCTCACATTCACCAACTTATACCAAGTCCATACACATATTCGCAATGTGACATTTAACTTACTAAAATTCACATAAAATCTTCAATTGTATCACATATAATTAGTAACAAATATCAAGTTACTAATTTACCTTATCTCAAACAACCAATAAGCATACACATACACGAACATTGAGTTCATTTACCGAATTTAAATTCCACATCAAGAAGAATCTTTTAAGCATACACTTATAATATAATTCACCGGCATAAAGCCTGCTAGGCATAAAGCCCGATATTTCTCACCGGCACAAAGCCTGCTAGGCATAAAGCCCGATATTTCTCTCCGGCACAAAGCCTGCTAGGCATAAAGCCTGAATATTTCTCACCGGCACAAAACCTGCTAGGCATAAAGCCCGATATTTCTCACCGGCACAAAGCCTGCTAGGCATAAAGCCCAAATATTTCTCATCGGCACAAAGCCTACTAGGCATAAAGCCTGAATATCATATTTTTAAAGATGTCTCACAACCAATTCATATATCAAACTTTTCTTGTACTTCATAATCTTTTTTCGAACTTTCAAATATTAGAACTCAATCAAACCAAACTTAAACATATTAATTTTATAATTAATCACATTCGGCTAACTCAGTACTAATTTTCCAATTTCCAAATCAGCATATTAATAATTAAAATATATAATTTACAATGTTTAATCGCTTAAAGACTTACCTCGGATATCGACGGACGACAAAACCAACTATTCAACTATTTTCGCTTTTCCCCGATCCAAGTCTGATTTATTTGGTTTTTGATCTACACATATTCAAATTAAGCTCATTCAAACATATTTTCATTCAATTTAGTCCAGAAACACATAAATGAACATTTTGCACTTTAGCCCCTAATATTTCACATTTTCTCAATTTAGTCCCCATTTCAAAACAACACAAAATACACAAAATTTCCTTAAACCCATGCTTGGCCGAATCTTCCATAGGTCCCTAGAAGCCCATAAATTTCATTTATTTCACATTTTAACCCCTCAATTTACAAATTTCACAATTAAATCCTTAATATGCATTTTTATCAAAAATCACTTAATTAACTATGATAACTACCAACATTTATTTATTTTTCATCATCAAACAACAAAAAACATAAAGCTTTCAACAATGGCAAATCACAAAATCATCATCAAATCTGAAAATTAAAACATGGGCTAGGTAGTATCTGAAGCAACGATCTCAAAACGTAAAATTATCAAAATCGAGCAAAGAACATACCTAAATCGAGCATGAAATGGCCGAAAGTTTCAAAGCCTAAACTTTCTCTTCTTTCTCTTGGTTTGGTCCTTTGAGAAAGATGAGCACTTTCTCTTTCATTTTTTTTTTCATTCCATTATAATATAATAACATATATTAAATTATATCACCATAACATAAAATATAATAAACAATTTCAAATCACTAATACATGCTCATCATGGCCGGCCACTATGTCCCTTTTTAGTCAAATTGCTACTTTAAACCTCCAATTTATAAAGACATCATCAATTCAGTACTTACACATTTAACCACCAAATTTTCTTTTTATGCGATTAAGCCCTTTTTCACAATTAAGCACCAAAACGATCAAATTTTAATACGAAATTTTTACACACCAATTCACACATAATAAGCGTAGAAAATAATATTAAAATATTTTTTTTGGCTCGGATTCGTGATCCCAAAAATACCGTTCCGACTAAGTTCTAAATCGGGATGTTACAATAAGAAACATATGTATATTAAGGCATAATTGACTTTTTTCCATCCACTATTTACTTATTGGTATTATTCCCTACTAAGGCCATAAACATTCAAAAACCACAACACTTGAGTTCTTTAAAAAATAGCATACAAATTTCGTATCTAATGCAATTCAATCTTTTCGTCAAATTAAACACACTGACGGACAAATTAACTTGCGAAACTTTAGCACATGCATAATCACATATCATAGGTACAGAAATTAATATTAAAATATTATACAAACTCAAATTTGTGGTCCCGAAACCACTATTCCGACTAAGGTATGAATCAGACTATTACAATACCTTTAGTTGAATCCTAGCTAATGTTTGCTTTTGGGAAGGCTAATGTTTTTATTTATGTGTGTGTATTTTGGTGATATGTTAAGCTATATGTATGACATTAGAAATGGCATAGTTGAGTATGATTTGACAAGGTTAAAGTGATGATATTGAATGTTAAGCTATATGTTTGAATTGATTGTGATTCAATAGGTTGAATTGATATATTTTGGTGCCAAATTGAGGTATAATAGATGAAGTTGATTTTAATAAACTAAATTGATATGTTTTGAAGTTCAATTTATGATATCTTGAATTGGTTGAATGGTGATGATATGGTAAGATGTTGGTGTGTGTTTTTGCATATTTTATGCAGGTTCTAAGTGTGCCAAAAGGCACCATTTGAGTCAATTGTGATTTAAGCATGATAAGGGACCAAAGTGGGAGATTTTTTTACATCTTTGGCACTATGGTATCGATATCCTAGTATAGGTATCGGTACCTAGCATTTTCAAATTGTTTTTCAACAAACAAATTGTCAAAATGGTATTGATTCCTGGATAAAGTATCGATACTCTATTCATGGTACCGATACTTTACAAAGGTATCAGAGCTCTAAACATTTGTTGGTTTTACAAAAAGAAACATAACCGCAAACTAGTAGCGGTACTAAAATTAGTATCAATACTTTATAGAAGAAGTATCGGTACCATATTATAGGTATCGATACTAATGATACATGAATGATTTTTCTTACATTGAAGTTCAAAAGAGGCATCTGTTCATTTTCAGAAGTATCAATACCTAATCTAAAATTTTGAAAACTTTACAATTTGGTCCTTTTTCATGCTAGAGTCTACAAAAGAGCTTTCGTAAGCTCAATTAAGCTCGGATTTACTTGTGTGTCATAATGTGAATGTGTCTATGACATGGTTGAATGTTTGATTGATTTATTTACGGTGTATTTGACGATAGTTGCTCCGGCAACGAATGTGACATCTTATTACTCGGACCTGACGATCAGGTCGAGTAAGGGAGTTTTACCCATATTATTGAAGATTTGGTCGTGAATGATTATATATACACATAGTGAAGCATGAAAAATATCCAATTTGGTAAAATGAATTTTGGTAAGGTTGTGAACTTTGGAGAAGGAACCAATATTGGCAAAGGTGAGAAATATTAACGAAAATCATAAATTTTGAAGAGATTTGCTTATAGTGTTAGTGGTTATAGAATATATGCACAGAAATATGTGGTTCGTAAGGCTAGGAAATGTAATGTACTATGCGTATTGCGTGTCAATTTTTAGTGATTGAAAATGGTTTGCTCACATTTTAATATTTGGCTAAAGATGCCTCAAGATTTAGTTGATATATTACCGTGTTTGCTTTTAAAATTCATCAAGTTCAAGTGTTTTGTTTTCACATGTAAAAAAAATCGTATTATTGTATATAAGATTTACTGACACTTATTTTAAATCTTGTAGGAATAAATACCGCGCTCGTACCTTGTTAACGAATATCATTTAACCTTTCTAAACACACCTTGATAAAAATATAAATATACATTATATTATAAAATTATTGACATTTTCAATAAACTTCATAGGTATAAATGTCGTACAACATACCTCCTTGGGATAAATATTGCATGAATATGCCTTGCCAAAATAATAATGCCTCGCCAAGTTTAAATGCTTAGTTGGCACAAGTCTTGCCAAAGAAGTATAAGTTCCCACCTTGAACAATATATATTTTCTTATGTTGATATATGTTTTGCCAAAGTTACTAACACCTTTTGGATATGGATATATTTACTTTATTTTTGCCTTCAAGACGAATTCTACTCCACCTTCAAGGTGAGCGTGATTCAAATATTTACTATAGTTTTGCCTTCAAAGAGAGTCTCATTCTATCTTCAAGGCGAGTGTGATATTTACTTTAGCTTTGCCTTTAAGGCAAACATGATATTTACTTATGTTTTGCCTTTAAATCGAACTTAATTTATCAAAAGCTTTGCCTTCAAGGCAAACTTCACTATACTTAACCATCATGGCTTGAACTTCTTGTATACTTAGCATCGACAATTCGTTAAAAAGACTTTGCTTCCAAGAGCACTCAAGGCTTATTGTGCACTAAATATGGTATAGCTTTTCCAGGCATACCTAACCTTCTTGGCCACTTAAACTTTCACAAATGAAGCCTCTTTAGGTGTATTTAATTTTTGGAAAAAAAATTAGGAACCTCATGCGCATTTATACTTTATTTTTATAGTTTTGTGCATCCATACTTTAATCATTACATTTCACTTTTAATGTCCCAAATTGTTACACAAATTTATATATTTTCATCACAGTGACATGATTCTATAGCCACCCTACATTATTAATAGGGTATCATTACTTGAGTCTTACCAAGTACCCCTTTTTATACACTCTCAAGGACATAAAAAAGAGGCTCTCTCGTTCTATCTCTCTCTCAATGAAGCTCCGTGAGAGCTCCTCATAACCCCTAATCCTTCAACACTTCCGCTTGCAATTCTTGATGCACCAAGTGAATCGCCACCAACCTCACCAAAATTCTGTTGATACAAAATTATTGTTGACTTTACTTTAGTGGAAGTTTTTTTTTTTTTTTTTTTTTTTTTTGGTGCCTGGATATTTATTTTAGAAAGCAATACACTTTTTTTAAGATTTTGTTCAAAAAAGCTTGTTATGGTTTCAAAGATATTACATAGAACAAAGATATAAACCCCATTATAACAATATTTATTTTTTTAAAAGTTATTTTAAAATTTTTAATTAAGTGGGTGCTAAATAATTCATAAACGAATTCAATTAAAAAATTATATAAATAGATAATTTACATGTCAAACAAAAGAAAAAAATAAAAAGAAAAGAAAATATTCAAGTATGACATAACCAATATTTTTTGAAAGAACGTTACAAATACAATTATAAAGCACAAATAACCAATAACTATAATTAAAAGCATATGCATTACAAATCATAATTGAATTTATAATTTAAATATATCTAAATTTATATTACAATAAATCTAGATGTAATCTAGACATGATTTAAAATTTATTCAAAAAGAAATTTTTGCATGACAATATTTTTTTTTATTAAAGAAGGAACCAAAGGGTCATTACATAATAGTAGACTTTATCATAGGTCGGGTTCGGTCAGTCAATACAAAAACTTAAGTCCGTTTTGTAGGTTTATGTTTGGCCCAATCTAAAAAATGGGTTTAAAATTTTGCCCAAGTCCGACTCAGATAAAAAATGTTAAACTCGAGTTTGGTTTCACTTGTATTAAATTTTTTATATTAAAATAAATTTAAAAAATATAATACATCAAATACACTAAAAAATATATTTTCCAACAAATTAAATGTAAGAACCCAATTTTGCCCAGGCCCATGAAAACCAAAATAATAAAAATAATAAATGTCCTTTAACAGTCCAGTTACAAAGCTAAAACCAGTAGCTCAATTACAAATTCAAAACACTGACCCATTAATAGATTGAAGGTCCATCTACAAGCTTCACGTATATGGGAACACAATCTTCAAGGACATGCAATCTTAGATTTGATATGCAAATCTTAGAAATGATATGCAATCCTAGAACATATGATATGCAATCTTAGATATGATATGCAAATCTTAGATATGATATGCAATCCTAGAAGATATGGTATGCAATCTTAGAAGATATTATTTTGTAATCTTAGAGATTTAATTTGTAGATACCTTTTAATCTTAGCCGTTGATATAATTGATATGTACCGTTGGATTTGGGGAGGCTCAACTATAAATAGAGGCCTCTCCCTTCATTGAAAAATGAGACTTGAGTTTTAAGTAATAAAAATTCTTGAGAGCATTTACTCAATTTCTCTCTCTTTTGCGTTTTTATTTTATGTGGCTTGTTCTTATTTTGTTCTTCGCTCATCTTCGTTTCTTTTTGAGTTGCTTCCGTTCGAGTTAGTTTTTGGTGGAGGAATTTCGTCGAATCTTCATATTGCGGGAGTTAGGTTGACTTATGCATTTTTTAACTTTTTTATCCATTTAATTGCTTAATCATTATTATTCATTTATTTTAATTATTTTAAATTTATTTTAATTGCCACTTTTTATCCAAAACTTTATTTTTTAAAATAAGGCAACTCTTGGTATTTAGAAATTAGGGAAATGTGCCCTAACGTGCTGGGTTTCGATTTTTCGTTTGACTAAATAACTAAATATCCTCTTTAATAAAATTTTGAAAATCATGAGATGATTTTAGTTACGAGGATTTAAAAGTATCATGTCCTAACGTGCTGGATGTGATGTTTGTATTCTTTCGGAACAAAGAAATTTCAAATTTTAACTCAAATTGTTCAAGTTTTTTTTAAGAAATCATATTTAAAATTCTTTCAAATTTTCAGCATTAGGACATGATTTTATCGATTAGGTACCAATTTTTGGGCGTTATGAGGGTGCTAATTATTCCTCATATGTAACCGACTCCTGAACCCATTTTCTTGTATTTCGTAGACCAAAATCAAATGTTTTAAAATGAAACGTTTTACAAGGTGATCCAATCACACCTAAGTAAAAAGGATTTGTGGCGACTCCATTTTTGTTTTTTTAAAGTCGATCTCCATTTTTTCAAAAACTTTAAAGATGGTTTCGACATTGAAAATACATTAAAAAAGTTACTTAAATAACATTAACATAGTTGTAAATTAGCAAACAAATGCCTCTAAAATAGTAGTAAAATTAATAATAAAACAAGATTTATACAATATCCAAACAATAACAAAAAAAATAGTAATAATATAATAGCAAATAACATCAAAATAACAATAAATAGCAGTAGGGGAAAAATTAGGCAAATTTGGAACGGGCCTTTTTTTGTCCAAGCTCATTTTTAGGCTTATATTTTTGTTCAAGCCCTCTCACTTTTTGGGCGTACCTTCGGGCTTGTGTGAGTGACCTGACCCATGATCAGGTCTACATAATAGTGATTAGATAATCATTATCTCAAAAAAAAGGGGGGGAGGAATCTACTTATATCCGTGTAAAATTTAAGTCGTTTTACATCCTTCCATAACTCTTTTATAAAATTAATATTTTAACAATCCAAACGTTATATTTCATGTTTCGTTTTAGGTAGATCATGCATGTCAAATTTGGCATAAATTAAAATTTTATAATTATTTGTTTTACATAATAATAAAAACTTTCAACCATTAAATATATATTAATATAAATGATATTTTATATCAATATATGATAGAAATATTAGATCAATTCAAAATTTTACATGTAAGACAAGTACAAATATCTTGACAAATTTAATAATTAAATTATTAAAATATTAATCATATAAAAATTACGAAACTACTTAAATTTTACGCCTATATAAGTGGAACTCTTCCTAAATAAATAATAAATTCTGATATTAATGAAACCACTATTTTCAAAAGTGAAATCCTTCATAAAAACTACAAATACTGTGATGTAAAACAATATTTTGTTTGATCATCATGACGTTAATTTCTTGATTGAAAATTGCTATCTTATTCGCCTTTACCATATTATACGATGAATATAAGTAAATAAATACATGTACGCAAGATAATAAAACTAAATAAGAAACTACGTAACTTATAGGAAGGGAAAAAAAAGAAAAGAAAAAAGGGAGATATTATGAACTGCAACGAGCCTGGAACTTATTCCATGCGATGCTAGTATCATGCATAAGGCTTCAGCGCTCCATCATCCCCAAGCTTAAGTCCGGCCATTCTGAACTCAGTGGGACCCCGATTTCCAGGTATTCTAATTCTTGTTGGATCTCTATTTCCAGGTACTCTAATTCCTGTAGGAGCTCCATTTCCAGGCATTCCAATTCCTGTTGGATCTCCATTTCCAGGCATTCTAATTTCTGTTGGATCTCTATGATCTCCATTGCCAGGCATTTTGAACCCTTTGCTGGGGTCACCATCATGCTCACCTGGTTTTGCAGCCGGAACCCTCCCATCGAACCCCAACTCCACGTCCCTTTCTTTAGGACCGAAATTATGGTTATGGTCGGAGGGTTTCGTTTGATTCTTGCCCCGGTTACACAGCCTTCCAAGAAAGCAAGCTATAGCTGATATAACAATGATCACGGAAAGCACTATAAAAACTGTTCCAAACGATCCATCCGAGTGATTATGGGATGGCGGCGCTTGCCCTGGCACCGTATTTGGTAAAACGACAACGGGTTGTTGCGGTTGAGTGGACATGGGTGTGGTTCGAAATTGCAAAGATGGGATGGGAGTGAAAAATGTGAGTTTTTAGTAGGTGTTTTAAAGGGTTTGGATTCATAAATGTGCAGCTCCTTGTTCTTTGAGTGCAGACAAAGGGAGGGAGGCTTTACAGTAAACTGTTGAAACAAGTAAGAACAATTTTGCCTGTAACAAGAGGTTATGTATATAAAAAGGTTTAGTAATTTTGAATGAGGAGCTTTCTTTATTAAAGAGACAAGCTAAAAGATTTTCATGCTGTTCTTTAATTAATGCACAAGTCAGGTCTTTGGAAAGGGAAAAAGTAATGATTTTGAGTGGCCTTTCCAAACTCATCTACCTACACTTCGCCGATCGCCGAAATTATATGGCTAAAGTTGATCACCAAAACTTATAACGGGTGTAACTCTAAAAATATGGATCAACTCATTCCATTGATAATGACGTTGTGTAGACGAAAATTGTATCCCTCAAAACCCATTAATTTTGCCGACTCCTCCTATTCAACTTATTTTCAACTATATATTTTCAATCATATTTATCTGAATTCAATTTTAATGTATCATAACTTATGAAATTACATAAAATTATATAATTAAAAAGTAAATTAGATCAACAATGACTTAATTATGCATAAGTTTTCGTTTTGATCACGTCCAATATTTTTGGGATTGCTTTTTTAAAGTAACTAAGATCGGCACCTTTCTATTTGGTATAATAGTAAATTTAACTACGATTATATATATATATATATATATATATATATATATAAATCAAAATTCTTTTAAAATTTAAAGTTAAAATATATAAATATATAAATCTAAAATGTGATCAATTTTGAGCATCATAAAGCATAGCTAGAATTGCATTGATGAGTAACTTAATTATAAAGTAATGTACGGTGACACTTTTCTAATTGGTATAATAGTAAATTTAACTCTAAGTCTCTATAAAAGTTATAGAAAAATCAAAATTCTTTTAAAATTTAAAGATTTTAAAATTTTTATAAATTTTAAAATATATAAATCAATGATCAATTTTGGGTGAAGTAAAGTGTAGCTAGAATTGCATTGATGAGTAACCTAATTATAAAATAACTAACATAACACCTTTTTAATTGATATAATAGTAAATTTAGTTTTAATTTTATATAAAATTATAAAAAATATTTTTTAAAAAATTTAAAGATTTTACAATTTGTATAAATATTTAAAATATATATAAATATATAAAAATAAAATATACATAAAATTTTGAATATTTTTATAAAGCTACAAATAATAAAAAGTTTTAAAATTCAAATATACAAAAATATTTTTAAAAATAAAAAACAATTATTTTTAATGAAAATGAAAAAATTGTTCTCTCCTCCAAATCACTCTTCTGTAATTTGTTAACTTACTGAAAGAGATAACAACAAGATGAAGATAATAAGGGAAAACTAATATGATGAGTACACTGATTCATAATCCAATAGCCTATTTATATAGGCTTTTACATAACAGAAAAACTAAAAATAGGCACTAACAACTAGAGAAAAAATCTAAACAAAATGAATCCATAATTTTCACCACTAAATTTTTGATGTGCATCAACTATTTGCTTAGAAATAAGGAAAACAATCCAATTTTATTAACAACCAGATTTTATTAACAATCCCTCCTTTAAACTGAAAAACTCCTTAAGCTTCAGTTTACTGGTACCATTCTTCAAACAGGATCTTCTAAAGTGCAAACTCCCATTAACCTCCTCAAATTTTGGAAGGAAAACAATTTGAGAGGTTTGGTAAATATGTCAGCTAGTTGATCTTCACTCTTGCAATACTTGAGATCAATTACCCAATCATTGTTAAGATCTCTCAAAATATAGTACTTTACATCAATATGCTTGCTTCTGCCATGTAATATTGGATTTTTTGTGAGTTTGATAGCTGAATTGTTGTCACAGAAAATTGTTGTAGCTCCCATTCTCTTAAACTTCAGCTCCTCCAAGATTTTCTTCAGCCAAATATGTAACAGCCTAATTACGACCCTAATCGAAAGAGTGGTTTCGGGACAACGAATCCGGAAAAAAAAGTTTAATTATTAATTTGATATGTATGTTATGTGGTTGTACATGTGTTAAAATATTATAGATTAATATTTGTGTTTGGGTGATTAATTTAAGGAAAAAGGACTAAAGCGTATAAGTGGTAAAATTTACCATTTGATTGATTGGGGGATTAAATAAGGTGTCTTTTAACTAAGGGATTAGTAGTGAAATTATTCATAATATTTTATATAGTGGACGGCAAGGTGATAAGAAAGATGCAAATATATTATATTATAATATGGTTAGTGGTATATGTTAATATAATAATATTATATATTATGGATAATGGATAATGGATTAAAAACATAAAAGAATTAAGGAAGCCTTTGCATGTCATCTTTTGAGTTTTTGGCCGATTATAACAAAGGAAAAGAACAGCAAAAACTCCTTAGGGATTCGGCACTATCAACTAAAATTGGGCAAGTTCAAGTCTTGGATTTTGGTAATTTTGCATTTTTGTGATTGTTGATCGTTTTCCTATCCAGCCCACGTGAAAATTTTGTGTATTGAACATGAATGTTGGTTCGACCATTGATGAAAATTCATGCTTTATGATGGTTGATGGTTTTAACTAAAATGTATGTGCTAGATTACTACAATCTGAGTTGGAAATTTTGATTAGATGGAGCATTTGGGATTTAATTTCAAAAGTAGTAAATGGAGAAGTTAGATTTTAGAAATTAGGAAAAATGTGGACTTAAATTATCATTCGGGAATTAATTTCATGCATTTGAGGGTTACTTGGGACTTCTTTCAGACAGAATTTCGTAAGAAGTATGTAAGCCAACGTTTCATAGATTCTAAGTGCAAAGAATTTCTTGATCTTAAACAAGGTCGTATGACCGTATCCGAATATGAGCGCAAGTTTGTGCGACTTAGTCGCTAGGCTCGTAAGTGTGTTTTGTCGGAGGGTAGTATGTGCCGGAGATTTGAAGATGGTTTAAATGAAGATATAAAGCTTCTAGTTAGCATTCTTGAGATTAACGATTCGTAGTACTAGTTGATAAAGTGTTCAAGAACTGTCCTTTGATGATTAGAGACTTGTGTTTTCTGGCCGATTTGATGCTATTACCTTTCGATGAGTTCGACATTATCCTTGGTATGGATTGGTTAACAATTCATGATGCAGTAGTAAATTACCGACAAAAGACTATTGATTTGAGATGCCAGAATAACAAGATAGTTCGAATAGAGTCTACGGATTTGAATGGACTACCTGTTGTGATATCTTCGATGTTGGCTTGGCAGTATTTGAGAAAGGGTTGCAAAGCTTATCTTGCGTATGTGGTTGATAGCAAGGTAACCGAAAAGAATATTGAATCTGTACCGGTTGTTAGTGAGTATCCAGATGTGTTTCCGGAGGAATTACCGGGATTACCACCGGTTCGAAAAATAAATTTTGGCATTGAGTTAGTGCCAATGACCACTCCAATCTCAATACCTCCGTATAGAATGGCACCGACTAAATTAAAAGAATTAAAAGCTCAGTTGCAAGAATTGATAGATAGAGGTTTCGCCCGACCGAGTTTCTCTCCCTGGGGTGCGCCCATTTTATTTTTGAAAAAGAAGGATGGAACTTTGAGAATGTATATTAATTATCGACAGCTCAATAAGATAACAGTTAAGAACAAATACCCGTTACCATGTATTGATGATTTGCTCGATCAGCTGAAAGAAGCCTCGGTGTTTCCGAAAATTGACCTGAGGTTAGGTTATTATCAGTTGCAAGTTAGAGAATCAGATGTACAAAAGACTGCCTTTCGGACGAGATATAGTCATTATGAGTTCTTGGTGATATCGTTTGGGCTCACTAATACCCCCGCTGTTTTCATGGATTTGATGAACTGGGTATTCAGACCTTATCTAGACCAGTTTGTGGTTGTGTTCATATATGACATATTGATTTATTCACGAGACAAAACCAAGCACACTGAGCATTTGAGGCTAGTGTTACAGATTTTGCGTGACAAGCAATTATACGCAAAATTCAGTAAATGTGAGTTTTGGTTGAAAGAAGTCAGCTTCCTAGGGCATGTTATTTCATCGACGGGTATTTGGGTTGACCCGAGTAAAATCTCGGCTATATTGGAATGGAAACCTCCCAGAATGTTTCTGAGGTACGTAGCTTTTTAGGGCTTGCAAGATATTATAGACGTTTAGTGAAAGGATTCTCGATGATAGCAACCCCGATGACAAAACTATTACAAAAGGATGTGAAATTTGAGTGGTCAGAAAGGTGTCAGAAGAGTTTTGATCAACTGAAGACCTTGTTAACGGAAGCACCGGTGCTCGTTCAGCCAGAGTCGGGTAAAGAGTTTTTTAATTTTTAGTGATGCATCTTTAAATGGACTCGGTTGTGTATTGATGCAGGAGGGTAAAGTCGTAGCCTATGCCTTGAGACAGTTGAAACCACACGAGAGAAATTATCCAACGCACGATCTTGAGTTAGCCGCTATAGTTTTTGCTTTGAAAATTTGGCATCACTATCTGTTC
The DNA here is from genome assembly GCA_025506655.1 of Gossypium rotundifolium. Taxonomy (NCBI): domain Eukaryota; kingdom Viridiplantae; phylum Streptophyta; class Magnoliopsida; order Malvales; family Malvaceae; genus Gossypium; species Gossypium rotundifolium. The sequence continues at coordinate 17,528,695 of CP106733.1, read as the reverse complement.
GGTGAGAAATGTCACGTCTTTTCGGATCATAAAAGTCTAAAGTATTTAATGACTCAAAAGAATCTGAATTTGAGACAACGACGGTGGTTAGAATTATTGAAAGATTACGAGCTCATGATTGATTATCACCCAGGAAAGGCTAATGTGGTTGCAGATGCACTTAGCCGAAAGTCGCTATTTGCTTTACGCGCAATGAATGCAGATATAACTATGACTGAGGATGGTGCGATAGCTACCGAGTTAAAAGTGAGACCATTGTTTGAGCAGTAGATTCGAGAAGCCCAAGAGGTTGATGATGATTTAAAAATAAAGAAAAGTCATTGTGGCTCGTGTGTGGATTCAGACTTTCAGAAAAATGCTGAAGGATGTTTACAGTACAAGAATTGAATCTGTGTACTGAAGAACCCGGATTTGATTCGAAGATTGTGATGAGGCTCATAGTAGTAAATTATCGATTCATCAGGGTAGCACGAAAATGTATAACGATCTAAAGCAGTATTACTGGTGGCATGGTATGAAACGAGACATTTCAGATTATGTATCAAAGTGTTTAGTGTGTCAACAAGTAAAAGCTGAGCATCAAGTGCCATCTAGACTACTTCAATCGAATTATGATACTAGAGTGGAAGTGGGATCGTGTCACAATAGACTTCGTATCGGGTTTGCCTTTGATGCCAAGTAAGAAAGATTCAATCTGGGTTATTATTGATAGATTGATGAAATCAACCCATTTTATTCCGGTATGTATGGATTTCTCACTTGATAAGTTAGCTGAGTTGTACATATCGCAGATCGTACAGTTACACGAAGTACCTGTTTCTATTGTTTCGGATAGAGATTCGAGGTTCACATCGCGGTTTTGGAAGAAACTGCAGGATGCTTTAGGTACAAAGTTGCACTTCAGTACAGCTTTTCACCCTCAGTCGGATGGTCAATCCGAGCGTGTTATTCAAGTACTCGAGGATATGTTGTGATGTTTCATTCTTGAGTTTGAGGGTATGTGGGAACGATACTTACCTTTGATTGGATTTTCGTATAATAACAGCTTTCAATCAAGTATTAAATTGGCTCCCTATGAGGTGTTGTACGGTCGAAAATGCCGTACACCTTTATATTGGACCGAGCTGAGTGAAGGTAAGATTCACGGGATTGATTTGATCAGAGAAACGGAGCAGAAAGTTAAAGTAATTTGAGAAAGTTTGAAAGTTACATCAGATCGTCAGAAGTCGTACGCGGATTTGAAAAGGAAAGATATAGAGTTTGAGTGGGTGATCGAGTGTTCTTGAGAGTATCACCGTGGAAAAAGATACTTAGGTTTGATCGTAAGGGAAAACTGAGTCCGAGGTTTATTGGGCCGTATGAGATTACTGAACGTATTGGGCCGGTTGTGTACAGATTGAGGTTGACGTCTGAGTTAGACAAGATTCATAATGTTTTCTACGTGTCAATGCTTCGACGATATAGATCTGATCCTTCTCATGTGATCAATCCATCAGAGGTAGAAATTCAAGCCGATCTGACTTATGAGGAAGAACCGATTTGCATCTTAGCTCGTGAAGTGAAAGAGTTGCGTAATAAGAAGATATCTTTGGTTAAAGTATTATGGCATAAACACGAGATTGAGGAAGCGACCTGGGAAACTGAAGAATTAATGAAAGAACATTATCCACACTTATTCGCTGGTAAGATTTTCGCGGACGAAAATTTCTTAAGGGGGAGAGTTGTAACAGCCTAATTACGACCCTAATCAGAAGAGTGGTTTCGGGACCACGAATCCGGAAAAAAAGTTTAATTATTAATTTGATATGTATGTTATGTGGTTGTACATGTGTTAAAATATTATAGATTAACATTTGTGTTTGGGTGATTAATTTAAGGAAAAAGGACTAAAGCGTATAAGTGGTAAAATTTACCATTTGATTGATTGGGGGGATTAAATAAGGTGTCTTTTAACTAAGGGATTAGTAGTGAAATTAGTCATAGTATTTTATATAGTGAACGGTAAGGTGATAAGAAAGATGCAAATATATTATATTATAATATGGTTAGTGGTATATGTTAATATAATAATATTATATATTATGGATAATGGATAATGGATTAAAAACATAAAAGAATTAAGGAAGCCTTTGCATGTCATCTTTTTGAGTTTTTGGCCGATTATAACAAAGGAAAAAGAACAGCAAAAACTCCTTAGGGATTCGGCACTATCAACTAAAATTGGGTAAGTTCAAGTCTTGGATTTTTGGTAATTTTTGCATTTTTGTGATTGTTGATCATTTTCCTATCAAGCCCATGTGAAAATTTTGTGTATTGAACATGAATGTTGGTTCGACCATTGATGAAAATTCATGCTTTATGATGGTTGATGGTTTTAACTAAAATGTATGTGCTAGATTACTACAATTTGAGTTGGAAATTTTAATTAGATGGAGCATTTGGGATTTAATTTCAAAAGTAGTAAATGGAGAAGTTAGATTTTAGAAATTAGGAAAAATGTGGACTTAAATTAGCCTAAGGAACATTCGGCCTTAGCTTGAAATAGGTAATTTTGGCATATTTTGTATTTTGTGAAAATTTGATTAAATTGTAAGAATGAGTAATGTAAGGGATAAAATGGTAAATTGCGCAATAAAGTAATTATGGATTAATTGAATGGAAATAAAATTAAATGAGCTTAATTGAAATTGTTTTAGACCGAGAACAAAAAGAAACCAGAGTGGATCGGGGAAAAGCTAAATTGAACGAGTAATCGGAAAGCTTAAATTGTCGACTTTCGAGGTAAGTTTCTAAGAAATTGGGTTAAATTGAAATTTGATAATATAGAGGTGAAATAGTTAAGTAAAGGTAGGTATTTTAATTCTTGAATTGCTGAATGTGATATGAATAAAATAGAAATACATGTGTTGGTCGAATATAAGCTTAGTATATTTATATATATATATATATATATAGCTTGAATAAATTGGTTTAATTGAGTGATGTTTATAAACAAATGTATGTGTGCAAATGAATTTAAAGTTTCAATTATAATGATGCCGAATGGGATATGGATTTTGAGTATGATAATGTAATGGGAATTATTAAGCACTTGTATATGGATATATTTCTTGGATAAATTGGGATTAGTTGTAAATTCAATGTTGTCGAATTCAATAAGGTATGAGAACAAACATAATTATAGTATGGCGAATGCTAAGTTGAAATACATATATTTATATACATGTATAAGGGTGGATGCATTGAGTGCTTTGAACATATATGTATATATATTTATGATTCAAAAAGAGCTATATATCTGAATATGAGATGGATGGATATTGAACCGAAAGTATGGTTAATAATACATATCTCTGTATGTGTAGTTGGTTTGTGCCGGATGTGAAAATATGACATACGGAAATTGGATTGTTGCTATTGAGTAAAGGTATATTTGATATATATATATATATATATATATACAAACATGAGAAAGAAATTTGATATGTTTGGACTGCATAAATAATTATAGTTGAGTAGTAATTACTGGTGAAACATGAAATGAGCAAAGGTGATAATTGAATAAACAAATATGTGTTTAATTGAGTAACGGCTCTATGTGAGCGATACGTTACGGAAAGTGGCACCGTGTGTGTGGACATCTTGATAACGCTCTATGTGGGCGATTAGTTACGGGAAGTGGCCTGTGTGTGTGTGAGACATCTTGAGTAACGGCTCTATGTGAGCGATGCGTTACGGGAAGTGGCACTGTGTGTGCGGACATGCTGAGTAACAGCTCTATGTGAGCGATACGTTACGGGAAGTGGCACTATGTGTGCGGATATGTTATATAACGGCTCTATGTGAGCGATACGTTACGGGCTTGTACTACGTGTACGGATTTTCAGATTTTCCTAAAGGAAGAAAGGACTCAGTGGAGGTATAATAAGCAAGAGTGTCAGGTATTTATATGTTATACTATGGTTCATTATCGAGGTAAATCGAGTAAGCTATTTTGTTATGGACTTTTAACATGGAAGTGTTTGGATTTAATTGGTGACCAATTAGATATATTATAAATTAACGATGATATGTATACATTATGTGTACGAATGTTGCATTCTATTCCATGTTATGTTTGAATAAATTACAAGCTATTCAATGGATTGTATATAGATATTTTACCTCCTTGGCTTATAACTTACTAAGCTTTATATAGCTTACTGTTGTGTAATTGTTTGTTCATGGTATAGATCTTTAAAATCGAAGCTCGCTTTCGGGGATCTGTCGAAGTCGAACACATTATCACCTATTTTTGGTATCTTTCATTAGAGTTAAATCTTAGAAACTATGGCATGTATAAGCTTGATTTCTCTTGATTCCTTTCGGTTGGAAAGTATATAAAGGCCATGCGAAGATGGCTAAAGGTTAAGTCATTTGAGCTTACATGAATTCGGTCTTGGTTAAATTATTATAGTTTTATTTGGCATGATGAATGGTGAAAGCTAAATTTGGCTTGTATGCATTAATGGTTAAGGACATAGAAACAAAATGAATTGACAAAAAAATGTTATCGTGAAATGATCGAATACCCTTGTTTATAAGGTCATGGCCAAATATGGCAAGTAATTGATGCTAAATGGATTGCTTGAGTTAGTTATTAAAATAAATGGGTAAGCATTATAAGCATATTTGATATACGGGTTTGAAAGGCCTAGAAATTTGTAAATTGTTAATTGCTTGTAATTAATCCTTGGTTGATGGTTATGATTTTAATGATAGTTAAAAATTGGTTATGCCTTTATCATAAAATTGGTTCTTAAAGAGTACTCAAAGCTTGTGTGAGGTAAGGAAATGCTCGTAACCCTAATTTGGTGACGGATACGGGTTTAGGGTGTTACAAAATAGCTTGACAAGCATAGGCAGTTGCAGCAACAAATTCAGCTTCAGTCGTTGACAAAGTAACAATGGATTGTTTCTTAGATGACCATGAAACAACTCCGGTTCCCATCATGAAAACATAACCTGAAGTGTTTTTTCTATCATCCAGTCTCCTATAAAGTCACTGTCAGTGAACCTAAATAAATTTGAAATTTCACATTTTCTATAAAACAACCCAAAATCATTGGTTCCTTACAAGTAACGAAGGATTCTCTTGACAGCCAATAAATGCATCTCTATAGGATTCTCCACAAACCTACTAATCAAACTCACAGAATACATTATATCAGGTCTTATACCAGTCAAGTACATTAAGCTACCAACGATCTGCTTATAAAGAGTGTTGTTCACTTTCTTTCCCTCTTTTCTCAACTTCAAACCAAACTCAATGAGGGTGCTTGTTGGATTGCAATCCCTCATATCAAACCTGTTCAGAATATCTTGAACATATTTCCTTTGAGAAATAAATATTCCATCAGCTGATTGCATTACTTTTATGCCTAGAAAATAATGCATGATACCAAGATCTAACATTTCAAACTCAATCATCATAAACTTCTTGAATTCATTAAACATGGAACTACAATTTCCAGTGAAAATAAGATCATCAACATATAAACTCACAATAAGTATTTTCTTTTCATCGCCAGTTTTAATAAAAAGAGTAGACTCATAAAGACAGTTGGTAAAACAAACTTTCAAAAAATAAGCCTCAATTCGACTATACCAAGCACGTAAGCTTGTTTCAATCCATATAAAGCCTTTTTTAGTTTATAAACCTTATTTTCACTTCCATGTTTAACATAACCAGTAGGTTGTTCAATAAATACCTACTTTTGGAGCTCACCATGTAAAAATGTCGACTTCACATCTAATTAGAAGATAGGCCAAGAGTAATAGGCTACAAGTGAAATCACTAATAACAGGAGCAAAAACTTCTTTGTAATCCACCCCAAACTCTTGCTTATAACCTTTAGCCACTAAGCACGCCTTATACTTGTCAACTTCTCAATTCTCCTTCAACTTTGTCTTGTATACCCATTTGACACTAATTGTCTTGTGCCATTCTAGAAGCTCAGTCAACTCCCCTGTATCATTCCTTTCTATAGCTGCAATCTCTTCATCTATTGCCTTTTGCCATTTCGACTCCATAGCAGCATTTTCAAATGTTTTTGGATCACAATCTGTAAATAAGGCAAAGTGGATGATTGGAACTTCAGTTTGACCAATGCTAGCTACCTCAAAATCTCTCATCCAAGCTAGTCTCCGACAAATACGACTAGGACAAGGTTCGATTACTTCTACTTCGGTGGTTGTTGGAGCATCGTTTGGTGAACTCTCAAGCTCAAGTGTTGCTTGAGTCTGTTGATCTAAAGGCTGTTGCCTTTCAAATTCAAGTTTAGTGTCAACAAAAGTTTGAGAAGGTTGCTAATCATTCCAATTCCAAGTGTTCTCCTCATAAAAAATTAAATCCCTACTAATCACAATTTTCTCCGTTAAAGGATTAAACAATTTATATGCTTTAGATGTTTCACTTACACCTAGAAAGACACACTTCTCTCCTTTGTCATCAAGCTTCTTTCTCTTTGCATCTCGAACATGTGCATAAGCTATGCAACCAAAAAGTGATTTACCACTTGTCTTCTTCCACTCCAAGCTTCTTCAGGTATCATGTTTTGAATAGAAAAAGTTGGGCTTTTATTCAAGACATGGATGCTCCAATTTACTGCCTCTGGCCAAAACCGTTTTGGAACCCTTCCACTAGCAAGCATGCTCCTCACCATATTCAGTATGGTTTTATTTTTTCCTATCCAATACGCCATTTTGTTGGGGGTATATGCAGTGGTAAGCTCTTTTCGAATGCCATGACTTTTACAAAATGCTTCAAATTCCTTGGAGCAATATTCTCCACCACAATCAGTGCGACGAGCTTGAATGGTTTTCTCGATTTCATTCTTAACAAGTGCTTTGATGCTAGTAAATGCATTGAATGCTTCTAATTTCTCCTGTAAGAAGTAAACCCACGTTTTCAGGAATAATCATCAATGAAAGTAAGGAAATAATTTTTACCTCTATTAGATAATGGTTTTATTGGCCCACAAATATCTTAATGAACCAATTCCAACACATGTTTTGCTCTCCAAGACTTTCTTTTGGGAAATTGTTCACGATGTTGTTTGCTAACAACATAATCTTCACACACATGGGATGGAATGACAATTTGAGGAAGACAGCTGACCATCTCTTTCTGTCTAAGAGTCTTCAAACCCCTAAAGTTAAGATGACCATAGCGGAAATGCCAAAGCCATGCATCGTCCTTTAGTTAACCATCAAGCAAGGTTAAACACAATCAATCACCAATGGAAATAACCTGTTGGAACTCATAGGAACCACTGCAATAGCACCTCTGGAAGGATCATATATTTCACAAACACCTTTTGATATCGTAATCATATATCCTTTTTCTTGCAATTGACTAGCACTTAACAAGTTACTTTTAAAGCAGGCACAAAGAAAACATTGGAAGTTGTCTCTACAAAACCATTCTTAGTTCTTACACTAATATCACTCTTTCTCACTACATCAACAATAGATTTATCTCCAAAAAACACAGTAGTGTGAAAGTCTTCATTTAAATAAGAGAAAGAAGACTTATTACCGCACATGTGGTTGCTACAGCCCGTATCCACATACCATAAACATGAGTTCCACGACTCCTCTTCCTTGTTATGAAATGTCATCAACAAGGTTTCAACTTCTTCTTTTTCTGTAAAATTTGACTTTTCCCCTTTTCCTTGTCATTAAACAGATTAGTACGACATTCAGAACGATAAGGACCAAACCTATGACATCTAAAACATTCTACCTTTGATTTGTCAAATTGCCGATCCTATTGTTTGCCTTTATAATTTGGTTTGGCATGCCTGCCACCATCTTTATTCCAATTGTCTCATCTATTTCTTCCTCTTCCTCGACCTCTACCTCTTCCTCTAAAAGAATGAGTTAAAGCTTTCAAAGCCTGCTCTATTGAGGTAGAAATTCTGTTCATCTTCTGCTCATAAACCAACAAGGAGCTCTGAAGTTCATCAAGAGTGAGGGCATCAATATCCTTGGATTCTTCAATCGAATAAACAACATAATCATACTTTGGTGATAAAGACCGTAGTATCTTCTTAAAAATGGTTGTGTCATTCATCTTCTCACCATGAAATCGCATATTATTTGTGATTCCCATGGTTCGTGCATAATATCTGTAATAGACTCACCATCCTTCATCTGAATAACCTCAAAGTCCCTCCGTAGGGCCTAAAGCTGTGCACGCTTCACTCTGGAAGAACCTTCATATTTTGTCTTCATGGAGTCCCAAATATCCTTGGAAGTTTCATTGCAAAGAATGGTTTCCAAGATCGAACGACCAATGGCTTCAAATAAGTAATTCTTTGCTTTCAAATCTTTCAGCTTCAGCCCTTCCAGGTCATTTTATTGTGCTTCTGTAAACCTTTCTCCATCTGTTGGTGCTACTACACCGTGCTCAATGACCTGCCAATATCCTTCAGACCGCAAGAAGTTCTCCATAACATGCTTCAATTATCATAGTGACCATCGAAATGAGGAATAGTTGGCTGCACAAAATTTTCAGAAGTCCCAGGAACTTTTTCCTCTCGCCGAAAATACTTTTCTTTTAACCTAGCTCTGATACCACTGTTAACTTACTGAAAGAGATAACAGCAAGATGAAGATAATAAGGAAAGGAAAACTAAGATGACGAGTACACTGATTCATAATCCAAGAGCCAATTTATATAGGCTTTTATATAAATAAAAAAACTAAAAATAGGCACTAACAACTAGAGAAAAAATCTAAACGAAATGAATCCATAATTTTCAACCACTAAATATTTGATGTGCATCAACTATTTCCCTAGAAATAAAGAAAGCAATCCGATTTTATTAGCAACCAGATTTTATTAACATAATTAACACGAAGAAAAAAAATCTTATGCAGCCTCATTCCTTGATGAAGATACTTAACCATTTTTATTTACTTTTCATAAATAAAATTTAAATAAGTGCACCTATTAACTTTTACGATAGTAATTCTAATTCTCTTGGTACTAGATAATAGTAAAGAAAATAAATTGAAAGAAAAAAAAGGAAATAATTGTTTGATTCGATTCCAATGCTTTAATTGTCAAAAATGAAATTTATATTACCTAAAAAATTATAAGCTCTAAACCAGTCATAGGTGTTCCCGTAGTTCAATTTTATATTACCTAACAAATTATAAGTTTTTTTTTTTTTTGAAGTAGTGCACTTTGAAATACGTCTAAATTCTTTTCATCATGTACTTATCGAATTTTGAAATTTTGGTCCTTACCAAATAATAGTTGTTAAATTCATTAAGTTATTTTATTTCCAAAACCTTGCTTTTGCACTTAACATATAGATCTCTTTCCACTAAGTTTTTCCCGTGGAAACTTAATTTATAAATCAAGTGACTCATTTGTTTACTTGCAAAATGTACTCACAATAATGAGTTCCTAAATAACAAAATAAGTGCTAGACTCTTTGTACAAAACCTATACAAATCTTTTGAAATATATGAGATTTCAACTTACTAATATACTTGATCAATTACATTTCAAACTCTATCAAAGTAGCAATAAGATCAGGATCAAGAATATCCTAATAAAGTCTAAGATGAGTCACAGATCTCCAAGATAAGATTTTCAAGTCATTCGATCTAATCTCCTTAAAACAAGGGATCTGATTGCTTGATCCAATTTAATCTGCAAAGATTTGTCAATCCAAGTTATTAATCTTCAAAGATGGGCCAGCAGACATCCAAAGTAACAACAAATATCATAGCCCAAATGTTTTGTTTTAAATTATTGTCAATTCTAAATAAGACAACTTACGTAGCTTGTGTAGTGCCCGTTGTAGTTGTAACTACCAGTGGCATTACTCTCATAATTGCCTTAAGAGAGATTAAAAGATTCTATTGGAGATCCTAGACAAAATCTACAATTTTATATATAGTACAAATTCATAACAAAATTTAATAAAAACATATTTAACTACTACCATTTGGGTCAGGATTAAAATTTCAAAATTCGGAAAATATAAATATTAAAATTGACCAATTCAAAATACGATAAACTAAAATTGATTAAATGACTTTGATATTTAACATGATTGTTAAACTTGATTTTGATTTTTGGGTTGAATTTTAATTCAACCACAATTTTGATATTGACTTTGTAGTAATGTTAATTTATTGTATATTAATTTTGATTTTATTTATTTACATGTTAATTTTCATTTTCATTTTAATTTATTCGCATGGAGTTTTTATTTTTATTTCCATGCGAGCATTTTGATTTTTACTTTGATTATGTTTAATTGTAGATTAATATTTTTATAGAACTATAGCTTAATTGTTATAGTAATCGTCTATAAACGTATAATCGTTTATAGTAAGAATATCACATAAAAATATAAAAATTAAATCAACGATGTTTACGAGTATACAAGTCAAATTGTAATATAATATGTGTGTACAACGGAATACAGGAAGTATTTCGAGGATTGCACCCAAGAGAGGATGGGCTAAATCTAATGAAAACCTCTTTATAATAATAACTGAAAATAGTAATAATTAAATCCTATATTATGATAAATCATAAAATAGATGAATATGATAAATTAAATAAATAAAATAAAGAAACAATAAACTAGACAAACGACTAAATATATTAAACAAATCAGGAAGATTACTTGTTTCAAGGTTGTAATTAACTTCGGATTAGGGTTTTAAGGAGGATTAGCAATCAATTAACCAACTATTACCTTCCAACCTCTAATTGAGTAATTAATTAGTTGATACTCGCTTATCTCTCGATCTCACTTTCTCAACCAAGATAAACTATTATTTACTCAGTGAAAATTATCTCCCGGTCTCGTTTAACCTATGATAACTTCCTAAGTTGTCAAACCTAGGGTTAAGAATCGCATAATATATACCAACTAATCCTATTGAGAAACCCTAAATCCTCCATTAACCACGTCCCCACTCATTAATCTCCCCTAAAGGATTTAATCACTCATGTTATTCATAATCTTAATCTCAATTGAATAAAACATATAAAGAACACGATTGAATCGAAAGAGAAAAGATATTAGAATAATCCCGATTTTGATGTCGAATAGAGCACGGAGTAGCGAATCTTTCGATTGGAATAATCAAATATCATCGCCTGCGAATAAGAAATAACTTAAATACTTCAATATTATAAAATAACTCTTGGATCGAAACCGATTCTAAAAGGAAAAAAAAAAGTTGTTTATGAAAAGCAAAAGAAAACTAAACTAATTCTACTCCTAAATTACTAGGGTTTTGAATGCTTCTAAGACGACTTCGTTACATCAAACCCTAAGGTTTTATTTATATGAGTGTTGGCATGTAACACCCCTAACCCGTATCCGTCACCGAAATAGGGTTTCAAAGCATTACCGAGTAATCATAATCTAAATCATTCATTTCCAAACATTTTAAAAATCATAATATAACTCATCATTAACATGCATAGAGCCCCTTATTAAAGCCTTTGAGGGCTTAAAATCACTTTAGAAACGATTTGGGACTAAATTGGGAACATTTGAAAATTTTAGGAAAAATTTAAAAAAAAAATTTAATTGCAGGGTTCAAACGGCCAAGTCACACGCTCGTGTGTCTGGCCATGTGGGCATTCGAAGAAGGGACACACGGTCGTGTCCCAACCTATATCTATGCCCATGTAACTCACTAACTTAGGTCACATGGCCAAGCCACACGCCGTGTGCCAGGCCGTGTACCCTTCAAAATGGCCTCGCATGCCCGTGTGCTAGCCGTGTGGACCTAAAATGTTCCTTTAATAACAAGTTTACCATTTCCTACTTGCTTAGACATTAAGCAACTCAAAATTCATTCGTTTAACCTATTTAAAACACAACCAAACACACTCAAAACATGCCAAAACAATCATCCTAGGTCCCTAACCAATGTACCCTCATTGGTACCACATTTATATAATCAAAACATATCATCAATGCATCATTCAAATCCAAATTATAAATATACCAAAATCACTCCATTTAGCCTAGTTCATAACCATCTAAACATCAACTAAAATTCACAAACACCTGACCTATCTTAGTTCAATTCAACATACCATATTATGGCTTCAAACATAAATAGATGTTGATATATATCCCAACCAACATTACACTTATAGCTTTATTTACAACCCATCCACAAAATAACTATCATCTAGATATCCTAGGTACATGCCGACACAAAAGATAAACATTACCACATTTGAGTTTGAGATCATTGATGGATGCTGAATCGACGATCAAAAGAGAAGTACTTAACTTGCGCACGGAAAACAAAAACCATACGCTGAGCAAAACTGAGTGATATTTCTATAATTCGAATATTTAAAGACAAGAGAGTACAAAATGCATAATTAAAATATAAATACATATTAATGACTAAGATCACAACTATCATATGCCAACCTTTTGAATTCATACATAATAGCACATCATTTCATGCTATATTCCACTTACACATGCTATTATATTTCATTTGTTTAACAAATGTCCCAATTCTCATACTTGTTATATAAATAGTTGTTCACATATCAAACCACATTTCATTTTAACAATTGCATAATTCAACTATATTCAATCAATGAGTACATTACTCATATATCTCATTTATAATCACAACTTTTTCACCTTTCATATATCAATTCAATTTTCCATTTCCAATTCACATATTTTTCATTTCAATATCGATCACAGAATTTGTTATTTAATTACCCCTATTAACACAACTCGGACTTGAACGGATACATGAATACAACCAATACACCAGTTTGGCACCCAGTGCCTCATCGGATAAATTCGAAGTAATAACTACGCCCAGCGCTATATAAATTGACACCCAATGTCTTATCGGTTAAACCAAAGTAAATTGACACCCAATGCCTCATCGACTCGAAGTCAAAGAAATACCTGAACTCTTCCTATCCTATGGCATGCCATCTATATCCAACTCAGCCTGATACAGTTAATAGGGTTTAATTTCACATTTCCAATACAACCAATACCCAATTCTCATATTTGTACATATATTCATTTCAATTCAAATAATCATTACATTCATAATGTATGTACCAATTCAATCCATTTCAATCAACTATTCAAATGCCAAATAATCACCTCACACACTTACCAAATGCATTAAATTGAATTACAACAATTGACAACTAGGTTCGGATTTATAGAAATACAAACCGTGGATTCCGAGCTATTCGACGTTGATTTTATCCTTCCCCTTTTTAGTCGACGATGTAACGGACTGAATTTGACCCTGTCAGAATGGTGGTTTCGGGACCACGAATCCGAGTTTGAGAAATATTTTAATATTATATTTTGAGTCTATTAAATGTGAATTAATGTGTGTGAAAGTTTCGTAGAAAAATTTTATTGTTTAAGTGCTTAATTTGATAAAAAGGACTTAATCGCGAAAAGCATAAAAGTTGCATGCTAAGGTGTAATGTACTAGATTGCTTGTGGCTTTTTAAGTGGGTGTCCCAAAAGGGCAATTAGCCCATTGACCATACTAATGGACGGCAATGGGCCAAGTTAGCTACCTATATATGTTAGTTAATTATATAAAATTTTATTATAAGGTTATGTTATATATTATAATAATGTTAATGCCTTTATATAAAATAAACATAAAAATAAAGCCATCATTTCTTTCATTCTCTCCTAGCTGAATGTTAGGATAGAAAACACCATTGTTAAAGCTTCAAGTTTGACAAGTTAGAAAGCTTGATTAAGGTATGGTCGGTTTTAGTTTTGATATTTTTACGTTTTTGAGATCGTTGCTTCAGTATATTACCCGACCCATGTCTAAATTTTTGAAAATACTATGTATATAGGATTCGCCATTAACATGCTTGGAAAGTTTTGATGTTTGATAATTTTAGATTTAATATATGTTAAAGATTTATAAGTTTTGTGTTGAAGTTTTGGAGATTTTGAGTAAATAGGGCTAAATTGAAAAGAATAAATTTGTGAAGGGTTAAAATGACAAATAAATGAAATGCATGGACACATATGGCTATGGGAAGATTCGCCTAGCTATGGTGTTGGGAAATTTTGCATATTTTGTGTTTTGTGTAAATAGGACCAATTTGTAAAATGGAAAACATTAGGGCAAAATGGTAAATTGTTTATTTAAGTGTTTTTGGATTAAATTGAGATGAAATATGCTTGAATGAGCTAAATTTTAATGTGTTTAAATCAAGAACAAAGAAAAGCGGAATTGACTGGGGAAAGACAAAGGTTCTCGAATAGCCGATTTACGGTCTATCGACAACCGAGGTAAGTCCTTAAGTGAAATTTGTTAAAGAATTATTCATGAACTTATTAAATGATAATGTTTGATAAATTTTAGTACATAATCATGTCATAGCCGAATGTATATATGTATGTTAGATTGATTTCATAAATTGATAATGTGATATGAATAAGTGTATCAATGCTAATTGTGGGATTGTACGATGAAGTAATGATTTATTTGTTTAATGTGAATAAGTTTAGTTGAATTGGATATGTAATATAGATATGAAGTGTGTGTGGAATGATTAATCACATTGATGTGTTCGCTTTAAGCTAGCAGGAGCCTAGTCTTAGGTGATTTATTTAGACTTTAAGCCTAAAGGTGCCTAGTCTTAGATGATTTATTTCGGCTTTAAGCCTAGCAGGTGCCTAGTGCAGTGATTTATTTCAAGCTCGAGCCTAGCAGGCCTTGTCTGGAGTGTTACTTATCGGGCTCGACGCCTAGAGCTTGATCTTGGGTGATGTGTTTTACAAAAAGAAAAGAAAGCAAAATTTTGTTCAAGGCAAGTCAAAGCTAATTTATTGAGTTAATAGTTCGTGTAAGCATGCAAGGTATGAATTAAGCGCTTACCTATTTAAATTAAGGTAAGCAAGTAACTCAGTTATTTATTTCAAGTTGTATGTGTTATAAATGGAGTTTACATATATATAATTATAAAATGTGTTCTCGGTTTTGCTAATGAGGAATATGAATATTGTGGTTTGGTCTTTTATTATGTGGATACAAGACCGGTATATTCGCCACATGGATGGTTGTGTATGTGATGCTACATTATAATAATTGAACTTTAAGTATATGAATGTTTCTACATATGGTTACATGAGGAAATTTTGGTTGTGGAAGGTTGGATTATGAGTAAATACTTTGTTTATAAGCATTCGGTCAAGAGAAATTATTCTATAAATTTTATACGTTTATAGGTATGAAATTGTGAGCTTGAAAGTAAATGTGAGTACAAACGTATGAGTTGAGTTATTTTAATTTAAATGTTTAATGTTTGAATGTTATATTATCATGAATTTAGGACTTACTAAGCTAGTAAGCTTATTTGTGCGAAATGTTTCCTCTGTTTTATAGATTAGGTGCAAGCTACAATTTCGTCGGGATCGTTCAGAAAGTCGTCCACACTATCAAACTATTTTGGTACTCTTTCATTTTGGTTTTCGAATGAAGGCATGTATAGGAAAGACTTTGTCTTTGTTTAGATGAAAACTTTTGGTTCATGTATATAATAGCCATGCGAATATGGCTAAATTTCTAGTTAAGTATGCTTTTTGTGCTTTTGATACAAATGTCGGTTTATGTTGGTAATGTTTGTGCATTTTAATGAAGTTTAATCGTTTTGATAAGGAAATGTATGTCTGAAATGAATCTTTGAATTAGGTATTGTGGTAAGTAACCGATGGTATATTCGATTATATGGAACCATAGTTGTGTTTTGTAAATAAATCTCATGGGACATGTATATATATATATATGTGGTAGGGTTTGGTTGTGTATATCAGTAATGAGCTAAATGATGGATGCTTGTTGAATTATAGTATGTAAGATATTAGTTAAGTATTTCGCATGTCATACATCTGTGATGTGTTTGGTATTAACATATAGTTTAAAGTAATAATATGTATGGTCTGTGATTGTTCATTAGGATAAGCATATTGGATATTCGACCATGATGCTAAATTAATTAAGTTCGGATTAGTAAGATAAATATGAATGTAGTTAATATGGTTGACTGAATATGTATATGTGATTAGTTGAGTGGTTATATATATATATATATATATATTTATAAATTGGGTAAATTAATTAGCATGTGTTTTGATGAAAGTATTGGTTATTAATTTTCCTTAAAATGATTAAATTGATATGATTATATGCGTATATATTTGTGATATGAGAGGAATATATATATATATATTTTTTGGTTCTTGAAATGGTGTTTGTGTATACATAATGTTCACCCATGTTTATGACTTGTAAGTTGCATGAATATTTTGAAGGAAAAAAAAAAAAGAATGTATTAGTCGAATAGATCATGAGATGAATGACTAGAGTTATATGCTAGACCATTTAATAAGTTGCTATTCTTTGAATGTACTTATATATATATTTTTGTATTGGTTATCAAGTCATTAAGTGAATTATATGTATAATAATTTATTCTATACTTAGGGTGCATTCGATTATGACCAAATTGAAAGATATTTATATTACTATGCTTAATTGATTTAATATGTGTTTGCCAAATTTGGAAAATTTGTGCGAAATGCCTCAGTAACCCCAATCCGTGACGGATACGGGTTAGGGGTGTTACAGAGGATCCCAATATGACATTAGCTGCGGAATTAAAACAATTAAAATTCGTCAATACAACTCAATTCAATTTCACATTGGTCATTTCAATTTTTACTCAATATTTTCTTAAATTCCAATTTAGTCCCTAAACCGAGACTAATTTTTATTCTTTACAATTAATTCTATATTTTTATAAAATTTCACTTTAAACTAAATTTAACTCCTATTTTCAATTAAACCCTAAATTTCAATTTTTTACAATTTAGTCCATATTACTCAATTTTACAATTAGTTCTATAATTTAATCCTTTTCCATTTCTAGTTTAAAAATCTATCAATTTTATTCCTAATACTAAGACTATTTAACATTTACAACATTTAAAATCTTAATCAATATTAAAATTACAACATGGGTCGAGAAGCCCTAGGTACTGAAATTCCAAAAATATAAAAATTACAAGAAAATGAACTAAATTGACTAACCAATTGAAGTTTCAACCCTAAAAATTCCTAGGCCGTGCGTGACTTTCTCCTTTTTATTTCTTTTGCATGTCTTTCTTTCTTTCTTTTCTATTTCATTTTATGATACTTAATATTTATTTATCATATTATTATAATGCATATACTTACTTTTAATTTTAATTGTTATAACCATTATACTTATAAATTTCATTTTATAATTCATAATATATATAACATATATTTATAACATATGCCGTCCACTATACATATATATAGATATAATTACTACATTGGCCCTTTAATTAATTTTTAATCTATAATTCAACTTTTTAACTCAAATGAGATTTAGTCTTTATACCTAATTACTTTTAATTCAAGTAAATTCGCTTAATCGAAACATAATTAACTACACAATTAACTTCGTAAATATTTTTTAAAATATATTTACGTGTCCGATTTACGGAAACGAAGTCCCGAGAATATACTTTCCAATACCCCTGACTATTGAGTCGTTATATGGCAGCTTGCATTAGGTCTTCAGCACATCCTACGTCTTCCTATAAAGTTGATTGTGCGGATCAAAATAGCCTTGAAGTACTTGGGCACCACATTGTGGCCATGTCGCGCCATATAAGGTTTATGGCGCGACATGACAAGCAATTTATGGCTTCCTTGGTTCGTTTCATGCTTTGACGGCTCGAGAAGCTTATGCATCACTCGTCTCTTGCTTCTACGTCCATTGGGCCTATAATTCATCATCCTACACACTCAATTCAACACATTAGCACTATCTAAGACCCGTGTCGGTCTAATAGGTCACCACACTTACAAAATGTGTTAAAAATACTTATTTTTAATATTAAGTACTAAATACTAAAAATGTAATAATAAGTATTAAAATTTCTAGAAAACAAGCTCTTTTAAGTCTGCAAATAAACCGAAATTACTACTACATTTGATGCCAGGTCAATAAACATTATTTCATTCGAAATATAAATCGTTGTTTCATTTAGTTGGATTTACAGAGAGGAAAAAAAACATTGACCAATAAGCGAGGAGAATTTATCTTTTTATGACCAAGATAATTTATTTATTTTCTTTTCATAAATAGAGTCACAAAATGTATTTTTAGATAAGAGAAATTTATTTTCAAATTTAAATTTTAAACCACTAAAAAAAGTAAATTAAAGAATTTAGTAAGCTAGTCGATTGAGTTTTAGCTCGGTTGGTATCAATATTGTTGTCAGTGTAGGAAAACATGGATTCGAGTGCGCTGAAATACATTATTCTCCTATAGAAGGATTGGGGAGGGGTTATAAGTAGTTTTAGGTACGAGATAATGTTAAAAAAAAAAATTAGGAAGCTTAAATCTAATTTTGTAGAGGACAAATATCTTTCCCCTAAAATTAGATGATTAGAAGCTTAAATTGCATTAGCTAAAAATAACCTTTTGGAAAAAGGAAATACAAATACCATTTAAACAAGTTTGACTAAGACTTGTCTAATGGGAAAGATCCTAAATTCTCAATTGAACCAACCAATATTTTAAATGGCAAAATTTAACTATAAATGAAAAGCTGGATAGTAAGTCATGGAATCTAAATGAGTACCATTTTTCAATAAACAAACTAATTTCATCACTCATGGCCTTCACTGCTATGTTCTTGGTGGTATTGTGTATGTCAAATCCTGTTCCATCACATCTCTATTTGTTGAATACAAGCATTGAAAACAGATATTTTAGGGGAAATAAAAACCCCTACTAATAGAAAATTGCCAAGTACATGAAGCCTTTCAAACCAAAATTCAACCTAATTAACACCAAGTGTGCAATCATTCTAACCGGTAACACTATATATTCAACAAAGACTCGTCTCTTTTCTTCATTCTACTAACCAAACATTGCCTGGAAAAAATAGAATTCGTTGAGCTTGGAAAAACAATGCTGATAACAATCACAATTGGGGATCTTCTATTTCCAGTTTCATTTCTCTTGCTTCTTCCATGTGAAGCAGGTGCCAACATCTCTTATCCCTTGCGCTGTTAGATATTGTCAATATATAGGAATGGGATCTCATGATTTGTATAATCAGTGCTTGAAGGGTTTTCTTTTCTTTTTCTTTTTCTTTTTTTAATTTGGATTTGCTTGCAGTTGCTGCAACACTTGGAATCTGCTATGGCCGTGTTGCCAACAACCTCCCACCAACCTCGGAAGTGATCAACATTCTCAAAACCAATGGCATTTCGAATGTCCGGATCTTCGATCCTGATCCGTTTACTTTACAGTCATTTTCAGGCACCGGGATCAATCTCATGACCGGTGTCCCTAATGAAGTCCTCCCTTCACTTGCCTCAGGCACACCTGCCTCTGCACTCCAATGGCTCCAAACCAACATATTCGCACATATTGTTCCGAGCCAAATCCGATATATTGCGGTTGGAAATGAGGTCCTCTTTAAAGACTCATTATATTCTCCCTATCTTGTACCCGCTATTGTTAACCTTTACCAAGCACTTAAAATGCTAAACCTTGATGGTTCTATCAAGTTATCCTCCCCTCAAGCAGCATCCGTGCTCTCTGTATCCTACCCTCCCTCGCTAGGAGCCTTTGATCCTTCCCTTCGTGCTGTCTTGCGCCCTTTACTGAGTTTCTTGCATGAGACGAAATCACCATTCATGGTCAACGTGTATCCATACTTCAGCTACACAAGCAGTAGGTCGAATCAAGTAACGTTGGACTACGCATTGTTTAGAAGCAATAACATGGTTCAAGACGGTCAGTTGATGTATGGCAATCTGTTCGAAGCGAGCTTAGATGCAGTGGTTCATGCAATGGAGAAAGAAGGGTTTGCAGAAGTTGAGGTGGTCGTGTCGGAGACAGGGTGGCCAAAGGGCGGAGGGGAGGCAGCCAGCGTGGAGAATGCATTGGCTTACAACGAGAATGTGGTGAGGAGAGTAGTGGAAAATGTAGGGACACCAAGGAGGCCTGGAGTGGGAATTGAGGTTTACTTGTTTGATCTGTTTGATGAGAATGGGAAAGGTGGAGATGAGTGTGAGAGGCATTTTGGGATATTTGGACTTGATGGTGTCAAGGCCTATGATCTTAGATTTATTTCAGAAAATTAAGTTGGATGTAACCAATAAATAGGAGTCATCTTCTTGACAACCTCTTATATTTTCTTTTTGATTTGACTTTATTATATTTTCCATACACAGTGTGCAATTGAAAATATTAAACTGTCTTGATGGCCTCAAACTCATTCAATAAAGGGGCTATGACTAAGTTATCATTCATTCTCATAGTTTGGAAGTTGTTAAAAGGCATTTTAGGAAGCTTTTACATTGTCTTAAATTTCGCTTTGATTAGTCGAATCCATAATATTTTGTCTCAAAATAATTAATGGTTTCTGCGGTATATTCGAGAGAACAAAATCAAGTTGTGGATTGTTTAGCTAAACAAGCTTTGATTAAGAAAGCAAATTTACAAGTTCTCGATGTTCCACCGAGATGGCTTGTACTTTTATTGATAGGGATAAGTCTACATGCGTTACTTTCGCTCAAGCATTGATTTTGTAATTTTTTAGTGTTTTCTTGTCTCACCAAAAAAAAAAAAATATTGAACCGAAGATCAATCTAGATAGATTTCTAATTTTCACTTTTTAATCATTTTAAAAGATAAAATTATACATTAATAATAGTTAAAGAAAATTTCCTAAAATTTAAAAATCTAAAAATTACTTTTACGGGAGAGAACATAAAAATAGTTAAAAATCTTCATTCTTTTGGGTAAATTTTAAAATGTCACTGAATTATTAATTTTCCTGATTTAGTCATTAAACTTTTGAAATTAAATGTTTTGATCACTTTTATGTTAACTTTTTTAGATGATGTGGGTTTTTTTGTTGGACTAATAATAAATTTAGTCCTTCAATATTTATACATTTGATCCTAAAATATTTAACAAATTCAATTATCAATGTTTATAAAATTTATCATCTTAATTTAGCTTCTAGAAAATTAATAAATTTAGCCTCTTAAAATTTATAAAATTTATCAAATTATTGAATTAGAACTAATGTGACAAATTTTGAAGGCTAAATTTATAAAAAAAAAAAGTTTAGAGTTCAAACTAAAATGAAAATTTTGTAAATTTATTAAATATTTTAAAATCAAATTGATAGAATATTTATTTAGACGAACGGGTATCTTAATTATAAAATTAGTTATGAAAAAAATTAAATTGTAAAAAATAAGGGAAAATAGGTTAATGATTATTTTATAACGCTACATGAATAGTTTAGTGAAGGTAAGTATAGAAGGTAGAAGTTGAGAACTGCTATAGGAAGAAGGGAAGCTCTGAAGTTCATATTGCTTCCTCGGATTTGTGCTTCACGTGTTGTACCTAACTTCTACAACTCTAAACAAAAAACTGGGAAAAGAAAATAAAAGTAATCCATTCACAATCTCCTCTCTTTTCCCACGAAGAACCTCTACTGGAATGAACATTCTTGTCACCCCATCCACCTTGTAAGTTACTCCCATTCTTTGTCTTTATTTTTTATTGCGAAATCTGCTTTTGATTCTGCCTTTTCTGCTCTCTTCCTTTATTTATTTTTCGTTGTCAATTTTGATGGCTACTGATTCCACTTCACCCATGTTGAATGCAAATCTTGAATTTTGCCCAAGACCATGATAGACTCAGCTAAGAAATTGCCTCAAATTGCTTCATTTATGCATAATTCCCCCCTGCCGTTACTTTAGAGCTGAGTTAATTTGATTAATTATATCAAAGGTTTGTGGGAATGATCGTTACTTTAATCTGATTACGAGAGACTTTTGCTTTAAGTTAATCAACTGATGAAAATACAAAAAAAATGTTAACAAATTTTGGTTTTCTGAAAAGAGTACCATCCCACAAAACCCGGGGCTGCTGTAGAAATTTTAGAGATGTGGCTTACTGTTCTTGACTTATCCCAAACATAACAAGAATATGATGTCTTCCTTCGGTTTCTTTGTACGGTCAGAGGGTTACAAATACAATAAATAATTCTGGAGAGTGGCTCCGTGTGGGTAGTTTGTTTAACTAAGGGTGTGTTTTATCTCATCTTTGGTATGTAGGATAACAAATTTACATTTAACCTCGGTGAATAAGCTTAAGTTCTAATGTTATATCATTCATCCTGTATTTGTTCAACGTTATACAGGTTTTGGTGGTTAATAAGCTTTTCCATTCTCTGCTATCTGTAAACTTGCTGATATAGTATTCTTATACAAAGCAATGGCATTTGCACATCTTTTAGTTTATTATGGATTAACATTTGTATTAAATTTCAGATTTTAACAGGTTAGATGGAAGGGAGAAAAGTAAGCATTGATGTTCCTAGGAGTGACAGAAATGGAAAACCGAAGGTTCTTGATCCAGCATTTTCTGCCTTTTTGGTTCAGCTTCCAAACCAACTTCAAAATTGTCTCAAGGTTTGTCATGGCTCCTATGTAGTGGAAAATTCATTCAATGGAAATTGAAAAGCCGTGTTTGATAGATAGGTTTTTCTATGTTGGATTTTGAAGGGAAAGTTCCGTTTTCTTTTGTCAAAGTCACAGATCAAGAGACTAGCTAAGGATAATGTTGGGATAAAATCAGTTAACCCTTTTCTTGGGAAGGAGAAGAGTTCATCTACTGGATTGGGGATCGATCTGGAGAAACAATTGCAAGGTTGGAGAGAAAATCCTATATGGGTCAATCAACCTCCAGAAATAAAGGTAAAGAATCCTTGGGGAAATTTGTGGTTTCATTCTCAGTAGTTATTCTAGTTTCACCCTTTCTTTCAAGCATCATGTATATCATGCTATGTTGCTTCAACTCTTCATTTTTGTCAGAGAACCCATGTTTGGCACTTGTGTTTAACATAATTCTTGACATGGATATGAGGATACAACCATCCAAAAACAAAGAAAAGTGAACATTCCCATGCCTAACACATGCTCATATCCGACACTCACACCTGAGTATGAGTAACATAGCTATCATAGATTATAGTTTTGTAACTTTAGAGTACACTTTGTTAGTACAATTTTTTTCATATAGCCAACACTGAAGAAAACTCCTGGATTCTAATTTTGAAGGTTGATTATATATCCAATGTTTGCACAAGATTGCTGTCATCTTACATTCCTAATTGCTTTGATGGATACTTTACCCTAAGCATCTATCATTTTGCAAAGTACTAGGAACCTGATGTTATTCTTGGCAGGTCAGTGTACCAAAAGGTTCTCTTTGCAACCTTAAGGCAAAAGTTGATGTTGGATTGCCTCCTGATGCAGTGTATAATATTGTAACAGATCCTGATAACAAGAGAGTATTCAAAAACATTAAGGTGAGTGGTACATTTTCACAGGCGATAGTAGATTTGATGTTTTCCATCTTCAATGTCATTTGTAGCTTCAACATTTCAAGCCTTTTCAGAAATTTCTGATTTTTATTTAATAAACTGATCTTATGCTTCAGGAAGTGATATCTAGAAAGGTTTTAGTTGATGAAGGTAAAAGGCAGGTGGTTGACGTGGAGCAGAAAGCTTTGTGGAGATTCCTTTGGTGGTCAGGGACCATCTCAGTTCATGTTCTAGTGGATCAAAACAGAGAAGATTACTCAGTAAGGCTTACTTTTTCCGATTATTTGATTTTAAAATCCATGAGTGAGCCTTCTCTGTGAGAAGTTGGACTTTTATTTTTGTGGTTCTGAGTTACATTCAACAATTTCAACTTTGAAAGGATTTGACAATCCACTTAGTGAAGCATTTAATTTCTTTTGCTTAATATTTATGTTGTATGCAAAAAGGTCATGCATGGGTTACTAGCGAGTTACTCTCAGTAATTCTAATAATGACTGTTAATGTTAATACATTAGCATGCAAAAGGTCATGCATGGGTTACTAGCGAGTTACTCTCAGTAATTCTAATAATGACTGTTAAGAGGACATAATTACTTCTTGCACTTTGTCAAAAGCCTTCCCAAACCCCAAAGGTGCCACCTCCGAGGCTAGTTCCACTAACTCGCTCAAACTTGCCATCTCCATCCACCTATATACCCAAAAGATTGAAAATCAACTATATAAATATATATATTAAAAGCTTTAAATATTACCAAAGTAATGAAGATGACTAGAATACCTTTATCATGCTAACACCAGACCCGATGTTAACAAGAAGATAAGGATATAAATCATTAG
The DNA here is from genome assembly GCA_025506655.1 of Gossypium rotundifolium. Taxonomy (NCBI): domain Eukaryota; kingdom Viridiplantae; phylum Streptophyta; class Magnoliopsida; order Malvales; family Malvaceae; genus Gossypium; species Gossypium rotundifolium. The sequence continues at coordinate 17,504,330 of CP106733.1, read as the reverse complement.
GGTCTATCTGAGCAAATTCCTTCTGACCATCCAAGTATGTAAAAGCTTCTTGGTGGACTGCCTAAATATGCAGATATATATTGAGCATGTCAATAATAAATAAATAAATAGCCAGAAGCTATGTGCTAACCGCTATAGAACAATGTCAAGGAATATGTAAATTACAGATGAAGTTCAAGCAAGTAGATGCAGGATTCATGAAAAAATTTGAAGGTCACTGGAGAGTAGAACCTCTTTTCATTGATGAAGGAACTTGCTTTCCTTTCAAACCTAAAACATGGGCTGAGTATTGTTCATGTACTGGGGGTAAAGGAAGGATTGGGTCGAAGGTGAGCTTGGACCAACTGATTCAGCCAGCCATCATCCCTCCCCCACCCATTTCTTGGTATCTAAGGGGAATAACCAGCAGGACCACTGAGATGCTGATAAATGATCTGCTCGCCGAAGCTGCTAGACTAAAGGGCGGCTTTGACGCTGAAAATTCAGTCAACGAAATCAAAGAACAGCACCAAGTTGAGCAGATTAATGACATTAAAGAAAGATGGAACCTTCATAGGAGAAATGTGAAGCTGCGTGGTAAGAGGCTATTGCCTGCTGAATCATCTACGATTTGATGAGTTCTAAGTTCATATATAGTTAGTTGACTGTAGCAAGCGAGTATTTTATATGAAAAATGTCCATCATTATGATGTTTCAGTTTGAACTTTTGAAATCTTCCAAAAGCATTTGAATCATCATCTTGCATGACTTGGATAAGGATATTTGTCCGATATGAAAAATCTATTCTTATTCTTTTATATATATTTAAAAAGTCATATCGATGTTTGAATATACGTCAGACATGAATGTCAGGACATTTGATACTTCTTTGTTTAAAAAAAACAGCATCTGAACTCGATCACAAGCAAATAAAGTGCAAAGCAGACCCCTGAAAGATCATATACCAAAATGTGAGTCTCACCAAACAAGAATTGAAATTGAATGCTTGAATTCAACCAAAAAAATCAGACATTCAGAAGAAAAACAGTTTAAAGAGAATAATTTCATTAGAAGAAAGTAAAAAGCAATACATATATGGTACATGTAATCTACAATGAAGGGAGATGTAAGACAATCTTGTCTAATTGTGAGTTGCAACTCTTTTATTGTTTCTTCACATTGGTTTCTGTTGAAATGACTGGTCCTACAATATATCTATAATGTAAGACATGCTCTCCGAATGGAGAGTTTCTCTCTTGTACAGTTACCTAGATATTCCACAAGAATCACTTTGTCTAGTATGCTGTATCTCTATGTTCCGTATACAGTACACTCAATACTTTCGTTGTCATTTGATTTACCATTCATTGAGCAATAAATCTTATTGCCGGCAGAGGATACACTGATGGGGAACCTTTGCGGTATTTTATTGACAGTCAAGCCGTCAAGACACTGCTTCTCATAGCTCATGAATGCACCTAGTGCCCCAAGAAAACCTTCATGCCGTAGAAACATTGCTTCAGCCTCACCTTTGGACCTGTAGCATAAATTTCAGAGAAGAAAGGAAGAAAATTAATTAAAAATCAAGGAAGATCGATGTTAGTAAAAGGGAAAATTATTAGAATGCACAGCTTCTAGGCAACAGGACCTGATGTCTACAGATGGAACTATGTATCAAGTGAAAAGAAGATGGCCAGCTAGTCAACTTATTTCACTTTTTTATCACAAATTACTAAAGATAATCTCTTTTTTTTTTATTGCTGACACAGGATAATTGTTAGGATTTCAGGGGAAGCAATTTTGTTCCTCCTTTGGTTAATAGAGGTTTCCAATTTTATCATTGTAATAATTACCTCTACAAGGTAAGCTTTAACATTTTAATTTTCATTGAAGATTCCGTGAGGATGAATTGAACTTGAGAGAATGAAATCATTTTCGACAATCAACCTCAAGTGTTGAGAATTATCATTTGAGTTTCACGAAAGGGAAACATATAAATGGTTTATGACGAGGAGTGCAACTGAAAAATTAACACTTCAATAGTTACCAGAAATTAACAGCGACGGAAATAGTGTCCATAGTATAGGCATGACCCCGAATGAAAAAACCGGCAAAAAATATCCGCTTAAGGCCAAACCGAAGTGCATTCAAGTAAGATATCTGGACAAAAAAAAGATAAAAATGAAGCCAACAGAACAACAATCAGTATTAATTATAAAGCCACAAGCATGACGCTTATAGATACTAACATGAGAGAAATCGTGAAAGCGAAGTTTCTTTTTCTTTGACCCAAGAAAAAGTATAATCAAAGTACTGACAACCTAAAAGCTAGTCCTTGCAAAAAAAAATTATACACATAACTGAATCCTAAACAAACCAATTGTACCCAAGGAGTAGCGGAGTAACCATATAATCTGTAGCATCATTACTATTTAAGTTATTTTGAAGTTTAGTTATATTTCTCCTTCGGCCTGGATGAAGTTAGTGTTAATGGGTTTAGTCCAAGTGATGGACCCATGAGAGTCTAGTATAGTTACCACTCAATTACTGTGAGAATTACTGGTTCTGTTACGGTTACCGTTAATAGCTATCAGGTATTGAGGATTGTATGATCTGGGAATCTCGAGTATATATAGAGAGCAGTAATGAATAAAGGCCATAGAGCATTAGACAAAACTCTTTCTCTCTTAGATCTTCTCTGTTTCTTCTCCTCCTCTCTGTTCTCCAAAGGCTCTTTTTCCTAAAAATCCAAAGATTTAGAAATGAGCTGCATCATTGGTATTAGAGCTACATTCTGGCAAGATAGCCAAAGGAGTAACCACTAGGATGCAGAAGGAGACCACTCAGATCCAGCAGGAACTTTCTCGGATGCATTTGGAGGTTCAGCATCCCGAAAAGTCAAGCAGAATTGAAAAGGAAACAGTAATTCTCAGGGTAATGGAATAGTACTAGACTCTCGTGAGATGGACTAAACCCATCAGGACTACCTTCACCCAGACCCAAAAGAGAAATATCAACTAACTTAACTGAGAATAGCTGAAATATTAATTCTGCAACAAAATCAATTAGGCAAAACAGAAATCTGGAATTCTCATCCGCCAAATGAACTTGGAAAGATTGTGAAAGGTTAAACCAGGCATGAGAAGCAATATCTATCAACATGAAGGCCAAAATCCTTGTAATGATACAAATTTTCTATTTTAGTAGGCAAGCGTCAAGATTAGCACTATTTTAAGATAAACATCTGATTTACTATAAGCAAGAAAACCATTACAGAAACTAACCTGACCAATATTATTTGAAATCATTCGAAGAAGGGAGCGGGAAATGTCTTCAGGTCTGTAATCTACCAGCTCTTTATTATCAGAAATGGCCTTGCCAAAGCTGGAAGCAATTGTTGTTGCAGAGAGACCGATCTGTCATTAATAAAACAATTGTAAAGCAGTTCATAATTACATGTCAAATGGTCAAAGATGGTAATTTACGAACTCTTATTGTGTTGAATGAAACTGAGGCTATTTGATATGAAAACTCCAATTTACATGCATTGATATGGAGAATGGAAATTCTCCTAGTCTAAGTTAGAACAAAGACATCTCTGTACCTTTGCATAGTCGGTTCCACCATAGATATCACCAACAAGCATATCTATAACTCTATTATTTCCCTGATGACTTAGCTCCAGTAACTCATCAAAACTGTGACAGTAAATTTATTGGTTACATACAATAAAACACGGTATGGAAGGAAACTAAAGATTACAGTAGTCAATGAGGACATAATTACTTCTTGCACTTTGTCAAAAGCCTTCCCAAACCCCAAAAGGTGCCACCTCCGAGGCTAGTTCCACTAACTCGCTCAAACTTGCCATCTCCATCCACCTATATACCCAAAAGATTGAAAATCAACTATATAAATATATATATTAAAAGCTTTAAATATTACCAAAGTAATGAAGATAACTAGAATACCTTTATCATGCTAACACCAGACCCGATGTTAACAAGAAGATAAGGATATAAATCATTAGGGTCTATCTGAGCAAATTCCTTCTGACCATCCAAGTATGTAAAAGCTTCTTGGTGGACTGCCTAAATATGCAGATATATATTGAGCATGTCAATAATAAATAAATAAATAGCCAGAAGCTATGTGCTAACCGCTATAGAACAATGTCAAGGAATATGTAAATTAAAACTGTAGTTTACTGCCAGACATTTTTTGATAAAAATATTCCACAACCCTTAAGGAAAAGAAGGAAGGTTCACACCAACTTTCAGAGAATAAAATGACTGTAAGTAAAAGAATAGGCAAAAACTTCCAGATACAAACAAAACTCTTGCATTTCCAAAAACAAAGATGAGTGTGTTCTCTAAATTTAAACCTGAGAAGAAGAAAACTTCAAAATCACTTTATAACTCGCCAAGACTCTGCAACAAGTCAAATATCATAAGAAAACCAACTAGAATAGTCTCATTGATAAAACAACCCTGCCATCAAATAGCAATGCTGATAACTTTCCACTCTCTCACTCACACTTAAGCTGCCCATAGCATCAGATTGTAAATATTTAACCAGTTGGACACACTGCTGAATAATGGTAGACTACCTAAAGGCAAGAGACATAATGTTAAGTTTTCCATTTAAATCATATGATATGCTGTGTTGTTGAAAATATCATAATCATGTCAGACAGCCAAAATGAATACAATATATTTAACAAGCATGCATAAATTTCCAAAAAGTGAAATGGGGAAAAACATTAGCACACATATATTTGGCAGGAAAACAGAAAGGATTGGCTTCACGATAGTCAGACATTAAAAGACTACTTAGATTATGAGAGGATTTTATAAGATTTAAGACTCCAATTGGTGCAGACTCACAACATTTATGCAGTATTAGAAACCCACCTTAAGCAAAAAATTTGCACCAGTCACAAGGCACTCCATTTCATCTTCCTTGTCAAGACTGACACCGAGCTTTTCTTTGAAAAGGTCAGCAAATTTGTAGGCACCACCGCCTGTTGCCTGCAGACAGATATTAGCCATTTAAGGTATCTTTTTACTGCAAAACACCCTACCAAAAATGACTGATTCAAGCAGGTTGAGAGAAATAAATGCTCAAAGCATAATAATTAAAGCATTCGAAAAAAGTCAAAAAAAAGAGAAAAAACAAAAGAAAAGAACATAGATTACATGATTAGTAATAAAATTTATCAATTATTAAGAATGAGTAGCTCCCAGATTATAAAGCAGAATATCTAGAAATGTTGAACTCCTCCCAAAACCAGAGAAATACCAAGAAAGTTTACCTTTATAAAGATCTTGTCACTGAAAGGGGCAGTGCAGTCATGGAAACCTGAATTAACATTCATTGATAAGAAAATAGGCTTAAGCAACGTCAAGAAATTGCAACAAAACTGCAACTGCGGTTACCCAGGCCAGATGTCTTTCCTAAGTACTAACCACAGAAGAAAAAACAATGTCCAGTGACATGATAGTATTTTATTAGGGCAAAAAAAAAAAGATAAGGGGAGTATTAACCCCAAATAACATCATCCTAGCACGAGTAGGAATATCCCTGGATAAGAAAAGAAGATATGATTCCGATATTCAATGCCAGAATACAAGAAAAAACAAACAGAAGCACCTTAAAAATTTCTGGAGTAATATATTGTTAGTCATGCCATTATGCTTCAGAGCCCTTAAGCAAAAATCAAATTGCACACCATAGATATGGGTAGATGTTGAGAATTCAATGCAACATCTTTTCCATTCTGTAGTAAAGGTAGTAGATGAGTAAGGGCATCCTAGCACTTTGTAAACAGTGCATGATGCTGAAATATAGCCAGGGTAGGCTCATGGACAAGGCAAAGTTTAACAAATATAGGTGAAAATAACCTTAGCACTAAATGAGCTTAACTAATAACTTAATTAAGCAATCAATCCTCATTTAAACTCAAATAAGGTCTAGCGATCCCTATTATTCATACTGTGTTTTAGAAGTTAAAAACACACTTGTCAAATATCAATTTAAGACTGCCAAAAATTAATGATATTCAAGGACAACTGCATCTAAAGAATGATGATAACAACAACCATCTTCTCCAAATTGTAGTTAAACTACAAGTAGTAGCCAACTAAGAACATCCAATCACTCATCTAAACAGTGCATCAGGCTGAAATATAGCTAAAGTACGATCATGAACAAGCCAAATCTCAACCAAATATGTGTGAAACTGGAAATGACTTTCATTGTGCTAAATGAGCTTGCATGTAAAGTTAAACTAAGCAACTGAATCCTCGTCTAAACTCAAATAAGATCTCACAATCCCTGTTATTCAGGTCAGGACTGTCAGGTGGCTAATTACGCTCTACTGTCGCTGGCAATCATACTAACTCTTAGAATTTAGGAAACACACTTCTAGAATGCAGCCCAAAAACAGCGAAATTTTAATAATATTAAAGGAAAACTCTAAGGAATGATTGTTACAAGAAGCAAAAGTAAACGTACCACCAAGGTGAAGTTTCATGGAATGAATGAACTCCAAGCAATCATTTATCTTGCTAGTTTCAAACTTTGCAAAATGAAGCTTTCCTCCAAGAACAGGTCGGCTGTTATCACTTTTGGAACCAAGGCTTTCATTTTGGGACCTTAGCTCATCATCATCTCTACAACTATCATCATATCTACAGAAATACACCAATTTGATCAAAGAACCTGTCAACCAACATAGAAGATTGTAATAAGTTCTACTATCTCTGAAATGAAAATTGTTGGATACTCTAAATGGAGTGTGAAGTAAAGACATGAGTATAAAAGCTTCGGTCCTTTCTTTTCAGTACATAAAAAATATTGATTCGAACCCTCAGATCCCAAAGCTCAAACTCTCTTAATAACCGTTAGGCCATCTTTCAGACAGTTAACTAAAAAAAACTACAAATCCTAACAAAGAATTAGGAGGGAAAAAAAAAACACACTAACTAGAAAATAGATAAAACTGGAAGCAAAGTAGGTTTGAAGGCACAAAAAGTAGCCCAATTCAACAAACCAAATAATAACAATAACAATAATAACAGAGGGATTCAACACAGTACATGCGAAAAAATCTAAATTGTGTGACAAATTAGCTCAAAACAGGGGGGAGAAGGAAATCGGAAGATCAAAGGATAGAAAACAAACCTCCAATGTCGAGAGCCAAATGAGAAATTTGAGATTGGGGCTGAGAATTTGGTTGGTTAGAAACATGGGCGAGATGATCCATTCTTTCCCTTTAATAATTTAGAGCTTAAAACCCAGAAAAAGAGAAAGAGAAAAAATAGAAGGAAGAGGTTTGGATCTCTTCTGGCCTGCGTCTAACCCATCTGCACCTCATTGGAAAGAGAATATAAAGAAAAGCAACAAGGGATTTGGTGGAATAATGAAATCCGTAATATTATTATACGTTCCATTCGTCAAAATCAAACGTGATTATTATGCCACCATTGGTGGCGTTGAATTGAATCATCAAGTTGAATTTTCTTTTTCTTGGGCCAAAAATGGGTAAGAAAACAATAATATGAGATATGATTAGTTGAATCTGCCAGTCAAACACCTTTATTTTTGACTCCCTTCAAGCTTTCATCCATCGCCCTCCCCTGTCTTCTTGAGTTATTTTCGGATGTTTTTATCCTTTTTTTATTAATATTTATTTAGAAGAAAAAAAAAACCAAGAAAATTCAAATAAACTCTTATTGTATTGTATATTTTGATTAAGTGGTATATCAGACAACTATTCACTGAATGAGTGATAAAATTTTCATATATAATTTTATCAATCCCTAATTCAATCTTCCACAATTTATTTAATTTTTAAATAAATTATTAGAAAACAAAATATCATTATTATAACATTTAAAAAGATTATGACATTTATTTAATTGAATTGGTGTTAAAGAGAGATTTTTTAATGTCAATGTCTGTTGACACCATAATGTTCTTTTCTTCCAATTTTCCATGTTTTGACCCACAATTTCTTTTAAGATTTAACAATGTGTTTTATGCTCCTTAAAAAAATGTGTTTTTACGCATTTATAATTATTTCTACATGATTTAATTATATTTAAAATATTATATTTGTATTTTAAGATTAATTCTCTTATTTGATATTTAAATCATACGATTTGATAAAAATAAAATAGTCTTAAAAATTATTATGTATCTCTTTTTAAAATATTTATTTTTTAATATTTTATTATATCCTTATAAGATACTTGTCAACCCTTTGACTTTGTAAAGTCTACAAATTCTACTAGTAGTTTACCAAATATTATTACTAATAACATATTAAGTGCAATTTTTAAAACATATGATCAAATTAATTAATTTCACATTAATAGACTATCTTATTAATTAATATTATTTTATTATTATCATGCAATAATATTAATAAATTATTATTCCAATAACAATTTAAATATGTAAATTTGAAATACCGGTTAATTTATTGGTTTATCACACTTAACTGCTATAATTGATTCGATATTATTTAAGTAAAATTCAACAATGTACAACATTATAAAAATATGTTACAATTTGTCAGCAGTCATTGAAAGGGGAAAATAAACATTGTCAGTTACATTCAACGATGTACAACATTATAAATGTGGCAATCTATTCAGTCCGACAAGTGTAAGGCAGAAATGAGTGGGTTAAGTTTTGAAATAACTTTATCAAAGAATTATTTTTAAGAAAAATTAATGTTAGTAATTAATTATTTTATATATTTTTAAAAATTAAAATACTTATGACACGTCGTATCAAAAATTATATTACAATTTGACATATATATTTGTGGACATCACTTTTTCTGATTTTTAGTTGTAGTATTCTTACTTTTGATGTTAGTACATCGTAAGATAGTCACTATCAACTGGTGAATGAAGATGGTGGTGAGTTAGTGGCTGATGGGTGTTGGGTGTTGGAGTCGATTGTGGGAAACGGGGTTAAAAAGGCAAGGAAATGATAGTGGCTAGGGATTTAGAAAAGAAAAGAAATTAGTTGTTGCTACTATTAGGGATTACAATTTAAAAATTGGGGGAGTCGGGAGGAAAAGAAAAGAAAGGGTAGCATGGTATCTGGGCCAGGCTAAAAAACTTACTAATACCTAATCCATTTAGAAAATGAGCCTTATTTTTTGTCTAAATCTATTTTTGAGTCTATATTTTTATTCAAACCCTCCAATTTTTTTGACAGGCCTTCGAGCTTGGTCAGTGACCCAGTCAATGATCAGGTTTACAAAAGATGGCTTTGAAATTAAATTAATTTTTTGGATTATTATTTAATTTATTATAATTAAATAATTAAAGGTCAAAGTAAGAATTAAATTAATTAGTCATCATAGTTTTATTGAAGGGGATAATTTGTAACACCCTTAACCCTTATTTGTTGTTGAAACAGGGTTTCAGAGCGTTATTAGGATTTATAGATCATTTAACAAAAATTTCGCTTCATATAATATTTATACCTGAAATCAATCAAAGATAATCGTATATACAAGTCATCATACATATCAATCTCTTACCATTTCTTCAATAATATATTTCATATAATTTCAACATCAATAACCTTATTATCTTAACATGTCACACTTGAATGTATTACTCATCTCAACTTACATAATTTCCATGTATCAACATATCAATATATTAATGTATATGTATATGTATATATATATATATATATATATATTTCATGTATCATCATTTTCATGTATTTCATGTATATTTATTCCGTAATAGTTCATTTCGAACTTAACATTACTTAAATTTCATGTACGTATACTTTCCACACCGTGTGTCCATATAACATGTACATATACTTTCCACACCGTGTGTCCATATAACATGTACAAATCATTATATTTCATGCATATACAAGTAATAATTCATTGCGTGCTCGTATCTTCTCATGTAAGGATTTTACCCGTTGAATTTATTTAAATATCAATGGGTACACATATTTCAAATCAATACCAATTATAATCATAAGTCTTTCAATATTAATTTCATATGTCACTTACCAATCTTTGTCAAATTAGAAAACGTTTACAGATTTGAGCACGTCGTTTTCTTAATGCCACAATCCACTTTGATCTTGCACATATATTGTCATGGCCCTGCCATGGTCTTTACACTTTATCACAATGCCATAGCTCAGCTATGATCTTTCACTTTAATTACGATGCCATAGCCCGACTATGGTCTTACACGTACACACATTAAACTTTAATTACGATGCCCTAGCCCAGCTATGGTCTTACACGTACACACATATATTGCCATGGTCCAACCATGGTCTTACGTTCACAATTGTCATAACCCAGTTATGGTCTTTTCACTGAAATGCCATGGTCTTATCCGTCAATTCATCACTGATCACGGAACGATCGTACTCAATCCAACCTTCTGCTCAATTTGAACTATTGCTTTGATTTTCATATTATCATACTTATCATAATAAAGATATGTAATAATACATTATATAATCTCAAATTTTAACATTCAATCATAAAATCTCAACCATATGAACTTACCTGGCTAAATTGCAGAAATACCAATATTTAGGGCATTTTGGAAATTTTCTATTTTCCTCAATTTTTCACCCGATCTTGATCTAAATTAGTAACTTCATTCAACTTATTAATTTAAACGCTAAAAAATTCATTTCCTTCAATTTGGTCATTTTTTTACCTTTTACAAAATTACTACTAAAGTTTTACTTTTATTCAATTTAGTCGCTGAGCCTAAAACATGCAAATTATCCATTTTTAAAGTAAACCCATACTAGATGAATATTCATATATTTCCTCCTCAGTAATATTCATATATTTCCTCCTCCTCCCCTCCATTCCAAATCCTCAATATACATATAATTCCATTATTTATTTATATGTTCGTATCAAACTGTTCACTTGAGTCATAGTCACTAAATTATTTATATCTTGAGCTACAGAATTCCAAATTAAGATTCGCTTGTTGTTTTTGAAACTAGGCTCAAATATATTTCTATCATAAATTTTTAGAATTTATAGTTTAGCCAATAAGTACAGTAAAATCTTCAAATTTGTTCTTGTTCTGTTGATTGATAGCTTCGACCTTTCTTTACTAAAAATTAATTATCTCTTAATAAGAAATTTGAATGATGTTACCATTTGTTTCTATTTAAAATATACTCATTAAGAATTTAAAAATTCAAATTTAAACCCCCAAGTATTTTTATACAATTTTTAATGATTTTCCAAAGTCAAAGTAGGGGAACCCTAAATCATTCTGACCTTATCTCACAAAATTTATTATATCTCATAATTTACAATTTCATTGCTTACACTGTTTCTTCCATGAAAAACTAGACTAAATAAAATTTAATTTCATATTTTATTCAACCTCTAATTCGTTTTCTACAATTTTTGGTGATTTTTCAAATTTATACTTCTCTTCTGTCCAAAACTGTTTTAGTGCAAAATGTTGATTACTAAGTTTATAACACCCTTATTTCTTTTCTCTACAATATTTCCCATCACTTTCTCTCATTTTCCTTCACTAACATATCAATAACATAAAACCTTATATAAGAAAACTCTACATTATCATCAATTCCATGCTTTTTCAATAATATCAAACTTTAAAATATATTGAAATCTTGATGTTCTTACCTTTTCTTATTGATTTCAATCTTTAACTTGATTTTCTCTCTCCTCCAGCTTCTATTTCTTGAATCTAACTTGATATTCTAGCTCCCCATAGTCTCCTTGTCATCTTTCTCTCTTGATGGCTATAGAAATTCTTTTGATTTCTAAGTGAAAATGGTGGATTTTTTATGAAAGAACCAAATTGTAAAGAAAGTAAAATTTTCTTTCTTTCTCTCATGTTCTCACGTTGATGCATGGAAAGGAAGGATGATAATTCTTCATCTTTCCTTCCTTTTATACTAAATAAATAAATAATAATAATATATCTCATTAATAAAATAATATTTATCTAATTAAATAATTATAAAATATCATCAATATCATCATTGCCTTCTTGATTTCTCTCTTTCTAATTGACCATTTTGCCCTTTATTATCTTTTAAAATTCCATCATTGAGTCATCATTTAATTTGGTAAATTTGCATTTTTGTCCCTCATAATTCTTCACCGATTCAATTTGGTCCTAATTCATTCATTTTTCTTAGTTTCTAAATCATTCCACCCTTAAAATATTTGCACTATTGGTCCTTCAACTTTTTTATATTTACACTTTAACCCCTCAAGTTTTGAGTATTTACTCGTAGGCAACAAAAACTTTTCTACTTTTACAATTTAGTCCTTTCTTGAATCAAGATATCATAATATACTTCCCAATGTTGTCATAACTCAAAATTTCCCTTTTTGTCGCTTTATTTTCTTATTTTACTAAATCAAAGATAATATTTTATTGTAGAAATTTTCGGGGCCAATTTACCAGAAAATACCAAATTTTAAAAAATTTACGAAAAAGGACTCAAAAATAAATATTTACCGGAAGGGCCATTTCCCCTGAAAATGCGTCCACGTCAGTGCGTTTTCAGGGGATGAATCAGGAAAACGCGTCCACGAGGGCGCGCTTTGTGCCACATCAACAAAAAACGCGTCCTTGAGGGCGCGCTTTGTTGATGTGGCAAAAGCGCTCCCTCGTGGACGTGCTTTTGCCCTTTCCCCCCGATGGGTTATTTAGTTGTTTTTAGTGTTAGGGTATGAGTTTTTAAGATTTTAGGGCTACGGTTTAAGGTTTTTTAGGGTCTTAGGGTTTAAGGTTTTTAAGAAAAAATTAATGAACTAGATTTTAGAGTTAATTAATTAAAATAATTTAGGTTTAGGGTTTTAGGAAAATATATTAGAAAAAAAATTATTTTAATTTTTTTTACAGTAGTATCTGGCAAAATAATTTTGAGAAGACGTTTCTGAACAAATAGTGAACGTTACTCTAATAGAAGCCGTATATCTTCAAGCGATGTAGGTATTCCAACATAACTCGTCGAATGGTTCCACCTAATTAGATAAATTTTTAGCATACAATTATATTTTAAATCTACGTAATAATTGTAAAATCTAATATTAAATTTACCTCGTTATGAGTGGGAATGTAAAAATAGAAATCAAAACCGTGCCCATGATTGCAGTAGTGATAGGCAACCTCCGATTTTCGCTTAATTCGGCCGCGTCGCCCTGCACATCTCTCGGTACAATTTTGCTAGCACGGCAAACCCCAACTCAATTCACCGGCTGCTCTAAAATCAACGAGTTTCAGCAGCCACCTCAGATGTACGAGGTTTCGTGACAAGTCCGACATCAGATAGCCTCCAATCATCTCAAGAATGTATGCCCGAGCATCCGTATTCTTTCTATTTCGGTCGAATCATTATTCGGCTCTGGGAATGTGTCTCGTAACCAGCCTATCTTGATCCGACCTCCGTAAATGTTATCCGGAATAGCACCCAAAAGCTCGTAGCATACGACTGCCCATTCACCAAAAGTTGCAGACGCGGTGACTACGTACCCATCCACCGGCAATCCCAATTGCAAATGAACGTCTTCCAAAGTGATTCTTCGCATGGAAGATGGAAAGTGTGCGTCTCGGATCTTCACCTCTCTATCAACGCACTAATTAACTTCGGGTCCAACTTGCACCCCCAGCCTATCGTGGCCACGTACCAAAAACCCGTTTCCCGTAGGTAATTCTCGATCAATGGCGATGGCGGACTAGGCATATTACGAATATAGCATCGCAACACCCGATCTACAGACTGTTTAAAAAATTATAAATTAAAATTTAATTAAAATTGCATAAACCTAAAAAATATTAAATAGTATTGAAAAATTAAAATTAAAACTTACTATTGTCATTTGATCGACGGAGATGTGTTTATCGTCGAGACGAATTAATTCTCCTACAATTGCTAATACGATTGAATATTTTAAATTTATCAAAAAATATTTTAAAAAAATTAAAAAGGGCTTTTTTGTAAATATTAAAGGACTATTGTGAAATTTGAGAGGAACTTTAAAGGAATTTGAGAGAAAAATGAATAAGGACTTTTGTGTGAAAAAAATAAAAGGGTGGGGTTTTTTTATAGTTTTTTATTTTTTACCGTCGGAGGCCCAACGGTAAAAAAATGATCGTTCTGTAGGCAAAAGCGCGTCCACGAGGAGATTTTTGCCACATCAGCAAAGCGCACCCTCAAGGACGTGTTTTTTGCCGATGTGGCATAAAGTACTCTCGTGGACGCGCTTCTCGATTCATCCCAAAACGTACGACGTGGACGCGTTTTCGGGGGAAATGACCATTTCGATAAATAATTATTTTTTAGGTCCTTTTCATAAATTTTGTTAAAATTTGGTATTTTCTGGTAAATTGGCCAATTTTCATGGTATTACACAATTGATTCTAATATGGTAAAGTTGTCATAACTTTAAAGGAATTAGAATTGAGTTGAAAAATAATTTAATTGAATAAATTAATTATTTTAATTAATTAATTAATATTTTGGAAAATAAAAAATAGTTATTTGGTTGAATAAATTATAAGTATTGATTAAAAGTACGAAAAAAACATAAAATTGTACTAGTACACAAGACAGACCCAAAAACTCATCCCATATGATGAGGGGCGATAAACAGTAATCCCAATAAGGGTTGTCGCCGCCCCCTAGGATTTCCCAAGTAGGGAAACTGTATTTTTTATTAAAATATTATTATTTAGTTAGCTTTTGTTAAAGTAAAATTGTTGTACCTTTTTCCCTATAAATAAGAACCATGGGATGAGCTTTTGACATACTAATTGAGTGTCGGTATTTGTTATAAAATAATGATATTTTATTTATAAGAATTAATTCAATTTACTGAAAAGCTCAAAATTCTTCGATTCTCATAGAAATAAATTAACATTCTCACTGAAAATTAATTAAACTTTTTCATTTTGTGCATTCGATTCATGTTGTTTGAACTCATACTTAAAATAAATCGTGATTCGAAGATAACAAAGAAAATCATTTGGTAGAAAGCTAATAAACAACTTAAACTTTCTCGCACAAAACACATGTAATAATTTAGATAAGTTTATTACTATAAATATCTTAAGGCTCGATTTTAAGAAAAAATTTAATCTTTCATTAACGTATACTATTTTCTAAACTGACTTTTTAACACTTCAACTATGTTAAATATACGAGATTCGTTTATCCTCGTCAGAACAATTCAAGATTCATATAAGGTGAATTGAAACTAACATTGATTTTGAAAATTATTTAATATAGTGTTAATTTGAAACTTAAAATTTGAATTTAAATTTTAAATTTTAAATTCATGATTTACAACTCATATAAAATCATTGTTTAATTTTAAATTTGAATTTCAATTAGTTTTAAGCTTTAAAAATATTTTTAAATAAATTATTTATATATTATAAGTGAAAAGAATATAGCAATGATAGTATATATCAAATTAACCTCAAGCTCCAGCTTTAAAACTCAATTTTAAATTAAAGATTTGAATTTAAATCACTTTAAAAAATTAAAATTAATGATAATAATAAATATAAAATATTCTAAAAATAAGAAAAACATTATTTGGGTTTCATCCTCAGTAACTAATTATAAAAATTATTTTGACTTTGCGGATATTCTTCTCTAAAATCTATAAAATATTATACAAAGTTTTCATTATTCTTATTGAGATGAACCCAAAAAACAAAGCAAATACATGTAAACACTATAACATGACCACAAAACAATGGCAAACTAAATCCATACACCTAGCTAGCCTGATAATGCATTAATCCAAGTCTACAGCAAATAAAACACATCATCAAATACGACTGTTTTGGATTATTCTTCATCAACCTTTTAACCATTTCCAGTAATGCATGTTATCTTTTAAACAACCTCATGTATCACTTCACTGGTCTTTCTTCATTGCCGCTACAAATAAACTATCATTCAGTGATGGCTAAAAATAAAAGATTTGTCCCTATATCAAAAGGTTATTTTGACGAAAAATAACTGTTGCCACATACCCATTTATCGTTCAAAATAGATTTAAAGGTCTACATCGAGGTGTGAACGCCCCTAAAATAGTAGCTGTCGATATAAATATTGTCTGCTGCATATACCAACAAGTTTTATCATTGGCATAGGTTTCGAGTGTACAATAAATAGTTTGTACATTGGTATATGATATTGTCGAAACTATTCTTTTTTACGAGTTTGAAAAACGGGGATCGACTTTAAAAATATGAAAATAGAGTCGCCACCGATATTTTATTTGAGGTGTGATCAGATCACCTTGAGATGGATTATTTTAATAAAATATTTTGATTTATTAAAATAATAATTTTGGTCTGCGAAATCTAAGAAAACAGGTTCGAAGTCAGTTACGTACGAAGAAGGATTAACACCCTCGCAACGCCCAAAATTGGTACCAAATTGATTAATTGATGTCCTAACGTCGAGAATTTGAAAGATTTTAAAATTACGACATTTTTCGACCCATTTGAAGATACTCGAGTTTGAATATTAAGATTCTCTGGTTCCGAAGGAATAAAATATCATATCCATCATGTTAGGACGCAACAATTTAAGTCTTCAAATTCCAGATCATCCCCAAATTCTTGAAACTCACGCATTGAGATTTTGAAAAGGTATTTCATTATTTGGGATCAAACGGAGAATCGAAACCCAGCACGTTAGGGCACGCTCTCTCGAATTTCCAAACACGAAATATTACCTTGTTTTTTAATTTAAGAAAATATGGATGAAATTTCGAAAGGATATTTAGTTATTTGGTCAAACGGAAAATCGAAACCCAGCAAGCATATTAGAGCACGATCTCTCGGATTTCTAAACACGAAACATTGTCTCATTTTCAAGTTGAGAAAACACGAATGAAATCTTAAAAGGATGCTCGATTATTTGGTCAAACAAAAAACCGAAACCCAGCACGTTAGGGCACGATCTCTTAGATTTCCAAACACGAAATATTGCCTTATTTTAAAATACGTTATTTTAAAATTGGCTCAACATACATTTTATTGAATCACTAGATGACGAGAAACAAAAATATAGTATCGAGCATGGAATAATAATATGAATACAAAGTTTGTACAAACGGATGACAAAATGATAATATGAACATACAATTCAATATATATAATAGCGATAATTTCACAACACAACATATTCAAAACGATATCATCAATCAATGTTGCATTGCAAACTAATAAAATATAGAACAAACTTTTAAATGATAATAAGTGAATTTAAAATAAATAAAGAAATTTGAAACTAATATATATACATGCAATTTTAACCTAAATTATACATGCAATTTTAACCTAAATTATACGTATAAAATTTTTAAAAGAAATAGGTAATACATGAGAAAATAAAATAAACATAATAATATATGAATGGATTTTAAAATAAATATTACATACGAAGAAATTTAAAGTAAATGATATATAAAATAATTTAAAAAATAAAATGTATCAATCTAAAATAAATAATACACATAAAAGCAAAATAACTTAATATAAAATGTGCAAAAGAATTTAAAATAAACAATATATAAAATTTAAAACAAATATTGTACATAAACATAAAAGGAATAGACAATTTATAAATTTATAATAATATATCAATTAAAAATGATAACTAAATTAATAAAATATAAAAGGAATTTTAAAGTAACAACCCAAACAATGTCAAACCAGTAATGTATACCCAAAATAATCCAAAGCAAGATATAATAAAACCATTAAAAAATAAATAATGAATTTTAAAAATAATTTACAATGAATAATATATACGTATATAATAGTTTAGAAAAGCTTAAAGAAATTAAGTGAAGAGGACTCAATTGGAATAAAAACAGAATCAAAAGGTTAATTTGAAAATAAATAAATCATTAATAATAGAAACAGGGACTAAAATAGAATGCAAGAAAACGAATAGGGGCCCAATATGCAATTACCCAAGTCCCTTAAATGCGACGTTTCAACACGGACTAAATTGAAATGGCGAATAAATTTCAGTGAAAAATTAAATTAAAAAGAAACCGAAATAGAATGGCGGCGTAAAAGGGAGGACTAAACGAAAAAATTACCCATTTAAGGTAAAAATGCTCGGATCCAACTATGGATCGGGTCGACGCGCGGGTCCTCAACTTTAAACGGCGCCGTTTGCTCTACAAATTAAAACTAAAAAGCTTTGGCTATCTGCCATTTTCTAAAAAAACAAAAACGTCCCCCCTATCTCTTGAGCTAGGGTTTAAACCCAAGCATCGCGCCGTCGCCGAACCACCACCATCCGGTGGCTGCCAACGCACAAGAAGGAGGTTGTTATCCCTGTTTCAACCAAGCCAATCGACGGGGGCCAAACGCAAAAGTAAGTAATCCTTTCTTTATTTCTCTTTGCGTATCGAAATGGAAAAAATGAAATCCGAAAGAAACCCCAAAAAAATCGAAAGTCACCTTCGAGGAGAAGAAAAGATCTGCTTGTTTTTTTTATTTTTTACTCTATTTCTTTGTATTAATCTGTGGGTGTCCTCCCCCCCCCCAAAAAAAAATACAAAATGCTGTTTTCGGTTCTTATAGCCGAATATTCAAAAATCAAAAATAAAAAATAAAAAATAAAAATGAAAAATACAATCTTCGTCTTTGCTACTATTATTTGCTGTTTTTTGTGCTGCTTTGCTGTGCTCCTGTTATTGTTGTTATTGTCGTTTTTCTTTCACAGGTACGAAGGCTCAGCAGTGGTTGTACGTGGGCGTGGGGCGTACGGAGGTGCGGGCGCACGACGCGAACGTGCGTGGGGGCTGCTTGCGGCGCTGCTTGGCCAAGGGGTTCTAGGGTTTCTGAAATGTTTAGATTTCGGGCTTAGTTAGGTATTGGGCCTGTATTGGTTTTTTTAATTTTGGTTTCTGTTTGGTTAATATTGGGCCAGAATTAGAATTGGGCTTGTATTGTTTATTTTGGAGTGATGGACTGTTGTTGATTGTTTTTTTAATTGTGTTTTTGGTTTGGTTTTTAATGGGTTAATCGGGCCAGGCTGAAATTGGCCTATTACAGATTTCTGTACAATTTTCGTCGATGAAGAGATGTGTGACATTTTTATTTATTTATTTTGCCATCGGTAGAGAATTGCATCCATCCACAAATGCTTTTCATACTAATGAAAATATATAATTAAAATCACGGATACAAATTAAGGGCAAAAAATGTATTATAATTTATTAAGTTATGCATCATAAAGTCTCAAATATAATAAATTTGACAAAATTAAGATGGAACCACAAATTCAAGCCAACTAAACTTGATCACATCCCCATACTCCATTCCCCTTGTATATCAAGCAACTATTAATTAGTTTCCCTGCATAAAACACAATAAGTTTACTCATGAAAAATAAATTTGCAAAGTTATTTTCCCTAAAAAAAACTAACAATTATACAACACCGAAGATTGCAAAGATGATAAATCTATTTATCTATTTACGTACCAAGGTTGCAATTTACAAGCGCTCAAGTGTTTGATACAAAGGATTTAAATTAATGTCCAAAAAAAATTCTATGTGATAGCCTAAGTTTGGCTTGGGTTTAAGTCGTGTTAGTGGCGTTTGTTGTTCGGGAAAAGAATATGTTGAATTTCGACATCTGAAGCCCCAATGTTGTAGCAATGCCGAAATGTCGAGCTTGACAGGAACAGATTGGGAAGCTTACACTTAAATAATGTCACATCAACTTTTGGGTTTAACCCATCTCGTAATCAAGTGCTCCGCCTGGTGCAAAAAGAATAGAACATCAATTTTCAGAAAAAGGCAAGTTGGAGAAGAAGAAGATCCGAAGGGGAAGAAAGAGAGAAGGATGACCGGAGGAGAACCACCTTATTCGGCTCATCATCTCTTCACCTTTCGCTTTGCCTTTTGTTTCTTTTCTTTTGCTATTTTGAACTATGATTGAGTTTTGCTTGATTGTTTTTAATTTGATGATTATGGGCTAAACTTTTGTTAACTAGAATAATTATGGAACCCTAATATGGGATTATTAGTACTTTGCTAAGTATGCTTGTTGCAAAATGAGGTTTATTCATTCAAGTGGTATTTATGTTTTATGCTTGTTATTGCCTAATCAACATTAGTGGGTAACTGAGTTAGTTGTTAATTCTGAAAAGGTTGTGATTAATGGACGTAAAACTTGAACAGTGCATGTTTAATTTCTTTGATTTTAAAATTTGTAATGATGTAGACATATGTTGTTACCATGCATAATCTTGTAGAGATGGTGCTTGCAATTGTCATAATGTCGTAACATAAATACAATTATTGTATATTAGGGGGAAATAATTATTCTGGCTCTTCAATTCATTGCTATTAATCTGTGTTATTGTTTTTAAATTGCTTTGCATATTTATTTGAATCCAATCAAATTATTATTTGTTAATTTTGTAATTTATGTTTTAAAATCAGCCACTGTGAAGATGATAATTCTTGTATTTTCTACTATATTACTTATATATATAAACCTTTAATTTGATGCCTAAGAAGCTCTTTGATTTTTCATGAAGTTAGGCCCTGGCTTGAGAAACTTAATGGTTTCACCAAAGCACGTTGGATAAAGAATTGGTGATAATAGTCCTTGAAGAATGAGTGCTAAATTGTATATATGAATTCCCTAGTTAAGGAATTACAACCAATCACCACATGAATCAACTTATCCCCATTTTTAAAAGTAATTAAAATTGTACTGGCAGAGTAAACGATAATTGCAAATTAATAGAATTTGATGCTGAAGTACAAACTTATCACCATTTAATTTGTTTAGGTCTACTGCATTTTGCTTCCACGTCTACTGCCCTAGTCAAATTACCATAGCTAAATGTTAAAAAATAGTTGAAAAGCAAAAACTAAACATGAAGCTTGAAAGTATTAATGGCATTGGCCTTGGCTATTTACCTGTAGATGGTTCTTCGAATTGTACAGTGTTAAGCCCTTCATGCCCCTCAACCTTAGGACAGACTTTGGAGTAAGCAACACTTCACAAAACATCAGACTATAATGTAAACGATGCCAAGGGGATATAAGCAACATCAAGCAAGATAGATAGCAATTGAAACGGGAAGCTCGAACTCGATTACACCAGTAAACATATTTGAAATTGTATAATGAATCTAATTTTAACATGGATATTCTATGACTGCATATATAAATACAAAATTAACTAAAAGAAAATGCATCTTGTCAAAAACCCCAAGCTTGTTTTCAATCCTATTGCTTGAGGAGCAGTGTAAGGCAGGACCCATTGAAAGAGTAAAATTTCACTCCAACACATAATCCAAGAGTAAAATGGCAAAATCATTTTCTCAAGGTTGAAATGTACTCACCTGATGTTAAAAAGATAAAAAGGGGAAATGGGTTTTAGCCTCTTAGCCTTTTTATTTCTACTGTTGGTATACACAAGATCTATATTGATGGATAATTTTAATCTGTCAGTCCAGGTACCTCTATGTCAACAGTAACAAAATATCCATCCATCATATACTGATGGATAATAATTTGATGGTTGATAAAAGTATCATTTCCAACTTCTTCTGTCATAAATTCAGTAGTATTTTCGAAATTTCACATTATTCTATCTTGCCATAAAAAATCATAATATCATCCCAATATTAATCATTTTATTTGCGTAAGATGTTACTTTATAATTAATCTGAAATGTCAAACAAGTAAGAATTCTCAAAAATACACAAAGCACCCAATACAATAATGATATAGCTTGATAAATTTTATCATAATTTAATTTAGTGAGCATGTAAATATTAAGTAAAGATATGGAGAACCTTTAGGTATTCCTTAGAAAAGCACCCTATTCTTTGATGGAGTTGAATTTCAGTGATAAAAGCATGACATTTCTTCCAAATTTTGAACCTATTTTTAAAATTCTCTCCACCCAAATTGAGCTTCAAAGTAGAGTTGATATACTCTTTAGCAACATCAAGAGAGAAATGATGCAAACTAGTCACTAAAGCTCTACCCCATTCAACATTAAAATTTTTGGTATAACAAAGTTGTTGCTCAATTTGTTTTTCAGTATAGAAGCTTAGATGCCAGGTCCATTTACTTTTTCTAGTTTAAAGACCTAATTGTAAGGTCCATTTATTTTTCATTTTAGAGGCTTAGTTGTTAGGTTTATTTTAGCTTAAATTTGAGGTTGATTTTTATTTGTCCCAAGCAGATTGTTTTCAATCTTCTGGTGAAGATATTTTGATTTCTTCGAAATTTAAGAACTCAAAAATGGAATCACATTACCCTAAACCAGTCTTCCTGTAGAAACCCTACACATCATGCACAAAGAGAGGGTAATTTTGCAGCAACTACACTACGGATAGTCCAATCCCAATTTCTATAAGCTTGGCACCCCAGAAGGTGACGCTGCCACTCACTGATTATCTTCTTCTTAATGTAATGTCATTTACTATATTAACATCTATTTTGTATACCCCCCCATTTCTTGATGAGCTGGTTTAAAGTTTTTAATCTATAAATTAGATTAGAAATCTTATCACATGCGTATGCGTGTAAAATTACAAATATAAAACATAAATGTATGTTTAAAAATAATATAGAATAAATATAAAATGTATGACTTGAAATTAATTAATAATAATACATGAATTATTTATAATATTAAAATTAAAAAATTAAATCAAATTGCTTATCATCATGCTGAGTCAATGTTGAGTTAACTTGTGACACCAACTCAATCAAATTAGAGTGTGCATAATAAAATTAAAATGTATAAAAATATGAAAATAAAGCTTTAGTTAAGTGATATATTAAATGCTTTATAAATGTAATTGGTTTAGGTTCATATCGTATCATATGCAATTTTTTTGGTTTTCAAATAAAAAGACTAATGTACCCTTGAATAATATAATTTATTTAATTACGAAAATATATTTTGTAATTTTTTAATCGAGTTGGTGACCCTTTTGACAGTGACTCAACTCAATCAAGAGCTTAAATAGTAATATAGAAGTATAGATATAAAGAGAAGGCCTTGGATTATAGAATAATAGTTAAACTTGAATTTCAATTTGAAATTTAATAATATATAATTTTGACATAATTAAATTTATCAAATGACATGTGTCATGCAGTTTTTTTATATTATAAGATAATTAGAAATCTTATCACATGTGTATGTATGAGGAAACTACAAATTTAGAATATAAATATGTGTTTAAAAATAACATACAATAAATAATGAAATGTATGGTTTTAAACTAATTAATAATAACACATGAAATATGTATGATGTTAAAATGGAAAAGAAAGCAGATTGAAATTGTTTATCATGGTGTTATCATTAATCTTGAGTCGATGTTGAGTTAACTTGTGACACCAACTCAATCAAATACATTATATATATATATATATATATATTGATGAAGGTAATAAAGTGTGCATGATAAAAATTGAAATGTCTAAAAATATTAAAATAAAACTTTAGTTGAGTGGTAAATTAAAAATTTTACTAATTCAATTAGTTTATGTTCAAATCCCACCATATGCATCTTTTATTAGTTTTTTTAAATAGAAAGACTATATAATTATCGAATAGTATACCTTATTTCAATAACGAAAGAGTATTTCGTGATTTTATAACTGAATTGAGGGCCCGATTAAAGGTTGCATCAACTCAATAAAACACTTAATAAATAATATAGGTTATCCAATTTCAATTCTAATCTCATTACTTTTTTAAAATTATATGAAAATGGTCAAATTTTAGTTTTAATCCTTATACTAAATTCAAATTTGAGATTTTATCTCTATATCTAATTTTTTACATAATAATCTATTTTATATAATCTATCACAATAATTGTCTACAAATAACTCTATTTTATTATTTAATTTATTATTTTAATTTTAAATTATATTATGAAGGGATTGATCCACACACATTGAATAGTGTATAATATTTTAATTATATCACATCATATTTTAATCTCAATTTATCTCATAATTTACTAATTTATCTCAATTTAATTCTAAAATTATTTTCATAAAATATTAATAATATAAAACGATATTTTAATTGGCAACTATTTTGTATAATAAAATATTTTAATTAATTATTTAAATCCTCATAGTGGGGGCATACAATCTAGTTTTATATATACTATTATTTAAGTGTGTGATTAAGTTAGTGTTACGACTCAACTCGGCATCAATTTAATAAAAAATTACAAAGATAACCTTACATTTTTATTAAATTATATTATTATGAGGGTAATTTTATCTTTTTATAGAAACCAATAAAAAATTAACAAATATTGAGATTTTAATTCATAACACTAGCATTTATAAAATCTTTTTTTATCGCTTCTACCAAAGTTTTATTTTAATAAATTTTTTAAATTCAATGTTATTACACAAATTATTTAACCCACGTTAATTGTTTAACCCTCATGTTTGTAAAGTAGATTATATTTTTGGTTCTATTAAAATATCCTCAATATCTATTTTACGATTCATGAAAATTAATTCTTTTGAGGATCTGTAACAACTCAATTTTAACTTGCATTATTGATCGAAAGTGTGATATAATTTATCATATAACAAGTGGGTTATATTTGTGCGTTTGGGTCCTTAATTGAAACTTAGGCTTTTCCTTTTAATTGAAATAGATTTGAGAGGAACTAATCATGCGTAGTTAAAGATAAATTGAAATAAAATTTTAAAATAATATATTTTAAAAATAAAATACTTCTTTTATTGGATGTCTTTTAATAAGTGGTGGTTATTTTAGATTTATATTTTTATTAAAACTTAAAACGTAAATATCCTTTAATAATTTTTATTATAATAATTTTTATTTAAATTTTTAATCTATTTAATTGAGTTGATGTCTTTGATTTATGAAACTAAATTCAATCACACTCTTTATATTATACTAAATCATGACACACTTATGATATGGATAAATTTTTTTATATATCAAATATATTTATAAAAAGTTTATATAAAAAGTAAATGAAATATTAGTTGAAATGAAAAAATTTAAAATATCAAAATTCAAACTTCATAATGTGATTTTTTTTAGATTTTACATCAAAATATGAAAAGACAAAAAAAAAAATTTTACATCAAAATTCAAACCTCATAATGTGATTTAAAAAATTTTTTAAGAGGGAGGGGCCTCGACCCCCTTAGTTAAATCTCTTAAAACGTAAATTACTCAAAAAAAGTTTTTAACTTTTAAATAAATGAAAAATTTTCATTTCCGCCCTTCAATGTAATTTAAGAGTTTTAGTGAAAAATTTTAACCTTAACCTCTCCAAAATTTTATAATTTTATTTTGGCTTCCTTAAATAAAATTTCTAACTTCGCCTCTAACAATATATTTGTTATTGTTGTAAAATAATTACATATTTGATAATTTCATAAATTAGTTGAGACTCAGTTGATGGATAATACAAATTTAGTCGTTTAACATATAGACACTAGATTATGGTACATCTATTATAACAAATTTATAAAATTGATACAAAACAAAATGTGACTTTAGTTTAAATGGTAATGTTGAGATTTTAAAACCGTGATATATTAAATTTAAATTTAATGATTCCTATAATGTGTAAAAGATATAAATATCTTAAAAATAATATTTATTGCTTTGTAAAAAGAAATGAACTTTTGATAATTTTATAACTAAGTTGAGACTTGATTGATGGGTGAAATCAACTTAGGCAAGCATATTATAATATTATATATGATTTCCAAAAGGCAGGTATTTTTCTGAACTTTTTCTTCTTTCGACTTGTTTTTTTGGGGCTATTTGTTGAACGAGGCACGAGCTATTTGATAGCTTATCTTTTTAGTATGCAGCTCGTTTGGGCAATAAGGTAGAAGATAGATTTAGTTGTTTAGGCATAGAGAGTGTGCATGGCTCATCTTCAGCTTGGAGTAGAGGTATATATGGGTCGGGTTAGATTCAATTAAAATTTTAGATTTATTAGTTAGGTTTGACCCAAAAAATAGATATAAAATTTAGTCTAACAGTCTGAATAAAAATGGTAAAATTTGTATTCGGTCCACCCATATTAAAAATTATTTTATATTACTTTTATATGAAAATTTTTAAAAGATATAATACATCAAACATACTAAAAACATTAAAATAATTTTTCAATAAATTGAAAATAAATTTTAAAAAATATGTATTATTAAATAACACTAAGATAGGTGTAGGTTAACAAGCAAATGCCTTTAAAATTGTAACAAAATTAACAATAAAATAAGAGTTATATAATATCTAAATAATAACAATAAAATAAGTAGAATATAATAGTGAAATGATAGCAAAATAGTGAGAAAATAATAACAAAATAATAAAAAAAATAAAAGAGCAAGAAAATGATTTTTTTTTTTTTACAAATATGTGCTGGGCCGGGCTCAGGGCAAAAAAAATTTACTTGAGGCTTGACTTGTTTTTTAAATGAGTCTTATTTTTTTACCTAAACCTATTTTTGAGTCTATATTTTTATTTAAATCCTTCCACTTTTTAGACGAACTTCACATTGACCCATGGACAAGTCTAACTTGGAGTATCTAGTCTAAATTCATTCTATTGTAGTTAATAAATGGAATTTCCCAGTGTGACCTTTTAATCAAAAGAAGTGTGTGATTTTGACATCTTTATTGGTACATGAAAAAGGATGAAAACCATAATTAGACTAAGTGGGACTAAATCATTCCAGAGCAATCATCATATAAGTTTTGAAAAATTTCATTTGGGGTTGCATATAGTTATATATGTCCAGAGGCATTATCTATATATGTAGATTTAGTTCAATTAATTAGTTGGTAATTTTATTGTGTTATAATAGTTTAATTTTATATATTGATTATAAATTTTAAAACATATATATATATTTATGTTATTATGGTTACCAATTTTATAATTTGAATTATTAAATGACCGACTGGAGATGATTTTTTGTTTGAGGGTGGAACCGACCAAATTTATTTAGAATCACATCGAGCGAGCCAGGGGTTGAATTACGTGGGACTATATTGTGTATAATAACACGGATCATGTGGACAAGGCCTCACTCCTGATCCAAATATTTCCCCTTCAACCACGTTACCCACATAATGACATCCCTTCACCATCTTCTCATCGCCAACCAAATCAGTTTCACAAATAAGGTGAAATGATTTTGACCATTTTTAAAAAAATCTCATCCCCGACGGAACAACCCTATAATTTATTTTACCAAATAAAAAAAAAAAAAGAAAAGGGGGGGTTAAAAACTGCCACTATTTTCCTGGGTAACTCCAGAATTTATTGCTTAGAAAAACAGAAGCAAAACCAAAAGCAGTTCACTTTTCCATTGTTTCTACCACCCAATCCCCATTATTTACTTATTATTTATTAATTTTCAATAATTCTATGCTCTCCAACCCCAACTCCCACTCTCCGTTCCAAATTCCCCTTTCCCTTTCTCTTTTTTATTTATTTCTTCTGCCCTATCTCTAACCGTTCGTTTCTTTCCTTTGTTTTTTTGTAATAATCAATCTTTCAACCTTTTGAGGCCAATTCCGTCAGATCCTAAATGATCGCTTCCCCTCTTTGATTTCTTCCCCATAAACGTTACATTTTCAGGTACGTTTTCTTTCAATCTTTTTCTTTTTGACTCCCTCTTTTCCTTCTATATTTTGTGTTTTCCCCCTTTTTATTTTCTGGGTATTTTATGTTTTGCTTTTAAATTTGCAGGATCCGGGCTGTTACTTTTGTTGGAATTCATTCCTCAGGTAACTTGTTTTTGATTGTCTGGGTTTTTCCATGCCTTCGATGATGTTTTCCTTTTTGCCTAAAAAAAATATTTTCCATACCTTTCTCTTTTATTTTGTTATGTAGGGAGATTCATCGGAATCGGTCATAGAGATCTAAATCTCGCAGTTTTTGTTAAGATTATTATTTTTAAACAAGTTCAAAACTGGATTCGCATCTCTGGTGTTTTGTTTTCTTTTTTTACCTTGCTATTTTCCGTCCCCTAAATCCTTTCAGAGGCTTCCTTCTCCAGGTTTCACCCCTTTGACTATCTATATTTTGAATATCATGGAATTTCTTTGTAAACAAAGAAACCCTCTTTTTTGTTTGTGTGTGAAGCTATCGGCTTTTTTCTTGGAAACTATATCCATAACCTCAGTCCTATTCTTTTTGAAGCTTCATCTTTGAGACCCTCACCAGGGCGTTTGCGTGGTTTTTTGTTTACCCTTTCCACTGTAGAATTTACTTTTGGTACTTAGTTTAAAGATTAAATAGAATATGAGGGTGAAGTAGAAGTTTACAAAAGTGGTTCTCCCCCCCCCCCTATTCCGTGTTTGATAGGAATGGGGTTTGGGATCAATCGTGCGCTTTTGAACTTTCGAGTCATTAACCATGCGAGGATCCTTGTAGCGTTTGATAGAATATAGGAATTAGAATTTCAATTATTTAGAACCTAATATAAGGAAGACAAGTGCGTGATCACTTTCTTTTCTTTCCTGAATATAGATTCAATATGCATTAGTAGTGAAGGATTGATTATAAAAGATTTAATGATTCATATCGGATCATATTTCTTTCATAAATGCGGAGTTTAATTGGACATTGCATTATGGCATCCTCTACTCGTTGTGCTCTATTTACTACTTCCATTATTCATTCTTGATAATGCGGAACTTAAACTGTAATTTCCTTTTCTTGGTGGGTACTCCTCAGAGAGCTATATAAATCACAGTATTTTAGATTTTATATAGGAAATGTTAGGAGGCAACAACAGTAATTCTGTGCTTCCCATTTTCCTGGATGAGAATCATCTTCAATATCAGAATCAGACTAATGGATCAAACCAACTGCAGTTATTTGGAAGCTGTAAGTTTTTTTATTTTTCATTTATTTTGCAATTAATCTTTTTTTTTTTATTTCTCTCAATGCCCTATTTTGACAGGCAAACCCACAAATCCATCCCCTTTTCCCTGAAATTTTCAGTGGTAACTAATCCTTATTGTTTAACACTTCAGTGCCAGCTGGGTGCAATGTTGATCCTGTGAATTATTTTGGAAATGAACATCTTGCTCCCATGATTCGGCCCAATAAAAGAGGCAGAGAAACAGAAGACATTCAAAGGCAGCAAAAGCTACAAATTTCCTTGAACTACAACATCTGTAAAGAGGAAGCTGACTGTTCAGCTGGCATTGCAAATCCTAATGCCGTGTCAACTGGCTTACGGCTATCGTATGATGATGATGAGCGAAATTCAACTGTGACTTCTGGTAGTGGAAGCATGACACAAGGACCATCAATGATCTTGTCACTCGGTGACAACATTAGAAGTGAACTTGATCGTCAGAAAGAAGAGTTTGATCAGTACATCAAAATTCAGGTATTATTGTGGTACACCAATAAAAATAAAATGTCTCCTTTCAATCTTTTCTCTCAATATCACGGGTTTCTTAATTAAATATTAGAAATAGTTCGACTACAAGCAGATATTCTCTTTTTTAGAAAGCTCCTACTATTGGCTGCTCTTCTTCTAAATGGGTTTCGTGATACATAGCATAGTATTACCTAATAACTCATAGTTATGTTGATGCATTTGCTATTGGCTGGCCCAAAGGTGTTTGATATATTTTTCTTCTATTTGTAATCATTCAGATGTAGCTTCTATTTGGAGTTAGGCCATGATAATGGCATAGTATTTCATGGTCAATACATTTCATACATTCATGGTTGTTTGTTATGCTTAGCATTGAGATGCCTAGGAAGATTACTCTGTTCACCTTATTCTAATTAAAAAAAAGTTCAGTAATCGAAGTATCTAATTGGATATTGGTTTAAATGTGATGGTATGATTTTTTTTCATCTTATTCTGTAAATAGGAAGAGCATCTGACAAAGGGAATAAGAGACATGAAGCAGAGACACATGGCTTCTTTTCTTGCTGCTATTGAGAAAGGCATCAGCAAGAAGCTTAGGGAGAAAGATATGGAACTAGAGACTATGAATAACAAGAATAGGGAACTGGTTGAGAGAATAAAGCAGGTGACTGCAGAAGCACATAATTGGCATTATAGAGCAAAATACAACGAGTCAGTTGTTAATGTGTTGAAGAGCAACCTTCAGCATGTAATCTCACAAGGTGCTCAACATGGGAAAGAAGGTTTTGGAGATAGTGAAGTTGATGATGCGGCCTCCTATATTGATCCGAACAACTTTCTCAGTATTCCTCTTGGGGCTGCAAAATGTGTTTCCAAGGGCATGAAGGAACACATTATTTGCAGAGCATGCAACGCAAAGGAGGTGTCCATTTTGTTGATGCCGTGTAGGCACCTCTGCTTATGTAAAGACTGTGATTTATCAATCAATGTTTGCCCTGTATGCCAGGTAACGAAAACTGCTGGTGTCCAAGTGTACTTATCCTAAAACTGTGAAGCAAATTCTTGAAAAAAGACGAAAAATTTATACCCTTACGTGTGTGTGTGAGAGACATCCAGCATTCCCCCTTTCTCCTAATAGAGACAATGTATGAAAAGTAAACCATTTTCATGAAATGGAGTATGCAAAAGCATCCTTTGTTCAGTCTCCCAAGTCTCCCCCACCTCACCATTCTTACATTTTATCTTTTTGGTTGTGGTTTTCGTGGTGTGTTGCCCATGTCTTTGTCTTTAAAATCTATGGTTTAAATTATTAAGCTAAAGTATGATAAGCCAAAGGTAGGTGAAGAGTTATAGAGGTTCAAAGATGATAGCAGATAGCTGATGATGGTGGTTGGGGTTTGTCCGTCTTCCATTTTAATAGTTTCCTACCATTCTTTTTGGTGGTTGACCATTTTCCTCCTTTTTCTTTTCATTTTATTTTTAGATATGGATAGTAGGGTTCATATCATTTTTCAATATCGCCTTTGAAATCCGTTTCTTTTCATATTAATTATATTTAAAATATATTTTAAAACAAGTATAAGTTAATATGTATTAAAGTTTGATTAGTTCATTTATGGATTTTATTAATCAAAGTTAATTGGCTTAACCATTTCCATCAAACCCTATATTAATTATTAAGTTGATTAACCCCTATATTGATTTGGTCGTAATCCCAATTCTCAATCATCAACAACTCTATTTTCTAAACTCAGCCAAAACAATTAGTACATTCAATGGTCGAACACAATGAGGATTGATAACCGATGGCCTTAGCCCATATATGTATTCGTATATTAAATTGGTCTTCCCTCTATCCCTATTAATATTTCAATCATTTGGAGAAATGGCTTCGACCGGAGGTGGTGGTCCTACTAAGGAGAATGGTTTTTGGGGCCTAAGGGGTGTTGGTGGTCGTGTGACTAACAAGGTGAGATTGAGAGAAGATGACCCATCTGATGAAGGTGGAATGTACATAGACACTTCTGAAGGGGGTAGGATTTCGTTCAAAGATAGCCTCCTTGATTCCTTTCGTAATGTGGAAGGTCAGATTAATGGTTCCTTTGATGACGATATTAAGTTGCGGGAGGGTGATGCTGTAAAAGAAAATGTTAGAGGTGTGCCTACCATCAAAATTGTCAAGCGAGTGCATCATCTAGCGGAACAAAGTATGATGAGAACATTCGTGTTGAAGCTGGAGAATCGAGTTTAATACTCTATCGAATAAATTTCATTCGCTTTGGAAACCAAAAGTCCCAATTAAAATTATTGATTTTGAGAATGATTTTTTTATGGTTAAAAACTTCATTCACTTTGGAAACTAAAAGCCCCATTTCAAAATATGAATATTGAGAATAACTATTTTATGGTTAAGTTCAAATGTAAGGAAGATTTTATGTTGGTTCTCTCAAAGGGGTTATGAACAATTTTTGGGTATTATCTCATTGTACAACCACAGAATTTTTCTTTTTTAACATCGCAATTTTATCCTTTGAACGTAATTACTTGGATCAAATTTTTTGGTTGATTCAGATCATTTTATAAGAAGAGTTTTCTAAATGAAATTAGAAAAATGATTAATAATGTTATCAGAATCAATTATAACATTGAGTAAATCGCTATAGTCAAAAATTAGAATTGAGGATAAGATCTAGGGGATGGGGTATGAACATTATGGTCACTTGAAAGGCGGTTGTCCCGAAATCAAAAAGGAAAATATGGAATGGAGGAGAATATAGAAGACTTGCCTAAAAAATCGTGGGTGGAATACAGGGCAACGATGGAGGATTATGGTTCATAGATGGTGGTGCAGAGGAGGACAAGGAAGCCAATTAGGAAAGAATCTGGTTTTGGAAAGAACATTGAAAATCAAGGATTTATAAGGAATGGATCACGAATCAATTAGGTAGTTTCAGAAAGAATCCCTTAGTCTTTTGAACATTTTGACACTAGATGTTACTTTGGACACCTATGAAGAAAGGGTGAGAGGATGGAGTGAATGAGGTAAACGATTGCCCCTTTTCATTTTAGTTTGTGATCTTTTTCTAACTTCACTCTAAAAAAAATATTTGTAATCAATATTTTCAATCACGATACTCAATTTTTATACAACATTAGATATAAGAGATAGGAGTAATATGATTTGAATTTGTTCCATTCAAATTTAATCTATCTTTTTTTTTTTTTTTTTTTGAAGAAAATTATAATTATACTTTCAATTTTTTAAAAAAATTATGTGGGTTAAAATAAGTCTGACAGAAAATTTTATAAATTTTAAAATTTAATAATAGAATTACTTGCCAACAACACAAATTGAAAATATTACTATGGCTACCTTTAAAGTGTATGTAATTAAATAGAATTGTATTTTTTTTATATGTTTTGCATTTAATATTATTTGATATTAATTATTTTTTATGGTTTTAGTTAACTTATATTTTAATTTTAACTTTTTTTCCTTACATTATTACAAATGAGGATGAAATGGGAACCATATAATTTAAACCATGGTATTTAAAATACCAAAATGAGCCTTTTATAAAATTGGCTAAACTTAACATTTTATTAGTTTATATTTTGAAATTTTAATTTAGTAACTAACAATTTAATTTAAATTCTTATATTATACAATAGTTTCATAAAATAATATGGTAAAATTAAAATATCTAATTGAATAAAATATTAAATATCTATTCGTCAAAAAAATTATTTGTTTTAAAATTTATTTTCATTCAGATTTCAACCTAAAATATTATAAATTTAAACATCAAACATTCTGACTTTACCTAAAATTTCATTTGGTTTATATATAAACTTTTAGTGGATATGTTTTTATTTCATATTTTCATGTATAATTTTATTTTAATTAATTAACTAATTTTCTTTTTGTATTTGACTACTAATAAGAGTTCACAAACTCGAAGGCTTAATATTTAGAGTAAATTATTAAAATAGTCAATTTTGTTTGTTTTAAGTTTTATAATTTAGTTATTTATATTTGAAATGTTACATTTTAGTCACTTATGTTAACGTTTTTTGTTGAGAATAGTCATCTTTGTCGTTAAGGTCATTACCTCCCAAACAGCGATCGAGTAATGATTAAAATAGATTTTAAAGGCCAATATGAAGGGCAAAATACCCAAAAATACCTAAAAAATAATTTAATTATAAAAAGGGCCGATTTCAAAAATATTTACAGAAAATTGTCATTTCTCCCCAAAACACTTCACGTCAACATGTTTTGTGGGATGCAGCAAGAAAGCGCTTCCTTAGGGGAGCGCTTTTGCTATATCAGCACAAAGCACGCTGATGAGGACGCTTTGCTGATGTGGCAAAAACGCTAGCCCATAGAAGCGTTTTAGCTCCGTATTTTTTAAAAAAAAACTATTCTCAAATTTTTTAAAAATTTACGAAAATAAACCTTTATAAAGGCTCAAAGTGACAACACCATTTTTTTAAGGTGTTATCAATTATAAGGAAATATAACTTACAAAGGAAATCTTTATATAGACCCAAAGTCTCATTTCTTTTTTTTTTTGAGAAAATGTGATATGGGATATGTGTATATATAGACTCATGAATAGTTTTGCAGCTTGTTCCTAAACAATGTGGGATTCTTTCCTCTTTTAACTAACAACATGAGATGACATGCTACACTATATTTTTTTTTTTTACAAAACAATTTCTCTTTTTTTTTTTATATTTTGTTACCATTTTCTTATATTATAAAAAACAAGAAACAAAACAACTCAAATATATTTTTTGCAAATCCCTTGAGTTTTTTGGGTGCTTATATTATTTTATCATGTGATGTAGTCTGATCTTATTTGATCTTATTCTAAAATTTTCCTTTCTATTTCTCTAATAACAATATAAGTATGAAAAAAGAAAATAAGATTTGAACAAAAAATAATGAAATTACTTGCTGCCGATGATGTTTCATGCATGCAATACATATCGAATCACATCATCATCACCACTTAGCTCTCATTGATGTTTAGTGATGAAGAATTTCGAATGCAACGTACTCCCACATTTTATAGATGCTCCGTACATATCTTACGATGAGATTCAAAAATTAGTAAAAAGAAATTCATCACATTTTAATGATCTTTTTTGTTCTTTTAAAGTTTTTTAACTTAAATATGACCTAAAATATGGACACTATTAAATAATAAATTAACAAATGAAATTTACTATTAATGGGCATCTTGAGGATTAAACACAAATTTTTTATTTTGTATCACACAATCACTCAATTTACTTTAAAATTTTTAACACGTATATTATTTACAATGAATTTTAATTTTTAAGTCAGTGATTTATAATCAATTCACAAAAATAAAATTATTATTGACAAACTCTATAATCTATTAATGAACCAATCGTTAATGAAAATAAATAACTTTGAAATTTTTTCTTTGTGACGACATGATATAAATTCTGTCATCATGTGTGGATGTAAGTTCTATTAATATATAATAAAGTAAATATGTAAATGTTACGATGTTAGTTGCATGCAATGGTTCTGCTAATTGGTTGCTTTAGAATCCGTCTCTAAAACGTTGCGTTGCACCCCTTTGTCCTTTCTTCTTTGGAACCATCAACATTGTCAAATTTGGTTGATCTTCATAATTGTATTTTTTTCATTTTGGTTCCTTCATGTTAAAGTTAGTAAAAAAAAAAAGGACAAAAATAAAAGTTGAACCGATTTAATAAAAAAATAGGACAAAAAATTATATTTTTTGCAAATCCCTTGAATTTTTGGGTGCTTATATTATTTTATCATGTGATGTAGTCTGATCTTATTTGATTTGCAAAAAATATATTTGAGTTGTTTTTTTTCTTGTTTTTTATAATATAATAAAATGTTAACAAAATATAAAAAAAGAGAAATTGTTTTGTAAAAAAAAATCAAATATAGTGTAGCATGTCATCTCATGTTGTTAGTTAAAAGAGGAAGGAATCCCACATTATTTAGGAACAAGCTGCAAAACTATTCATGATCTATATATACACACATATCTCATATCCCACTTTGCTCAAGAAAATAAGTGAAATGAGATTTTAGGTCTATATAAAGATTTCCTTTGTAAGTTATATTTCCTTATTAATTGATGATACCTTAAAAAAATGGTGTTGTCACTTTGAGCCTTTATAAAGGTTTATTCTCGTAAAATTTTAAAAAATTCGAGAATAGTTTTTTTTTTAAAAAAAACATGGGTTAAAATGCGTCTATGGGGGAGCGTTTTTGCCACATGCTGATGTGGCCAAGGGAGCGCTTTCTTGCTGCATCCCACAAAACGCGCTGATGTGGACGCGTTTTGGGGAAACGACCCTTTTCGTAAATATTTTTGAAATCGGCCCTTTTCGTAATTAAATTATTTTTTAGGTATTTTTGGGTGTTTTGCCCCCAATAGGAATGTCCAGCCAAATAAATTAATTAATTTTAATTAAATATATTTAATTAATTAAATTTCTTAAATTAATTAAAGGAAAATGTTAATTTGATTTCTCAAAATAATCAAAACCAATGCATCATATTAATCATTGAACTGGAAAAAAAAAAAAAAAAAACACTTGGTCTCCTTTTTCTTTTAGATTTCGTTTCCATTTTTAAACCATTTATTTTCATAGTATCTTTGTTAAATCAAAACAGTAGAAATCAAATTGAGTGCTCCATCAGTCAGTTGGATTTTTTATTCAAAATGGAACAACAATAGATTAATTCAATGGAGGGTCTAGGCATGGATTACAATAAATAATTAGTTTTTTTTTATCCTTTATCTAGGTTTTGGGTTAAAATATTATGGGTTTATTTTTTTTGCAAAAAGGTGATGTATCTTTTTATGTTTTTTTATATGTGACAGACAAAAAGAGCATACTTCATCTTTGTTTATTTGTGTATTGTAGGCAACCATAATAACAAGCAAGCAAGTATAGAGTTGGTGTGTCCATTTCTTCTTCTTATTCTATGTCGTTCTGCTCTTCTCTTCTTTGATGATAACAAAAAAAATACCCAATTTTTTTTTAAATTGGAGAAATTTGAGTTTTAGGGTAGAATTTTGTATTATGTTTTCATAAATATATATATATATATATATATATATAACTTTTTTCATCCTAGCTGGATATTTATGTTGACATTTAAAACTTATTTTAATTGTCATGTCATACTGCCATTTGGAATATAATAAATCTTAACGACAGAGTGACCATTTCGTAACAAAACGATAACGTAAGTGACTAAAACATAACATTTCAAACATAAGTAACAAAAATGGAACATGAGGCAAACAAAAGTGACTATTTTAATAGTTTACCCTAAAATTTATTCTCTTTTACAAACTCTAAAAACCATGTTTTTAAGTTTTTTTTTAATAATCTCATTATATATTTTTATAATATATGTTATTTTTGGCACAATACTTAAAATTATTTATAGCCTTTTCCAACCTATAAATAGGAGTATAATGTATTTTAGAGCACTCGAACTTACATCCTCTCTTGTATTGACAACAATACCCATACTAATTGAACTAAAACTTAATCGGCAATGTTTTTCTAAAGTGGAATATGAGTTTTTAAAATTTCAATTAAACTTTGATATGTAAAATGTTTAAGATAGAAGTGGTATATATGATTGATGTTGCCAAGTAATATTTTGATTTTGTTGAATGGAAAGCTGCATAAGGTTATAACCTTCGAAAAAGGTCCTGCTTCTCATAATTATCAATTATTTAATCAAACATTAGCTCTTTACAAAAAAAAAAAAAAAAAGAAAGAAATGCGGGGAAACCTATCGTTTCACATTCAGTTGGTTGGCTTTCGCTTTTGTTTCCTTTCGTTTTCTCAAAGATATAAGTATTTTTCTAACTGATTTTCTGGGGTGAGTTTTCCTTTCCTTTTCTTTTCTTTTCTATTTCATTCTATGGATATTATAAAAATATTGCTTGATGTTGTAATTTGTAATTAATGGCAATCAACATCAACATGCTTCTTCTTTTTTCCCTTAATCCATTCAACAAATCTTTCAGTTTGATGTTTACTTTTCCCTGATTAACTCGGGTTAATGATAATAATAATAATAATAATAATAATAATAAAGCTAACTCGGATTTAGATTTCTTGGCCTCCAAGACTGGTTTGTCCAGAACCAGTCGTGAGTGCATATAAACACAAACGAGTGAGTCAGGGTTTTTGCTTTCTTTGAATTTAGAATTTGCAGGTTTTCAGTTTTGAAACAATCAAGGCTTCAATGGGTTATCATCAAATAGTTCAGTCCCTGTTGGTATTGCTATCAGTTTCAACAAGTTGCCAAGCATGGGGTTTTTTCTCGTCTTCTTCCAAAGCAGTTCAGAGTCCCAACGCAAGCCCCCATGGTGCCTCTCTGGCTGAGTTCTCGGTGGATGGCTTAAACGACGAGAAGGGAACGAGGCTGCTCCAAAGTGCTAAAACCAGGCTGGTTGGGTCAAATTCTTGCTGGAGAAATGCCTACGGACATCTCCTTTCAGGGTGCAAAGACATCATTGCTACAGATGAGAAACGTTCAAGGTTTGCCTGGCATTTAAGTGATTGCTTTCAAAAGGATTCTGGAAGGTCGCCTTTCCCTTTTTGCGACACCAAATCCGCCATGCTTCATTGTCTCAAACAGTTGAACGACTTGGAACACAAGGTTTATCTTGAATTCTTGCTTGAGACCAATTCCATCTGCTATCAGTTACAGTTAAGTAATTACTTCTCCTCATTGACCCCCCCAAAAAACCCAATCTGTTGTTTTGATGTTTTTAAATGCTGACTTTATGTTCAGGAACCAGGCATTCAAGCATGAAACAGAGAGACTAGTGAATGAACTCAGAAATTCAGCCCAATATGCACAAGACAAACTAGATTGTATAGAAGAAAGAACAAATGTTGTGTTGCAGAATTCAAATCAGATCAGTGATTCCTTGAATGCAATCGATATCCGAATTCATAATGTGGATCAAACAACTCACAGTTTAGAAGGTTATATGGAAAGTTTAATTCAGCATTCGCAGACGGTTTACAAGCAAGCTTCGGATATTGCGGATTCACAAAGAGAGCTGCGGAATGGCCAGGCAATGATGAATGATCAACTCAAAGAAGGGATAACGATGCTTGATGGTGCTTATAAGAAATTGGGACATCAAGTGGATAACCTGAGAAATGAAGCCATTGAAATAGAGAATGAGATTACCAAAGTTGGGAATACAATGTCTTCAAGCATGAACAGTCTGAAAATAACAGCCGATGACATTAGCAATAAGGCAGGGGCCTCTCTAGATAAGCAGTACCAACTTCTAGAGGGACAGTCGACCGCGCTCGAGGGTCTTCGGTTTCTTACTAGATTTCAATCCGAAGCACTGGAAGAGAGCAGGTAAAATTAAAACCAACACAATTATCAAAACATTATATCAAAGTCAATAAATTTTCTTTTTCTTTTCTGAGCCGTAGGAATACCCTGCAGCAGTTAGCGGAATATGGCCGAAAACAACAAGAAGAGCTTCTTAAAAGACAAGAACAACTTCAACAAGTCCATGATCATTTGGTTGAAAATTCCAAGTCAATATTGGCAGCTCAGGTTTAGGCATTGTTATTGATATCCTTACCTTAACTAAGCATTGGTCTTGCATGGACTTACAATATTCTGTTTGGTTTTTTTTCCATAGGAGGCTTTTGAATCAAAGCAAGCTAGGATGTTCATTGCAGTAGACAAGCTATTTGCATTGCACAATGCCATGCTGCTTGAATCAAGACTAATTAAAGCTTTCATTGTCTACTCTATGTCAACCTTTGTCATCTACATGTTCACTAGCACAAAGCAAACATATCCTGTAAGAACAAGGTTATATATCGGTATGTCTA
Organism: Gossypium rotundifolium; assembly: GCA_025506655.1. Classification (NCBI taxonomy): domain Eukaryota; kingdom Viridiplantae; phylum Streptophyta; class Magnoliopsida; order Malvales; family Malvaceae; genus Gossypium; species Gossypium rotundifolium. The sequence continues at coordinate 17,464,942 of CP106733.1, read as the reverse complement.
GGGACTTTGCCTTGCTTACTTCACTATGAAAAAGCTTAAATATGTCAAGTATTTTGTTGTAACACTCACTCCCTTTTGGTTGCAGGACTGTGTGCTGCATTCTCAATAGAAGTCGCAGTTCTTCGCTTCACGGCAAATGATATTGAACAGAAAACATGGATGGTAAATCTGGTTAGGTCACTCTATGTGCTCATTGCTTGCATTCAGCTTCTATATGCCGTATGCACATACAGGTATATGCCTAATAACACTGAAATTTGTGGAAAGCTTGCTTGCAGGACTGAGTTAACCTAAAAACATAATAACATGCAGGGATTATGAATATTTGAACCATCAAATGTTATTAACACTGATGGAGAAAGTTGATACGATGCAAAGGAAGGAAGCATGGTCATGGGAAATGGAGGATAGTGATGTGGATTGGAGTTCATGGGTTGATGTAGAGTTACCAGAAGATGTAGGGCAACTAGAAGACCCTGACTTTGTAATTGAAGAAGGAATAGGAGAGAGTGGCGACACAAGAACATATAATCTCCGCCAGCGCAGATGCTTAAACCTTACTTGAATCCATGTGTATTCAATATTAGCAAAAAGGATGATTCAGTCCTCCTTAAAATTGGGTAGATTTATTTATTCGCTTTCTTGATTATATTTTATATATAATACTATCATACAATATAGCAAACAGAATGTCTACAAAGATCTCTATGTATATTTACATATATTTGAAACAAAACAAAACGATTTTTTGTAAGAGTACAAACCTTAATAAACTTTAGTATTTTCATTTTCATCCTCAAAGCTCTGTAATTGCATGCATCTATATCTTGCCACTCCACCAATTATTATTATTGAATAAATTTAAAAATTATATAAAATGTTTTCATGTAGTTGACTTGTCACATTATCTAGTTATTATTTTAAACTTTTAACTGATACATGTCACAAGTCAACAAGACAATCCCAATTGACAATAACTAAAAAATTATTAATTTTTACAAAATAAGTTATCTTTTTAAATATTTTATATAAAACCAATAAAACTTAAAAATTAACTCTAATTTAACCTAATTCTAAATTATTCAAGGAAACATATAAAAATAAATAAATAATTTAAAATACATAATAATTAATTTAAAATTTATATTATTATTAATATTAAAAAATAAAATAAAAAACCCCATTCAGCCCATTATTCAAGGAAACATATAATAAATAAATAAATAATTTCAAAATACAGAATAATTAATTTAAAATTTATATTATTAATATTAAATAAAATAAAATAAAAAACCGCATTCAGCCCATCCCTCACCCCGTCCCCAGCTCTATCCTTTAACAACTCAACTCTTTATCCACCTTGTCCCTCTCCCTCTAAGTCAACTTTTTTTATTAATTCTACTTTTTAATAGCCTAATTGTAATATTCGATTTTTAGAAGTGTCGAAAACAGTAGTTCGAGACCACCAAATCCAAAAGTAAGCTCAAAAATTTTATTATTTAGCATTTACGAGTCAAATGTAATTTTAGAAAAATTTTTGAATTAGTAATTTGTGTTTTATAAGGATTTATTAGGTTTAATGGTTTAGAAAATTGGGTATCGAGACCTCGATTTTATAAACCGAGCCGTAAATATTCTTATAAATATTTACAGAGTGTCATTAAGTTAGTATTAAAGTTTCGTTAAAAAATTTTAACGTTTTGATAGTTAATTAATTAAAAATGACTAAATTGAAAAATGTGTAAAACTTGCTAATTAAAAAAATAGTGATTAAATAGCTCAAGTGATAAATAAGGGAGGACTAAAAGGGTAAATTGCCACACAAGAGATGGCTGAGGCCGCATAAGCAGAGACAAATCATGGAATTAAGTGAAATAAAGGCAAAATGAGAAATTTTGTAAAAAATTAAACAAATAAACTAACAATTAAAAGAGTTTCTAGCAATTTCTTCACAATTCTCAGCCAAAAACGCCATAGGAGGTCCCCAAAGTTGGTTTTCATATTTTTTACTTTAAATCAAGAGCCCGTAGGCAATCGTGAAAAAGGAAAATTAGCAGAATAGTTCTAGAACTACTACAAATCTTACAAACCAATCCAGGTAAGTCCGTATGGTTAAAATTTAATAATTATTTATTAAATTGATGAATGGTATTATGCATTTATTCATATTTATTGTTGAAAATAAAATTATTATTAAATTATGAAATTGAATTGATTATTTGATTGAGTACAATTTCAAGGATGAATTTCTAATTCAAATCAAAACAAAATATATAGTCAAGAGACGACTTATCATTATTCATTATAATTTCAACTTTCTTTTAGAATTACTCTACTCTAACTCATTAGAATAATAACTTAGTAGAGTTAAATTTAAAATGCATGTTGGGTCTTTGAAATAGGCGAATCATTTTGATAATAATCGTGATTTTACGAGAAAAGGATGTCCGTATAGCCCTATATTTTCTAATTTTCTATTTTATTAATTTTATTTGAAAGTAAATGCAAAGGATGAATTGATGGAAAATTACTCAAGTAAACCGAGGTTAACATTCGTGTTTACTTTTCGTTTAACTCTCACGAGCTTCTGTTAACATATGAATTTCTTTTTAACCCTAACTGTAACAGCCCGTGTTCATTGAAATCAAACAGTGATTTCGGGACCACAATCGAGTCTGCAAGAAAAATTATTTTAAAATTATTTTATGGTCTACTGTATGTTAGAAATATCGTATAAAATGAAAAAGTTGAATTCTAATAGCTAGTGGGATCAAATAGCTATGGAACTAAAAAATAGAGGTCTTTATATGGTAATTATACCATTAAATGTAGTTAGTAGATAAGCATGCTTAGTCATCCATGGAAAATTATTTAAAGAAAAGGATGAAATTAGAAAGTTGAAAAATTAAAAGATGATAAGTTAATTAAATAAAAGAAAATATCATTTTATTATCATCTTCCCCAAATTTTCTATAGAAACCCTAGCTAAGAGAAAAAATTAAAGCAAACTTAATTGGGTAAGTAACCTTGTCCCGTTTTTAGTAATTTCTATATTTCGATATTGTAATAACCTAATCTAGCTATTTTGGGGATTAATTTGTAACGTTATCAAAGTATAAAATTTTTTCCATGGATGTGTATGCTAAAATTTTGAAATTTATGGTAGAAAATGAAAGGTTGTTGATAGATAAACAACTTTTGTAAAGAAAATTTTCATGAAATTGTGATTTAGGGACTAAATTGAAAATATGAAAAATTCATGGAAAATTTCTGATTTTTGTGAAATATATGGGCTGTAAATGTTATATGTAAAAATTGGCTAGGCCTAGAATAAGGATTAAATTGCATGAATTTCATTTTCCGAGCCTAGGGATGAAATCGTCATTAATTAAAAGTTTAGGGGCAAAATGGTAATTTTTATAGGATGTGAATTGGATTGAATTTAATATGAATTGTATTAAACTAAGTTAAATTTGCTCATATAGATTCGGATAGACCTAGTACGGAGTTGGATCGAGGAAAACAAAAAGTATGGGATTAGTAGATTCTCGTGTACGAACAAGTGTCGAGGTAAGTTCGTGTAACTAAATTGTGTATATTTGCATGTTTGGATGAAATGTTGTATATGTGAATGTTGAATCATGAATTTGGTATGTTTAGGAAATAAATTCATAAATCTGATAATGCCTGGTCAATATTAAATCCCGTTTGAATACATGAAATTCAATTGGATACTGGACTCCTGTATTGGTTGTGGTCTTGCATATGTTGCAGACACACCATAGCTCGAAAGAGCATCCGTTATTAGCTCTCCTGAGCTTCCCGTATGATGGTTCTTGCGGGCTTCCCGTAATAGCTCTTATAAGCTTCCCGATTACGGCTCTTCGTGAGTTTCTCATTAATTGGCTCTTTGTGAGCTTCCCGATATGGCTTGCTTGAACTTTTTGATATATGGCTATCCGGAACTCCCCGATTAATGGCTCTTCGGAGCTACCCGTTATAGGGCTCGCACGAGCTTTCTGAATATTGCTCTTATGAGCTTCCTGTTTTAGCCCAGATAAGCTTCCTGTTTGTGTACTTTTATAAGCACAACTGAATATGAGTTGACGGATTTACTGTATTATACACTTCCTGTGTATTGCTGATGTATCCATCGATATTTTAAATGATTCAACGGGTAAAATTTTGATATGAGATGATATGAATTTCAAGATGAATTACTATGAGGAATACTTGAAATATAATGGTATAATATGTACATGGTTATTGTACACTTGATATGACAAATACTTGTATATGGAAATTGAATAAGGATGAGCTCATTCTTGTCTATTGAAATTTATGTGAATTACATAACTAACATGTTTGATAAAGATGTATGTGTATTTAGATATTGATTTAATTGATTTGGATGCACTTGTATGATTATTTTAAATGCGAATAAATGGTAAGTTTATTTTTCGTTATACGAACTTACTAAGCTTAAAAGCTTACTTTGTTTTATTTCATCTGTTTTATAGTGCTTGGAAGTTCATAAAGGTTGGAATTGGTCGGAGCATCATCACACTATCCTTCAGTTCGTTTTGGTATAAATAGCAAACTTATTTTAGTATAATGACATGTATATGTTAAGTTAGCCAATGATAGTATATATATGGTTGGTTGTAACTAGCCATTGAAATGGCTAGTGATGGCTTGTTTGATGTCAATGTATGAAGGTATAATATGATTAGTATAAATATGTGTTTGGTATGATTAGATTGAATTTTGGTAAACTTATTTGTTTATACAAATAGATAAGTTTGAATACATGAATACATGTGATGATATATCATGCATAAGATTGGTTGTGGCTTGGTTTTAATGTCTTGAATTGGTTGGTGAATGTATTCAAGTGTTGTTATAGGTTGAAGGTAAATTTGGGTGAGAAAAGTGGCCTTGAAAATGGCCTATTTTCGTCCATACGGGCAGACACATGGGCATGTGTCTCAGCCGTGTGTGACACATGGTCATGCGCACGGGCGTGTGGTTTGGCCTGTGTCCCTACATCTTTAAAATTTAAAAATAGAATGCCCAGGTATTTTCACACAGGTAGAGACACGGCGTGTGTCTCAGTCGTGTGTGACACACGGCCTAGCACTACGGGCGTGTGACTTGGCCTTGTGACCCCTGCACCTAATTAATGTAAAATAAATTGTTGACAAGGCCTAGCACACGGGCGTGTGGCTTGGCCGTGTGACCCAAGTCAGTAATTACTCTAATTTGAACATAAGCTAGGATACGGTCTGGGACACTGGCGTGTCATTTGGCCGTATGAGACACACGGCATGGCCACACTGGCGTGTGTCCCCTACACCTAAGAAAAATTTTGAAATTTTGCAAAAAATTCTTTGAGTTCCTGGTTTAGTCCCGATTTGATCTAAATGCATATTTTGGGCCTCGAGGGCCCATTTAAGGAACAATATGATTGATTTTGGATATGAATAGTAAATGATATTAATTTTCTGTAATTGATCTGTAAACTCCGGTAATGTCCCATGACTATATTCCAGCGACGAATAGAAATTAGGGGTTTTACATTAATGAGTTTTTATTTAGCTCTTTGAGCTTCAGTTTAACCCTTATGGGTTTCCGTTCAGCTCCTATGAGCTTCCGTACAACCTTTATGGGTTTCTGTTTAGCACTTATGTGCTTCTGTGCAGCCTCTGGACTTCTGAATAAGATGTACTCATATCCGTAGGTCATTCTCCAATTCAGCAAGGGTTGGTAAGTGACGTATGAAATTAATGTATAAAGACTTAATGTTATGATTGGTATTGATCTGAGATAAATGAATTCATCAATTAAAGTTGTGATTGGCAGGAAATTACATTGAATGATTTACTTAAATGATTTATTATAATATGTATGGTAAGATTTATGTTTAACTTATTGAACTTACTAAGCTTTATTAAGCTTACTTGTATTGTTTAATGTTCTTGTAGATTAACGTGAGGTCAGGAGATCAGATCAACACATCAAGCCATAGCCACACTATCAAATTTAATCTGGTAGCTTTTGCAACATGTATTTTGGTTTATATGGCATGTATAGGGTTGATTTGGAAATGAAATAATTTGAGACATGGTTGTATGTATGTAATTAGTAGTAGAATTTGATAAATCAATTAGATGGATTAAATAGGTAAGTTTAAGTATTTGAGTATTTGAGATGTTATGTCATGTTTAAAACATGATTTTGACTTGTGTTGATTGCTTGTTTGGAATGTATTGATATATTAAATGTTGTGTATAGGTTGACATCAAAATGGGTGAGAAAAGTGGCCTTGAAATGGCCTATTTTCGCCCATACAAGCAGAGACATGGGCATGTGTCTCAGCCGTGTGTGACACATGGCCTAACATATGGGCGTGTGTTCCGACCGTGTGTCCCCTGCATATTAAAATTTAGAAGCAGAATGCCTAGGTTTTTGCACACGGCTTAGCACACAGGCGTGTGACTTGGCCGTGTGATTCAAGTCAGAGAGTTACACGGTCTAAGACACGGTTGTGTCTCTTAGTAGTGTGAGCCACACGGCTTAGCCATACAGGCGTGTATCCCCTACACCTAAAAAAATTTAAAATTTTGGGAAAAATTCTTTGAGTTTCCAGTTTAGTCCCGATTTATTTCTAATGCATATTTTGGGCCTCGAGGGCTCATACAAGGGACAATATGTGTGATTGATGATTGGTTTTTGATGTGTATACCTGTGCTGGAATAAACCATAAATAATAAACGTTTTTAAAAGTCCATATTATTAACCCAACACCAACAGACAACCCAAAATTAAGACCCAAACCCGAATAACAAGTCCCAAAATAAACTAAACCTTCATACCCAATCTTAACCCAGCCTTTAGCCCAAACCTACACGGTCCAGTGACTAAGCAGAACCAACTGAAACCTAGAGTTTCTTGAAGCCCTAGGCGCCGCAAGCAGGGGTTACCCCAATCGTCGTCCAACAGGAGCCCAACAATCGCGTCGCTTCAGCAGAGGACAAATTGTTGCACCATAGTCTCGTCAGGCCCCTGACCGTGCCTTGATTCAGGCCCGAATTACCATCATCGTGAGATCTCAAATCTGCAAAAAAGGAAATTGCAGCAGGAAAAGGAAAGAAGAAGATACGAAAAGATATCTTTTCCTTCTTTATTTCATTTTTTGGGTTATAAAACCCTTTTGAAAAATCAGTAAAAGGGATTTTTTTTGGAGAGATTATTTTTAGAAAAGATACAAACACAAAAAGAGAGGTGGAAAGCATTGTCACAAACTTAGAAATAAAAATCGAAGAGGTGATTTTCTTAAATTTCATATTGTTTATTTTATTATTATTTTTATTTATCTATTTATTGCATATATAACCAGCTTTAAAAAAAAGTGGAAAGCTAAGCGATTGATTCACAAACTCGTGGAGGCGTGGAAATAAAAATCGAGGATGAACATTTCGAGAGTATTTTGGATTTTTTTTCTAAACTGGGTGGAAATGAATTTTTGGTAATAAAATGATATATATAACTAAAATAGAACGATCGTTTTTCACTAGTGATTTTTATGCGACAAAGATCCGCGATTTTTTATGCTAATGGTTTATTTATTTATTTAGTCCTTCCGCAATTCATCATTTTTAAATCGGTCCGATTAGCATTTTCATATTTATAAAATTAACCATGAGGTTTACTTTTATTACAATTTAACCCCGGTTTATTTATAAATTATTATTTCTATTGTATAAATTATTATTATTTATTACTTACATTATAAAAATTGGCATATTATTGTTTTATGTAATTTAAATTATTATTTTATTTTATAGAGTTATTTTAATATCTATATACTATAATATATATTTTAAATTTTTTATATAATATTATATTATATCATATATTTAGTTAAAGTTATTTACAAAATATTCCGTTTACAATATTCTTTTTATATTTTTAAAATCATTATATATTTTTATACATTGTTTATATTATTTATATGTTCATAGTTAATTGTGTTGTTCATTATATTTGTCTAATCCTCATTAAATATTTGTAAATGACTTTAGTATAGGAATTATTATTTGTTGCATTTTGTATGATATATTATTGTTTATATTAAATGTTAATACACTGTAATTAATATGTATGTTGATAGTATATAAATACAATGTTGTCACATTGTTGTTATTTAAATAGAAAATCCATTTTTGCAAAACTATCATTTTTTTAAAAGGTTTTTTTTTAAAATAAGGCAATGTTTTGGTATTTAGAAATTCGGGAAATAGTGCCCTAACGTACTGGGTTGCGATTTTCCGTTTGGCTAAATAATTAAATACCCTTTTCAAGTTTTGTAAATAATGAGATGATTTTGATTTCGAAGGTTCTTAAATATCGTGTCCTAACGTACTGGATGTGATGTTTATATTCCTTCGGAACAAGAAAGTCTCAAATTTTAACCTAGATTGCTCAAAGTTTTTAGAAATCATATTTTAAATAGTTTTAAATTTCAAACATTTGGACATGATTCAATCGATTAGGTACCAATTTTTAGGCGTTACGAGGGTGCTAATCCTTCCTCATACGTAACCGACTCCTGAACCGATTTTCTGATTTTTCGTAGACCAAAATTAAATGTTTTAAAATAAAACGTTTTACAAGGTGATCCGATCACACCTAATAAAAAAAGATTGGTGGCGACTCCCATTTTCGTTTTTAAAAAAGGTCGATCCCCATTTTTAAATAAAGATTTTAAAATGGTTTCGACAGCGACTCCACTGGGGAAAATAAGAGAGTCAACCCGAAAAATCGATAGTTTTATGTCCTTATGTTTGAAATTTAAAAATCTTGTTTAAAAATCATGATTCTTTTTATTTGCATGTGGTTCTGTTTGTATATAATATTTCTGCATTGCATTGCATGACCTTTACGGTTACACCCTTAAGTGGGAGTGAGAAGCTACTCCTTCGTGAGGTTTTCACCTTCGTGCAGGATAGTGGATCGCTTCCGGGATACATCCGTACCTATGTCTTCGTGAGGTTTTCGCCTCCGTGTAGCCATAGGGAAATGTATTCCCCTGAACTGAACTCGGTCCGCATGAGCCTATAATGGGTGAGGATCGAGGAATTTGCTGGTTCAGGTACCTCAACTTTAGATCAAAATCGCATATAGTAAACCCTAAGAGCCCGCCTTAGGTAGAGCTATGCCAAACTTTAGTAGTTACCAAGATAGGTGTTATTATATTTTATTCTATGGTACTAATTGGTTGTGTTTATTTTTGTGCATGTCATTTCATATTTTTAAGAGGTATCGATTCACGGTCAGTTTCTAAGTTAGAAAGCTGGTTATGGAGAATGGATTCCTTGATAAAGTGGAGGATAATACAACCATCCATAAGTGGTCAGAGCAAACGCATCTAGAAAAAGGGGATAGTCTATCTGAGGGGCATACATCAGAATTATGGGACTACACTCGCATCAGTGTGACACAGAATGATCTTCAGGAGTTGAGAGAGATATGGGATCAATGGAGCGAAGAGACCAAGCAGTTGTTTTACAGCAGCTATGGAGACTTACCATACTTGTTGGACATTCAGGTAGATCCACATTTATTTCGAGCTATTACTCAATATTGGAATTCAACTTATAGTTGCTTTACTTTTGGAAAAGTTGATTTGGTACCTACGATGGAAGAGTATACAACTTTATTGCGATGTCCTAGAATTCTAGTAGATAAAGTTTACTTGAAGGCTGCTACTGTTCGACCTTTTTGAGAAAGATGATGAGTATTACGGGGATGAGTGAGCAGTGGGTCACGGCTAGAATCAAGTAGAAAGGTGAAAGTAAGTGCATTCCTTGGAAAGCTCTGAAAGACTTGATCTTAGTGCATCCTGATATGAAGAAAAAGATAGATGTTTTTGCTTTGAGTATATATGGGTTAGTAATTTTCCCAAAGGCATTGGGATATGTGGATGAAGCGGTTTCAGATATCTTTCATCGACTTGATAAACAGGTCACGCCTATTCCTGCAATCTTGGCTGAGACATTTCGATCATTGAATGCATGTAGGAGAGCTGGCGAAGGTAGATTCATAGGTTGTGCGCAGCTTTTGTTAGCTTGGTTCCATAGTTATTTTTGGAAGATGGATAAAGTTTCCTATCGGGTCTTCTCAGAAAATTATTCGCCATTAAGAGTGATAGTAGCTACCCCAAGGAGAAATGATATATCGGAGGAAAATTGGACAGCGCTCTTATGTAATCTTCATGACGAGGATGTTGAATGGAAAGCCCTTGGTTGATCCCTGATGAAGTCCTTTATCGATGTGGAAAACTTGATTGGGTGTCTTTGCCTGGAATCTGGGAAGCTATTGGGTATGCACCGTTGCTCGCACTATGGCAATACAAAGCAGGACAATTCGTACCAGCGATGCATGGGTTAGTTTAAAGTGAATTCTCATATCAAGGGGATAATTATAAGAAGAGGATTCGAGAGATCTTTGAGGCATGGCAGCAAGCTCGTCGTATGAAGATATTGACTCGAGGACCTATGACAACCCAAGAATATAGTAAATGGTTGAGTAGAAGAGTTAATGACAATCTCCCTATGCCAAGATCAGAGGGTGCTCGATCGATGGAAAGATATTTGCGAGTAGTCCCATCAGAGCTGGAGATGATAAAACAGGATTTCAAAAAGCAGAGTTCAGAGTTCGAAAAAAGGATAGAAAAGCTCGAAGTAGAGAAGATGTATTTGAAGTTAGAGGGAGATGCTCAGAAATCTGAAGCCGAGAAAGTAAAAAAGGAAAAGAGAAAGATTGAGGAAGATCGAGATAACTTAAAGATCGAATATAAGAAGATGCGTCTATCAATGAAGAATGGTGGATTGGGGAAAACTTCGGAACAATGGCGAAAAGAAGTCTAAGAGGAAAAGACCAAGGCTGAATATTGGGAGAGAAAGTTACGAGAGATGCAAGCGCGAAACAAGGCTTTAGAGAAGAGCTTGGCAGAGAGGTCAAATGAAAAGGGAAAATTGCAAGCTAAAGTGGTTGAACTTGGATGATCCCTTCATCATTATCGGAGCCGTAATTTCGTGATCGAGTTAGAATCGAGCCTAAACAAGATTGAAGAAATGAAGGGTAGAATTGAAGAGTTAGAATCAGCATAATTGTGAACTTCAGATCGAGTGTCTTGAAACAAGAGAGGGGCATTTGAAGGAAGAACTCCATCATTTACATGTTCAAGTTAGAAATTGGGATTATCTCATGGGGGAAGCCATAGTTCAGATTCGAGAGGTAGCTGATCACCTATAGACTTTGGCAGTGCAGGCCGACATATTGAGCATGGAGTATGAGCTACAGTCCAATCATAATCAAGAGCTAGTTTCGTTATTAGGGAAAATTAAGACTTTAGGACGTAGGGCGAAAGCTTATTTGTAATCCATTTTATGTAAAAGAATTTGTTTTCTAATAAAGTTTTCTACAATGAAGTTGATCAAAATCGATGCCTCTTTGCATTCATGCATTTGCATTACATAACATCATATGCATTCAAATTTGTAGAGAGAGTCTAATTAGTTTAAATTATAGGGAGAGAGAAAAAAATCTAAAAGCTGAACATCCTTATGGTACACGAGCAAAGTCAAGGAAAATGGACCAAAGGATGGAACAATTCTAGAGAGACATTCAAGACCAGATGCAAGAGCAGATGGCAAAGCTCCAACAGGAGATGAGAGACCAAATGTTAGAGGCCCAAAAGAACATGATGGCCCAGATGGCCCAGATGATGAGTGGGATAGTAGAAAAAGCAAAAGGTCCTATAGTCAATACTGAGGACAATGAGGATTTCCCTAGAGGATTCACTCCAACACATGAAGAATACCCCAAAAGGTCACCTGTTACAATAAGGCCTCAACAAGGGCAAGCTGACACTGGAATGCCTACGAATTTTAAAGTTGGTATGGGATCCAACCTAGGAGACAACCCAACTAATCCTGTTGTCCCTGACTTAGACATGGCTGAAGGAGAAGGGATCAAAACTGAATCTGCAAAACAGTTAGAGAATCGCTATAGGTGGTTGGAGGAAAAATTCAAGGCTTTAGAAAATGCCGACCATCATCACGGTATTGATGCCAAGGATTTGAGTCTGGTCCCAGATTTGGTGCTTCCTCACAAATTCAAGATGCCAAAATTTGAAAAGTACAATGGAACTACTTGCCCTGAAGCCCATATCACTATATTCTGTAGGCGCATGACTGGACATGTAAACAATGATCAGCTCTTGATTCATTATTTTCAAGATAGTTTGACGTGGGCAGCTTCTAGATGGTATAATCAACTGAGCCGCACAAATATTAGTTCATGGAGAGACTTAGCTCAAGCTTTCATGAGGCAGTATAATCATGTTACGGACATGACGCCTGATAGAATCATGTTGCAAAACATGGAAAAAAGGGCAAATGAAAGCTTTAGGCAATATGCGCAGAGATGGAGGGAAATAGCCATGCAAGTTCAACCACCTCTTTTGGAGAAGGAGACCACTATGTTGTTTATCAACATTCTAAAAGCGCCATTTATCACTCATATGATAGGAAGCACCACCAAGAGCTTTGCAGATATAGTTATGGCAGGAAAAATGATCGAAAATGCCATAAAGGGTGACAAGATTGAAGTAGGAGAAATCACTAGGAGACTTGCTCCTAGGAAAAAAGAGAGTGATGTAAACAATGTGAGTACGTATAACAAAGGGTACTCAAAAGTAGTTACTATTAATCAGCCGAAAGTAGTTACCGCTGGGCAACAAGGGGCGACAAGACAGGAATCAGTTCCCAAATAAAATGCCGACAAAATCTAATTTATGCCAATCCCTATGACGTATAAGGAGCTGTATCATACTTTGTTAGAGGAACGTATGGTGTCACCTTTTTATTTACAGCCATTACAATCCCCGTATCCTAAATGGTACGACTCCAACGCTCAATGTGATTACCATGCAGGAATAACGGGGCATTCAATAGAAAATTGTAATGCCTTTAAGAGGGTAGTTGAGAAGCTTCTTAAGTTAGGAGTTATTGAGTTGAATGATACACCCAATGCGGAGAACCCATTGCCAAATCATGGGGATAAGGGAGTGAATGCGATTGGGGAAAATCTAACAAGAAGGATCAAGGGAGATATCTCGGAAGTAAAGACCCCGTTAAGAATAATTTGGAGGGAAATGGCGAGGAATGGGTTAATGAAATCAAGTCTTGAGAGAAGAAATGATGAACCAAGGAACTACTGTGAGTTCCATGAAGCTGATGGACATGAAATCCAAGAATGTGCTAAGTTTTGGGCATTGGTACAAAGCCTTATGAATAATAAGGAGCTAGAGTTTTATGAAGAAGGCTCAGAGGGAGGACATATACATGCAACTGAGGGGGAATCGACAAGTCAAAAAGTCAATTATCCGAAAATCATTATCTCTCAACCGAGGAATATAGAAGGCGGAACACAAATCAAGCCTAAAATCATAATTCATAGACCTGTATCATTTCCTTATAAGGATAACAAGATGGTTCCATGGACCTACAATTGTAATATAGTGACACCGGAATAAAAATCTCAGCTAATACTTCCAAGGAAGTCCAAAGAGAGGGATCTTATACACGAAGTGGGAGACGCAACGACTCGGTAAACGTCAGAACGGAACTAGCAAAGGCAAGGGATGTGCTAATCGAGCCTGAAGAAGAGCTAGAAAACCTCATCAATGTACCTGTGAAAGAAGAAGAGGCTAAAGAATTTTTAAATTTCTTAAAGCACAGTGAATATAGTGTGGTGGAGCAATTGCATAAACAACTGATCCGTATTTCAGTGCTAACCTTACTTTTAAATTCGAAAGTTCATCGAGAAGCTCTGATGAAGGTGTTGAATAAGACATATGTTACTAAAGACATATCTGTCAATAAACTTGACCGATTAATTAGTAACATAAGTGCCGACAATTTTATTTCCTTCAGTGATGATGAGATTCCATCTGGGGGTATGGGGTCGACTAAGGCCCTACATATAACTACTCGTTGCAAAGGATATACTTTACCAAGCGTGTTGATTGACAATGGATCAGCCTTGAATGTTCTACCATTGTCGGCACTAAAGAGGTTGCCAATAGATAGTTCTCACATGAAGGCGTGCCAAAACATAGTAAGGGAGTTTGATGGTACTGAGAGAAGGGTGATGGGGAGAATTGACATACCTTTGCAGATTGGCCCAAACACATATGAGGTCTAGTGATGGATATAAAGCCCTCATACAATTGCTTGTTGGGAAGGCCATGGATTCATTCAGCAGGAGCAGTGCCCTCATCTCTTCATCAAAAACTAAAGTTGGTGACGGATGGTCGACTGGTCACTATAAATGCGGAAGAGGACATTATAGTGACTGTTACCAATGATGCGCCACATGTAGAGACAAATGAGGAGACCATTGAATGTTCTTTTCATTCTTTAGAGTTTGTCAATGCAACATTCATCTCAGAAGGGAGTAAAGTCCTTGTGCTTAAGATGTCCAAGACCACGAGGATGGGTTTACAAATGATGGTGGGGAAAGGAGCCTTACCAGGGAAAGGATTGGGCAGATACCTCCAAGGGGAGATTCAAGTGCCATTACTAAAAGAGAAGAGGGATCGTTTTGGCTTGGGTTTCAAGCCAGATGTTAGACAAAGAAGGAAGGACACAAAGAAGAAGCAGGAGAGGAGAAGGGCACGCTTGAATGGAGAAGATGCCCAGTGGGAACCAATGATATTCCCGCACATATCCCAGACCTTTGTATCAGGAGGGATAATTCACCTTGAGAGAGGGTTGGAAAGCCCTCACATCAATGCCGTACATGAGGAAGGAATGGAACAAAGGAACCTAATGGGCACTTGCCCTTATGAACCTGGAAGCATTCTAGATAATTGGACTGTAGAGGAGCTCCCTGTAATTTTTAGGAATTACACAGAGTAATACTCAGAACGCTTTGTTGTTTTCTAGCCTAGGAACAATAAAGATCTCTTTGTGAAATAGGCTTATGTTCAGAACTTATTATTTCAATAAAATACATTTTGGATAATTAACTTGAGTAAATATTCTTTCATTTCATTCTTTTGACATTCTAATTTCTTCTCAAATTGTATATTCTTTCATTCATATCATGTGAATATTTGTCCCCAAATTCATTGTACATTTTTCACACCCATCACAGGTCCCTAGATATCAATGGCATGAGCAACGATATTATGGATCCAGAAGTCTATTTTGAGCAGGACATGTGTTTAGAGGAATCTTGGGATTTTGAAGGTGACCGAGATTGTGATTTATCTCCAGATTTGTTGAGAATGGTAAAACAAGAGGAGAAACAGATTTTACCCCATGAAGAAGAAATAGAGAACATAACCTTAGAAGGAGGAAAAGTTGTGAAAATTGGGACACTCATAGCCAAGAAGACAAGACAAGATCTTATTGAGTCATTGCGATAGTTCAAAGATGTCTTTGCATGGTCATACCAAGATATGCCTGGGTTAAGTACTGATATTGTGGTACATCGCCTTCCCATTAGAGAAGAATGCAAGCCAGTTCAGCAAAAGCTACGAAGGATGAGGCCTGATATAGTATTGAAAATAAAAGAAGAGATCCAGAAACAGTTTGATGCTGGTTTTCTACGAGAGGTCAAGTACTCTGAATGGGTTGCCAACATTGTTCCAGTCCCTAAGAAAGATGGAAAGGTCTGAATGTACGTCGATTACAGAGATCTAAACAAAGCTAGCCTAAAGGATAATTTCCATTTATTGTATATTGATACGTTAGTGGATAATACGGTAGGATTTTCATTGTTTTCTTTCATGGATGGCTTTTCAGGATACAATCAGATCAAGATGCACCCTGAGGATATGGAGAAAACTACCTTCATAACACTGTGGGGTACCTTTTTCTATAAAGTGATGCCTTTTGGACTAAAGAATGCTGGGGCAACATATCAAAGAGCCATGGTAACATTGTTCCACAACATGATGCACAAGGAAATTGAGGTATATGTTGATGATATGATTGCCAAATCTCGAACAGAAAAAGAACACATTGAAGTCTTGAAGAAGTTATTTTTGAGATTGAGGAAATTTCAATTGAAACTCAATCCGCAAAATGTACTTTCGGAGCTCGATCAGGAAAATTATTGGGATTTGTGGTCAGTAAGAAAGGAATAGAAGTTGACTCAAGCAAGGTCAAAGCGATACAAAAATTACCTCTACCACGCACTCAGAAAGAAGTTCGAGGTTTTCTTGGAAGGCTGAATTACATTGCTCGGTTTATTTCACAATTAACTAAGAAATGTGATCCCATATTTCGTCTTCTCAAGAAACACAATCCAGGTGTATGGGATGATGAATGCCAGAAAGCTTTTGACAAAGTCAAAAAGTATTTGTCAAATGCACCAGTACTTTCTCCACCTAATCCAGATAAACCATTGATACTGTATTTGTTAGTATTCAAAAACTCCATGGAATGTGTGCTTGGACAACACGATGAGTCAGGAAGAAAAGAAAGGGCGATATATTATCTCAGTAAAAAGTTCACTGATTGTGAAATGAGGTATTCGTCGATCGAGAAATTGTGTTGCACTTTGATTTGGACAACTAGGAGGTTGAGGCAGTATATGCTATATCACACAACATGGTTGATTTCTAAACTTGATCCATTAAAGTACATGATGGAATCCACTACCTTGAACGGAAGAATGGCTAGGTGGCAGATTCTGCTATCTGAATTCGATATAGTCTACGTGAACCAAAAGGCTATAAAAGGAAGTGCAATAGCAGACTTTTTGGCTAGTAGAGCTTTGGACGATTATGAACCTTTGAGTTTTGATTTCCCAAATGAAGAGCTGATGTATGTGGCAAATACTGAAGATTGTCAGTGGAAGCTAAATTTTGATGGAGCATCAAATGCTGTGGGAAATGGAATTGGGGCAGTCTTTGTATCCCCTGGTGGTGATTATTATCCATTCACATGCAGATTAGATTTTGACTGTACAAATAACATGGCAGAATATGAAGCATGCATTATGGGACTTCGAGCAGCCTTAGAATGCAAGATCAGAATGCTAGAAGTATACGAGGATTCTGCATTGGTAATTTACTAGCTTAAAGGAGAGTGGGAGGCAAGAGATCCTAAACTAATTGAGTACATAAAGATAGTTCTGAGATTGATTGAGGAATTTGATGACATAACTTTCAATTACCTTCCACGTGATGAAAATCAGATAGCGGATGCTTTGATGACCTTAGCTTCTATGATCAAAGTAAATAGACCAGAAGATATGATGCCTATCCAGATGAGTATCTTAAGGTTCCAGCTCACTGTTATGACATAGAAGAGGAAGAAAGAGATGACCACCCTTGGTATCAAGGTGTATTGCGGTACGTGAAAAGTCGTGAATACCCGGAGAATGCTACTGAGAATGAGAAAAGGACTTTAAGAAGAATGGCCTCGATTACGTCTTAGATGGGAATATCTTGTACAAAAAGAGGAAAGATCAAGTACTATTGAGATGCGTTGATGCTGTTGAAGCTAAGCAAATCCTTGAAGAAGTTCATGAGGGCGTTTGTGGAACGCATGCTAATAGATTCACAATGGCCAGACAGATAATGAGATTTGGATATTATTGGTCTACCATGGAAGGAGACTATATCAACTATGCCAAGAGATGTCATAAATGCCAGATTTATGGAGACAAAATTCATGTGCCTCCGTCACCTTTGCATGTTATGATTTCCCCGTGGCCATTCTCCATGTGGGGCATGGATGTTATTGGGCCAATCTCACCAAAAGCTTCAAATGGACACCGATTCATCTTCGTGGTAATTGACTACTTCACGAAATGGGTAGAGGCTGCTTCATATGCTAATGTTACTAAATCAGCAGTTAGTAGATTCTTAAAGAAGGAGATTATTTGTCGATATGGAATGCCTGAGAGGATCATATCAGACAATGCGCTGAACTTGAACAACAGCTCGATAGCAGAAATTTGTAACCAATTTGGGATCAAACATCATAACTCGTCTCCATATCATCCGAAAATGAATGGGGTAGTGGAAGCGGCTAACAAAAACATCAAGAAGATAGTAAGGAAAATGATTGAGACTTACAAGGATTGGCATGAGAAACTACCATTTGCACTCTATGCTTATCGGACGTCTGTCAGAACCTCTACTGGGGCAACACCTTATTCGTTGGTTTATGGGATGGAGGCCGTCCTACCCATCGAAGTGGAAATTCCTTCTCTTCGTGTGCTGTCAGAAATAAAGTTAGATGAAGCTGAATGGATTCAAGCTTGGTATGATCAGTTGAACTTGATTGAAGAAAAGAGACTAAGGGCCATTCATCATGGTTAGATGTACCAGAAACGAATGATGCGAGCCTATAACAAGAAAGTTCACCCAAGAGAGTTTCATGAGGGGGATCTCGTGTTGAAACAGATTCTTCCAATACAAAAGGATTTTAGAGGAAAATGGATGCCAAATTGGGAAGGACCATATATAGTGAAGAAAGCTTTCTCTGGAAGAGCATTGATCTTGACCGAGATGGATGGAAAAACTTTATCCAATCCTATGAACTCGGATTCAGTAAAGAAATACTTCACTTGAAAAGGAGAAGAAGCCAAAGTGAAAACCCGGAAAGGGCGCTTTGAGTTCTCAAAAAAAAAAAAGAGAGGCCAAGGTGAAAACCCGCAAAGGGCGCCTTGAGACCAAAAGGGTTTTGAGTTGAAAACCGAAAAGGGTGACTTAAATTCTGCACGGACGAGCAGTCATCTCGCTACACTTAAAACAACAATGAAAGGAAGAATGTTGCATAATGGGGCATCAACAAAATACTTTGGATCTTCTAAACACATGTTGAACTCAAGGCAGTCTTCATAAAGTTTGTATATGGAAGCTCAATCTGCGATATCTAGGGCATCTGATTTTTATCTTATTCATTTTACTATCTTTGGATTCTTTTTCTTCTCAAAGATATGTTCCAGATAATTTTTCTTTGTATTCTTTTTATAAATTTATTCAAATTTTAATCCTTCTTTTATGATTAATTTATTTGTTACCTATTATTCATAAATGTGTTGCATTGAAATAATGATTGACGAACTAATAATTTCACAAAAGAGAAGTTTTACATATTACTTTGGAAATTTCTAGATAAGACAAGGAACCAAAACATGACAATTGTTTAGAATTTCCATGTTCATAGAAATATTTGAGAAAGAAGAGTCTGGATAGAGACTATTTCTTCGAATTCTTTGTCCAATTGATAAATGGACGTGATGTCATCAGATCATGACACTTGGGGTGGTATGGTGAACTAAGAAACCCTAAATTGTGGTGGAATAGGTTAAAATTGAAATAAACCCTATACCCTAAAATTTGTAGAAGGATTAGAGTTTCGATTCTCAATGTGGTAGGATGGAGCAAACCTTGTGTTTTCAAGATCCAAGCAAAGTTGACCTGGAAATTACATTGGGACAATCTGGTCAAGCCAAATGTGATTAATGAGCAGAAATGAAGAACAAATGAGTAATAATACCTAGCGTAGGAATCATACTCACAACATTTTTGTATCATAGCAAAATTCATTAGATGCATTTGGTTCATTTCGGTCATTGCATTCTAATCCTAATAATTGTCATGACATGTTGCATTCATGTCACTCATAACACATGAAACCGAGTCTACAGGATATGTCCTTCAGTAGACGGTGTAGCGATATCGGTGAAGTTTCAGATCTTATCTTCCTAAAGTTGTAGGAAGCAGATCGAAGACATTTTAGTCTTATCTCCCTGAGGTTGCTGTGGAGTAGACTAAAAACAGAAGATTTTATCTCCCTAAGGTTGCAGTGGAGCAAATCGAAAGAAGATCTCATCTTCCTAAAGTTGTAGGAAGCAGATCGAAGACATTTTAGTATTATCTCCCTGAGGTTGCAGTGGAGTAGACTAAAAACAGAAGATTTTATCTCCCTGAGGTTGCAGTGGAGCAAATCGAAAGAAGATCTTATCTTCCTAAAGTTGTAGGAAGCAGATCGAAGACATTTTAGTCTTATCTCCCTGAGGTTGCAGTGG
Organism: Gossypium rotundifolium; assembly: GCA_025506655.1. Taxonomy (NCBI): domain Eukaryota; kingdom Viridiplantae; phylum Streptophyta; class Magnoliopsida; order Malvales; family Malvaceae; genus Gossypium; species Gossypium rotundifolium. The sequence goes on along the minus strand of CP106733.1, from coordinate 17,444,815 downwards.
AGTAGACTAAAAATAGAAGATTTTATCTCCTTGAGGTTGCAGTGGAGCAAATCAAAAAAGAAGATCTTATCTTCCTAAAGTTGTAGGAAGCAGATCGAAGACATTTTAGTCTTATCTCCCTAAAGTTGCAGTGGAGTAGACTAAAAACAGAAGATTTTATCTCCCTGAGGTTGTAGTGGAGCAAATCAAAAAAGAAGATCTTATCTTCCTAAAGTTGTAGGAAGCAGATCGAAGACATTTTAGTCTTATCTCCTTGAAGTTGCAGTGGAGTAGACTAAAAACAGAAGATTTTATCTCCCTAAGGTTGTAGTGGAGCAAATAAAAAAAAAAAAAAAGAAGATCTTATCTTCCTAAAGTTGTAAGAAGCAGATCGAAGACATTTTAGTCTTATCTCCCTAAAGTTGCAAGTGGAGTAGACTAAAGACAGAAGATTTTATCTCCCTGAAGTTGCGAGTGGAGCAAATCGAAAATAGAAGAACTTATCTTCCTAAAGTTGTAGGAAGCAGATCGAAGACATTTTAGTCTTATCTCCTTGAAGTTGCAGTGGAGTAGACTAAAGAAAGAAGATTTTATCTACTTAAAGTTGCAGTGGAGCAAATCGAAGACAGAAGAGTTAGAAGCCATTCGAAGAAGACCAAGAAGTCCAGGCTCCACCAAAACCGGGCAAAATTGGTCCTTTTATAGTCTTTGCTCTATTCTTGTTTCACAATAATGAGCAAAGAGGGGCAGCTGTAGAAACCCATTTTGCCCGGGCTGAAATAAACCATAAATAATAAATGTTTTTAACAGTCCATATTACTAACCCAACATCAATAGACAACCCAAAATTAAGACCCAAACCCGAATAACAAGTCCCAAAATAAACTAAACCCTCAGACCCAATCTTAACCCAGCCTTTAGCCCAAACCTACACGGTCCAGTGACTAAGCAGAACCAGCTAAAACCTAGGGTTTCTTGAAACCCTAGGCGCCGCAAGCAGGGGTTACCCCAATCGTCGTCCAACAGGAGCCCAACAGTCGCGCCGTTTCAGCCGGGGACAAATTGTTGCACCATAGTCTCGTCAGGCCCCTGACCGTGCCTTGATTCAGGCCCGAATTACCATCGTCACGAGATCTCGAATCTGTAAAAAAGAAAATCGCACCAGGAAAAGGAAAGAAGAAGATACGAAAAGATATCTTTTCCTTCTTTATTTCATTTTTTTGGTTATAAAACCCTTTTGAAAAATTTGTAAAGGGGATTTTTGGAGAGAAAAAAAAGGTGGAAAGCATTGTCACAAACTCGAGAAATAAAAATCGAGTTCAGAGGTGATTTTCTTAAATTTCATATTGTTTATTTTATTATTATTTATTTAATATTTATTGCATATATAACACAATTTTAAAAAAAGTAAAAATGGAGAAACCCTTTGGAAGCGATCGGATTGGAAAGCATTGTCATCGGCCGTGGAGGCGCTGTGGCTCCAAAACCAAAGAATCAAGTCTGGCTAGAGGATGAACGTAGAAAACTGGTGGAAATGAATTTTTCGTAATAAAATGGTATATATAACTAAAATAGAGACGTTATTTTTCATCGGTAGGCACACGACCCAATGACCCAACAAAGATCCCGTGTTTTTATGCTAATGGTTTATTTATTTATTTAGTCCTTATGCAATTCATCATTTTTAAATCGGTTCGATTCAGATTTTCATATTTATAAAATTAACCATGATAGTTTACTTTTATTACAATTTAACCCTGGTTTATTTATAAATTATTATTTCTATTGTATAAATTATTATTATTTATTACTTACATTATAAAATTGGCATATTATTGTTTTATGTAATTTAAATTATTATTTTATTTTAATTATATTTTATTTACAGAGTTATTTTAATATCTATATACTATAATATATATTTTAAAATTTTTATATAATATTATATTATATCATATATTTAGTTAAAGTTATTTACAAAATATTCCGTTTACAATATTTTTTTATATTTTTAAAATCATTATATATTTTTATACATTGTTTATATTATTTATATGTTCATAGTTAATTGTGTTGTTCATTATATTTGTCTAATCCTCATTAAATATTTGTAAATGACTTTAGTATAGGAATTATTATTTATTACATTTTGTATGATATATTATTGTTTATATTAAATGTTAATGCATCTGTAATTAATATGTATGTTGATAGTATATAAATACAATGTTGTTACATTGCTGTTATTTAAATAGAATATCCATTTTTGCAAAACTATAATTTTTTTAAAAGGTTTTTTTTTAAAATAAGGCAATGTTTTGGTATTTAGAAATTCGAGAAATAGTGCACTAACGTATTGGGTTGCGATTTTCCGTTTGGCTAAATAATTAAATACCCTTTTCAAGTTTTGTAAATAATAAGATGATTTTGATTTCGAAGGTTCTTAAATATCGTGTCCTAACGTACTGGATGTGATGTTTATATTCCTTCGGAACAAGAAAGTCTCAAATTTTAACCTAGATTGCTCAAAGTTTTTTAGAAATCATATTTTTAAATAGTTTTTAAATTTCAAACATTTGGACATGATTCAATCGATTAGGTACCAATTTTTGGGCGTTACGAGGGTGCTAATCCTTCCTCGTACGTAACCGACTCCCGAACCGATTTTTTGATTTTTCGCAGACCAAAATTAAATGTTTTAAATAAAACGTTTTACAAGGTGATCCAATCACACCTAATAAAAAAAGATTGGTGGCGACTCCCATTTTCGTTTTTAAAAAAGGTCGATCCCGCTTTTAAATAAAGATTTTAAAATGGTTTTGACAATTCGCATTTAATCTGAAAAGTTTGGTAATGCTTTGTAACCCTATTTCGGTGACGGATAATGGTTAGGGGTTTTACACTAATGACTTAAATGAATTCTTTCAAATAGTTTAGTAGCCATTTTGTAACTTTTTGAAGTTGAGTAACCAAAATGTAAACTTACAAATAGTTTAGTGATATTAGGTGTAGTTTACCTTTTAGTTTTAAAATATGCTCTAAGCCCTATATTTTCCGCACATTTAGAATTTAGTCCTTTAACTTTTATTTCAAGGAATTTGTTCACAGACTAAATTCCTATAAATAAAACTAGAGTAACTAAATTTCATATGTACGAAAAGTGAAAGGGTTAAAATACTATTTTAACCCCTTAGTTGACAATAATTAACTTGACGCCATATAAATTTTAAGTGAAATTAAATAAACACAATTTTATTTCTTCAAAAAAAAAAAATAAAATTTATACCTAGGGGTTTATTTGGATAGCACAGAGTAATTGAATAAAATATAATTATTAGAGTAGTAATTACACTCTCTTGTGATTACAAAGTATTGTGATTCCTAAATGTATTTGGCTAACAAAGTGTACTTAAGTTGTAATTCCTATGTCATGTTTAGTAGTACAAATTGTTATTACACGATTACATAATTTATATTTTAAAAATATTAGTTACTATAAAAATTATTAGTATGATAAAAATAATTTCTAGGCAAGTAAGAAAAATTAAAATGAAATAATCATATGTATTATGTTAGTAAAAAAAGTAGTTGATAATACAATTACAAATAAAAGAGCAAGAAAAATAAACATCATATACAATTTTATCTAGTTATTCTAGTGCATATTTATTGAATTATTCTCTTTTAATATTTCAACATATGCTTCTATCATCATCTATTAATCCTTTACCGAGATTATCATCATTTGAATATGAATATGCATAATTAAGATTATCAATATTTCCTTCTTCCATGTGCTCTACGAAGTATGAATCATCTCAATTACACCTATGATTGATGTTATGAAAAATGCAACATGCTAGTTGTAATAGCCCAAATTTCAGTGGTGTCAAAAATAGTGATTCGAGACCACCAAATCTGAAAAATGAACTCGTAGACCATATTATTTAATATTTACAAGTCAAATGTAGCTTTTAAAATATTTTTAAAATAGTAAATTATGTTTTATAAAGATTTATTTGGTCAAGAAATCGAGAAAAAGAGGTATCGAGATCTCGGTGTTATAAACCGAATCATAAGTATTTTTATGAATATTTACGGAATGTCAATAAGTTAGTATTAAAATTTCATTAGAAAATTTTGACGTTTGGGTCGTTAATTAAATAAAAAGGACTAAATTGAAAAAGGTGTAAGAGTTGCTAGAAAGATTAAGTAGATTAATTGTCAAATGAGGAAGGACCTAAAGTGAAAATAAGCCAAAGGAGATATTTTGGGCGGCAATAGCTGAGAAAAATCAGGAAATGGGTGAAATAAGGGCAAAATTGGAAAATTGCCAAAATTAGTTAAATAAAAATGGGACCAAATTGGAATATCTAGAATTCTCTTCATTTCTCTTCATTTTCTTCAGCTGAAAACAGCCATGGGAGAGAGTTTCAAGCTGGTTTTCATACTCAAGCTTCATGTAAGTTTAATTCTTGCTTTCTCCTTGAAATTTCTATATTTTTAGATTTTTACAATTGGGTCCAACTTACTATGTCATTAGTTTTTGATTCTATGGCTAATTTTTAAAGTTGATGTGGATTAGTTCTGGAAGAATATGATGGATAAATATTGAATTGAAGCTTTAATTTTGTTATATGATGATTTTATCAAGTAAAATTGATGAAAATTAGTTTTAAGACCTAATTGTGAAAGAGTTGAAATTAAGGCCTAGTGTTAAAATTCTGATTTTCAAAGATTATGAAGTAGTTTAAAATGATAGATAAAAGTATTAAATGATAAAATTATCTTAAATTGAGGGGTTAATTGAGCAAGGATTGAATTGTATGAAATGTGGAATTTGAGACAAAATAGAAATCAACATGTTATACTAAAGCAGTTTTGGACAGCAGCAGTTGTCTAACTTTGAAAAATCATAAAAAAATTGTATAAATTGAATTAGAAGTTGAGTGAGATATAGAATTAAAGCTTGTTGAGTCTATTTTCATATAAAAGAAACAGAGCAAGAAAAGGAAGTCTAAATTTTGAGATATTTAAATTTTGGTAAGACTGGTTTAGAATAACTTCGTGAGCCCCTGTTCTTACTTTAGAAATTCACTAAAAATTGTAAAAAAATAATTATAAGTTATAATTTATATGTCTGTATTCCTTAGTGAGCCTATTTTCATTAGAAGTAATCGGAAACACTATATGAAAATTGTACTATGAGATAATTGATTTTTAGTGAAGAGAGGTCAGAGCAGTAGGACTGTGTAACAGGGGAGAACTTAACTAATAAACTGTACTAATTGGACACACAAAAAATTCTGGAAATATTATGGTAAGAAGATATGTGAGTCTAGTTTCAAATAAAATTTACGTAACTTAATTTGGAGTTTTGTAGCTCAAGATAAAAATAATTTAGTGACTATGACACGGATGGACAGCTTGAATATTCACATAAGTAAATAGTGAAAATTATAGATAATGTTACTTACAAGTGTGTTGTTTATACTAAGGATGTGGATGGAGAGGAGGAGGAGGAAAAATAATCAATGAATGACTTGTGTATAAATTGATCACATGCTCGATTATAATTGGTAAACGTTGAGGTAGAAATGATATAATGTTTTATTTCAAATATTTATTATGAAACTAAGATTATCGTTATGGTATAAAAATCGAATTGTAAGTTCATGTAACTTGAATTATATTCTTAAATGCTTGAAATGTATGTTATTGATATGAATATAATTTGAATGTTCATTGTATGAAAGTTGATGAAACATTGATATATTTGATAAAAAGGAAGAAATCCGGTTGAATGAAAGGAAAATTCGATGGATCTCGAAAAGGAATTGACGGTAAAAGGGTCTAGCCGAACGGGTGATCTGATATAGCCCTCCGAAGAATATGTGGAAAATGGATTTAGCCGGACGGGTAATCCGAATTAGGGTCTCAAATTGCTTTGGTGGTAATTCGGATCCAAGCTCGTTAGAGTAATTGTCGTTCTGAGGATTTAGCCTAGACCGGTAATCTCGACAATACTCTATGAGTTTATATTCTGAGATTTAGCTCGATTTGGTAATCCATTTGTAAGGATGAGGTTCAGGGAATGTGCTCTCTTACAAGGGATTTAGCTCGGTTGGTAATCCCGCTTATAAGGATGAGGTTCAAGGGAGTGTGCTCTCTGAAATGGAAATGTCGCACATGAACATGAATTGACGGACTGGATTTGTACACTAAAGTGTACCTCTGAAAATCTATCGAAAATTCCAAGAAATTCAACGGAATAAATATGGAAAATATCAAGGAATGGAAATAATGGTATATATTATGAGATATAAGGAAATACGAGTTGATGAGACATGAACTTAGAACTTGGTTGGCGAATGAGTTCATTTGTGATTATATATTTGTACATCCTTGAGCCTATTATCTGTATGAATTGGTATTCCAAATGAGTTAATGAGAAGAGTTCTAATATGAAATAATCTTAATTCTAAATGAAATATTATGAAAACGTATTTGAAATACATTGGTATGTCTTGTATATGTTATTTGATTTCATAATGTGCAAAGTAATGTATGTGGAAATATGAGATGATGATACCTGTACATGGAATTTATTGGTGTGAACATTAAAATTGGGCTCAATAAGTGATTTGTCACTTGAAATTGTGATTAGCGAGAAGGGTTAGTGAATTGCATGTTTATGAATTGTTACACGTATTTGTTGAAATACGAGAAAATGATGATAATTGATACATGAAAATATGAGACTATGATATATATAAAAACATGACATATGTTTGATAAATGTGTTCATTCATAATTATGGAATGGTGCACCTCAAGTGCACTATATGTGTAAAGAAACTTTTATAGTCAATTTTGGTGTTTGAGCGATAAATGGCTTAAATTGTCTGTGAGTATTCCATACTCCTCGGCAATGCCTCATACTTTATTCCAGCAATGGATATGGGTAGGGGGTGTTACACTAGTAAGACCCAACCTTTGCTTTTTATGCTATATTAAAGTGATGTTAATATGTGGAATATTTTTTTAGAACAACAAATGCCTTCTCAACCACATTTAGTATCCTTAAATGTGTCAAATTAAAGAGTTCATGAGTTGCATATGGTGCATATGCTTGACACCATTCTATCAAATGATATCATACCCCACAATAAGGTGTAAGAATACATTTTTCCATTTGCATAATTAACATCCGACCTCTCAATCCAAATAGTCTATAACCTTAATTATAAAAACCTAGAAAAACTTAAGGGTGAATAAAACTCAATTCAATCCAAAAAATCAAATATTTTTTTTAAATTTTGAGTTAATTGAATTGATTTATTTGAGTCAACTCGAATAAGTAATTTGAGTTTCAAATATGAGTCGAATTAAAATTTCCAATTTGAAGAACAGATTGGTGTAAATACCCTTTAGTCCCTATTAATTTTGAAAATGAACAAATTGATCTCCTCTTAACAAAAATTACAAAATAAATTCAAAAAATTATTAAAATTCAAAATATTTATAAAAATTCCAAAATTTATATTTTTATAAAATATATAAAAAATTTAAAAAATTTCTAAAGAATATATAAAAGAAAGTTAAAATTTTAAAATATTCTAAAATAATAATTTTGAGACCTAAATAAGTTAATTAATGATTCAAATATATAAACTTTCAAATTTATGTGCTCTAACATAAAAATAGTTATATTGTAACAAAATTTTAATTTTAATTTATGGAAATAGTATGAGATGATTTCGGGTCAGCGGGTGAATTTTGACAAATCACTAAAGTATTTTGGGGCTAATGTGGATACAAATGTCAAAGAAACCATAATCAATTTACTAGTTGTTGTGGTGGCTTCAAATCTTGAGAAATATTTAGGGTTGCCGATGATGGTGGGATGGAAAAAGACTTGGGCTTTGGCTAACTTTATTGACCGTTTTAGAAGACGAATCGAAGGTTGGAGTTTGTTCTATTTATCTATGGGGAAAGGAGGTCTTTGTTAAGTCGGTTTTACAGGCTATACCGATTTACGTTATGCAATGTTTTGCTCTACCAAAAACGTTATGTCGAAAACTAGAAGGCATAATGAATAAGTTTTGGTGGTCTAATAATAAATCGGCTAAGAGCATCCATTGGAGTAATGGGATGCTTTGTGCAATCCGAAAAGTGTTGGTAGGCTGGGTTTTAAAAATCTGGTTTTATTTAATAAGCTCTTATTAGCAAAACAAGCTTTGCGTCTTTTATCACAGCCCAATTGTCTTTTAGCCAAAGTTTTAAAAGCATGTTATTATCCTTTTTCAGATATATTATCAGCAAAAATTGGCTCTTACCCATCGTTTACCTGGAGAAGCATTTGTAGTGCTAGGGATTTGATTGCAGATGGGATATTGTGGCAAATTGGTAATGGTGCTAGCGTAAATATATGGAATGATCCTTGGCTAGCTAGAGCAGGGAACAACAGATTATCAGCTTAAAAATTAATCCGAACTGGACGACAATGAATCAGTTGATTGAGGCTGAGACCAATACCTGGAACAAGGATCTGGTTTACAATATTGTTGATGATGATCATGCAACTCGTATTTTCTCCATTTCGATTTCTGAGGCTAAATCGGAGGATATGCTGGTCTGGAAACATGAAGGCATTGGGGAATACTCAATGAAGAAGCGGGTATCGAGTCCTAGTTACAGAACATTTTACAAAACTCCAACTACATCTCCCCTAATGTTGAGGCTTAAAAGGATTTTTAAAAATCTTTTTGGCCTATGCACATCCTAGCAAAAATAAAAATACATATATGGAGATTGTTTAATAATTTTTTGCCTCATTTCTGTAATTTGTTTCAAAGAACTTTGAGGGTTGAAGTCGACTGTCCCCTCTGCAAGGCAGCTCCAAAGGATTGTGACCATCTGCTATGGTCTTGTGGTATATCACAGCAGGTCTGGGCTTTTTTAAATCAAGATTGATCTAGTCGATAGTATTTTGAGTTGCAAAACTCATTTTGTTAACACTTTCTCTGCAGCAGATGAACAAAACAGACAACTTATTGCAATTTCTCTATGGGCTCTCTAGTATAGAAGAAATAAGTTGATTCATGAGGGAGTTAAATTTTCTTTGCAGGAACTACTAGGATTCATTCGAGGATATGGTCAAGAAATAAGATTAAGCCAAAAAATCTGGGAGGTTTTAATAGATCTCTATCGAAAGAACTATGGAATCCTCCAGATGTTGGTTTTATTAAACTCAACTTTGACGCAACTTTTCAAAGCGATTCTAAAACTTCTACAGCAGCAGTACTAGCTAGGGATTCTGAAGGAGAAGTTGTAGGGGCAGAAACTTATCTCTTTGAGGATGTTGTCGACGCTTTTGTGGCTGAAGCAATGGCATGTGAAAGAGCTATCCTCTTTGCGGTAGAAATGGGTTTCATGCGTCTACTTGTGGAAGGGGATTCCCTGTCGATTATCAAAAAGCTCAAGAAAAGGGGATGACAAATCGATTCTTAGACCGATTATACATTATATTCGTATACTGGAAAATTTTTTCGAAGATGTATCTTACCTTTTTGTTCCCCGATTGGTCTATGGAGCCGCTCATACTTTGGCTTTGGAAGGAAGAAGAAGACAAATCTTTGGTATCTGGGTTGATGGGGTTCCGAAATCAATAAGGACGATGCTGGAAAAGGATCGGATGGCTTGGAACCAGAGTCACCAAGCTTCTTTCTAGGTTTGCTTTGAAGATGGAGTAGGTTATTTGAATCTCCATAGTTGGACTCAAAGCTTTTGGTTTTTCTTCATTTGTGCTCATCTCAGAAACGTTTTTGCTACACAAGGTGAAGAAAGATATTCTCTGGTATTTTGATTGTGAATCGTTTTTTGGTATTGGCTTATGGTGGTTTTCTCCTTTGCATTTTTGGTTTTGTTTTTTCCTATGTGCGGTTTCATTGTTTGGTCATTTGGTCTACTATTGTTTCTGTCTTTTCAATTTACTTTTGTTGTGACTTTTGTTTTTCTCCACCTTGAGTCGTATGCTTCAATAAATATCAGTCTTTTATACTATTTTTTTTAATTTAACTCAAACAATTTCACTCGTTCGACTTGAATTTCATTTCACTCTACATTCGAAAAATTTCAAATCGAGTTAGGATGATAAAATAAGATTCTTCAACTCAATTAACTTAAAATTTTTTTTTACTCAATTCGATCAAACACTTACCCATCAATAAACTTAATTTCGAAAAAGGCTTATATTAAGGGCCCGTTCATTATTCCGTTTTTGATGAGCTTTTGCTCAAAAAAGTACTTTTGCTGTAGAAGCAATAAAGAACAAACAGCTTCTTGGCTGATATTTCTAGCTTAAGAAAAGTGCTTTTGCACAAATCGAGATGGAGAAATTTTTGGCTTTTCTCAGCTAAAAGTGCTTATGGCTGGTATTTTACCATTTTATCCCTACCTTTTCTAGACGTTAGAAGAATTTTTTCCCCTTTTCTTGTCTGAACTTTACTTTTCTTCTCTGGTTTGTTCCTAAGAGCCACCACCGGTTTGTTCCAAGCCTTTTACATTTGTTCTTTTTCCTAAAAATATTAACTGAAGCTAGCTATCTCAAGGACTACCATCCATCCTTCAGGTAAAAACTAAAAACCCAGCTCTGTTTTCTCCTTATCCTTTCTGTTAAACATGTATGTTTAAGGTTATATTTCATTTTTCAGCAATGTAAATTTCTAGTGGTGTTTATGTTCCTTTAGTTCCTTCATCAGAAAAGATTCTTTCTAAATGTGTTTAAGAGTGAGTAGGTTTTGCTTTATGTTAACAATTATATATGTCTCTCTTGTTCTTCATACCCTTTTTTTTTGGGTGTTTTCTTTGTTGTGATTGTTTCAATGGAGTTTTAATTCAATTTGGTTGATTTGTGGAAATGTTTTTAAACTTATTCGGTATTCATTTCGTGATCTGGTTTTTTGCACGATTTGATTTTCTTTTTTTGGTTCTGTGATTATGTTATGGTGATTTAATAAGTTTTTTTTAACTAGAATCAAGTTTAAGCTTTCTTTAAGCGTAATAATATGTGATTTTAGGCAATTTATTAAAGGTTGAGTTGTTCCAGAATCAAGAATCTTTTTTCACTGTTGCTTGTGGTTAGATTTAGAAATTGAAGGTTTTCTTATTTATAGCTTGTTTCTTTTTTGGCACTTGGCAGTTCAGGATTCTAAGAATTGTCTTTGTTGATGAAATAGTGTTTATCAACATATATGGTTTCTTTGTTATTATATTCGCTATACCTTATTTACCCAGCAAACATATATGGTTTCTTCTTCAAGTTCATCTACTCCTTCATTTTGCATTAGTCATTTAATTCTTTCTTCCATGTTTTACTTTCAAAGTTATCAAGCAAAATTTGGGGAAGATAAACGAGATTTTTCATGGAGTTATAGAGCTTTTTGGTCTTAAATTTGTAGGAGAAAATGGAAATATAGGAAAAAGTAGTTTTATTGGATTGGTTGTTTGAATCAGGTAAAGATATTGTATGTAACTATATTGAAGCTGTCGAGGGTGTGTGGATTAGCAGCTAAGGGATTGTTTGGTATGATGTTTTGAAGTTGATGTATGTGATGTTTACTGTTTATTGCTGCCTTTTAATCTTTTATGCTTGCCTATTACATTTTTCGCATAAGAAATAGATGGTGGGTGCTCACATTGCTTGTTATTGCAGATAGCCACTGCGCCATTTGGAGGAACTTCTGGATAAGCTAATTGCAATAGTGTAAGTTCTTTTCCATCATTGATGTGAATGGTTATGTTATCTTGTTCGGTATTTGCATGGTAATTTTTTTCTTGAGCAATTTGAATTGTTTACAAGAAACTGATATTAAGATAGAATAACTATGGATAGCTTGAAGCTGTGGTGGGGATGTCCTTCCCAAGCTGGTTAATGAGTATTTTCTTAAAAATAAAATAGCAATTTTCAATCAAATCAACTCAAGTAAAAAAATGGCATTATAGGATCGCTTCATTGATCAAATGTAACACCTTTGATTTAGTCAAAACTTCTAGATGAGTCATAAGTGTTACATAGCAGGAAAAACTAATATGCCGAAACACATATAATATTGATGTTATTTTACACTTTCTGTAGTATTTATGTTCAAAAAGTTACCTTTAGCAAAATACCAATATAGAAGAAAACAGAGCAGAGAAAAAGAAAAATTTGATATCTTCATTCATGCTTTTCTTTTACACTGCGGTACTACATATATCTGTGTGCCATTAAATACTGCATACTGTGAAAGATTATCAAACATTTCTCAATGTTGTTTCTTGGCAACTCTATCGTGATCATGATATAGAGGAAAAACCAGTGATATGGAAATATAGGAAAAAGTAGTTTTATTGGATGGAAATATTTCATCCTGCTTGAAATTTAATTAAAATATTATGTTTGTATTATGATCATAATCAATGCGTGTCACTTTATGATCCCTTGATGAGCTCATTTTTGGTTGTGAGAATTTTGGTATTTTATATAGCATCTGCTGGGATAGTGTCTAAACTAATAATGCGATCCTTTGTTGAGTGGGGGTGAAACGAATATAAATATTTTGATACACATGTTAACAAATATACGTATGTGACATTTGATTTTCTTGATTGCTTGGCTAAAACGAATCTGTTTGTATACACAATAGATGAGTACTTCGACGATTGAAGTTAGTGGTGAAAAAGTTAAAGCAATGTGTGATAAGAGATTGACAGAAATATTTTGTGATATTTGTATTAAAGAGATATTGAAAGGCAATAGGCCTGGTACTCATTTCACAAAAGATGGATGGTTGAAAATAATGACCAACTTTGAGAAAGAAACGGGCAAGGGTTTTTCACAAAGACAACTTAAAAATAGGTGGGACGCCCTAAAAAAAGAATGGAAAGCTTGGAAAAAACTTAAAGGCGAAGATACTGGTCTAGGGTGGAATCCTATAAAAAGAACCGTTGATACATCGGATGATTGGTGGGAGAGTAGGCTAAAGGTACATTAATAATTCTGAATATTTTTGTTTTCTTTTCTTTTTAATGAGGTTATTGATAATTACTGTTATTAAACTATCATTTTATATGTAGGTTGTGCCTGAAGCTCAAAAATTTAAAACATCGGGCATTGATCCTGAATTCGAAGGGAAGTTGGACCAAATGTTCATGGGGATAGTTGCAACAAGTGATAAAGCATGGGCACCTTTTTCTGGTACACTTCGTACTGATTTTTTTGATGATGTTAACAATGAAATACCTGAAGAGAATGAAGAAGAGAATGTGAAAAACGATGTTCACATTTTAAATGATGTTCACATTTCGAATGATGTTCACATTTCAAATGATGTTCAAATTGATGGAAATGGGCAAAAAAGAAAAAGCCCTGAGATATCAAGTTCACGTTTTAAACCTGGAAGAAAGAAATCCTTAAAGCAAATTGGAAGGGCTGCAAGATTGTCCAATCAAATAGAAAAATTATGCAATGCAGCTGACAATATGAGTCAAGCCACAGCTAGTTTGACTCCTGTTATGGATCCATATGGTATTCCAGAAGCAGTCAAAGTGCTCGAAAGCATGTCGGAAGAAGTTCCAGAAGCTAGTCCGCTATACTTTTTCGCACTTAGATTATTGCTCAATAAGGACAAGTGAATTATGTTTTTATCAATTAATCCCAAGATTAGAGCTTTGTGGCTTAAGACGGAAATGGAGGATAGTTGAAAATTTTCCGATCTTCTACTGTTTAGAGATATCTATTATGTGACTAAAAAAAATGCTAAACTAGTTTTATCAATAGTTATTTATGTTTGGTTTTTGGATATTGAATTTATGTTTTATCAATGGCTGTTTATGTTTGGTTTTTGGATATTTAATTTATGTTCTACTTATTTATGTGTAATCTACTTTTATTAATAGTTGTCTATATTTGGTCTTTGGATATTGAATTTATGTTCTACTTATTTATACTAAATTAGTTTTATCAATAGTTGTTTATATATGATTTTGGATGTTCAATTTTTTTTCACAGGTGATGAGTATAGTTGAGAATTACAGCGGTGATGAAAGTGATGATGAACGGGAAAAGAAAGATATTTTACAACGCGTGGAATGTTTTAACCGATTATTTGTTGTTGCATCTTCTTCCGTGCAATTATATCACGAGAAGTATATTTTGAAGTAACCATGCATGAATTCAAAACAGTTAAGTGAGACATGGATCCGAGAGATCCTTGACGGTCACGAGTCACGAATCACAAGTTTGTTGAGAGTTTTGGAACCAAGATACAACTTGCAAACTTCAAGAAACATATCTTCTACTGAAATGTTGGGAATTTTTTTATACATCTTGGGCACTGGTGCAAAAGTTTTTCAATGTCGAGAAAGATTTCAAATGTCTGGATCAACAATAAGTCGATACTTTGCAATTGTGCTTGAGAAAGTTTCAAGGATGGCCACTGATCTAATTGCACCCGAAGATCTTTTTTTTAGCTCAATACCCAAACAAATATGTAATGATTCTAGATATATGCTACATTTTAAGGTTAAAATTTAATTTTATCTTATTATATTTTTAATATTTTTGGTCGACTAAAAATATGCACGAAACTAATATGATTATTTGTTTAGGATTGCATAGGTGCAATTGATGGTACTCATATTGCCGCTATTCTTCCACCAAATGAACAAATTCCTATATTGGAAGAAAAGGTATCCCTACTCAAAATGTTATGGCAGTATGTGATTTTAATATGTGTTTCACCTTTTTCATGGCTGGATGGGAAGGATCGGCACATGACACTAGAATATTTCTTGATGCAATTCGAGATCCAAAATACAAATTTCCGCACCCACCAAATGGTTAGATATTTTATTTATATGTGATTTTTAAAAAATAAAGTATAAGCTCTTTAATTGATAATTTTTATTATAAAAATTATTGAACTAATTGTTTGTTATATTATAACATGTAGGAAAATATTATCTTGTTGATTTTGGATATCCTCAAATGAAAGGTTATCTTGGACCATATAGAGGTCAGCGATATCATTTACCTGACTTTCGTAGAGGTAGACCAATATCTGGTAAATAAGAGATATTCAATCATTCACATTCATCATTACGTAGTGTGATTGAACGAACTTTTGGTGTTTTGAAAAAAAAAATGGGCCATTTTAAGGGATATGCCAAGTTATAGTTTTGAAAAGCAAACGATGATCGTTGTTGCTACAATGACGATACACAATTTTATCCGACAATATGTCGGTCAAAATGATGCAGATTTTATGGAATACGAAAATATTAACTAGGCATATGAGAATACTATTGATTCAGAAAATGCTCATGGTCGAGAAAGTGATGATGATGACGATGACGACGATGGTGGTGATGATGACGGTGAATTAAGCAATTTAAGTGGTTCTAAAATGGAATTAACAAGAGATGCTATAGCTTCTAGTTTAATGAATTCACTTTAAATTATAAATGCTATTGTAAAATTTTTGTATTTATATTTGGTATATAAATATTATCCCTTTTTGAAACTTTAGTCCAAATATATGTAATATTTTAACTTGATACGTTTATGTTTTCTATGTTATGTTAATATCTAATATGAGTTTTACAAAGCGTTAAAAACATTAAAAATAAAAAATACTTTTAAAATAATACAATTGTGTCAATATCTAATTACAAATATTTAATTATTATATTTAAATATAGTTTATATATTCTAATTAAATTTAATTAATAATTAATATTAATTACTTAGAAATATTTAAAATTAATATTATTTATTAAAATATTAACAATAAATTATAATAAATTATTTTTTATATTTTTTGTTAAAATATCATAATATTAACTAATTTGAACATTATTTAAATACATATTTGTTACTTTATAATATCATGTCTAAAATAGACATTTTACTTCTCAAAAGACTTTTTGACAAAGAATGCCAAACACTTAAATTTTTCAAAAGACTTCTCAAAAGACTTCAAAAGCATTTATCAAAAACATCTCAAAAGCATTGTCAAACCGCCCTAAGTTATATCCTTTTATAATACATAAATTAAGTAAAAATAATATAAAATTTATAATATATAACCTTTGTAAAAATGTTTTATAAATTATCTAAAACATTCATAATACTTCTTATAAATAATATTTTTTTCATAATTTTAGAAAGTTATTTTTATAAAAAATTATGATAAAAAGACTATGACATTATTTTATGAATAAGTATATTATTTTTAGGATAATATTATGGACATATTAATAAGTTATCTCCATACTTGGCTATAACTTTTTTTATAAATAAATATATTATTACACTTTTATAACATGTAAATTAATTCTTATAATAAACTTTTTGACCATAACTTTTATTTTTTTATTTTATGATTTGAATAATATATATTTTCATAATTTTCTAAAATACACAAATTATTTTGTACTATAGTTTTTAGAATTTATAATATAAGAAAATTTTAACTATAATCTTCTCAAATATTCATACCAAATCATGTTTATAATATAATTTTTATAATTTATACATAAATAATATTTTAAATTAAAATGTAAACGTAATTACTTGTGTAATTATTTTAATTCCCACTCTCTACTAAAAATTAATTTAGCCAAGTGCTCCAATTACATGAACCCATCAATTAGTATACTTAGCTAAACATATGACGCTTATATAATTACAAACAATCATATTTAAATTATATTATTAATAGGATTTCCAATCACTAGTAAAAGGAATAAGAAAAAAGAAACTCATAAAACCCAAGCCATGCAAATAGGGCTTACCAGACCAAATAGATAGCGTAGCCCAGGAAACCGGTCTAGTTTCAGGACAAAACGACGACGGCTCGAGGCAGGGATATTTGGTGAAACGGCACCACCTAAAGGCAAAGTTAAAATCTCCGTTATAAGTTTCTAGGGCGCGAGAATAAGGAAGGCTGGTGAGAGAGAGAAAGAGGTAAGGCAAAATACGAAGTCGAGGCGAGACCAAGAAGTAGCGGAGCAAGATGATAATCCCAGTTCGCTGCTTCACCTGCGGAAAGGTATTTTTCTTTGTTTTATTATGGTTTTCTCCTTTCAATTGAATTTTAGGCCTTCTTCTTAACTTCCGATCTTGGTTTGGGTATTTTATAGGTCATTGGTAACAAATGGGACACTTATCTTGATCTTCTCCAGGCCGATTATACCGAAGGGTTTCTCACTACCTCACTGCCTTTTCTTAATAGTTTTTTAAGCGACTTATTTGATGAATAATCTCTTGTGCAAATCGCACGAAACTTGGTTTCTAGTGATTTTCTTTGCGGAGAGGGGCGACCTGATTAGTGCTTGGCATGATCTCATTGGCTTTTGTTATTATGCTCGCTTGATCGATATCTTTAGGAAGCTTAATTCGGGTGCTTGAAGTGTTTAAGATTACTATGCATCTGCTTAAGCCTAAACAAATAGTCAAACATCTCTTCTTCTTCAACATTCATCATTGTACAATTTGATGCATGTTGTCAATTAATATGTTTATTCTGTTGAATGGAAACCAGCCATATGTCCATTGCGTTATAACCTTTTTGGTGAGATAGTCCAAAAATGTCTTGCTTGTTTGTCTTTTCAAATTAGTCTATAAAAAATAGCAAACCAATAGTAACCCTCATCACATATTCGCAAGTTCAATTCTACTTATATTACCCACATGATTCATACACTAGGAGTTTTCTTTGAGCTAAACCGAGAGCCTCTCTCTAGGTTTTCTTTTCTTTCTTTGGCTGATTTGGATGTCCTAGTGACCTGTGTGATCCCAAAATACCCAAATCAGGAACTTTGTGGAGCAAGAGTTTGGTTTAAAAAAGCGGTGCTAATATTCTTGGAAAATCAACTCTGAGGGAAAACCCTAACTAGGATATGATAGGGAAATGGAGAACCAGATGAATTAAGCAGGAAATACTGGGAAACGAGGTTACTCGATCATTAAGAGAAGCTGAAAGTTCTGGAACTGGAGAGATATGTCAAGAAAGAGATAGTTTAGCTAAATGAAAGATTGATTCTAATTGTTTTTAGCAATTTGAAATTTGATGTCATTTATTCTGCAATCATTTGGTGAACTTATCATGCCCATAAACTTTTTTTTGTACAATTACCATTTGCTGAATTGAACATCAGTAAAAGGTATGCTCGCATGAAAATTTGAGGTATAGAGGTAAACTTTGAAACATCAAGAGTTAGTGTAAGTTTTATCCTCCCAAAGTTAAGAGAGGGGACTGCTGATGGAGTTTCCTGCTTTAAAACATGTTTTGCATGCTTTAACTGGCCCCTCCAAATGCAAAATTATCAATTTTTGTTAGTGTTATAGGCTGAATGAAATGTATCTAAGAGACCAAGAATGTATTTGATAATATTGAATTGCAAGTTGATGCGAATCATAATTAAATTTATGTATCATTGCTATAAATGTAAATTGTTTGGCATGCAGAGATGCTCTTGATGCTTTGGGATTGGTTCGGTACTGCTGTAGGAGAATGCTTATGACTCATGTTGACCTCATTGAGAAGCTTCTGAACTACAACAGTAAGCTGTCTTCCTTTCTTGCCTTCATTCTGTTTGGACTTCCTCTGTATCTCATGCTTCTGTTCATCTTAGTGCTGGCTTTGTTTAGAATTGCCTTCTCTACTTACTGCCTTTTTTTTTTTTTTTTTTGTGGTAGCATTGGAGAAGTCGGAGACCAGTTGAGGAAACATGTAGAATCTAAGGGTTTGTTGCAGTTTGTGTGAGTGCCTGTCAATGATTCTTAGTTTTGTTTAAGTGGGGCCGTGGTTTGAATCCAGAAAAAGGGAAGGAAAGGACTTAAATAGTACTAGTCTAGTTTGTTTTCTTTAGCTCTATGGGGGATCCCTGTATGTACGAAACTAGTGGGATTTGAAATGCTGAAAGTGATTGGAATGCTTTGCTGTTTGCTGGGATAATTGTGTGATCAAAGTCTAACTTTTGTTAGTTGCATTGCTACAGATGTGTTAGTAAGTGTAGGATGAATGGGAACCTTAACTGAGCAATTAAAAATCAATAATAATGACATGACCTTCTGGTAGCTTACAAGCTAAGTGAGGGAAGTGGGAATGAAGCAAAACACACCATTTAATTATATCCTTTCCTTCTGCTTGTGTCGGCTGGTTAGCATCTACGCCTTTGAAAAATAATGTGGAATTTTATTCGCAAGCTTTGAAAAGAAATTTTCAAATTTGATTACTTGAGTACCGCATTTGAGAAGTTTAGTACCTGATTTGAGTGGCTTGTGAGCTTAAGTGTGGTTATTTATTTATAATATGTATTTTAATATTAAATAATAATTTTACCCTGTGCATAAAAAAAAAAAAAAAACTTAGAACTTGGTCACTTTTTTTTCCCCCTATTTCTTTCTATCATCTGCTAATCTAAACCAATTTCTATCTTTCCCTGTTCATTATCTTTTCGGATTTTCTTTCCCGATTTGATACATCAACCAGGGTCCATCATGAGCTAGTTGACTATGTTAGTTCCGTCATGGGTTGTTCGTAGTATGTCTCATGCTTCCTTACTAGTACATTTCAAGATTCTCTTAAAATCTTGCTAATCAACACTACAGAAAATAATATAAAATGCTTTAAAGTTGGAATTAGGAAAACATTTTTCATCATGGTACATTTCAACTTAGATTTAGAAGTTCTTCCAGCTTCAGTTTCAGTCATAGGTGGTTTTCATCTAGTGAGAATAGAGCACCATGCCCTTTCATTAGTAGCCTTGATGTAAAATTTCATCCTTGCCTTCAATAAGCATAGTTGCCGCTCTCTGACACAGGGGGACGAGTAGTCGAATCTTTTCCCATATCTGGCAATTAACAACACTAGGGAACTCCACTAGCTACATTGAGTGGGAAGTTTTGATACCATTTGTTGAATCAAACAACTGCTAATTGCTAAGAAAATAGTGTTGAATGAAAGTGGTTAGCTACATTGGCCACTTCAATTTCTATTGCGATGAACAAACCTAAATACAGGGTAAAGAAAGTACACAAGATTATTTACTTAGTTTGATTTTCCTACATTTGGGAGTCTAGCTTAGTGAGTAAATTCACTATCTGTAATCTCCATTACAACAAGTGATTTAAGTTCACACTCTTGACATAGTAACCTCCCTTTTGTATCTAAGGACCTATATCACTCATCTACTAAGATTTCCCCAAGAACTTAGGTTATAAACACAACTTGCTTAATCTCAAATGCACTCGCAAAATATGTTCATTAATGAACAATTAAGTGCTCTTAATACTCAACACATAAACCTACAAGTCTCTAATATATAAGAGTTTTTGAGACTTGCTAACATACTAAAATTTAATTACAATTCAATCCTTATTAAACAACTATAAAATAGAAAAATACAATATGCTAATAAAGACAAATGTAAAGTTAATTGTTGGAGATTTATTCTTTGATGGCATCTCAATCCGTTCTTCACAATTCAAAGGATTCGATTACTTGATCTGATCTGATCCAATCCACAAGGTAAGTTGCTTCATAAGAATCGGTCTTTAAAGTCGGGCTTGCATACGTCCACAATATCAACACCATTCAAAAGCCTAAAGATTTTGTTTCAATAAATACGTTGAAGAGGAGGTTTAATCTGTTTCTTCCCTCCCAGCTCTGTCGAATATTACTTAACAATTATTTATGACTAATTAATTACTAAAGATAAAACACATTATGCCGAACTTAGTCCTCAACGTTTACATTTTTCTTATCAATTTAGCATTGATTACTTTTTTTAGCTAAATTTGGTCATTATCCTTTAAAAAGAGTCAAATCGTTTTTTAACAGAAATGCTGACTAAAACATTAATTTTTTAACGATGTGGCAGTGCATGTATACTTTATACTGACATGACACTCTTTGTCTTATATGCTACATCAACAAAAAAGTTTAAAGATTATAAAAATATTCAAATTCAAAAGAAATTATAAAAAGTTCACAATTTTTTAAAAAAAAGCATCGAGTACATATAGATTGCCATGTGAGTTGCAATGTTTAAAAATTTAACATTTTAGTTAGTATTTCTATTAAAAACAACTATTCAACTCAATTTGAAAGGTTGATGGCCAAATTTAACTTCTTTTAAAAGGTTGAGGATCAAATTTAGCTCAAAAAATGGATTAAGTGTCAAATTGACAAAAGATATAAACATTGAGGGTTAAATTTGACATTATACCAAGATAAAACTAGATGATTTGTTGGATTTAGACTTGTCCAAGGGTCGGATAACCTGTCTATCCTGGTAGGCCTAACTCAACTAGGGCTAGGCTTGGATAAAAATTTTCACCTCAAACCTTCTTGGCCCGAATTCAATTTAAATAATAAAAAATATTTTTTAAATTAAAATTTAATTTTAAAAGAAATTATTTTATTATTTTTTAATAAGGAGTGGGCTTTTGGGCAAGTAGACTTGAAAATAGACTTGAACTTGAAGTTTTTTTAAAAAAGGGCCTTGACCTAATCAAGCTCGACTTATAGATAGCTTTAATTGAGTTAAATTAGACTTTATATCTATTTTTTACGTGCAAAGTAGGACTTCTTTTGAAAAAAAAGAGAAAAGAAAATGTAGTTGATATGCAGTCAGTCAATTAAAAGTAGCTAACATCCTATTTCAATACATAATATATAATTAATTTTTGTAGTACAAATATGAATATGGTAGCACATTGACTCTGCCATTTAGAGGTTCGTAATACCAACTAAGAAAATTGAAAACTGCATACTCTTATGTAGAACAACAAGAGAAAACGACTAGGGCATATTTATATTATATATATACTCCGTTGAATGGTACAAATAAAATGGGGCACCACTTTGGACTCAATTGCAGTGATGGTGAAAATAAAATGGTCAATCCTGTCTGCCCATGAACTCCCCCAAAATAAATAAATCACTACCAGCCTACCATGTCCATTACATGACCCAAATTTGACTACATTTTCTCTAATAAATAATCCAATTTAGTATAAACCAACACTTTAAATTCATCAAAACAAGTGGTAAAAAAAATAAAAAAAAATCTGTGTTTGAGGATTATACATTGACTTACTATATTAATTCCTTTACCAAAAAAATAAAATAAAATAGATAATCAATTTCATACATAATTTTAATTAAAATTAAATTATTTGGAATAAACACTTGTGTAAGAGATACCTAACCAGTGCAGTGCAGTGGTACCTAAGCTGAAAGCCTAAATTTCAGTTCTAAATCATAATTAATATTGATTTACTGGCTGGCTCCGGTGAAGTCGAGGAGTTTATTTTTTGTGCCGTCAGTGTTGACTTCACTCACGGGTTTATTAATTTTATCTCTTTCCTTCACTCACTCACTCACTTTCCAAAAACCCCTCTTGGCTGTGTCTTATCAAATTCACCAAATTTAATTTTTTTAATTACACAAATTAACTCTAAATTTAGTAGATTTGCAACAAAGATGTCAAATATGCACATTAATTTATTAATTTTCACTTTTAACATTAACCCTTTTGATTATACTATTTATAAATCTGTTAAATTTCTTAAAAAAAAGAATATATATCTATATATTTTAAATAATTGAAAGGTGTGTGTATTTACTGCAAAAGGAATAAAACATGAATGAATTGAGTTGATCTGTTTGTCAAAACAATTTCTTTCATATAAATTTATAAGATGAGTAGTAAATTTTATGAATTTATTTTGTTGTATTTCTTTAATAAAAATATCATAATTCGGAGATAAAATTTATTTGAGTGATTGAAAATATCTCTAGGTAGGCGTAGTTTGTATTAATTAAATTGCCTGCTTTATTTCTGGTCATGTCTCTTTTTGTCTCTACAACCTCATTTATAAATTTATGATAATTTAGTTCAAGCCTCATGTAGATAATGAATCTCAAGTGTTGTAAGTGCTAAAAAACTAGCTCCATTAATATAACAAAGATTTTAGTCAATATCATGGCACATTGACCACTGATTCTATCACAACTCACGCACAATATATTTAGAATGATTACAATTATTTAATACAATAAAGATATTAATCTTAAATGATTCAAAATAGGGTAAAAAAATCGAACATTCATAAAACTAGAGAGAATAATGATAAAATTATATCTAAAATTATCTGTAAAAATAAGACTAAAAAATGTGCCACAAATAAAAGTGAATAATGAAAAACATTATTTATATGGCGGACCCTTTCACAAGCAAATGTAGATATACCAAAGCAATGGGATGTCCAAATCATGACAACTGACCAACCATTCTAAGGTTGCTTCACTGCCTAATCAAACTTCAATTGCATGATTCCCAAGTTACAACTAAACTAGGAGGGCAGGGGACTTTGAGAATAAGCAAATAATTTTTTAATTATTTTTTTACATGTAACATTATGATGGGCAAAAGAAAAAATGTGGTCAAACCAAATGACAAGCAGCAGCTCAGCATAGAAATTTTTTAGAACAAATGTCAACAGCTATATGCGTACGTAGATAAGTATCTACAAAAAACGTCAACAGTTTTATATTCTTTTATTTGTTTTTAAAAAACAAAAGGTGAAAATGCTTTATATTTCATTTTAAATTGTATTTTAATTTCTCTAATCACAACATATTATCAATAAACAAAATAATCCATTTATTTTATATTTTATATATAAGTTATAATAATAAATTTAATTTTCAATTTTACATTTTACTTAATTTGATACTTACGCTTTATTTTAGACAAATTTTTTTACTTTGAATTAAATTGGACAAATTATGTTACAATATTACTTTTTTTATATCATGTCAATAAATAATTTAAAAATTATAAAATATATAAAATATTTATAAAAATTTTCAAAATATATATTAAAAAACTCTTTAATATTTAAAAATATGAAATATAAAAATAAATAAAATTTAAAAATTATAATTTTTTCGATTTTAATAAAATAATTTTAAAATATAAAGAATACATAAAAGATATAATTTTATTTCATTTTTAATAAAATTATAAATTAAAAAAGTTATAATAATTTAAAAATGAAAAAGAACCAAAAATTATGAAAAGCATCTTCAAAATTTGTAAGAAAAATTAATTTTGATAACTTTTATGTTTTTTTGGTGAAAATATGAAAAATTTAGAATTATTTTAAAATTTGAAGAGACTGTTTCCATTTTAAAATTTTTATTTATAATTTTGGATTTTTATTTAAAAAATTAAAATTATTATATAAAAATAATATCAGATTAGTAATGAAAAATTGATAGTGAAACAGTATTGGAAACTGAATTTTCATCTTCAAAATTCCAAAAAATGGACTGGAATAGGTAGCCTTTAGCCATCACCGTCAAAAAAGGTAATCAACGGTTAAAACTGAATCTTCATTCTTATGTCTTCTCCGTCTTAAAGTTCCAACATTTGGACTGAAATAGAATAGACTAGTTTTATGACTCACGCATTCAACCAAAAACCATGTTTTTTAAATGAAGCAATTCCTTTATTATTAAATTCCAGGTTTTTCTTGTGGTTCATCCGCTAATTTTGACCAAAATTTTTTAATTTATATAAATATGAAAAACTAAAATATATTATTTCCACTGTTATTGAAATCTTAAATTCAATTTATTATTTTATGCTACTCCACCTTATATGGTTAAATGTATAAATGAGTTAATAATTATTAATATTTATGGGTATGGAGTACATTTTATAACCAGGTGGAGTCGGAGCTCAATTCTCTTAAAATAAAAAATTTTCATTTACATATTCTATAATTTATAAAATTTTAAATCAAGAATGATAAAATTACATTTGGCATCTAAAAATGATAAAAATAGATTTAATTCTTTAAAAATTATAAAGATATAGAATATTAAAATAATTTAAATCTTTAAAATTATATTTTGTTTGGGGTGTGTCAGATTATTTTAAAATATCAAAAGACGAAAAACACGTAATAATACTGAATTATAAAAGAAAAAAAGACAAATAAATTAATTTGTGATATAACCTCTGGATTAATCTCATCAACCAAAAATTAAAACAACATTTATTTTATGATGACAAAATTTGGGATTAATAATTAATATTTGTTGAAATTCTGGTATGGAGCGGTTAGGTGCGCCATATGTTTGATTTCAGCAATGAACAGAAATAAATAAATACAAGGAAAAAAAAAATTCCTCAGCTATAAATTCACCAAACGGAACTAAGGTGGACACAACAGAGTTTCGTACGCAGTAGCTCTAACTACCTCCGCCTGTCTTTCAACGGTACTTTTTTCCTCTCATTTTCATTACATATATTCTCTTTGTTTTGATCTGAATTACAAAGGTTTCAGCTCTAAATTGGTTCCAGAGAAGAGAACAAGAAAAGAAACTAAGAAATGGCACGCAAGAAGATCAGAGAGTACGATTCCAAGAGACTGTTGACGCAGCACTTCAAAAGGTTTTCCGCTTATGATTTGCCCATCAAATCTGCACAAGTCAGTTCATTTTCTCCTTCTGGATCTCTTTTTCTCATTCAATATTTCCCATTTTCAGCTTTATTTTACTACTATTTTGTTTGCCCAGCGAATTTCAACTGATTTCAAAACAAAGTTAAAGATAAATGAACAAACTGTCTGCCTTTCTCTTTTGAGGGAAGAATAACAGTCTGTCTAGATCACGAAGTTTTGAATATATTTTGTGGAGGATGTTTATCTTTCCTCGATCCATTAATTGACGATTACTGCGAGTGTTGAATTTCAAATTGTTTGTTTGGTTGTGCTGCTGAGTTTAGGTGACGGAGTCAACTGATTTCAATGAGCTACTAGAGAAGGAGCCATGGCTTTTGTCGCAGAAACTGGTTGTCAAGCCTGATATGTTGTTTGGAAAGCGTGGGAAGAGTGGTTTGGTTGGCTTGAATCTTGATTTCGCTCAAGTTACTGCATTTGTGAAAGAGCGCCTCGGCAAAGAGGTTCACTAAATTTGTTTTCACCTACCCTTTCATTTGACATCGTAAGGTTTAAGGTTCGACTTTGTGTTTACCTCTCCATGACTTGCAGGTGGAAATGAGTGGATGTAAAGGACCTGTTACAACATTCATTGTTGAACCTTTCATCCCTCACAATGAAGAGTACTACCTTAACATCGTCTCCGAGCGTCTTGGTTGTAGCATTAGCTTTTCAGAGTGTGGAGGAATTGAAATTGAAGAGAACTGGGACAAGGTATTGTAACCTAAACTAGAATTCTTCATCACTTGATCTTTATTTCTTGTATTCTTACAGAGTTACCTTAATACAGGTAAAAACCATATTTATCCCAACTGATTCATCTTTCACCTCAGAAACTATTGCTCCACTTGTTGCAACCCTTCCCTTGGAGGTAATATTTCCTAATACTTAATTGCTTTTGTGTGCTCTTCCTGCATCTTGATTGTAGTTTCACAAGTATTTTAGGTCATTAATTTCCAGTGTCAGATTTTCCATTTCATAACTTGAGCACAGTCCTTCCTTGTCCAACAGACAACTCTAGATGGATTTACCAAATACATCTGAAAATTTATATATATATATATATATATATATATATATGCATGCTGTAAAATCCGCTCTGAATCTTTGAAAAATTGTATGTTCTTTAATTATAGGTCAAAGGAGAAATTGAGCAGTTCATCAAAGCGATCTTTACTCTATTTCAAGGTATGCCATATATCGGTTTTGAATCTAGTACTATTCATATCAACATTTGGATCTTACCATTAACTCTTTCATGTTTCAAAATGCCTAAATGTTAGATCTTGACTTCACTTTCCTTGAGATGAACCCTTTCACATTGGTTGACGGAAAGCCTTATCCTCTGGATATGAGAGGCGAGCTTGATGACACTGCTTCTTTCAAGAACTTCAAGAAGTACATGTTCCCTTTTATCAATAATGTTCTTTTCTTTTTTCGATTCAATGTAATATGGATCAGAGAAAACATCCTACTAATGCAATTTCATTTCTCTGTAGGTGGGGTAATATTGAATTTCCAATGCCATTTGGACGAGTAATGAGTGCAACTGAAAGCTATATTCATGGGCTAGATGGGAAGGTATACTAAATGCAATAGATGGCAAAATCTTTTACTTGCTAATAACCTAGCTGCAGAAGAAACTTTACCTGTATCTGATATGGCAGATACGACAACTTTTTTATAAGTCAGCTTGCCATATATGGAAGATATATCACCTGTATCTGATTGTTTTACTATATGCTATTTACAATCGAGGAATTCTTCTCTGATGAAGTAGTGAAATGTACATTGTTGTTCATTTATTAGCTTCATCCGCAAGTATGGTATTAACTTTTAAATTTAAATATTGCAGACAAGTGCATCTTTGAAATTTACAGTGTTGAACCCTAAGGGACGCATTTGGACAATGGTTGCTGGAGGAGGTGCAAGTGTCATCTATGCCGATACGGTTGGTTCTCTTCTTTCTGTATTCAGAGTTTTCAGGATAGAACTAAGGCCTGGTGATTTTGAATTACTGGCAATGCTTGTAATTTACTCAAATAATTTATGCCTCATCAGGTTGGAGATCTCGGATTCGCTTCCGAGCTTGGAAACTACGCTGAATACAGTGGAGCACCCAACGAGGAGGAAGTGTTGCAGTATGCCAGAGTCGTAATTGATGTAAGTATCTTAGCACTTTATTCATATTTCTATTACTGTACTTTACTAGCTAATGCTGTCACTAACTTTTGTTGGAGATGCTGCTATGAAACATTAATCGATTCTATGATGCTTTTACTCTTTATTTTTTTGAAGTACTCGAGTCCAACACTTGAGTATGAGATTATGATATGAACTCCAAAGGGTCTTTTGAATACATGAAAAAACTTAGAAAACAATTCTAATAACGCCCATGTAACACTCACACCCGAGTCTGAATAATTTTGGACGCAAAAATTGCTGTAAACTAATCAGAATTATGAGCTGGTAGGTGTATCAGCTCGCTTATAGTTCATTTTCAGTGCTCAGTGGAAGTGTTATATATGGTTCTGTAAATAATCTCAATGTTCCTCTACAGTGTGCCACTGCTGAACCTGATGGTCGTGAAAGAGCCCTTGTAATTGGAGGAGGAATAGCCAACTTTACTGATGTGGGTGCCACGTTTAATGGCATAATTCGAGCCTTGAAGGAGAAGGTAAGCTCAACTATCTTTGTGTTTGCTTTTACTCACCGTCCTCGATATATTTAAGAATAACCGGATATGCTGTATAAATTATTCAGGAATCAAAGCTCAAAGCAGCCAACATGCACATATATGTAAGGAGAGGAGGTCCCAATTACCAGAAGGGGCTTGCAAAAATGCGGGCACTTGGAGAGGAAATTGGCATCCCAATTGAGGTATCCATACCGCATACAGCTACTTATAAACCTCGATATGTAAATGATAGTTACTTTAAAATCTTACTACTGTCAATAAAAGCAGGAAAAAGCAAAGGTAAAAACTATTCAGAATTTAAAAAAAAATGCTAATATATATTTATTTTTGTTTGGATGCTTCTCTCACAGGTTTATGGTCCTGAAGCTACAATGACGGGTATATGCCAGGAGGCCATCCAGTACATCACTGCAGCTGCATAAGTTGTGGGTTCTTCAATACAATCTCTCAGTTTGTTTTACCTTTTTCTTTTTGTTACCGGTGGGACATGTTCATTAGATTTCCATCGAAATTGTGCTACAAACTTCATAAAGTAAAGTTTAGTTCATAGTACGGAACCATCTGTAATTTGTTTGCTGAGAAATTAACATGAGATCTCAGGCAAACACAGATGGCATTTCTGAGCAATAAAAGGCTTATAAATGTGCTCTCTTTGTCACCCCCCTCATAATTTTCTTAATGCCATTAGTAACCTTCTTCATAGGCACTCCTACCAACTGAAAACACGAGCAACATCACGAGAAGGAAAAATAAAAACGAGAGCCTCTTTTATTGCAAACACAAAATCCAACCACTTGTCCTTGAAGGACAGCATTCTAGTAACTGTACGATTTCTTCCGCGATACGATCTGACGAATGGAATTAATCGACTTATATTTCATTTGTGGCTTAAAGTATAAAATGTTTCTTTTTAAAAATAAAAAACAATTAAACACTTGTCATTATTTAAAATTTCAATTAAATCCTTCTTTTAATGATTTTCGTTTTAACCCTATCAACTATTAAAATAAGTTTAATGTACCAATAACAACCCATATCTATCTTTTATTTTTAAAATAAAATCATTAGAAAATCATAGAAATTGTAAAAAAAAAATCATAAAAAATAACATCCTTCTAAAAATTTAAAAATATAAATTATAAATTATATATATAAATTATTGGTAGAATAGTAAAAATATTATATTCTCAAAGAGATACAAGTTCGAACCATAAAACAACATTAATACAAGAGACAATTATGAACCCCGAATATAAACTATAAACATATATGAAAAATATTATAATAACTTTTGAATTTTAAACTAAAAATTATATAAATTTATTAACTTTTCAGTTATATATATTAAACCTCAAATTTATATTTCTCTAGACCTGTAATTAAGGAAACAACAAATTAAGATTTTAAACATTAGATTTAGGGTTATGATTGCAATTCTTTTAGATAAATTATAAAATAGTCACTAAACTATTAGCACGTTTTTGTTTCGGTCACATGGGTTTAAAAATTTCTATTTTAGTCATTAATATTATCGAAATTTAATATTTTGGTCACTCCTCCATAAAATCACTAATGGCCTTGTTATTGGCATAATAATTCAATGTTTAAAATTCTATCAATTTAATCCTAATTCTTATAAAATCAACAAATTTAGCCCTCAATTGTACACATTTTATCAATTTAGTTTTACTTCTTAAAATTTTTAAAAATTTTTTAAATTTTATTTTCAATAAAAATACATAAAATTATAAATAAATGAATACTCATTTTCTCTTTTTGACAAGAAATTTGTAATGACCGATTTAGACCTTAATCGGAACGGTGGTTTCGGGACCACGAATCCGAGCAAAAAAATATATATTTTAATATTATTTTTCGTGTTAAATACTTATGATTGATTATGTGCTAAATTTCGTGAATTTATTTGCTCTTTGATGTGCTTAATTTAAGAGAAATGACTAAATTGTTAAAGTGGTAAAAGTAGCATTTATTAAGTTGGATGGTTTAATTGATTTGTTTTCTTGAGGGACTTGCATGTCAAATTGACCTTTTGAACCTTTAGTGGACGACATTATGGCTATTATATGTTTGTTTATGTGTTAAATATATAATAATGATATAATACATTTTATATGTATATTATAATAAAAAAAAAAGGAGAAAAGAGTTTGCATGTTCATCTTTTCATCTTTTTGACCGAAACTAAGAAGAAAAGAAAAGGGAAAAGCTTCAAGGAGGGTTCGGCACTTACATGTTCAAATAGGGTGAGTATTTAAACTTAGTTCTTTATAATTTTAAAATTATTGAGGCTATAGTAAGGTAATTTAGTTAACCCATATACGAATTTTTGAATTAGTTGCATAGTTGGAGTGTTGCCATGGATGAAAAATTGGGTGTTTATGTGGTTAATGCTAGAATATGATGTAAGTATGTTAGATTAACAAGGTTTTCTTTGAAATTTTTGATGGAATTTATTATAAGGAGGAATTCATGAAAAGAAAATTCATGAAAGAACTAAATAGCAAGAAAAATGAAAGAAATGAATTGATATATGAACTATGGATATTCGGCCATTGATAGGTGTGGTTGGATTTTTGATATTTGGTGTTTTGAGCTATAAGGGCTATATTGTAAACATAGTAAATGTTGGGGGTAAATTACTAAATTTCTAAATTATGTATTTATGTTTTAATTGAATGAAATATGGGGACTTGAAGAAGCTTAAGGAACCTTCGGCCATAGCTCCAAATTTGTAAGATTGGAATATTTGTATTAATTGAAAATTTGATTAATTTGTAAAAATGTAAAATGTGTGGGATGAAATGGAAAATTTTCCAATTGTGTGTTGTGAGCTAAAATGGATAAAATTTTATTTGAAAGATCTCTTTTCGAAATTTATTTTAGATCAAGAACGGAAAGAACCAGGATCGAATCGGGAGAAGGCGAAATTAAACGAGTAGCCGGAAAATCTTAACTCATCAACGACCAAGATAAGTTTTAAGCAATTGGGTTAAATTGAAATTTTATTATATGGAAGTACAATTGTGAAGTAAAGATAGATATATTTGCTGGTAAATAGCGAATATGAGCTTAGTATTTCTTATTAGTTTTGAATAAAGTAAATAGTGAATATGAGCTTAGTATTTCTTATTAGTTTTGAATAAATTGAGTTAAATAATAAAGTATGGTTGAGATGTGGTTAATTATAGATTAGTAATGTATGATTATGGTATTGAATTGATGAAAGTACATGGTTGTTTTCTAAAGCCGAATATGGTATAACTTCATTGGAGGGATAGATGGAATTGATCATGTATATCTATGATGTTTTGTATTTTCTTTTAGATGTGATAATTTATGTCTATGAGAATGAGGTGGAACTTGTGAACGGAAGATGGAACTATGTGTGCGAGAAATGGGTAATGGCACTATGTGTCCGATACATTACCGAAGGATGGCACTATGTGTGTGAGAAATGGGTAATGACACTATGTGTGCAATTCATTACCGAAAGATGGCACTATGTGTGCGAGAAATGGGTAATGGCACTATGTGTGCGATACATTATCGAAAGATGGCACTATGTGTGCGATACATTACCGAAAGATGGCACTATGTGTGCGTGAGATAACGACACTAAGTGTGCGATACGTTACATGAGTTGCACTGTGTGTGCGGATTATCGAACCTCTCAAGGACATGAACCAATGAATGGATATAACCAAAAGAGACATGTAGGTAAGTGATGCATGGAAATTGAATAACGTGGTGCTAATGAGGTAAGTTGCTTTTGTATACTAAGTTATGGAAATATAATAAATTCATTAACCTTTGAGCTTGTTTGAAATGGATGTAGGGCTTGTGATCATTCGGTTTTCAAGATCTTATAGTAAAATGCTATATGTAATGCTTATACGAACCGGTTAATGATCAAGTTGAATTGATTAAAATTGAATATTGATTTGTTGGATATATTTCCTTTTACTTATAACTTACTAAACTATATTAGCTTACTGTACATGTGTTTATTTGACTATTGTATAGATCTTGAAGTCTAAGTGTGCAAATTTTAAAATACCGAGCACTAAGTGTGCGAAATAGGTCGTTATGCACTAAGTGTGTGAAATTGGATAAGGAGTACTAAGTGTGCGATTAATTTTTATATCTTGGATTGAATTTTCGGTAAGTAAAATATATATATGCATGTGAAACCTATTATCAAAGGTTTGGAAGTTCGGCCTTTGGGATATGAGATGAGAAAGATCTCAAAAGGTGATATGAACTAAAGTCATAGTTATAAACCTTGGTTGTGAGTAGATTATTCTGACTTTGCTAGTGTAGTGTTATAATGCATTATTGTTGTGAAATTGCTTATAACTTACTAAGCTTTCGAAGCTTACTTTGTGTATTTTCTTATGATTATAGAGTTTCAGAGACTTGCTCGGGTTGGAAGTCGAAGGAGATCTCATCACACTATCTAGTTTTCGCTTCGGTAAATAAATGCTTGAAGATTTGATTATGTGGCATGTATAGACTAGTTATGATATGGTTGGTTTTGAAATTATATATATATATATAGCCATGTGAAAATGACTTGATTATGATGTTAATGGTTGCGCATTCAGTTTTGTCTTAAGTTAAATTTGGAAGTATGTTTTATGGTAAATATGTTTGTAATGTGGTTATATGATTTTGCAATGAAGCAATTTTTGGTTAGCAACAGTGACGTGATTTTGAAAAATCACCAAAAATAGGATAAATGGAATTAGAAATTGAATATGATATATAATTAAACCTTATTATGTCTATTTTTATATGAAAGAAATAGAGTAGGTAAAGGAATTTTATATTATGAGATATTTAAATTTTAGTGAGACTGGTTCTGAATGAATCTGTGATCCCCTATTATGTCTTGGAACAATTATTAAAAATTGTACAAAAATAATCATGGAGCATATTCTATATTCTTAGAATCCTTAATGAGTCTATTTTTGATTGGAATAAACAAGAACATTAATTGAATTCTGTACAATGAGATAACTGAGTTTTTGTAAAGATAGGTCAGAACCATCAAATAGTGAAAAAGGGAAAACTTTAATGAATAAAGTGTACTAATTGGCCACAATAAAAATTCTGGAAAATTATATTAAGAATATATATGAGTCTAGTTTCAAGGAAAATTTACGGATCTAAATTTTGAGTTTCGTAACTCTAGTTATAGTTAATTTAGTCAACATGATGCAGATGGACAGTTTCAATTTTTATGCCCCGAATTAGTAGTTAAGTTTAGTAATGCCTCGAGCTCGACTCCGGCAGCGGTCTCGGGTAAGGGGTGTTACAAAGTTTATTTATTAAAAGTTCTATCTATTTGTGCTATTAAGTGATTTGGCTTTTTCAAAACTTTTAATGTAAGTAACCTGGAATTAAAAGATGAGTAGGATTAGGTAAAAACACCATGAAAACCCTTATACTAGGAGTCGAATTGCATTTACCCCTTTATTCTGTTGGAATATTTTCAAATATTTATAGTGTTCCAAATGAATGGGTGTAATTAATCAAAATATTATATTTTTTGATTTTTGAAAAGAATTATAACTATTTAAATAATATTATTTGAATAGTTATAATTAAATGAATAATTATATGTTTATTTTAAAAACATTATTATTTAGAAAGACACCTATTGATGAAAGATGTCTCTATGAAGAGACATGAAAATTCAATGAATAGGAATAAGATTTCATTTGGAAATCATACCAACAAAAATTCTAATATTCTTTCTTTCCTTCCTTCATTTTCTAATATTATTAGATTATTCTATAAAGTATTCTGCAGAAATCCTTTATAGAAATTGAGTTTCTTGTCATACATTGCTCGGTGTGTAGTGAGCTATTCTAAATCGATGCAAAAGCATAAAAGTCATTGGCTTTATTGTATCCTCGAGGTTAATTTGCTTGGAACTCGTTTGCACACCAAAGATAGGTGGGGGCGAATATAACCTTAAAGATAGTGGTTTGATACAAGCCTTGGAGCCTTATCCTATTTCTTCTTCTGTTTGAGTTTCGTTCGTGTGTTCGAGATTTTCTTCACTGGAGATTTGTACTAACAATTTTAAGGTTATATTTCATGATGACTACAACAACTCATGAAAGTGGAACATTAAGGGAGTTGGCTTTCAATTTTGTCAAAGTTGATCGGTTTGATAGTGGCAATTTTCGACGATGGCAGAAAAAGATACACTTCTTATTATCAACTTTGAAGATTGCTTGTGTTTCGGATACTCCAAGACCTGACGATTATCAACTTTGAAGATTGCTTGTGTTTCGGATACTCCAAGACCTGACGAGACTGAAAACGAATTTGTTGCTGTAACCCGAGACAGACAAAAATGGGACAATGCTGATTACATGTGCGTGGGCCACATATTGAATGGTTTATCGATGGTTTGTTCGACACCTACCAAAACGAGGTCACTGACTAAAGAATTATGGGACAAATTGGAGACAAGATACATGGTGAAGATGTTACAAGTAAGAAATTTTTGTCGGTCGTTTCAATAATTATCAAATGGTTGATGGTCGATTCATTATAGAACAATTTCGTGATATTGAAAAGATCTTTGAATCAATTCAAGCAATATGATATGAAAATGGATGAAATGATTGTTGTATCCTCCATAATAGACAAGCTTCCTCCATCTTGGAAAGACTTTAAAAGAAGTCTAAAACATAAGAAAGAGAAAATATCTCTTGAGGCTTTGGCAAATCATCTTCGTATTGAAGAAGAATATTGAAAGTAAGATCAGAATCTAAATTCTGAAAATGCCAAAGTGTATGTTACGGAGGAAATACAGACTATTGAACCATTCAAGAGAAGGTTCAAACAGATTGATAGAGCACCTAAGTTTAAAAAGAAACAAAAGGGCTCATGCTATCATTGTGGTAAGCCGGGACATTTCAAGAATGAATGTCGATTTTGTAACACCCCTTACCCGAGACCGTTGCCGGAGTCGAGTACGAGGCATTACTAGACTTAACTTACTAGTTCGGGGCATAAAAGTTTAAAACTGTCCATCTGCGTCATGTTCATTAAATCAATTATAACTCGAGTTACGAAACTCGAAATCTAGATCTGTAAATTTTCCTGAAACTAGACTCATATATCTTCTTACTATAATTTTTCCAGAATTTTGGTGTGGCCAATTAGTACAGTTTATTAGTTAAAGTCTCCCTGTTACACAAACTGACAGTTCTGACCCTCTGTACTAAAAATCAATTATCTCATAATATATAATTCTTTTGCCTACACCGTTTCTTTCATATAAAAATAGACTCAATAAGCTTTAATTATATATCTCATGCACAACCTAATTCTATTTCTACTATTTTTGTGATTTTTCAAAATCACGTCACTGCTGCTGTACAAACTATTCCCCTGCATATACTTACATAATTCCTTTCTAATAATTACCAACTAGGCATTTCATAATGTCCAAAACATGCTCTTAATTAGCCATTTTAATAGCTAATCATTACCAAACATTTACAAGCCAATCTCAAGCCATATCATAAGGTTATACACACAAAATGGCTAAGTCTCTATACATGCCATAACTTAAAAGCGTTTGAGTCACAAAATACCAATATAATCCTTTGATAGTGCGTAACGATCTCCGACGTCTTTGTGATTCCCGAGTTGACTTGTAACACTATAAAAAAATTAAAGAATGGGAGTAAGCATAAAGCTTAGTAAGTTTACATGTAAATAAATAACAACATTCTTAATCAATTATCTTATTCTTTTCTTATCAAGATCACTTAAGCTTTTAACTCAATATATTTAAACTTGTATACTTACCTTACCTTTTAACATGAATTTATCTTACCTTACCTTTTTAGCTTGAACTTGTCTTACCTTACTTTGGAATACTCCTTGAATTTTCCCGTTGAACCACTTGGAATACTAAGGATCGTGGTACCTTTCCTTATGAAACTTAACCATTGCCATGTCTTGACATGGTCTTACGTGGTATCCTTGCCTTATGAACTCACCAATGCCATGCCTTGGCATGGTCTTATGGGACCTTTGCCTTATAGTAACATATCAATGCCATGTCTTGACATGGTCTTACATGATTTCCTTAAACCCTAATGTCATGACATTTGTATCCTATACATTCCTAAGGTTCAACCGGAACTTTCTGAGATAGCTTTTCCGTCAATTCATACTTGAGTCTTTAAATAATACATTTACAGAATAAATATGTAAATGCTGAAATTTAACAATATTAAATATAAAATAATAGAATATTACATTTATTTACTGCAAACTTACCTCGAAACAAAACGATCAACTATATCGATTTAGTCCTCTATCTTTTTTCTTTCCTCGATCTAACTCTGGATTTCGTTCTTCTTGATCTATAATAGCAAATTTAGCTTATTTAATACTCATATTCATCAAAACAGTCCTTAACTCTTATCTTTGGCAAAATTACAATTTTACCCCTAAACTTTTACATATTTACACATTTTCCCCAAAGCTCGGAAATTAAACTTTATCCCTTATTCTTATGTTTTATGACATGCTTATCATTTTTCCTTCTATGGCAACATCAAATTCTCACTCTAACTTGTACTTATGAACATTAGATATTTTTCTGGAATTAATAGTTTTAATCGTTTTCACTTAAAATCACTTAGCAAAAGTTGTTTAACATAATTTCAGACTTCATATTCTATCATAAAACATCAAAATAAACACATTTCACCTATGGGTATTTTTCCAAATATGAACCCTAGCATGAATTATTGATAGAATAAGCTAAATCGAGCTCTGGGGCTTCAAAATGTAAAGAACATTAAAAGCGGGCTTGGAATCACTTACTATGGAGCTTGGAAGCTTGAAAAAACCCTAGCTATGGAGAACCCTTGTAATTTCGTCCTAATGAAGAAGATGAGCATATTTTCTCATATTTTCCCTTTTAATTCATTTTATTACCAAATGACTAAATTACCCTTCATTAAAAACTTTGGTTCTTTCCACCTATATATGTCTATTTTTGTCCATGAAAATATAATGGTCTAATTGCCATTTAAGGACTCCTACTTCAAACCCCCATTTCAATCAAGTACTCTATAAATTAGAACCCCTATTTAGCAACTTTTGCAAACAAGTCCTAATAGGCAATTTAAGCATGAAATTAATAAAATTTCTTATCAATACTCTAACACATGTATTTAATCACTCAATAAATCATAATAATTAATCATAATAAACTTTTATAGCTTGGATTCATGGTTTCGCAACCCTTTGTTCCGTTAGGCCCTATTTCGGGATGTTACATTTCTCCCCCCTTTAGGGATTTTCGTCCTCGAAAATCTTACCTGTAAAGAGGTTTGGGTACTGTTTTCGCATAATCTCTTCGGGCTCCCATGTAGCCTCTTCTATCCCATGCCTATTCCATAATACTTTCACAAGTGCAATACTTTTGTTCCTTAATTGCTTAACCTCCGAGCTAGAATTTTTTGGGTTCCTCATAGTAAGTCATATCTGGTGAATCTCAACCTCTGTCTGCGAAATTACATGCGATGGATCTGAGCGATAATGACGTAGCATAGACACATGGAAGACATTATGAATCTTCTCTAACTCGATCGGCAATGCTAACCGATATGCCAATGGCCCAACTCTCTCGATCACCTCAAGCGGTCCAATAAAGCGTGGACTTAGTTTGCCTTTCTTGCCAAATCTGAGAACTTTCTTCCATGGCGATACTTTCAAGAATACCCTGTCACCAACTTGAAATTCAATTTCTTTTCTTTTCAAATCTGCATAGGATTTCTGTCTATCTGAAGCTGCTTTCAAGCAATCTCTGATGACTTTTACTTTCTCTTCTTTCTTTGACTAGATCACCCGTAAATCTGATTTTCCTTAAGCTCTATCCAATACAAAGGTGTGCGACATTTACGTCCATACAAAGCTTCATAAGGTGCCATCTTCAGACTCGATTGATAACTATTATTGTAGGCAAACTCTATTAACGGCAAATATTTCTCCCAACTACCTTGAAATTCCAATACGCAACATCTAAGCATATCTTCAAGTACCTGAATAACTCTTTCTGATTGACCATCGATCGAGGATGGAAAGTCGTACTAAAACTCAACTTTGTACCTAAAGCTTCTGCAATTTCTTCCAAAACCGTGAAGTAAATCTCGGATCTCTATCCGAGATAATCGATAATGGTACTCCATGTAGTCTCACAATCTACGAAATATACAACTCGCCAACTTGTCAAGTGAATAATCCATACTGTTGGGATAAAATGAGCCGACTTCGTTAACTTATCAATCACAACCCATCTCGCATCTTTCTTTCTCGGTGTCGAAGGTAATCCTGTCACAAAATCCATAGTAACTTGGTCCCATTTCCACTCAGGAACTAATACAGGCTGCAATAAACCTGAAGGTACCTAATGTTCGGCCTTTACCTGCTGACAAATCAAACATCTAGAAACAAACTCTGATATATCCTTTTTCATTCCTCTCCACCAATACATTTTCTTCAAATCATTATACATCTTTGTACTACGGGTGAATAGACCAAGAAGCTGCTATGTGCTTCTGTAAAACCTTAGAATAAGATCATCATTCTTTGGTACACATACCCTATCTCTAAACATCAAACAACAATCGGATCGATATGAAAATCGGACTCTAAACGACTTCATACTTTGAACCCTTTTGGCTTGCAACTCATTGTCATCCTTCGAGCTTCACAAATTTCTTCAAGAAACATCGGTTTAACTCAGCTAAAATAGAACCATCATCTGACAAGGCCAAACTAGTGTGCAAAGCTCTCAATGCAAATAACGATTTCCTACTCAAAGCATCAGCAACAACGTTTGCCTTACCCGGGTGATAATCGATCACTAGTTCATAATCTTTAATCAACTCTAGCCATCTTCTTTGCCTCAAGTTTAGATCTTTCTGAGTCATCAAGTATTTCAAACTTTTATGATCGGTGAATATTCGCATTTCTCACCATACAAATGATGTCTCCAGTTTTCAATGCAAATACAATAGCACTAACTCTAAATCATGTGTCGGATAATTTTTCTCATGTGGTTTTAAGCGTCTAGAGGCATAAGCAATTACCCTTCCTTCTTGCATAAGTACACTGACCTAGTCCATTTAAGGATGCATCACTTGTAAATCACAAACTCTTTACACGGTTACGGTTGTACTAAGGCAGAGCTTGATCAACAATGCCTTTAACTTTTGAAACTCTGCTGACACTTCTCGGTCCATTCAAACTTGACATCTTTCGTAACAATCTTGTCAATGGAGTAGCTATCATGGAAAATCCCTCTACAAATCGTCTATAATAACCGCAAGACCAAGAAAACTTCTAACCTCGATACATTCACAGGAGGCTTCCAATCGAAAATGGTGAAATCTTATTCGGATCAACTTTAATACCTTCACGAAACAATGTGTCCAAGAAAACAAACTTCCGTAACGAACTCACTTTTGCTAAATTTGGCATAAAAGTGATTATCTCTCAAAATCAGTAAAAGCATTCTCAAATGCTCGCATGCTCGGTCTCATCATGAGAATAAATCAAGATGTCATCAATAAACACAACTACAAACTTGTCCAAGTAAGGTCTGAAAATTGGTTCATTAAATCCATGAAGATAGTAGGAGCATTGGTTAAGCCAAATGGCATCACAAGAAACTCATAGTGACCATACCTAGTTAAGCAGCGTTTTGGAATATCGACTCTTTAACTCATGGCTGATAGTATCCGGATCTCAAATCTATCTTAGAAAACACGGTGGCTCCTTTCAATTGATCAAACAAGTCATCTATTCTAGGCAATGGATATTTGTTCTTTATGGTTACCTTGTTAAGCTTAGATAGTCTATGCACAATCTCATGGAACCGTCCTTCTTTTCACAAATAACATCGGCGCGCCCATGGTGAATAACTAGGTCTTACAAAGCCTTTATCGATTAATTCTGTGGTGAGCTTTCAATTCTTTCAATTCTATCGAAGCCATTCTATAAGGAGCAATAGAAATAGGTGTGGTACCGGAATCAATTCAATACCAAACTCAACTTCTCCGATAGGAGGCAAACACAGTAGTTCTTAGGAAACACATCGAAACTCATTTACCACATGCATTGATTCAATTTTCAACCACAGGTCTTTAGTATTCAACACAAAAGCAAGATAAGCTTCACATCCTTTCCTTAAACATTTACGAGCGGACATAACGAAATCATGGAAATTGAACTACGACTCATCCGAATTAACTTGAAGGATCTCACCATTTTCACATTTCAACTCAATGAATTTCTTTCCACAATTCACTATCACATCATGTGCGATTAACCAATCCATACCAAGAATCACATCAAACTCATCAAATGGCAATAGCATGAGATCAGTAGGAAAACAAGTAACCTCTAATCATCAAAGGGCATTTTTACATACTTTGTTTACTAACACATCTTGACCAAATGGATTCGATACTTTAATCACAAATTTCGTAAACTCTATGGGCATGTTCATACTAGGCATTAATTTCATGCAAACATAGGAATGGGTTGAACCGGATCAATCAAAGCAATAACATTAACATCATGAAGAGAAAATGTACCGTAATTACATCGGGGAGGACGCCTCTTCACGAGTACGGATAGCATAAGTCCTTGCGGGTGCTCTAACATCCGATCTCGTTCTTTGTATCTCTAAATGTACCTTTGCACCGCCTCGCTCCTGGATTTCTTTGAGGCGCCTCTAACAGGGCATTACGACCTTGCACTCGGTATTACTTCTTTTTTACCATCTCGGGACACTCCGAATGAAATGATCGGTGCACCACATCGAAACAACCAACCTCGGTCGCTCGACATTGACACGGATGGCGTCGACCACATTGAGGACACTCGGTCTATTAGGTGAATACTACCAACACTGCATAATCGAAGTGGTTTGAGCTTTTGAATCCATAAATCTTCCACCTCTGTTTGGTTAGAATACCTGCTGAAAAATTAGATCTCGTAGAGAACTCTCTAGGCCTCTTGGATGTAGGTGAAATGACTTGCTCATCTGTCTTTTCTTCGTATCTTGCATCTCAATTTCAGCTTTACCCTTTCTTTTCAACAACTCCTCTGCCTTACAGGCTCTGTCAACTAAAACCACAAACTCTTTTATCTCTAGAACACCAACTGATAGTCGGATATCATCATTGAGCCCATCCTCAAATCTTTTGCACATGATAGCCTCTGTAGACACACATTCTCGAGCATAATTGCTGAGTCGGACAAATTCACGTTCATAGTCGGTCACAGTCATCTTACCCTGTTTTAATTCAAGGAACTCTTTTCTTTTCTGGTCAATAAACCTCTGACTGATATACTTCTTACGGAACTCCTCCTGAAAGAAATCCCAAGTAACTCTTTCTTTCGGTACTCTTGATACAAGTGTCTTCCACCTTTGGTAGGTGAATCCCTAAGAAGTGACACCACACATTTAATACATTCTTCCGATTGTGCGGATAACTCGTCAAAAACTCGATAGTATTTTCGAGCCAAA
Organism: Gossypium rotundifolium; assembly: GCA_025506655.1. Taxonomy (NCBI): domain Eukaryota; kingdom Viridiplantae; phylum Streptophyta; class Magnoliopsida; order Malvales; family Malvaceae; genus Gossypium; species Gossypium rotundifolium. The sequence goes on along the minus strand of CP106733.1, from coordinate 17,402,966 downwards.
ATTTAGCTTTCTGCATCATCATCTTTGGTAGCGAAACTCTTCACCCCTTGTTTTCGATCTTGTCAACAGGTGGCTTCTCTCTTTTGTATCTCATGTGACTGGGGAAGCTACATGGGTGGTCTGTGGATCATGAGGGGGTGGAGGTCTAGCGGCCGGGTTAAATCTGAACGAACTCAACAAACCATTCATTCATAGCTTGGAAGAAGGCTTCGAGCCCCTCCTCCCGACTAAGCATGAACGGGCCTTTCATGACTATCTTGTGGCACCGCCCCCTCAGCGGGAGTGGGTGCACTACTCTCTACATCATCTGCACCAGCTCGCTCGGGATCCATAACTATAAAAGAAAAACATTTTTTTAAATCGTCAAGAGTCGTCACACTATCAAAATATAAGTATGGCATGTATAGATAGACTCTTACTCATACTAAATATTCGAGAATCGACTAAACCTTGCTCTGATACCAATAAATGTAACACCCTTACCCGAGACCGTTCTTTGGAGTCGAGTACGAGGCATTACTAGACTTAACTTACTAGTTGGGGCATAAAATTTAAAACTGTCCATCTGCGTCATGTTCATTAAATCAATTATAACTCGAGTTACGAAACTCGAAATCTAGATCCGTAAATTTTCCTGAAACTAGACTCATATATATTCTTACTATAATTTTTCCAGAATTTTGGTGTGGCCAATTAGTACAGTTTATTAGTTAAAGTCTCCCTGTTACACAAACTGACAGTTCTGACCCTCTGTACTAAAAATCAATTATCTCATAATATATAATTCTTTTGCCTACACCGTTTCTTTCATATAAAAATAGACTCAATAAGCTTTAATTATATATCTCATGCACAACCTAATTCTATTTCTACTATTTTTGGTGATTTTTCAAAATCACGTCACTGCTGCTGTACAAACTATTCCCCTGCATATACTTACATAATTCCTTTCTAATAATTACCAACTAGGCATTTCATAATGTCCAAAACATGCTCTTAATTAGCCATTTTAATAGCTAATCATTACCAAACATTTACAAGCCAATCTCAAGCCATATCATAAGGTTATACACACAAAATGGCTAAGTCTCTATACATGCCATAACTTAAAACGTTTGAGTCACAAAATACCAATATAATCCTTTGATAGTGCGTAACGATCTCCGACGTCTTTGTGATTCCCGAGTTGACTTGTAACACTATAAAAAAAATTAAAGAATGGGAGTAAGCATAAAGCTTAGTAAGTTTACATGTAAATAAATAACAACATTCTTAATCAATTATCTTATTCTTTTCTTATCAAGATCACTTAAGCTTTTAACTCAATATATTTAAACTTGTATACTTACCTTACCTTTTAACATGAATTTATCTTACCTTACCTTTTAGCTTGAACTTGTCTTACCTTACTTTGGAATACTCCTTGAATTTTCCCGTTGAACCACTTGGAATACTAAGGATACTGCTGGTACCTTTCCTTATGAAACTTAACCATTGCCATGTCTTGACATGGTCTTACGTGGTATCCTTGCCTTATGAACTCACCAATGCCATGCCTTGGCATGGTCTTACATGGGACCTTTGCCTTATAGTAACATATCAATGCCATGTCTTGACATGGTCTTACATGATTTCCTTAAACCCTAATGTCATGACATTTGTATCCTATACATTCCTAAGGTTCAACCGGAACTTTCTGAGATAGCTTTTCCGTCAATTCATACTTGAGTCTTTAAATAATACATTTACAGAATAAATATGTAAATGCTGAAATTTAACAATATTAAATATAAAATAATAGAATATTGCATTTATTTACTGCAAACTTACCTCGAAACAAAACGATCAACTATATCGATTTAGTCCTCTATCTTTTTCTTTCCTCGATCTAACTCTGGATTTCGTTCTTCTTGATCTATAATAGCAAATTTAGCTTATTTAATACTCATATTCATCAAAACAGTCCTTAACTCTTATCTTTGGCAAAATTACAATTTTGCCCCTAAACTTTTACATATTTACACATTTTCCCCAAAGCTCGGAAATTAAACTTTATCCCTTATTCTTATGTTTTATGACATGCTTATCATTTTTCCCTTCTATGGTAACATCAAATTCTCACTCTAACTTGTACTTATGAACATTAGATATTTTTACCGATTAAGCCGTTTTAATCGTTTTCACTTAAAATCACTTAGCAAAAGTTGTTTAACATAATTTCAGACTTCATATTCTATCATAAAACATCAAAATAAACACATTTCACCTATGGGTATTTTTCCATATATGAACCCTAGCATGAATTATTGATAGAATAAGCTAAATCGAGCTACCGGGGCTTCAAAAATGTAAAGAACATTAAAAACGGGGCTTGGAATCACTTACTATGGAGCTTGGAAGCTTGAAAAAAACCCTAGCTATGGAGAACCCTTGTAATTTCGTCCTAATGAAGAAGATGAGCATATTTTCTCATATTTTTCCCTTTTTAATTCATTTTTATTACCAAATGACTAAATTACCCTTCATTAAAAACTTTGGTTCTTTCCACCTATATATGTCTATTTTTGTCCATGAAAATATAATGGTCTAATTGCCATTTAAGGACTCCTACTTCAAACCCCCATTTCAATCAAGTACTCTATAAATTAGAACCCCTATTTAGCAACTTTTGCAAACAAGTCCTAATAGGCAATTTAAGCATGAAATTAATAAAATTTCTTATCAATACTCTAACACATGTATTTAATCACTCAATAAATCATAATAATTAATCATAATAAACTTTTATAGCTTGGATTCATGGTTTCGCAACCACTGTTCCGTTAGGCCCTATTTCGGGATGTTCTGATTTTTAAAGAAGAAATCATCTTCTAAGGCTGATAATAATGAAAAGTTCATTACAATGATATCTAAAATTAATATGGAACAAGATGATAATACATGGTGGATTGATACCGGAGCAACCAACATGTGTGCAAAGACAAAAGCATGTTCACAAAGTTCACACAATGTGAAAATGACAATGTCTTGTACATGGGAAATTCTTCCACCGCAGCAATCAAAGGCAAAGGGTCTCTTGAACTACAATTCACTTCTAGAAAGATTTTAACCTTAAATGATGTATATTATGTACCAGAAGTTAGAAAGAATTTAGTGTTTGGAAGTCTATTAAATAAGTTTGGTTTCAAACTTGTTTTTGAGGCAGATAAGTTTATTTTGTCTAAGGGAGGAATTTTTGTAGGGAAAGGGTATATGTATGAAAGTATATTGAATGAATATTATTAATAAGAATAAAAATACTATTTTTGCTTATATGGTTGAATCTTTTTGTTTATGGCATTATAGATTAGGTCATTTGGATTATAGAAAATTGAATGACATGTATAAGTTAGATTTAGTTCCTATTTTTAATAATAATATTGAAAGATGCAATACATGGATGTTGACTAAAATTACAAGAAACCCTTTCCCTAAGGTTAAAAGAAAAACAAAATTTCTTGATTTGATACATAGTGATTTATGTGACATGCAAAATACTCCTACATTAGGTGGAAAGAAATATTTTGTTACTTTTATTGATGATTGTTCTAGATGTTGTTATGTATATTTATTGCATTCAAAAGATGAAGGGCTTGATAAATTTAAAGTTTAGAAATCTGAAGTTGAACTTTAGTGTGAATCATTTATCAAGTGCTTAAGATCGGATAGAGGTGGAGAATACTATAATCCAAGTTATTTTGAATCCACTAGGATTGTCCATCAAGTTTCAGCCCCTTACACACCACAACAAAATGGTGTAGCTGAAAGGAAAAATAGAGTATTAAGCGAAATGGTAAATTCAATATTATCATATTCAAGTCTTGGACAAGGTTTTTGGGAGAAGTCGTTCTAACGACTTGTCATATATTGAATAGAGTTCCTAATAAGGAAACTAAAATAACCCTTATGAACAATGGAAGAAAGGAAACCAAACCTTAATTATTTGAAGGTTTGGGGTTGTAGAAACTATTGTCAAAGTTCCAACACCGAACGTAAAAAGTTAGGTGAAAGAGGAATTGAATGCATATTTATAGGATATGCACATAATAGCAAGGCATATAGGTTCATGGTAATTGAACCAAATGATTCAATTTCAATTAATCTTGTTATTGAATCAAGAGATGCTATTTTTGATGAAAATAGATTTAATTCTATATTAAGACAATTACGACCACAATAATTGATTCATTCTTCAAATAAGAATGAGATTCCATTGGAACAAATTGATAATAATGATGAATCTTGTCAAGAATTAAGAAGAAGTAAGAGGATTAAAAAGGTTAAAGATTTTGGACCAGATTTCATTATATTTCTTGTAGAAGGAAAAGGTGAAAGTATATGCAATAAGATACCTTATTGTTATAATATGGAATCTGATCCTATTACATTTGAAGAGGCAATGAAATCTCAAGGCTCTACTTTTTGGAAAGAAGCAATAATTGATGAGATGGATTCAATAATGGAAAATCAAACTTGGATCTTAGTTGATCTTCTACCAGGTTCCAAACCAATAGGTTGTAAATGGATCTTCAAAAAGAAAATGAAGGTCGATGGAACCATTGATAAGTTTAAAGCAAGGTTGGTAGCCAAAGGTTTTACACAAAAACAATGTATTGATTACTTTGATACCTATGCTCCAGTAGCAAGAATTGCTACAATTAGACTCTTACTATCACTTGCCTCTATATATAATTTGGTTGTTCACCAAATGGATATTAAAACTGCATTTTTAAATGATGAATTGGAAGAAGAAGTTACATGGAACAACCGGAAGGATTTGTTGTTCTAGGACAAGAGCATAAGGTATGTAAGCTTGTTAAATCTTTATATGGACTTAAACAAGCACCAAAACAATGGCACCAAAAGTTTGACAATGTTGTTTTAGCTAATAGCTATAAAACAAACGAATCCGATAAGTGCATATATAACAAATTTGAAAATGGAAAAGTTGTCATAATTTGCTTATATGTAGATGACATGCTCATTTTTGGCATGGATTTGAAACAAATAGAAAACACAAAGAAATTCTTGTCAAACAACTTTGCTATGAAGGATATGGGTGTAGCAGATGTTATTCTTGGGATTAAAATAACCCGAGATGAAAGCACTATAGCTTTATCACAATCACATTACATTGAAAATGTGCTTAAAAAGTTTGATCTTTTCAACTGTATACTAGCATCTACACCCATGGATCCTCAAATAAAATTAGTATCTAATGCTGGTAGGAAAATTGATCAATTGAAATATGCAAGTCTAATTGGTTGTCTTATGTACATAGTGACTTGTACAAGACCAGATATTGCATATGCTGTTGGGAAATTGAGTAGGTACACAAGTAATCCAAGTAGTTTGCATTGGCAAGCTTTGAATAGAGTACTTAGGTACTTAAAGAAAACTATTAACTATGGATTGTGTTATAATGGATATCCTCCAGTTTTAGAAGGGTATTCGGATACTAGTTGGATTACAAGTTTGGAAAATCATGCATCTACTAGTGGATGGATCTTCATTCTTGGTGGAGGAGCCATTTTTGGGGTTCTAAGAAACAAACATGTATTACTGATTCCACCATGGCAGCAAAATTTATTGCATTAGCCATTGCATCTAAAGAAGCAAAATTGTTAAGAAATTTGCTTTATGATGTACCTTTATGGCCTAAGCCAATTTTGCCTATTTCTATCCGTTGTGATAATGAGGCTACTCTAGCAAAGGCATATAGCCAAGTATATAATGGAAAGTTTAGACACATTGGATTAAGACATAGTTATGTCTGACAATTAATCTCTGATGGAGTGATCACTATTAATTATGTGAGGTCAAGTGAAAATTTGGCGGATCCTTTGACAAAAGGTCTTGCTAGAGATGCAATAAAAAGGACCTCAAAAGGGATGAGACTCAAGCCCATTAATTAGAGTCATCCATGATGGAAACTCGACTCAACGCTTGGTATAACGTCAAGTCTTGAGTTCAATGAGACAAAATACATCATTAGTATGTGACTGTTAGCACTATAAATAAATCCATCCCAAGATTAAAGTGCTAGGTACCCGTAATGATAATGGAAGGATGAGTAATGTACTCTTAATGGACACATAACATAAATATGTTAGAGTGTTATAATTACGAGAACACTCTTGATGGGATCTACCTATGTGAGTGGAAGTGTGGCCGCTTCTAGGAGATTAAGGGCTTGGCTCTGACAGCACTCATGAAAAGAGGACACAGACACATGGCCATAATAGTGTCCCTAGATACTATGCATTGACCGATGTTGAAATCATTGTGTGAGATGCGTTCGATTAATCAAATGAAATAGTTCGTTCAAAGCTTAGTCTACCATGCAATTTCGATTAACTTTAACATGCTTTCACCAAGTGAAGGTTCAATCGTAAGATACCTTCATTTATGCAAATTGATTTCCAAGAATATCAAAATCTAAAATATTTTGAAAATGGGGGGAGATTGTTGGAACATTTTCAAATATTTATAGTGTTCCAATAACTATAAATGAATGGGTGTAACTAATCAAAAGATTATATTTTTGATTTTTGAAAAGAATTATAACTATTTAAATAATATTATTTGAATAGTTATAATTAAATGAATAATTAAATGTTTATTTTAAAAATATTATTATTCGGAAAGATACCTATTGATGAAAGATGTCTCTATGAAGAGATATGAAAATTCCTATAAATAGGAATAAGATTTCATTTGGAAATCATACCAACAAAAATTCTAATATTCTTTCTTTCCTTCCTTCATTTTCTAATATTATTAGATTATTCTATAAAGTATTACTACAGAAATTCTTTATAGAAATTGAGTTTCTTGTCATACATTGCTCAGTGTGTAGTGAGCTATTCTCGTCAGTGCAAAACGCAAAAGTCATTGGCTTTATTGTATCCTCGAGGTTAATTTGCTTGGAACTCGTTTGCACACCAAAGATAGGTGGGGGCGAATATAACCTTAAAGATAGTGGTTTGATACGCCTTGGAGCCTTGTCCTATTTCTTCTTCTATTCGAGTTTCGTTCGTGTGTTCGAGATTTTCCTCATTGGAGATTTGTACTAACATGTTGAAAAAGGGCAAGATTAAAATTTTCATTTATTTTCACTGTTAAGTGATGCCATGACTAACGAAGCAACTAGACAGTGATCGGTGGTGTTCCATGTGTTTCTCATGCTAACGTGGTAAATACCATGTCAACAAATATTCAAAAAATTAAAAATCTTAAAAAATAAAGCTTTATAATAATTATTTAAAAAACCATGTCCAAGACGAACCTAGACAACCAAGTTCATCTAGGACATGGTTTTTTAAATAACTAAAAAAATATCAGAAATGATAAAAGAAATATCTAGAATGAATATTGACAAATGGATTGTCCAGATTCAAATGAGCCTGGACAACAATTTGTTCAAAATCATTCTAGAATGATTTTTAAATAATTATGAAAAGGTCATAAAAAATTATAAAAATATTTAAAAATGATTAAGAATTATAAAAAATTACTAAAATTTTAAATTAATGATAAAATAGTTATTATTAAAAGTTATTATTGTATATATATTTGTGTCTATATATATTTGAATTATAAGAAATTAATGAAATATGACTCATTAACTTGATTAATTAAAAATATCAACTCAATTAAGAAGATATATATATATATATATATATATATATTTGAACTCTTTAAATATGCTCTATTTGTATATATAATTTTAATAATTCTTAATAATTAGTAAATAATTTCCTCTAATTTTTATATGTTTTATAATTATGTAAAAACCATGGACAACCATTCATCCATGTTTATGGACGTTGTCTTTAATAAATTTTCAATAATATCTTATCATTCTTACTAATTTTTAAATTTCTATATTTTAATAATTATTTGAAAATTTATATGTAGGATGAATATAAGTAACTGGTTGTAAGTTTATATATTTTGATTGCTCCATCAATCATGTTAGTGGTTAGTTGTGGAAATTGATAGAATTTATAATGAAAGAATTTATTTACTCTTTGATCTAGCATATAAAATTACTTTGCCTATTTTTGAATAGATGGAACAAAATATAATATGATTTTTAATATAAAACCTTCATATTAAATTAAAAAAATAATTCCACCTTTGGTATTACCTTTGATGTTATCGTGAATTTTTGACAACAGAATCAACTTACATTATAAGAATTAATTTAGAATAATAGGAGAATTAGTACAGCAGCTCCCTCGTGGAATCATCATTTATCCCCAGAGTTGCTCGATTATAGTGGGATTTAGAGCCATTGCCTTTTGTTTTGCGGATAAGCTTCAAAGATGGGGAAGTCAATCAAAATAATGGTTTTGAATGATGACACCAAGTACACAATGCGCGTGTCTCTGCTACTAAATTTTTTTCAAACAAAATAGAGTGAAAAGAACTTTTTATTCGATTCATATTGCAGCAACTGACTGCAAATTTGGAAACAAGCAAACTCACACATCTAAGGATGAGGTTCTGCTCTAAACACACGACTTTCCATTACATTCCGACAACCATAATTCAAAAACAATTAATACCATACAAGAAAACATGATATATATATATATATATATAGCCAGATAACAGACTCGTACTAATTACTATGAGTTGATTGCCCTTTTCGTGACTTGCCGATTTGCCAGTGCATTAGCCAAAAAAGCCTCCGCAGACAGGTAGGTGCTCTGTAGGATGGATCCTCTTCCATGCAAAGCTTATTGGGTAATAAGCACTGCCAAACAGTTTTAATTGTGGGCTGAGGGTGAGAATGGAGGAATCCCACCCAAACTCCCCCCTCCCCAGTGCTTTATGAAGACCCCATTTGCCAAAATAATACCATATACCCCATCAGTTCCAAGAAACTGAGAGGTTGGGATTTGTATGTGATATCCAATGGGGGTGTCTCGAAAGCTAGTTGGGGGGGGGGGAATTTGGCTCATGGTAGTGGGCTTTAAATAGCTGATGATTTGAGAAGTGGTGACCGGAATGAAGTAGAAGTTGGTAAAACTCATCAATCTCTCTTCATTATCCAAACCAGTCAGTCCTTGGCTTTTTCTTAAAGTAGTTATTTCAATTCACCATGGAAAAAATGCTTTCAAATGATTTGTTTTGCTCTTATTGGATGTCTATCTTACCCTTGCAAATGTCGAGCAAATACTATATATTATTGCATTTGGGGTTTTAACTTGAAAATTCTTGTGGCCATCATGAATTCAAGGGAAAGGTGTAAGTAAGATAAAAAAGGATGAACAGTGAGAGTGCTTTTGAGTTGGTACGTAATATTCTGATTAATGGACACGTACGTCTCTTTGCTTTTGGCTTGCATCTGTATCCTCCACTATCTTTTTCTTCGCATCTATTTTCTCCTAATTCTCCACTAATCCCCATTTCTCCTCACCCATTGCCAATATTTTCATCGAAACATATATATATATATATATATATTTATTGAAATATTGAATAAATTCTTAAAATTTTTCTTCACGTGAATTGAAAGTAAATAGAGTTGTAGAGTAGAAACTAAAAGGAACACTAACTTAGTCGGTAACATCTGGAGTGCTTTTTCATCAACTCCTACCCTAAACAGTTAAATTAATGTATATTTTATTTATATTTCAAATATTTATATTAATTCGATTATACATTGTTGATTTGGACCTCATGTATATCTACTTTAATAAAAGACTACTCCAATGTGGATATGTAATTTATTATGATCTTCAAATCACAGGTAATTTATTTTTCTAACATCTCATCTTCTAAAATTTGTATTTTAATTTAAAAGATTAAAACCATAAGATTTTGTGGATGAATTGATTTTTTCTTATTTGTTTTAATGATTTATTCTTCAAATCTAAGTATTATTTTTAATCATTAAGGGGTAGATATTGGCCACAAATTTTAAAACTATTCATACTCAATGTGAAGATCGAACTCTTTACCACTGGTTAAGATAGAAGAGACTCTTATCATCTCACCTAACTCTCGTAATTCTTTTTAACGATTTTTGATAATATAGATTCAATCAAGATTTGCATTTGTCTCTATGTCAAAATTTAAATTTAAATTTAATTCTTACTTAAATTTAAATTTAATTATTGGCATATTTATAACTTTAAAATAATTTAATGAAAATCATAATTCATCAAAATGATATTTATTGCAAAAAAAATTAAAATCTAAAAATTGTGTAGATATAACTTATGCTACATTAATATTGATAGGTAGTCAATATTTAATAAAATTATATATGCAATTTTGATAATAAATACATAAGGATTATAAAACACTTAGAAGTTAATATATTATGCAAAGATAATAGTTTCATTATAGGTTTTGGTCATATTTATTTTTCCATGTAATTATTAAATTTACCTATAGCTCCTCTTTAACTCATAAATAGAATGATAATACAGTTCAACACATTCAAATTTATATCCTCCTGCATTGACAATAACATTCATATAAATTAAATTAAGACTCAATCTGCATTAATAAAAAAAGTTAAATGAAATTAATTAAGAATAGAAATAGATTGTAATCTTATAGAGGATTTCCACAGTGTTCCCATTAAATAGAAGGGTGTCATTCCCAAAAGTTGATATCATGGCTTCAACCTACGATTCACTTTGATTTCCCTTTTTTTCTTTTGTATCTTTCAACTTTCCCACATAGATTTTGTGCAAAAGGACAGTCATCACCTCTCAGATATGCACCCAATTATTGCTTGCGACTACACCCTTCCACTCTTGCTTTTCTTTATTACTAAGCAACAACTAATGTTTGACTTTTTCAAGTGTTAACTTTTGCCAAATTCTTCTTTTCCTTGGATTGATCTTGCAATAGTTGATGCTAGCATCACCATATAACCCTTTCAAAACTAGGCATTTGCAATATTCAGATAAATTTTGCAGTTAGTAATACTATATTTTGTTACAGCGTGAAACAAAATATTAAGATTTAGAGTTTAGAGTTTTATGTTAAAATATTATTTTTTCAGATAATAAGCTGGTAATAAATTTGTATTTTAATATTATTGAATATGTGTTCAATGCTTGGGTTTTAATTTGTACTCATTTTATTTAAAGGTGATATAAAAATATAAAAAGACAAAAGTGATATCATAATAATATTAATTATAATTTAAAAGAAGAAAGTATTTTTATAATTTTATAATAGAGTTAGTAACCCAGTTAAGCATGACACCAACTCAAAGAAAGTACTTAAATATAAAATTAGATTAGATAATGTTACTATTTTTATTTTATCTTTTCAAGTTTTTCATGATATATATTATATATCATCCAAGACAATTTATCACGGTAATATTTATTAGGCTTAACCTATAAATTGATACTTATATTAATTTTCTCATCTTAGTACTTGTAAGGGCTCAATTTTGTCCGACCCAAACAAAAATTAGATGAAAAAAATAAACAAAACCAAAAATAAATAAAAAGTCCAAAATATGCCAGTCCATTTACAAAATAACAGACCCACATGGCCCAAAATAAAATAAAAAACCTAATGGCCTAGTAGCCCAATAGCCTAAACTATTTTCAAGAAACAAAAAACACTAGCCTCTACGTCTCTCCTCTCCTTGATCACGCCACCCGAGGCTCCTCGTCCCGAGGCCTGACACGCCTCTGCCGCCTTTGCACCAAAATGAAAAGGCAAGGGTTCTCTCGTCGTCGTTGACTCCACCGCCACCTGCCAAAACAGAAAGAAAGAGAGCAAAACAATAGAAGGAAACAGTGGCTAAACAGTAGATGGCAGAAGCAGAGAAAGAAAAACATAAAATAATATGTAATGTTCGACTATAAAAGCTGGATTCAAAGTGTAATTTTTTACAGAATAAAGAAATACAAAAAAATTTCGAAACACAAATAATAAAAAAAGATATAGAAACCACAACAGTTTTTTAACGAAGGTACATTTTTCTTTAGCATACATATTTTTGAATATTACATATATATAAACAAGGAGAGGAATACGAAAGGGTTTTTTACCTTTATTGCTGTCGCCAGAGTCTCTATTGGCCTAAAAGGCGACCGAACCCATGAGCGTGCGCTTGAGGTTGCGGCGGAGGATGGTTCAAAAACTGAAAGACCCTTCTTTTCGTTGTAGGACTTTGACCAGATTCAGGGATTTTTGACCCTAGATACGGATTCCCTAGAAGACGGGGATAAAAAGGCTTTTTTTACGATCTCTAGCCACCGGAGGCGGTGGTCTCTGTCGTCGATGACTGGTGGCCACGGCGAAGAACTCACCGGCCCCATGGCCAGATTTGGGGACGATTTCAGAGAAAATAAGGTTTTTAATTTTTTTTAAAACTGAGTTCAAAAATGATTTTTTATTTTTTTTTTGGTATTTATTGGGCCCTTACACAACGTCATTTAGGCCTGGCCTTAGAAGCCTTAAAACCGCATCGTTTGAGGCGCGACCCAAAAACCGACCCGACCCGCCTTAGGATCCTTGTGTTTTCGTGGCAAGGGTCTATTTGTGACCTCGGTCCTTCTGCTTTTGGGCCTCTTTTTAATTTAGTCCTAAGTCTTTTTTTTTTCTTTTTAAATTACACTGATAATTTTACATTTCTTTCAATTTGGTCCTTTGTATGCCGACCCTTTGGGGAATGACGCGTGTCTTGGTGTTTTGGGATAATTTCCCATTTGGTCCTCACCCTTTTTAGCGCATTTTGTTTTAGTCCTTCGTTCTATTTTATTATTTTAATTTATTTATTTTATTACAATTTATGCCTTTGATTTAAATTTAATTTTGATTTAGTCCTTAGTTTATTTAATTTCAATCTTTAATGAAATTTTATTTATTTATTTATTTATGTCTTTACTCTTTTTATATTTAAAATTTATATTGTTCTTTTTCTTTTATTTGCACATTTTGTTGCCCATATTATTACTATTATTATTATTTATTTTTCTTTGATTATTTATATTAGTATTAGAGTAGTAAATATAACATGATTATCGCTTTATTATTATTATGAATTGGTTTTAATATTGTATTTATATTATTGTCATTCACTAGCAAGACATTTTTATTTTTCAGTATATCATCGTTCCATTTTATACACTGCAATTTCATTTTATTTCACTATAATCATGTCAAGAATCGTGTTTAGATATATTTATCCATTGTTGTATTATACCCAAATAAGATAATACACACTATTTCAAATGTTACATTTGTTATTACTCGATGAAGGAAATTTTAAAGTTAAGGCAATGTTCCACATTTGGAGATTTGAGAAGTCGTGCCCTAACTTACGGGGTTTGACTTTCTCCTTGAACCTAGATAACCGAATACCCCTTTTAAAATTAAAACACATGAGATTTAATTAATAATTAAATAATGAGCAAGCTTATTTTGAGGACTCGAGACGCCGTGTCCTAACTTACGAGACATGACCTTTTTCTTTACCTCGAGATAAAAAAGCCCTTTTACTTATGTTTTAATTCACTTAAGTGATTTTAATTAAAAATATCATTATGCAAGGTGGGATCGTGTTTTAAATTCTCTTCAAATTTTCAATTCTCGACAATAGGACATCAATTAATCAACTAGGTACCAATTTTGGGCATTACGAGGGTGCTAATCCTTCCTTGTGCATAATCGACTCCCGAATCCATTTTCTAGGTTTTTTTGTGAACCAAAAATCATCCTTTTGATAAATCTAAAATTTTATTAAAATAATAAAATTACGAGGTGATCCGATCACACCTAATAAAAAGGATTGGTGGCGACTCCATTTTCGTTCTTTTTTAAAAAAAAATCAATTTCAAAAAAAAAAAATGTTTCGACAGCTTGGCGACTCGACTGGGGACAAAATAAGAGTCAAGCTGCGAGTTGATTCCTTTTTAGTCTTTTTATCGAAAGTTGGATAATTTGGTTTAAATTAACGATCTCTTTATTGCATTTCATCCTTCATGTTTTGTCTTTGATATCTCAGGTTACATAGCAATCTAATACATCTGTTTTATTAGTACGAGAGTTGCTCTTTGTATATTTCCGCATATTGCATTGCATAATCATTCGATTTTTCCCTTCTTAAGTGGGAGTGAGAAGCTATTCCTTTGTGAGGTTTTAACCTCAGTATAGAATAGTTGATTGCTTTCAGGATACATCTGTACCTATGTCTTTGTGAGGTCTTCATCTCCGTATAGCCATAGGGAAATGTATTTGTAACAGCCTATTTTTAGTCAAATTGAAATAGTGGTTTCGGGACCACAAATCTGAGGTCAAAATATTTATTTTATTATTATTTTAATGTTTAAAATATGATAGAATAATTTTGTGAAAATTTCGTTAAGAATTTTTATCGCTTGATTGGTCAATTTGATAAAAGGACTAAATTGCATAAAGTGCAAAAGTGATGTTTTAATAGTTAAAGGTATTAAATAGCTATGAAATATTAAATTAGAGGTCCTTATGTTGTAAATATACCATTTGAAATATAAGTGGACATAGATGGACATCATTTGGATGATATTAATGAATTATCATTCAAAGGTTAAAATAGAAAAAATTAGTATGGCATTTTCATTTCTAAAATTAAAATAAATACAAACAAAAATCAAATTTGGTGTTGCCATTTATTAATAAGCATGTATTTTTCTGATTTATGATAGATTTTGAATGTTTGATAATAGTTATACAAGTTTTGTTCGGTGATTTTTAGTGAAAATGCAAATTAGGGATTAAATTATGAAATGTAGAAAGTTTGTAGTTAGAATGTGAAATAAATGAAAAAATATAGGCTTCTAGGGACTAATTGGTAATTCAGATAGCATGGTAAAAGTTGTGAAACATTAGGGGCAATGTGTAAAAATGCCTTAAAGTGAATTTTGGACTAAATTGAATAGAGAAATGATTAAATAAGTTAATTTTGATTACATATAGATTAAGAAAAGTGAAATTCGGATCTAGATCGAGGAAAAAATAAAGTTCTCGACTAATTGACCAATTTAGCCGTTTTACGTTCGAGGTAAGTTCGTATGTAATAAATTTATTATAAATGTATTTTAAATGCTTTGATATTGCATAAAATGTGAATACGAGATTACGGACATGATCGACAATGATTCGACGACAATTCGACATTCGAGATCCTGGTTGAACCTTAGAAATAGATTAGGATACTAGTGTCATTAGGGGATTATTGTGATTATGTGATCCGGGTGCTGGTCCTGTACGTCCTATCGGTGGCTGAGTATACCGGCATGTGTTGTAGTTACTTAACAGGTTGTGTGAGCAACAACGTGTAGCTATGTCTTGACCCACAACTTGTGTGAACAGGCCCGTTGATAGCTCTAGTGTGAGCAGTATATATGATATGAGACTAAGATAGCTTTGGCTATATATATGTGGCACTTTGGGTGTGAGTTTCCCATGCATCCGATAGTATTCTAAATGGTTCAACGGGTAAATGAAAGACGTGGTTGTGTATGAGATTGATACGAGATGGTACATGTATGTACATGAACTGTATAAGCTTAAATCGAAGAAGTTGTAAAGTTTATACATAAGACTATGATTGAAAATGTGAAAGGTTTGTTAGTAAAATGAACTACATGTTGATATGTTCAAATTTATGATTTGTATTTTTATGTTAAGATTGAGTTTATTTCATACGAGTTTACTAAGCTATAAAGCTTACTTTGTTTATTTTTTATGTTTTATAGTGAAACTAAAGCTAGCTCAGACTCGGGGATCGTCGGAGACATCGTCACACTATCAAATTGGTACTTTTGAGCTTATGTTTTGAGTATATGTCATGTATAGGGACTTTGGTCATTTTGGTTAATGAATTAATAATGAAATTAGCCATTTGAGTTGGCTTGTAAATGTTCTAAGTTTGGTTTTGTATATTGCCATGTAAGTTGGCTTGTTTTGGTATGTTTGAATCATGTATATATATATGGCTTGGATTGTGAGTTCATGGATAGGTATATGATGTTTGTGGATTATAAAGATTGTGGAGGTCAATTGGTTGATATTAGAGTAGTTATATGCTTGTGAGTTTGATGTTTTATGATGCATGTTTAGAAGTGTCTAGCAAGTTAAATTATAAATGTCAATTTGGTATAAATGGTATGACATGTTTTGTGATTAGTGTGTATAGAGAATGTGAGTATTGAATATGCATAAATTATGTTTGAATTGGTTGATTTAAAATGCCTATTAATGCTATGTATTGGTGCCTTTAAGTTTGATGTAGGTGAGCACAAGTTTGGGTTGCAAAATGACTTGGTAAATAGCCTATTTTTGTCCAGACGGGCAGAGACACGGGCGTGTGTCTTAGCCATGTGCGATACACGATCATGTACACAGCCGTGTGTTCCCTGGTGTTGAAATTAAAATCAAGTCAGTATGCTCCACACGGCCTCACACACGGACGTGTGACTTGGCCACATGGCATAAGTCAGTATACCCTACAGGTTTGACTAGCCTAGCACACGGCTGGCACATGAGTGTGTTTGGCCATTTTTAAGGCATACGGCTAGCCACATGGGTGTGTGGGTTGGCCGTGTGACCTAAGTCAGAGAGTTACACGGGGTTGAACACGGGCTGGGATATGGCCATGTGATCCCATTTCGAATGTCCACACGGCCTGTGACACGGACATGTCTGTTGGTCGTGTGAGACACACGGCCAGGTCACACTGGTGTGTGACCCTTGTTTTGAGAAAAATTTTCTAAGTGTTCTTAAAGTTCCCAAAGTTATCAGTTTAGTCCCAAACCATTTCCAATGCATGTTTAGGGTATCGTAGGCTTGTATTAGGGACTTTTTTATTGAGATTGAATCATGATTGCATGAAATGTGAAAATGTATGCAAAGTGAATGTTTAATTGTTTTATAAGTCTGATAATGCTCTGTAACCCTATTCCAACGTTGAATATGGGTGAGGGGTGGTATAGTATTCCCCTGAACTGAACTTGGTCCATATGAGCCTATAATGGGTGAGGATTGAGGAATCTACTGGTTCAAGTACCCTTACCTTAGAACCGAACCGCATATAATAAGCCCTAAGAGCCTATCCTAGGTAAAACCATACCAAACCTCTAGTGGTCACCCAAATAGGTGTTCTATTTATTATTTCTTGCTTTGAATTCTAGCTTTGTATGAGACGTACTAACTTGTTTCGTTTTGTTTTGGCTGTGATTGCATTGCATTCTCATCATAGCAAAAGGGTGTTGATTCACGTTCAGTTGCTAAATAGAGAGCTTGTCATAGAAAAGGGACTTCTTGATAAAGTGAAAGATAATGCATCCGTAGAAGTATGGTCTAAAAGAATACAACAAGAGAAGGGCGATAGCCTGACGGAGGGATATATGTCAGAACTATGGGATTTCACTCGCATTAGTGTGACTAAGAATAACCTTCAAGAGTTGAAAGAAATATGGGACCAATGGGATGACGGAACCAAGCATTTATTCTACCGTGACTATAGTGATTTGCCTTATTTACTCGATGTCAAAGTGGATAAGCATTTATTCCAAGCTCTGGCCTAATATTGGAATCTCATCTATAGCTGTTTTACTTTTGGAAAGGTAGATTTGGTGCCCACCATAGAAGAGTACACAACTCTACTTCATTGCTCGGGGATCTAAGTCGACAAAGCTTATTCTAGAGCCACCAATATCTCGACTTTCTTAAAAAGGCTGAAGAGCATAATTGGGATGAGTGAGCAATGAGTCACGGCCTAGATTAAACAAAAGGGAGATAACAAATGTGTCCCTTGGAAAAGTTTGTGGAATTTGATCTTGGTACATCCAGATATAAAGAAAAGAGTTTACGTCTTTACCTTGAGTATCTACGGGTTGGTCATCTTCCCCAAAGCACTAAGGCACATCGATGAGGCGGTTTCAAATTTATTTGATCGACTTGATAGAAGGGTCGCCTTGTCCGATAATTTTGGCTGAAACTTTCAGATCTTTGAATGCATGTCGGATAGCGGGTGAAGGAAGATTTATCGAGTGTGCGCAAATCTTGTTAGCATGGTTCCATAGCCACTTTTGGAAGGTAGAAAATGTCTCTTATCGAGTATTTTCTGAGAACTACTCTCCGTTGAAAGAATTCTTAGCTACCATAGACAAGACAACATTTCGGAAGAAAAGTGGATGAAAATTCTCTAGCGTCTCCAAGGCGAAGATGTTGAATGGATGGGCCCTTGGATGATCCCTAATGAAATTTTGTACCAATGTGGAGACTTCGACTGAGTCCCTCTACTTGGGATATGGGGAGCTATCCTAGATTAAACAAAAGGGAGATAGCAAATGCATCCATTGGAAAAGTTTGTGGGATTTGATCTTAGCACATCCGGATACGAAGAAAAGAGTTTACGTCTTCGCCTTGATTATCTATGGGTTGGTCATCTTCCCCAAAGCACTAGGGCATATCGATGAGGCAGTTTCAGATTTATTTGACTGACTTGACAGAAGCACCCCGTCCCGACAATTTTGGCCAAAACTTTCATATCTTTGAATGCATGCCGGAGAGCGGGTGATGGAAGATTTATCGGGTGTATGCAAATCTTGTTAGCATAGTTCCATAGCTACTTTTGGAAGGTAGAAAATGTCTCTTATCGAGTATTCTCTGAGAACTACTCTCCATTGAAAGAATTCTTGGCTACCCCTAGATGAGACAACATTTTAGAAGAAAAGTGGATGGCAATTCTCTAGGGTCTCCAAGACGAAGATGTTGAATGGATGGGCCTTTGGATGATCCCTGATAAACTTTTGTACCGATGTGAAGACTTCAACTATGCCCCTATACTTATATTAAGGCAGTATAGATCGAGGCAGCTTATATTGGCAACGCAAGGATTGGCTCAGTGAAAGTTTGCATACAAGGGTGATAATTAAAAGAAGAAGGTTCGTGAAATATCGAATGCTTGGAACCAAACCCACATAATGAAAAGATTTGCCACAAATCTCATGATGACTCCTGAATATGATTGGTGGTGGGGTAAAAGAGTTAATGACAATGTCCTTGTGTCAAGTCAGGAAAACACTCGACTAATAGAAGAACACTTACAAGTGATCCTGTCTGAGCGAGAAATCATAAAGCAAGTCTTTGAAAAGAGGAGTTCGGAGCTAGGGAAAAAGATAGAAAAGTTGGAAGAGGAAAAGATTCAGCTAGGATTAGATGCCGATGTCTAGAAGTTAGAAGCCGAGAAAATGGGAAAAAGAAAAGAACAAGGTTGAAGAAGACTTAGACAATCTAAAAATATATTATAAGAAGCTGTGTTTGTTAATAAGGATTACTGGGTTGGGTAAAACATCGAAACAATGGCGGCAAGAAATTAAAGAAGAAAAGATTAGAGTTGATCAGTGGGAAAAGAAATTCCAAGATGCTCGAGTTTAATAAGATGCTCTAGAAAGGGATTTGTTAGAAAGCCAAAATGAAAAGGTTAGGTTGAGAGCCCCAGTGGCAGAATTGGAAAGGTCACCGCATTAATTTCATAGTCACAACTCTACAATTAAGTTGAAAGCAAGCCTAAATAAGATTGAAGAGTTGAAAGGAAAAATAGAAGAGCTTGAAGCCACACTGCAAAATTGTAAACTTCGAATTGAGCTTCTTGAGGCGAACAATGAACATTGGAAAGAGCAACTCCAACACTTTCAAGGTTAGATTAGGGATAAAGATCACATCATGGGCGAAGTTGTGGCTCAAGTACGGGAAATAGACGACCATTTGTAAACCCTACCAGTTTAAGCCAACATGCTGAGCTTAAAATACCAATTAGAATCAGATCGGGGCCAAGAATTAGCTTGACTTCTTAGGAAAGTTAAGGCTTTGAGTATTAGGGCAAGGCCATATATGTAAAATATATCCGTTTCATGTAAAGAGATTTTTTTCTAGTAAAGTTATTCTAATAGAATTGAATTAGAATCAATGCATCTTTTTCATTCATTTCATATATCAACATTGCATTTCATCATATGCATTAAATTCTATAAAAAGACCCTAATTAATAAAAATTATGCCAGTTACCTTGGAAACCAACAAGAATCTGCCAACTAAATATCGTTATACCTACGGTAAAACTAAAGCCATGGATCAAAGATTAGAGAGATTATAACAAATTCAGAAAGACATGCAAGATCAGTTGCAAGCACGACTGTAGGAACAATTACAGGAATAATTAGCCAAGGTACAACAAGACATGAGGGATCAAATACAAGAATCCCAACGAAGTATGATAAGCCAGTTGACCCAGTTGTTGGCCAAAGGGATTGAAAAATGGAAAAGTACTATGGTTAACTCTGGGGATGATAATGAAGACCCTACGATACCCCCAGGCCATATACATATACATGAAGGGTACATAAGACCTCAAAAATATCAAGCCGACACCTCAGCATCGGTAAATTACCCAACATGTTCAGGTTTTAATCCCGGGGATAATCCGACCAACCCAATTGTTCCCGATTTGGATGACATGGCGAAAATGAATAGAGTAAGAATAGGATTGCCAAAATAGTTAGGATATCGATGCAAGTGGTTGGAGGAGAAATTCAGAGTGATAAACCGTAATATGAACATATTTTAATCCCATATTTAGCATACTTTTGGATGATTTATCCCTTAAATTATGGAAATATGTGCTCCTAATCCCTTGTTTTCATGTTTTATACTCAAGAGAGCACCGGAGGATGAAAAGAACGAGAAATAGCCAAAAATAGAGAAAATGGGCCTAACACGAATTACACATGGCCTGGACTCGAATCATACGACCGTTCCTCATTAACAGACCCGAACACGGCCTGGCCTCGACTTACACGAGCGTGTTCCATGGGCGTGTCCCTACCACAACAAAGAAGAGTTTCATTCGGAATAGGGTACTTAGAGGCAAAGAAAGCCAGTCCAAAAGCCTATATAAACACCCTAGAGGCCAACGTTCAAGGGGGCGTTCAGCTAGGCCAAAGAGCCAAGCCAGAGGGGCCGAAATTGTGATATTAACTCGAATAAAGCCAGTTGATTCATCTCAAGAAGCCGGAATCATACTTAAGATTGAGGATCTCTCCTTCAATTCCTTTAGGGGGTTTTAGGGTTTTCTTTGTGTTTTGTTTTATATTTTCTTCTAAGATGTTTTCTTTTATAATTATAAACTAAACCTTTCAAATACCTGAGGGGGATGAAACCTAAGACAATTCTTGTTATTGTTTTTTGAGATGTATGATAAATACTTGATTTGTTCTTAATTATGTGTTCTTAATTTTTGCTTTGATATTCCAGGATATTAATTCAAGTATTGATGTGCTTAGGCAGTGGAGCAAAAGTCCCTGTTTAAGAGTAGATCTAGCATAGTTAAGCGGAGTTAATCGCAACCCTAGAAATAGGATGACGAAAATCTGCCGGATTAGGGTCAAACCTAATATGAGAGTCCATAGATCAAGTTAATTCAATTCTAGGGGTTTTAATTAGAAAGAGATTTCAATTAATCAACCTAGGGTTAGACGTTAGTAGCCTTGAAAGAGGTATTAATGGGAATCCTACGGATCAAGTCAAGTGAATAAATCGTCTGGTTCAGAGTTAGATAACAAGTAAAGTCTAGGTGGATTCTTCCTCGTGTATTTTCTCAATCAATTGGTTTTCCCCCCAAGTATTTCCCCAATCCATTCTCTTTGTCTTAGCATTTTTAGCTTAGTAGTTAGTTAAGTTTAGATTAAACAACCACTCCTTTAATTTTTAGGTTAAATAATAAAAATAAAGTTAGTATTAGTACTTTTGGTTCCTTTAGGCTCGACAATCCGGTCTTGCCACTAAACTATACTACTGTTCGATAGGTGCGCTTGCCTTCATCGTTGTCTTAGTTAGTTTCCAGGTTTGATAATTCTTTGTGTAAATTTTTAAGACTCTGACACATGATCACAGAGCTATGGAGAATGCTGATTATCTTTACGGGGTTGATGCGAAGGAGTTGAGCTTAGTCTCAGATCTGATGCTCCCATCAAAATTTAAAACTTCAGAATTTGAAAAATATAATGGAACTAGTTGTTTTAAAGCTCATATTAAAATGTTCTACCGAAGGATAATGGGATATGTTACTAACGACCAATTGTTAATCCACTGCTTCTAGGATGGTTTGATCAGGTCAGCGATCAAGTGGTACAACCAGCTAAGCCGTGCCAAAATTAACTCATGGAAAGACTTGGAATAGGCTTTCATGAAACAATACAACCATGTGACGACATGACACCTGATAGGATTATGTAGCAAAACATGGAGAAGAAGCAAAGTG
This sequence comes from Gossypium rotundifolium, assembly GCA_025506655.1. Classification (NCBI taxonomy): domain Eukaryota; kingdom Viridiplantae; phylum Streptophyta; class Magnoliopsida; order Malvales; family Malvaceae; genus Gossypium; species Gossypium rotundifolium. Next base: position 17,380,630 of record CP106733.1, on the reverse strand, counting down.
AAAGCTTTAGGCAATACGCTCAGAGATGGAGAGAGGTAACAACGCAATTTCAGCCACCTCTTCTGGAGAAGGAGACAACAATGCTTTTCATAAACACTCTGAAAGTCCCATTCATTAACCATATGTTGAGAAGTGCTACTAAGAGCTTCTCAGAAATAGTAATATATGGAGAGATGATTGAAAATGCAGTAAGGAATGGAAAAATATATGCAGGAAAACGCCAAAAGATTAGCCCCGATAAAGAAAAAAATGAAGTGAACACGCAAGTGTGTATAAAAAAGTTATTCAAAACTGGTCACTGTAAGCCAACCAAGGACCGTAACAACTAGTCATCAAGGCCTACCAAGGAAAGAATATAACTCAAGGCCAAACACGAAAAATGTAACACCCCCTAACCCCAAACCGTCGCTGGAACAGGGTTACGAGGCATTACCGGACAACTTACGAATTATTCACAAATAATATAACACTTATAGTATAATTATTAAATAAGTTCCTATAATAGACTTTCAAAGCCCACAACATTTATAAAAAAATAGAACGAGACAGGTTCGATTAATCCATTTTTTTTACAAAAATTTCTGAGATTTCGCTATTTTTTACCTAAAACCCCGCAAATTCAAATCAAACAACTAATACCAATGTTTCAACCAAAGAATTTACATCTTAATCACTACTAGATCATGCTTAACTGTTGATTTATTATTTAAATTTTTAAAGTGTTAACATATAAATAACAAATTCATATCCTTCATTTCATTTCAAAATTTCATAATTATCTAATTACAACAAATTCATTTAACTTATATATATATATATATATATATATAACTCATGTACAACCACCTAGTACATGCCACTTAAACAAAAAGAAGAAATGCATCACCAAAATTTTCTTGTTGGAGTCGGGTTTGTCTTGGATGCTGGACCGGATCCGAAAATCTAATGACCTGCGCACGGAAACAACCGTACGTTGAGTATTCCATACTCAGTGGTATTACCATAAAGCAAACCATTTAACATTAATAATTTACAAACATCAACCATAAGCTTTATAAATCATTAAAACTAATTATACATAATTATATATCACTTCATATATCTTAAATTCACATTTCATTTTCATATACTAAGTCAATTCATAATTTAACTCATCCATTCTTTCTCATATCTTTCAATAGAGCCAAATCAATCAATCTCATTTCCAAAATTTCATTTCAATTATTTACCCTATTAACAATGCTCGGACTCTGATAGATACGCGGATTCCACCCAAACACACCAAAGTATCCAACTCAATCACACCGAATATCCAACCCAATCACACCAAAATAATATAAATCCTCCGTAACACACCGGTAAAATATAGCCTCCCAAACACACCAAAGATAATATAACCTTCCAATACACCAAGAAGGCATTGAATGCCTCTTGGATAAACCAAGTATATATAATGTAATTATCTTCTCCGCCGAGCTACAAATCTCCTCATCACATCACAAATCCAATGGCATGCCATTTGTATCAAATCTAGTCCGACAAGTTAATAGGGTATTATTTTACCTTTCCAAATTCAATTCATTTCACAACAATTTCAAATACTTGCTCAATTCAAAACATCTCTCATATCAATTCACATATAATTTAATATTCACATATTCGTATTTTAATTTCAAATATTATTACTTACCTTATCTTAATTACTCTATAACACGTACTATAAATTCAATATACATTTAATAAATAGTTTGAGTTATAGTAATACAAATCCGAAATACACGTTTACTCCTCAACGATCTTTTCTTTTCCCTTGGATGCCGATGCCTCTTTTTCCTTGTTAGCTACAAAAATAATAATAATTTACATTATTAATTACAGCATTAAATTACAATAAATAATGAATTTTATTCAATTTCTACTCTTCCTCTTCATTCTACATTCTTATATACGATTCTATTATTTACTTATAAGTTCTTTCAAAGCTGTCTACCTGAGTCATTGTCACTAAATTATCTATATCTTGAGTTACAGATTTCTAAATTAATATCCGTAAATTTTATATGAAACTAGACTCACATATATTATTGCCATATAATTTTAAGAATTTTTATTCAGCCAATAAGTACAGTTTATTCTTTAAAATCACCCCTATTCTGTTGTCAGACAGTTCCAACCACTCTTTGCTAAAATTTAATTATCTTTTATAAAGAATTCAAATGATATCCTAGTTTATTTCTTATAAATAGACTCATTAAGGAATCTAACCATGTAAATTATGTCCCCAAATTATTTTTATACAATTTTTAATGATTTTTCCAAGTCAGAATAGGGATCTCGAAATCACTCTGAACCAGTCTTACTAAAATCTAAATATCTCAAAATACAGAATTTTGTTGCTTTCTCTGTTTCGTTCATATGAAAATAGACTCAATAAGATTTAATTTCATATCTCACTCAACTTCTAATTCCATTTCTACCATTTTGGTGATTTTTAAAAGTTACTCTTCTGCTGCTGTCCCAAAACTGTTTTCTTATAACTCATTTTACAATTTAATCCTAATTAAGTTTACTTATTTTCTTAACTTAATTCATACTTTGTTTCTTCTTAAATTCCTTCCATAGTCAACTTGACCATCTAATATTCATATTAAAACTTTAATTTCTAATTTCTTCCAAATTAATCTCTATAATACAAAACTTATAGCTTACTTTACAATTTAATCCTTTTACTAATTCTAACTTAAATTTCATTCAATTTAATCCCTAATTCATCTTTTTCTTCAACATCAACTATACTTGAAAACCTAAAACTCTCAAAATTTCAGCTTATTTTCATCAAAATCTTGCTTTAAAGCTTCTAAAACATCAAAATTAAGAGAATAGGACTTGATTGACTTACCAATTTAAACTTTAAGCTTCAAATCCCTAGTTTTTCCTTTTCTTTCCTTCCTTTCCCCTGTTTCGTATGTTCTCTGTTCTTTTTTTTTTTCTGTTTCTTTGTTTTGTTCCTTTTCTATTTACTTTATGTTATAATAATATAATATATAATTATTATATTAAATTAATTTAATATAATTTATTACTAATATATATATTTTATAATAAAATCTAAGTAAAAATCTTAGATTTTTATCTCATATGCCGCTTCAGCTTAAAAACTCCAATTCATACCTATCTCGATGTCATATAGAGAGTTGTATCAAAATTTGTTCGATGCACATGTGGTATCCTCGTTTTACTTAAAACCCATGCAACCTCAGTTCCCAAAATGGCATGATGCGAATGCTCAATGCGAGTACCACGCAGGAAAAATGAAACACTCAATTGAGAACTATACTGCATTTTAAAAGTTGATTGAAAGCTTCATCAAGATGGGGATTGTAAGGTTCGATGATCCATCGGGACCTAATGTGGCAGGAAATTTGTTACCCAGTCATTCAAACCAAGGGGTTAGTGCGATAATTTAGGGTGGAGGAAGGAGGACCAAAACCCATGTTGCGAAGGTAAAAACCCCATTAAAATGGGTTTGGCAAAAATGATAGACGTAGGATTAATCATTCAAGATTCAAAGGAGAAACCTAAAGGGGTGAGGAGATAACGTAAGTTCCATGTTAAAGAAGGTAATGAGATCCAGGAGTGCACTAAATTCAGAGCTTTGGTGCAAAGTCTGATGGATAACAAGGAGTTAGAATTCTTTGAAGATGTCAAAGGCTCGGAAGGAGAAGATGTTTGCGCTTCAGAGGAAGGATCAATAGATAAAGTCTACAAGGTTAATCATCTAACGATGATTATTTCACGATCAAGAAGTAATGAAGCAGGAACACAAGTTGTGCTAATAGTCATAATTCAAGAACTCGTGGCTTTTCCCTATAAGGATAACAAAAGGGTTCCATAGAATTATGACTGCAACGTGATGATCCCGAGAGGAGAGAACTTGGTTAGCACTTCAGAAGAGGGCCAAGATGTTGGTTTCTTCACATGCAGTGGGAGGCGCTATGGCCTGCAAGTACAAGAACCGAGCCCATTAAAGGAAAAAACCTGGCAGTCGAGCATAAGAAGGAAAAGATGACTAAACTGGAATCACCCGTTAATGAGCCGGTAACTGAGAATGAGGCTAAAGAATTCTTAAAGTTCTTAAAGCATAGCGAATATAATTTGTAGAATAACTACACAAACAACTAGCTCGTATATCAATACTAGCCTTTCTCTTGAGCTCAGAGACACATCATAGCGCAATGATGAAGGTGTTGAATGAAACTTATGTCGCTGATGATATCTCTATGAACAAGCTAGATTGTCTGGTTAACAATCCAAGTGCCGACAATTTCATATTTTTCAATGACGATGAAATACCTTCAAGGGGTATGGGATCTACGAAGGCTCTACACATCACTTGTAACACCCCAAACCCGGTCTAGACGTTATAATCGGATCCAGCGAGCCACATCAGGTGTTGTTTGAAAACTTTGTGTTCGTTGGAAAACTCATCTACGACAAAACCTTTTAGCATTTAGAAATCCTGATTTTCATTTCTTTTTAGCAAAAAAAATTTTACTCGAATTCATTCAAGAATACCAATATGCTTCTATTATCTTGTTTTGTAAAACCTTGTTCAGTACGAAAGTTTGTTTTAAACAGTTGCGAAAATGCGGTATTTAAAAAAAAAGTTAATGTTTTAAAAACCTGCGTTTAATAACTTAGTAGTTTGTAAAGAAATACCAAATAAAATTTAAAACAAATCCAATGGCCTTATTACAGAAATTATTAAACCAAAATTTAAGTAAGGCAAACTATATTAAAAATAGCTAAGTTAACCCCAAGAACATACAGGACGTGTGGCCACCCCCGAGTCCCTCGCAGCTCTAAATCCTCTAAAGCTGGGGATTACCTGCACAATTAAAGAGAAAGAGTGAGTTACAAGAACTCAATGTGTAATCCCCTACTACAGTCATAGTTTAGGCCCAAGCCCAAATAGTATCAGTCTGGGCTTAAGCCTCAAAATCATGTTAATGCAACAAAAATGCAACCCAACCTAGTCCAACCATCACACCACCCGTACCAACCCTACACACCATGTGGTGACCAAGTCGACCCATCCAGCCCTACACACCAATAACGCAGTCGTGCTGCTAATATCAATATAGCAAAGCTTGCTAGTAACAGTATACGTGGCTGAACCACTAAAATCAGTATATCGTGGTAGAGCCACTGAATCAGTAAAACATGGCATAACCACCAGTACAGTACTTCCTCCAAAACATAACCCAACCCAATGCAACATGTCGTGACATATTAACTCAATGTATGCAATAAATTACCATCATAACAATTGAACAAATTACACATACAACACAAAACCTACCCCCTAGGGGTACAATGGGCATTTGATCAGTTGGGGGTAAAACGATAATTTACCCTCAGGGGTACTTCAATAATTTCACCCAATGAGGGCGTTCTAATAATTTCACCCTTTAAGGGTACTTCGGTAATTTTACCCGTCGAGGGTATTTTAGTAGTTTTACCCCGAGGGTATTTTAGTAATTTTACCCACTAAGGGTATTTTAGTAATTTTACCCATCGAGGGTATTTTAGTAATTTTACCACCTAACGGCCTTCTCGAAGGCCCACTGTTGCCTCAAATGACACATGTTCCCTTTTCAGCCACTACGGTGTAATTGGGCATAGAATACAGTTTCGGCCCAAACGGGCCTATACGCTCGTGTGGCCCATTCAGTTCGTTTTCGGTCTCGGTTCTGCAGACTTCGTGGTTGCATCAATTATTCGATAGTTTCCATCGATCTCGCACATTTGGGCTCGTTGACCCATTTGGCCCACTTAGCCCTTTTCCGCTCAACAAGGCCCATTACGGCCTCAATTCTACGAGAGAGTTCGTGACACTCTCAACGGTCTATTGCCATCACTAGTGGCTCAGTTTGCCTCTTCGAGCGCTCGTACTCTCGTGTGTTTTGGGTTGCCCATATTTTGGCTTGTCGGTATTTTAATTTTGATCGATTCACAAATAGTGCATCATAAAACGAGCAGGGGTGTGAGATTACACACCTTGATTGCGAGTGTGATTTGAAACCTTCCAAGGCACCTATGAAACAATTGATTAATTGTTAGCCTCTCTTTCATGTAAATTGACATACTGATGTATTTATCTAAACAAGCCTTTTTTACCACGTGATACGATCTTCCTCAACACCAAGGTAATTGGCCCTATTCCGAGGTTAGAGAAATTGAGTCCCTAGCATTGATTGAAAAAAGAGCACATTAGAAACGCTACTCTACAACAACTAAAGAACTAGCCCTTCAACTTAGAGAACCCAAATTGAGAATGAGAGAAAAAATAGCAAACCTATATTCAGTTGTAGCCACGACTTGCCGACAAATAGAAGAACTTAGAACCACTTAGAACGAAAGAAAGGTATGTTTGGCCCTCAAAGATTCGGCCTAGGGAGAAATTAGAAAGGTGGAAATGTGGTTACGGCTTTGGGGTAAAGAAGAGAAACGAGTGATAAGAAAAATAGAAATAAGTAGAAAGAAGGAAAAGAGATGAAGGCAAAGCTTACCAATTCGACACCTAACAGGAAAATGAAGGAGAAAGAAGGGAGGTTGAATTCGACCAACAATAAAAGAACTTGCTCTCAGAAAATAATTGGGATTTTGGCAAAGGGACAAAAGAGGGAAGAAAATAAGTTCTCTTAGAGATTTCGGCACCAAAACTTGCTCTCACTTGATCCTGAAAGTACCAAGAGACCATTTGCACAAACACTCAGGGAGAAAAGAATACAAAAAATGCCAAAAAATTTACCAAAGAAAGTTAGAGAGAATTCGACACTCTCAACACTCAAAGCTGAATATGCACCTTCCCAAAAGACCTCTTATAACCGAAATTGCTTAACCCCACTTCCCCACATTTGGCCACCACTTGCACACTCCTCTATCCCTTTATTTTCTCCACCATTTCCTCCTAACTTTGCTCTCCTTCATCCATTTGAAATATTTGACCAAGTCACCAACTCCCCTTGAAGAGTTCGATCTGAACTCTGCTTCCTCCCCTCTCAAGTCATAAAATAAAAGCTTCCATATGCAGCTTGTGGGATTCAAACCCCACTCCTCCTTACTCTCCACTTGCCACCACTCCACATGCTCAACTTGTGTTTCTAAAACACACACAAATTTACTTGAGCCTTACTGCCTACAGCCCTCTCCACTAAAGGGCCAAAACCAAAATTTTCCAAGGCTTGGACTCGAACCCAGACCTCCCTAAAACCCCCAATTACACTCAAATAACCAGTTGAGCAAATACAACATGCAATTATGCGAAAATTACAACCCCCAATTTGAGACGTTACAACTCTACCCCTTTAAAGAAATTTTAGCCTCAAAATTTACCTGATCCAAAGAGATAAGGTTCTGCTGTCGCATCGCCTCCTCAGGCTCCCACGTGACTTCCTCTGAACCGTGGTTACACTAAAACACCTTGACTAACGGAACAAATTTCCTTCTCAACACCTTAACATCACGATCAAGTATCTACGTGGGTTCTTCTTCAAATGTGAAATCAGGTCTTACCTCGATCTCCTCTTCCAGGCACTATATGAGAAGGATCAGAACGGTAGTGCCTCAGCATAGACACATAAATACATTATGTAAACGATTTAACTCAGGAGGCAGCTCAAGCTGATAAGCGACGGTCCCATACATTTCACTATCCGGTAAGGCCCGATAAATCTAGGGCTTAGCTTGCCCTTCCGTCCAAATCTCAGAATATTTTTCCAAGGTGAGACCTTTAAAAACATAATCCCCCACAGAGTACTCTATCTCTTTACGCTTTAAGTCAGCATACGACTTCTATTTATCAGATGCTTCCTTTAATCGACCCCGGATCAATTTCACTTTCTTCTCAATTTTAGAAATTAACTCGAGGACCCAACAGTTGCCGCTCACCCAATTTTGTCCAACAAGTAAGGGTACGACACCTATGACCATATAATGCCTCGTATGGTGCCATCTGAATACTGGATTGGTAGCTGTTGTTATAAGAAAATTTTGCTAAAGTTAGATAGTCTTCCCAACTGCCTTGAAATCAATCACATAGCTTCTCAACATGTCCTCTAGAATCTGTATTACCCTCTCTGACTGACCATCAGTCTGCGGTTGAAAAGCTATGCTGAAATCCAACCTTGTACCCAAAGCTTTGTGTAGTACTCTCCAAAATTGAGATGTGAATCTAGGGTCCCTGTCCGAAATGATAGACACTGGCACCCCATGCAACTTCACAATTTCTGCCATGTACAACTTGGCCAACTTCTACAATGAGTAATCAGTGTAAACCGGTATAAAGTGGGTAGATTTATTCAGCCGATCAACAATTACCCATACCGAATCTTTTTTAGTAGGTGTCAGGGGTAGCCCACTAACAAAATCTATAGTTACCCTCTCCCACTTCTAGAGTGGAATCTTAACAGGTTGCATCAGTCCCGAAGGTAGTTGATGCTCAGCCTTCACTTGCTAGCACGTCAAACACATACTTACAAAATCAGTAACCTCACACTTAAGTCTTGGCCACTAGTATAGTTCACGTAGGTCTCAATATAACTTGTTTCCACTAGGATGCATAGCGTATGGGATACTATGTGCCTCCCGTAGGATCGACTACCTTAACTTAGAGTCCCTGGGTACACAAACTCTTCCATGAAAGCATAATACTCCTTCACTATTCAGCCTAAAATCCTCCGTTTCCCTCTTATTCACCTGTTGGAACCGATGAACCAATGACTCATCAAACATCTATTTCTCTTTAATTTGAATTACCCGCATCGGTTTCACTTGAAGTTCGACTAGCAGACTACTATCCTCAAACAGGCTGAGACGAGCAAACATTGCTCTTAGATCAGATACAACCTTTCGGCTTAGTGCATCCGCTACCACGTTAGCTTTTCCCAAATGGTACTCAATCGAGTAGTCATAATCCTTAAGCAACTCTATCCATCTTCATTGCATAAGGTTCAACTCCTTCTGAGTAAGGAGGTATTTGAGACTCTTATGTTCGATATAAACTATCGACTTCTCTCCGTTTAAGTAGTGTCGCCAAATCTTTAGTGCGAACACCATCGCGGCTAATTCCAAGTCATGCGTGGGGTAATTCACCTCGTGCGACCTAAGTTGACGAGACGCATAAGCCACCACCTTACCCTCTTGCATCAGCACACAACCCAACCTCGTGTGTGACGCATCACAGCAAAAAACAAATTCTTTTCCAGCCTCAGGCTGTATCAATATTGGAGCTTCGGTCAGAATCTTTTTCAACTTCTCAAAACTCTTCTGCTGTTTATCAGTCCAAGCAAACGGTACCCCTTACGCAGTAACTTAGTTAGTGCAATCAATGAAAATCCTTTGACGAACCATCTATAATACCCGGCCAGACCCAAAAAACTTTGAATCTCAGATACCGACTTCAGTGGTTTTCACTCTAATACAGCCTCAACTTTTCAAGGATCAACCCTAATTCCCTTAGTAGACATGACATGACCCAAAAATGTCACCTCTCACAGTCAAAACTCGCACTTGCTGAATTTGGCATAAAGCTACCTTTCTCTCAATATTTGCAAGACAATCCGGAGATGTGAATCATGTTCCTCCTTAGTTCTTGAATATACCTGAATATCATCTATGAACACCACCTGATCGTGTGCCAAAGTCTTAAAAATTTATAATATAAATGATCTAGCCTAAAAACTAACTGTGACAATGACTTGAGGCAAGTGCACCTATCGAACAATAATATAGTTTAGTGGCAAGATCGGATTATCGAACTTAAAGGAACCAAAAGTACTAATACTAACTTTCTTTTTATTATTTAGCCTAAGAATTAAAGGAATTATTGTTTAACCTAAAATTAACTAACTACTAGGCTAAAGATGCTAAGACAAAAAGAATGAAATGGGGAAATACTTGTGGGAAAAACCAATTGATGAAGACAATACCCGAGGAAGAATCCACCTAGACTTCACTTGTTATTTAACTTTGAACTAGACGATTTATTCACTTGACTTGATCCGTAGGATTCCCTAATTTATATTAATACCTCTCTCGAGGCTACTAACGTCTAACCCTAGGTTGATTAATTAAAATCTCTTTCTAATTAAAACCCCTAGAATTGCATTAACTCGATTTATGGACTCCTATATTAGGTTTGACCCTAATTCGATAGATTTTCGTCATCCTATCTCTAGGGTTGGGGTCTATTCCTCCTTTATCTAAGAGCATAAATGCTTGAATCAATATCCTGAAATATCAAAGCAAGAGTTAAGAACACATAGTTAAGAAAAAAATCAAGCATTTATCATGCAATTCAGAAAACAATAACAAGATCCGTCTTAGGTTTCATCCCCCTTAGGTATTTGAGAGGTTTAGTTCATAATAATAAAAGAATACATCTCAGAAAAAAATATAAAACAAAACATAAGAAAAACCCTAAAACTCCTTGAAGGAATTGAAGGAGAGATCCTCAGTCTTGAGTATGAATCCAGCTTCTTGAGATGAATCAACTGGCTTTCTTCGAGTGAATCCCACAATTCGGCCCCTCTAGCTTGGCTTATTGGCCTAGATGAATGCCCCCTTGAAGGTTGGCCTTTAGGGTGTTTATATAGGCTTTTGGAATGTCTTTCTTTGCCTTTAAGTACCCTATTCCAAATAGAATTTAAACAGGTCATGTCAGGGACATACCCATGGCACACGCCCGTGTAAGTCGAGGCCAGGCCATGTTCGGGTCTGTTAATGAGGCACGATCGTGTGGTATTGGGCCCAGGCCTGTGTTAATTTCGTAAATTGGCCCATTTACTCTATTTTGGGCCCATTTCTCGTTCTTTTCATTCTCCGGTGCTTTCCTAAGTATAAAACATGAAAACAGAGGATTAAAAGCACTGATCGTTGTTTTGTCGAGTTTTAAAATTTATAAAGAGAAAGATCAAACCTAGAAACTAACTCTGACAATGATTAAAGGCAAGTGTACCTATCGAACAGTAGTATAGCTTAGGTAAGACCGGATTGTCGAACCTAAAGGAACTAAAAGTACTAATACTCACTTTCTTTTTATTATTTAGCCTAAAATATGAAGTGATTGGTTGATTTAATCTAAATTAACGACTACTAAGCTAAAGACACAAAGACAAAAAGAACGACTTGGAGAATAACTTGAAGAAAACTCAATTGATCATGACGACACCCTCACACCTAGACTTCACTTGTTACTTAACACTGAACCATATGATTTATTCACTTAGTTTGATCCGTAAGACTCCCTAATGTATATTAAACCCACACTCGAGGCGAATAACGTCTAACCCTAGGTTAATTAGTGGAACTCTCATTCTCTTATAATAACCACCTAGAATAGTAGTAAATCAATCTATGGAATCCCATATTAGGTTTCACCCTAATTTGAAAAAATCTCATCACCCTATCTCTAGGCGTGCGATCAACTCCGCTTAATTATGCTAGATCTACTCTTAATCAGGGTCTATTCCTCCTCCACCTAAGCACATCAGATTTGGATTAAACATGTATAATTAAGAAAAAATTAAGTATTTATCATATAATTCAAAATTCAATAACAAGATTCATCTAGGTTTTTTCCCTTTAGGTATCTGAAGGGTTTAGTTCATAATGAATAAAGAAAATATCTTAAGAGAAAAGATAAAACAAAACATAAGAAATCCTTAAAACCCCCTGGAGGAATTGAAGGAGAAATCTACCGTCTTGAGTATAATTTCGGCTCCCTGAGATGGATCCACTGGCTATCTTCGAGTAATTCCCACAAATCTGGCCTTTCTGGCTCGGTTCCTTGGCCTAGCTAACCGCCCTTTTCAGGTTACACTTAGAGTGTTTATATAGACTTTTAGAATGCTTTACTTGGCTTATGAGTGTCCCAATTCAAGTATACCTTCTACTAGGTGTTTGAATAAGCTTTGGAATGTGTTTCTTTACTTCAAAGTATCCAAATCCAAGTAAAATTGCTCTCTTCGTGGTAGGGGCACGGCCATGGTACAAGCCAATATAAATCATCTCAGGCCGTGTCTCGATTCTGTAAATCAAGGCACAGCCATGTAAATCATGGCATGGCCGTGTGAAGTGATTTGACGAGACACGATCATGTGGCTTGAAGTCCAGGCCGTCTCAATTTCCTCTTTGGCCCAAATTGGCCCGTTTTAAGCCTGTTTCTAGTTCTTTTGTCCTCGGGTGCTTTCCTGAGTAAAAACATGAAAAGAAAGGATTAAGAGCACCTTTTTACATAAATCAAGGACTAAATCATCCAAAAGCATACTAAATGTGGGCCTAAAATATGTTACTTTTATGGTTTATCACGCACCAAATTCCATAATTAAAGAGACAATTCATCCAAAAGTATGCTAAATACGAGATTAAAATATGTTCATATTACGATTTATCACCACCACGAACCAATTTAAGTAGGGTTGGAAGACCCGGTTCATCATATCCATAAAAGTAGCTAGTGAATTTGTTAGCCCAAACGGCATGACCAAAAACTCATAATGTCCATATCGAGTCCGAAATGCAGTCTTATGCACATCTGCCTCCTTAACCCTCAACTGATGGTATCCCGATCTAAGATCTATCTTGGAGAAAACTGTGGCTCCTCGTAGATGATCAAACAAATCATCTATCCTTGGTAGCAGGTACTTGTTCTTAATTGTTAGCTTGTTCAACTGATGGTAGTCAATACACATGCGCATCGACCCATCATTCTTCTTCACGAACAACACAGGTGCTCCCCTCGGAGACACACTCGGTCGGATGAATCCTCGATCCATTAATTTTTGGATTTGAGCATTTAATTTTACTAGCTCCTTCGGTGTCATCCTATAAGGGCGATAGACACCGGAGCCGTCCCGGTAAAAACTCAATGCCGAACTTAACCTTGCGGTTTGGTGGCAACCCCGGAAGCTCTTCAGGGAATACATTTAGAAATTCCTTTACTATCCTGACATCCCCAACAGACAAACCCTTAACATTGGTTGCATTGACATAAGCTAGGAACGCCTCGCATCCTTTGCGAACTAGCTTCTTGGCCCTTAATGCGGAGATCACCTTAGATAAATAATCCCTTCGCTCCTATCACGACCACCTCCTCAATATCTGAAGACTTTAATCCCATACATTTAGTAGTGCAATCCAAATTTGCACGTGTTTAACTAACCAATCCATGCCCAAAATAAGATCAAACTCACCAAACGGCAGTTCCATTAAATCCACCAAAAACAACCCTTAGACCTCTAAGGGCACATCTCTAAATAGCTTATTCACTCTAATCGACTACCCCAGTGGACTAATCACAGACAATTCCCTACCAGTAAGTTTAAACTGTATACCCAAAGTTCCAGACACAGTAAATGCAACATACGAGTGCGTATATCCAATGTCAATCAAAGCTATAAATGGTACATCATGAATGATGAAGGTACCAGTTATGACATCAAGTGCGTCACCATCCTCTCGACGCCGAACAGTATAAACCAACCTTGGCTGTCTTGCCTTTGTGTTACTAGCACCTCTGTCGGTACTCCACGACCTCGTCCAAACTCATTTCCCCCTCTGGCTGGACCCCGGCCTCTTGGTGGCTACTAACCACCTCTCCCTGGCTGAACATATCCCTGACTCGTAGCTTGCATCTGACCCGACCTCTGCGTACAATCTCTAACCCTGTGATCCCTAGACCCACATTTAAAGTACGTCCCAGTTCTCTTCCAACATTCACCTTGATGGGATAACCCGCACACAGTGCAAGGCTGCGGTTTGCCAGCAACAATCGGGACTCCAGTTTGGGTCAGACCATCAAATCTAGGTCTCTTATTAGAGACACCATATGAACTTGAGGGCCCAAAACCCCTCTTATTTCTGCCCCTTTTCTTCTCACGGTTATGATGCTCAGAGCGTTTCACATCCTCGACAATCTTTGACTTCTCAATCAAAGTAGTAAAATCTCTTTCCCTCTGCGGGGCTATCAGTACCTGAAACTCATCCCGAAGACCATCCTCTAACTGCACGCAGCATTCATAATCGGTCGCGACTATCCTCGAGCATACCGGCTCAACCACAGAAACTTTGCCTCATACTATGCTACAGACTTGTTCCCCTGAACCAGATTCAAAATTCCTTTCTTCAGGCATCCACATAACTTGCCCCAACATATTTCCTTTGGAAGGCTGACTTAAAGAAATCCTAGGTTAAACGGTCGGCCTGCATGCCTTCCCTCACGGTAAGCCACCATTGATATGCCTTATCCCGCAGTAAGGACACTACTCCTTTTAGTTTCTATTTTAACGTGCAGTCAAAGTCATCAATGATTCGCTCTACTGCCTCCAACCAATACTCTGCTACGTCCGGGGCTACACCAGAGATGCACCTAAAGATTTTCACCCCGTTTGACTGGAGTCGCTCAGAAATTGATCCTCGAGCCCCTAACACAGTACTCGCTCTAGCAAGCCTTTCCAAAACCCGTAGCATCGCTTGGGACAGAGCATCATACCCACCGGCTCGGTCATGAGACCCGTTTTAGTCACTGGTGATTCGGCGCTTCCCTTTCGGGCATATGTCCCGATGCTGAGAATCCAGCTTGTAACAGCCTAATTTTGACCCTAATCAAAATGGTGGTTTCGGGACAATGAATCTGAGTCAAAAAATATTTTAATATTTCTTTCTTTGTTTATTATGTGTGAATTGGTGTGTGTGAAATTTTCGTATTAAAATTTGATCGTTGTGGTGCTTAATTGTGAAAAAGGGCTTAATCGCATAAAAAAATTGGTGGTTAAATGTGTAAGTACCAAATTGATGATGGTTTTATAAATTAAAGTATTGATAGGACAATTTAGCCATAAATGAACATAGTGGCCGGCCAAAATTGCATGAAATAGTAATTTGAAATTGTTTATTATATTTTATGTTATAATGATATAATTTAATATATGATAATATATTAAATTGAATAAAAGATGAAAAGTGTTCATCTTTCTTCTCAAGTGACCAAAACTAAGAGAAAGAAGAGAAAGTTTAAGCTTTGCAACTTTCAGCCCTTGCATTCTTGATTAAGGCATGTAATTGAGTTCGGTTTTTGATAATTTTTACGTTTTTGAGATTGTTACTTTGTATACTAGCTAGCCCAAGTTGGAATTTTTGAATTTGATGATGTATTCATGAAATTCTATTGTTGATAGCTTGATGAAATTGGTGTTTAGTGATGGAAAATAAATATAGGTTGTTAGATTGCTAAGTTTAATTAAGGCATTTTTGGTAGAAATGTCTAAATAGGATTAAATTGTGAAAATTATAAATTAAGGGGTCAAAATGTGAAATAAATGAAATTTATGAGCTTGTAGTAAGGTTATGCATATTCGACCCTTAAGAAGTTTGGTCAAATTTTGTGTAATTTATGTTTTGTGCAAAAAGGACTAAATTGTAAAGTTTTCGAACTAAATTCAATGGAATTATATTTGATTTAGCTAAATTTGAAATTTATTAGATCAAGAACAAAAAGGATCGGGATTGGATCGGGGAAAATCGAAGTTAATCGAATAGTCGAGGAAACATAGTCCGTCGATACCATAGGTAAGTTTTTAAGCAATTAAGTTGAATTGGATTTATTTATAGTGGTGTATATGAATTTAATGGAAGTATGTATATACATATATATACTATTGATATAGCCTAATATGATATATATATGTGTATGGTATAGCCGAATGTGAGGTATGCATATATGCCATTGGTACACCTGAATGTGATGTTGATTATGGAGATGAAATAAGTTAATTTGCATAGTTGTAGTTGAGGTTTAATTCTTATGAGTGTATATTTATAAATGAGTAACAAGTTTGAGAAATACACTAAGTGTGCGGATTTAAATACCGAGCACTATGTGTGCAAAATCAGTCATTATGCACTAAGTGTGCGAATTGAATTACCGAGCACTATGTGTGTGAAATTGGTTAGTGAGCACTAAGTGTCCGAATTTAATTACTGAGCACTAAGTGTGCGAAATCGGTTAATAATTACTAAGTGTGCAAGTAAATTTTAAATGCAAAGATCGAAATTGGTAAGTTTTGATACTATGAGATGTTATTTGAAATCAATTGTAAGTGATTAATTGTAGATTGGACAAAATATTTCTTTTAAATGATTAGTTTGGATGATATAAGTTGATATGGGGAAATGTTTACAAAATCATATTGATTGTTATATGAATTACAAAATGTAATTTGGCCTTGTGGAATTTTGTATAAATGTATATGTATTGGTTTTGAGATGAGAAAGTGATTTAGGGATCGATGTGAAGTCTCTTATTGGATGTCTTAGTATTTGGCCTTAAGGCTATGAAATGAGAAAATTTACGAATGGTGATATATACATATATATTATAGTTGTAGTTATAAACCTTGAATGTGATTATATTAAACTTTCCATAATACTATAATTATATAATGCATTGTTGTTGTGCAATTGCTTATAACTTACTAAGCTGTTAAAGCTTACTTGGTGTCTTTGGTTTTCTTGTGATTTAGATTTTTCGTGTGATCATTACGTGCTCGGGGATTGTCAGTGAAGCTCGTCACACTATCATCAATATTTTGGGTACTTTTTGAAGTTGAATTTAAAGTTTATGGCATGTATAGGCTGGATTATATTTTGCAATGATTATTTCGGAATATGTATATAGTATGCCATGCGAAAATGGCTAAATTTTAATATTTGGGACTTATGTGAATTCGGCCTTGGTATTAGCTTATTTTGGAAGTATATTTCATGGTGTGTTTATGCTTGTGTTTGGTTATATGGTTGGATAATGATGTTATTTATCATGTGTAATCGGTCAAGTAATTAGCTCATTTTAGAAGTATACCATATAGTATATTATGTGTGATGGATGTTCTTATGATTCAATTTAAATGTTGAGGTAGTTGATGAATGTGATCTCGATTGAGCATGGCTTTATAAACTATATGATGAAATATCATTGTTTGTTAGTTGGTCATATTGATACGGTTTGTAATGATAAGAGATGCTATGATTCATGAATGATTTGTCGAACACTTGGGCTGGTATAATGTGTATAATTATTAAGGTTAATTTGATAGCTGAATATGTGACAAGTGAATTGGTCGTTGATAAGTAATTTCGGTATAATATTTAGACATATTATTTGACTTGTAGACCATATATGCTATCAATTATCATTTGTGACCGAAAATGATTAAAGGTATTATAGTGAAACGTATTTAAATTAGCAAGTATAATATTATATTGGACCATTTGGTAATGTTTGCTAATTTCATATAAATGAATATCATAAAATATGTGCTTGGTTTATGAATCGAAATATGCTTGCTTATAAACTAGGTATTTGAATAACATGCATGTAATGTTTGTATGCTTCGAACATTATGTTTATTAAGTATAAGTAGTTTAACATTGATGTAAGTGAACTGGTTTCAATATTTGATTAAATAAATGATATGTATATGTTTGGATTTTGAAGCATGATTGGGTTTTAGTTGGTTAAGTGATCTATATGTAAAATAATGATTTATATGAGTGTGCTAAATTGTGGTTAGTCAGGTAATGCCTCGTAACCCTAATTCGACAATGAATACGGGTTAGGGGTGTTACACAGCCCTAGCACCATGGCCTCTACCACGACCACGTATACCCTGCCGCGACCTCTTGTGCTCATATCATGAAGCGTATTTCTGATTAAAAAGTTTTATGAATTAGCTTATAATTCATGTAATTATTAATAGATAGCTTATGAAAAAACAATAGTTAGAGTTGTTCTTGCAAATCATATTTACTACAGTTTCATTCTCCTATAGTCTCGGTTTCTACAGCTAAGGAGTTTCAGTATACTACTACTACCCCTAGTATTTTCGTAGTACAGTCATATAAGCACATAGTAAAATATAGAGTAAAGAAACTTACGAATTTGGTGCCGGAGACTCGATGTGCCACACGTTCAGTGATATCACTACTTTTCTAAACCAAAATTTAAACAGATTTAGAAAATTTTCAAAACCCATTCCACAATCGAATTTTGTAACCTGGCTCTGATACCACTAAATGTAACACCCCAAACTCGACCTAGACATTATGACGAGATCCATCGTGCCACATCAGGTGTTGTTTTAAAACTTTGTGTTCGTTGGAAAACTCATTTACGACCAAACCTTTTAGCGTTTTGAAATCCTGATTATCATTTCTTTTTAACAAAATAAATTTTACTCGAATTCATTCAAGAATACTGATATGCTTCTATTATCTTGTTTTGTAAAACCTTGTTCGGTACGGAAGTTTGTTTTAAACAGTTGCAAAAACGCGGTATTTAAAAAAAAACAATAGTTAATGTTTTGAAAACCCGTGTCTAATAACTTAGCAATTTGTAAAGAAATACCAAATATAAGTTAAAACAAATCCAATGGCCTTATTACGGAAATTATTAAACCAAAATTTAAGTAAGGTAAACTATATTAAAAATAGCTAAGTTAACCCGAAGAACATACAGGACGTGTGGCCACCCCTGAGTCCCTCGCAGCTCCAAATCCTCTAAGGCTAGGGATTATCTGCACAGTTAAAGAGAAAGAGTGAGTTATAAGAACTCAATGTGTAATCCCCTACTACAGTCATAGTCTGGGCCCAAGCCCAAGCAGTATCAGTCCGGGCTTAAGCCCCACCCAACCAAGTCCAACCATCACACCACCCATACCAACCCTACACACCATGTACGGACCAAGTCGACCCACCTAGCCCTACACACCAATAACGCAGTCGTGCTACTAATATCAACACAAAGAAAGGCGCCGATAAAGATATCGTGGTGAGCCACTAAAATTAGTATATCGTGGCAGAGCCACAGAATCAGTATAACGTGGCATAGCCACTAGTACAGTACTTCCTCTAAAACATAACCAACCCAATGCAACATGTCGTGACATATTAGCTTAATTTATACAATAAATTATTATCATAACAATTGAACAGATTACACATACAACACTAAATCTACCTCCTAAGGGTACAATGGTCATTTGATCAATTGGGGGTAAAACGGTAATTTACCCTCCGGGGGTACTCCAATAATTTCACCCAATGAGGGTGTTCCAGTAATTTCACCCTTTAAGGTACTTCGGTAAGTTTACCTATCGAGGGTATTTTAGTAGTTTTACCTTAAGGGTATTTCAGTAATTTTACCCACCGAGGGTATTTTAGTAATTTTACCCACCGAGGGTATTTCAGTAATTTTACCCATCGAGGGTATTTCAATAATTTTACCACCTAACGGCCTTGTTGAAGGCCCACTGTCGCCTCGAACGACACATGTTCGCTTTTCGGCCACTACGATGTAATTGGGCTAGAATACAGTTTCGGCCCAAACGAGCCCACACACTCGTATGACCCATTCAGCTCATTTTTTATCTCGATTCTGCTGACTTTGTAACATCCTAGAATTAGGGTTCTGCATTTTATGCTATTGCTTGTGTTTGACTCGTTAAGCATGTTATTTTGGTGTGTTTGGGGGTCCCGGAAAGGCTCGGGGTCAAGCTAGAGCCTTGGTAAAATTTTATTTTTGGGGCTTGAGGAGGGAAAGCTAGTGGAAGCAGGCTTTAAGAATAACTAATTATGTTTGTTGACACAAAGAAGAGTGTGGTGTGATGGCAAGGTGACGCCACTTAAGGAGCAAGTGAGTGGCGTTACAAGGGAGCAAGAGGGGGGAAGGAGTTCAAATCCCCTCTACTACAGTATGGGACTTTATTTTTGTGCTCAAGGTGATGGAGTGTTGGCATTCAGCTGGGACTCTTCAAGGTGGTTGTTGAATGAGTCAATAAGTTCAAATGGATAGACAAGAGAGCTTGAAGGAGTTTGAATGAGCCAACAAGTTTGAAAGGGTGATGGGGAGTAGTTGGTGGAGCAAATTAAGGGATTTGGTGAGTGATGGAGGTGTTGGCCGAATGTGGGGGTCTTTGGGGAGAAATTCAGTCATGGAAGGGGTTTTAGGTGAGGAGCATTTTGGTTTAGCTGCTTAAGGTGGGTGCCAAAATTCTTATTAGTTTGAGGCTTTTCTAACTGAGCATATTCGATCATAAGTGAGGGGGAGAGTGTCGTGCCTTCGGGTTTTCATTTGAGAGAATATAACCTTTTTGCTTATTGGATGAGAGTTCTTCTTTTCAAGTTTTGTGTTGCTCCCATTTTATCTTGCCAAATCTAAAGCACTCTAGTAACTTTTTCTCCTTCTCTTCTTCTTTGCACTTTTCTCTTAAACACCATAACCGAACCTCTATTTTCCATTTTCTTATCATTCGTGCTCTCTCCACAACCGAACCATTTCATTGTTGTTTCGTTGAATTTCCTTCTTCTTCTTTTTTTCTACACTCTTTTTCCCCAAAGTCGAAACCCTCTACTCTTCTCCTCTACTACTTTCTCCTCTAGCCGAATTCTCTCCTAATCTCATCTTTTTTTTGAAACCCTATTGACAGTTGCTGCTTATGCTGAATCTTCTTGGACTCCATTCGGCTTCTCTTTGTTGAAGGTAAATAACCCTCCCTTATTCTTCTTATTTCCTTATTTCTTCATGGGAAACCGATCATTTAATTGTTGATCATAAACCGAATTGGTTTCTTTTCCAAAGTGGGTTACTCCACCCCTTATAACTAGTACCTTTCATTATTTGTTGTTTAGCCGAACCCCAAGAGTAAGGGCTAGTTGGTCATCGAAGGTCTCCTCTTCAATCAGTTTTAGTTTGTGCAAGGCAAGGGAGACTCTTTCAATTCCGTCTCTATCTATTTCGGTTCTGAGTAGTCATAGCCAAATGGCTATTTTATTTTTGGTGTGAGTTGCGGCTAATATCTTCTTGTCTCCTCTTAACGTGGCATGTTCACGTTGGATTAGAATCCTTGGCCAAGCCTATCGGTGTTTGACTCATTCTTTGACCAAGGTAAGAAGGTTCTCTTGATTTTAGTGCCTATTCCCTTTTCTCTTTCGTTGCCTTAACCCAATTTCCTGATCAAAGACTGCCTTCATGGATGCGAGTGCCAGTCAATCTAAGGAGGAGTGGACCTATAATCTTTGCTCCTAAATTTAAGAGACGTGCTGTATCGGTAGTTCGAGACTTTTCGTCGGGCTGTGGTAGAGAGCCGACGTCTGTCTGGGATAGGCAAATCATTGTTATCCCTGCTAGTGAGAGTGTCGACTAGAGAGTCTAGTTTTGTGCGTAATCAGGTGTGTAATGCTCACACTTTACTTTATTAATTTGCGTTAATAACTGTGTTGGCTGAAAGCTGGAATGACGGTTTAGATAGTTGAGATACCTTGGTGGGTAAGGTTGGAGACACTGAGTAAGTTCTTCTATGATGTTACTTTCGAATACATGTATGTATGAATTAATTATCTCTTGTACATTGAAAGTATGCTGTATTCATCTTAGTATGATAATATGTTGCATTGGCTTTGGGAAATGATTGAAAGGGGAAGTGTGATTCAGTGACTTCTATCACAGTGGTTTGGGACCATAGTGGTTTTGGAACCACGTATACATATATTTATCAGTGACTCATCTCAGTGGTCTGGGACCACAGTGGGTTGGCCCCACATAAACTTATTAGAGATTATCACAAGTGGTCTGGGACCACAGTGGTCTGGGACCACAGTGGTCTGGGACCACAGTGGTCTGGGACCACAGTGGCTTGACCATAGTGGTTTTGGAACCACGTATACATATATTTATCAGTGACTCATCTCAGTGGTCTGGGACCACGTGGGTTGGCCACATAAACTTATTAGAGATTGTCACAGTGGTGCGGGACCACGGTGGTGCAGGACCATTGGGTAGGACCATAGTGGCTTGATGATGTGTTTGGTGATTCGGTGACTAGAGGATGGAAAACTAGGTTGGGTTCAATGCATTGCATACATGTTTAACATGCTATCTTATATGGGCTAAGGCCCAATAGGCATCTGTGGGCTTGTGGCACAGATTGTGTTATAAGGGGATTTACACACTGAGTCTTGGTGACTCACCCCTCTGCTTAATTTTGTAGGTAACTCTTAGTTGCGGATTGGGAGCCGAGGAGGACTTCGAGGTGGCCATGCAATGTTTCTTCCTTAAATTTCATTTCTTTCTTACTTTTAATTTGGGATTTTGTCTTGTAATAAGGCCTCCATAACTTTAATTTGGGTTTGATTCAATTTGGGATTTTACTAATATGTTATGAGATGCTTAACACTAAGTTTTTCTTAAAATATAAATAAATGTTTTCCAAAATACTAACAAACAAATAACATGTAGAGTAATAATTCAAATTCGAAAAGTTTGCTTAAAACCACAGACACTGTTTTCAAAATATTACGTTTATGAAATTCCTTAATTTTGACTTTCGTAGAAATGAACCTGTTTACGACTTTTAGTTCGAATTAACAAAAGAAGTTGGTAAGAAACCTTCCAACAAAATTTTAAATTATCTCTAAGATGGAATCACTAAGCGAAAAGTTTTTTTAGATTGCAATGTTTTCCGTAAAATTTTGAAACTACATTTCTTGTAACATACCATATTTGGTTGAAACATATTGACTGGGTATGGAGTGTTACAGACTTCGCGGTCGCATCAGTCATTTGGCAGTTTCCATCGATTTCGTACATGTGGGCCCGTTGACCCATTTGGCCCACTTAGCCCGTTTTGGCTCAACAAGGCCCATTACGGTCTCAATTCTGCAAAAGAGTTCGTGACATTCTCAACGGCCTATTGCCATCACTAGTGGCTCGGTTTGCCTTTTGAGTGCTCGCACACTCGCGTGTTTTCGGTTACCCATATTTCGGCTTGTCGGTATTTTGGCTTTTGGCCGATTCACAAATAGTGCATCATAAAATGAGTAAGGGTGTGAGATTACACACCTTAATTTTGAGTGTGATTTGAAACCTTCCAAGGCACCTATGAAACAGTTGATTAATAGTTAGCCTCTCCTTCATGTAAATCGACATACCGATGTATTTAACTAAAAAGCCTTTCTTACCATGTGATACGATCTTCCTCAACACCAAGGTAATCGGCCCTATTTCGAGGTTAGAAAAATTGAGTCCCTAGCATTGATCGACAAAAAGAGCACATTAGAAATGCTACAGCAACTAAAGAACCAGCCCTTCGGCTTAGAGAACCCAAATTGAGAATGAGAGAAGAAATATCAAACCTATATTCAGTTGTAGCCACAACTTATCGACAAATAGAAGAACTCAGAACCGCTTAGAATGAAAGAAAGTATGTTCAGCCCTCAAAGATTCAGTCTAGGGAGAAATTAGAAAGGTGGGAATGTGGTTATGGCTTAAGGTTAAAGAAGAAAATGCAGTGATAAGAAGAAAAGAGATGAGTAGAAAGAAGGAAAAGAGATGGAGGCAAAGCTTACCAATTCGGCACCTAACAGGAAAAAGAAGGAGAAATAAGGGAGGTTGAATTCGGCCAACAACAAAAGAACTTGCTCTCAGAAAAGAAATGGGATTTCGACAAGGGGACAAAAGAGGGAAGAAAAGAAGTTCTCTTAGAGATTTCGGCACCAAAACTTGCTCTCACTTGATCCCAAAAGTATTAAGAGACCACTTGTGTAACACCCCTTACCCGTGTTCTACGCTGGAACCAGGCCCAAGGTGTTACCTTAATAAAGTCCTCATACTCGCCACTTAGACCCATCATGACTACTCTCTCTGGACGTACGAGACCTCAATCATACACATGAAGATTCTCGAGACTATACCGAAACTTTTTCAACCTGTACAAATTTTCTCTTTCAAATAGGGCTCACATGCCCGTGTAAAATGAGACATGCTCCTGTGTAGACACATACACCCATGCTCTACAACCGTGGTGAATACTGACTTCACACATACAGTCTCAAAGCCTAGTCACACGCCCGTGGTTGACACCCGTGGGCAACACTGACTTGGGTCACATGACCTAGATACATGCCCATATGGCTGGTCCGTAGTCGCCTCTGACTATTTCCTCATGGCCTGGGCACGCCCGTGTGCTTCAACCGTGTGACGATTCAAATTTCAATTTCAAGATACAGACTTCACATGGTCTGGGCACACGTCCGTGGCTTGATCGTGTGTCACACATGTGCCTACCCATGCGGACAAGAACGAGGTTGTTTGCCAAGCTCTTTGCACCCCTATAGCTTACACTACATGAACCCATTCAACATACTAATAAACATCTCATAACTTCAACATGAACTCCCATAGATAACTTTATAATTTCATAAATGGTAAGGTAAGCCATCATTCATGGCAATTTACAAAATTAATGTCTTAACAAGAGCCAATACACCTTTGGCCAAAATAACAAAATAATCTAACTAGTCTAGCCCCTATACATGCCATTTACAAAATCATTGAGTCTAGGTATACCAGGATGAGATGGTGTGGGTGGTCTCTTGGTTATCAGCATATCCCGGCTCGGCTCTTAAGCTCTATAAAACAAGGGAAAGAAAAGGGTGTAAGCTTTAAGCTTAGTAAGTTTACGTGTAAACAATATAAGTATTTTAACATGCATTAAACAATTTCATAACATTATATACTAAGCAAGAAACAATCTACATTAATGATCATGCTTACTCATTTCCTCCATTCACACATTCCAACCACATCACAAGCACAATGCATACATTTATTAACGGTTCCCCTGCACTTAGCATCACAAGGTCACACAATACAACACATCACTATATCCAAATCCATTACTCATAATCGAATTATTCGGTGGTTTTGCACTTAGCCCACCATCAGTATTTATTAGGGTGGTATCGCACATAGCCCACCAAAAGATTAGTTATGGTGGTATCGCACATAACCCACCAAAAGATTAGTTACGGTGGTATCGCACGCAGCCCACCAAAAGATTAATAGACGATGGTATCGCACTTAGCCCATCGTAATTAAACAACAAGGTGGTATCGCACTTAGCCCACCATTAAGTGTCATCATTACACATTCACATGATTATTGATCGTGTCAAACAGTCGAGTTTTAATATTTATAAAAAGAATGATCGAACCTGTAGACTAACTATGACAACGATAGAGGCAAGTGCACCTATCGAACAATAGTATAGTTTAGGCAAGAGTATCTTATCGAACCCAAGGGAACCTAAAAGTACTACTACTCACTTTCTTTCTATTATTTAGCCTGAAATATGGAGTGATTGGTTTATTAATCTAAAAACTAATGAAATAATTTAACTAAATGCAAAGACAAAAGAATGAAAATTTGGGAAAAGACTGTGGAAAAACTCAGTTGATTACGACGATACCCTCAAAAAGAATCCACCTATGACTTCTCTTGTTTTCTAACTTTTAATTCATATGACTTCTTTACTTAGCTTGATCTGTGAGACTCCCTAACCTATATTAAACCCTCTCTCGAGGCGAATAACGTCTAACCTTAGGTTAATTAGTGGAACTCTCGTTCTCTTATAATAACCCCCTAAGGAAGCAATAAATCGATCAATAGACTCCCATATTAGGTTTCACCCTAATCTGGCAAAATCTCATAACCCTATCTCTAGGCGCTCGATCAACTCCGCTTAATTATGTTAGATCTACTCTTAGGCAGAGTCTATTCCTCCTCCACCTAAGCACATCAGATTAAATTAAGTAACATAATTAAGAACAAACTAAGCATTTATCATATAATTTAGAAATCGATAACAAAATCATCATAGGTTTTATCCCTTCTGTATCTGAAGGGTTTAGTTCATAACAAAATAAGAAAACATCTCAAGAGAAAAGATAAAACAAAACATAAGAAATACCTAAAACCCCCTGAAGGAATTGAAGAGGAGATCCTCTGTCTTGAGTAGAACTCCGGCTTCTTGAGATGGATCAACTGACTATCTTTGAGTAATTCCCTGAATACAAGCTCTGGTAGAAAACTCTGCCCACCCACCCTCCTCTAGAACGGCTGCCTTGGGTTGTTTATATAGGCTCTTAAGATGCTTTACTTGGCTCCTAAGTACCTCCTTCAAGTAGAATTTACTATTAAGGTGTTTAAGTAGACTTAGGAGTATGTTTCTTTGGCTTCAAGCATCCAAATTCGAGTGAAATTTCTCATTCCCATAGCAGGGCACGCCCATGGCACACGCCCGTGTAAGTCGACTTCAGGCCGTGTGCCGATTCTGTTGATTAAGGCATGGCCGTAGTAAGTTAGGATTCAGGCCGTGCTTCAGGTCTGTCGATTGGGACACGGCCTTGAAATTCGTGCTTGGGGTGTGTCTTTGAATGATTGGCGAGGCACAACCGTGTGACTTGAAGTCCAGGTCGTGCCAATCACTTGGGTTGGCCCAATTTGGTCTGTTTTAAGCCCGTTTCTCATTCTTTTCGTTCTCGAGTGCTTTTCTGATTATAAGACATAAAAAGAAAGGATTAAGAGCACCTTTTTACATAAATTGAGGGCTAAATCATCCAAAAGCATACTAAATGTGGGATTAAAATATGTTACTTTTACAGTTTATCAAATACCCCACACTTAAGCTTTTGCTTGTCTTCAAGAAAAATTCTCACTTTACAATTAAAACGAACTTTTCATAATTCACAATTCCTATTAGCAATGTCTCATCATAATTCATAGATAATTTATACATGGATAATTCAACTCAAAGAGTCCTAAAGATTCAATTACAATAAGTCATACCTTTGCAGAATGAAAACATAGGTGTTTCCCCTTATCTAAGTAATTACCTTTAATTCAAAACCGACAAGGATTGACATCCTCAAAAAAGCTTCACTCAAATCACTCAAAGTGTTTAAGGTTCAAGAATAAGCACTCTAAGTCGAACCTGAAATGTTAATTCCATAGGCTTACCTGAAAATCAAATCTCTACCACTATATATGAGATGATACACAGATCAAAAGGTCTTTATCATGGTTGTAACGGGGCTAAGGTTAAGGGTGTGGATACAGGATGAATTAGAGGGTTAAAATCAAGATTGAATTGACTAATTACCTAATCTAAAAACAATGAACTGAATATGAATATTTATATCGAATGAAAACTAATAATACCTACTATTGATAATTACTCTATAATAAAGATTATTTTCATTACTTAAAATTTGATAATACTTTAATACGGGCTTTTTCTTCAACAATTGGAGTTTAAATGCTCTAAGTTCTTTTGTATACTACTAATATTGAATAAACTTGGATTTTTTTTAAGAACAAACTACATCATAAATGATAAATGTAATTACTGAACTAATATAATTCGGTAACTTAATCAAATCAAACCTTGGCTAAAGGGTAGTCAAAAGAATGGTGATAACAAATACAAAGGGATTTTGGGTTAATATTAGTGGGTGAGTCAATAAAAAGGTTGTTAAGATTCAATGGGGTTCACTAGGGGTTAATTTGTGAAGGTAGGCTTTTTATGTGGAGTGAACGGGTTAAAACCTAGGTGCCTTTATCATCTCAGTATATCAAATCACTAATGTGGTTTCGACATGTATAAACGAGGCAAGTTCTAGAATAACAGTTCAAAGTTGACACACTTATAATCAATAAAGTGAGCATGAAAAAGGATCTATGCTCTATAAGGCTCAAAATCTCACCAAAAATTATGGGTGTTTTTAACATCAATCCTTATAAATTCCAAATTTCAAGGTAGTACTCAAATTCAGTTCAACAACCTATCAATTTTAATTTTTAGAAAGTAGGCTTATCATGCTTGATTCTCTAGTATTCTTCAAATTTAATCATCAATGCACAATTATCAATGACTTATTCTAAAACATATCAATAAAAATTATAAATCATTAGAAATTTTATCCTAATTAGTAATATGAGAAAAATACTTAAAAACAAGACTAAATTCAGGATTAATGAAAAATTAGGCATTAAATTGAGAATTATGCAAAAAGTTAGGCACTTTTATCCCCTCACACTTAAGATGTACATTGCCCTCAATGTACAAAGATAGATAATAACAATTAATATAAGATCAAAAGAGAGGGATAGAGTGCCACTTCCTGAATTTTGGGTGATTTTTGGGAGTTGGTAGTGTTTGGGATGGAAGATGACTTATGTATTAGTAAATTACTCCTAGTGATTTGTTCATGTATGTGGAGTGTGTGATCGAAACTGCGAAGTCATCAGTTAGATATTTCGGGGGTGTAAGATAAATAAATGTTAGGAATACTTTGAAGATTAGATAAGTAATGATAAAAGTTTGCAATGAAGAAAAGTAGCAAATTATGATAATAAAGGAAAAATAAAACTAAAAATAGCACTAAAAATAAGACAATAAAATGTAGATAATTAAAGGGACTCAAAGGTCCTCCTCATCGTCTAGATTTGGTGGTGGGGTTGGTGATGAGATATGGATGTGTTGTCATATTTGGTGGAGGGTGGCCTCTATCCCATCAAAACGTCGAGTGTTGTCAACGAAATCGCTTTCGAATCGGTTGAGGCGTGAGAGATATCGCCCATGATTTTCTTTGCATGGGATGGTCATTGCCTCTCGAGCTGTTGGGACATCGTCAGTAATGTCCTCGGGCTCCCCCTCATCTGTAGATGTCGCTAATCGGTATTGAGGGGGGTCGGTCCTTCGATGATGTTTAATCATCCCCATGTGTAGCATCGTCTGGATGCCTTGAGGTACCATGTTACCCATCAGTGTGAGGGAGGTGATCTGATCGTCGGTGTTCAGGAGGTCGAAGTGTCGAGCCAACCTAGTGATGTATGGCCTCATTGATAGAATCCCCTTTCTGTGTCGCTCTATTTGGTGTTGGATAGCACAGGCGATGAAATATGCCAAATCAAAAACGTCCTCCTCTGACATACATGATAAGTAGTAGACATCGTTCTTGTTTACCATGCCGGTGCTTTCACGTCGACCTGTGATAGTGTGGGCTAGGATGGCGTGGATATATCTCAGGGGTGGGCCAAGGGCTGTTGCCTTCGGTTGAGTGGGGTTGTAAGCATTCGTGGTGGGTGCTAGGCTGCGCCAACAGTTAAGGGGGTTGCGGGAGAGTTCTCAGTTTAACTCGGAGAGGTCATTTTCTTCTCTAAATTCGTCTGTATAAAGTCCGAGAGCTATGCCGAATTGGGGTATGCTTAATTGACGTACTATACCCCCTAACCGGAATTGCACTGTTCGGCTCGTCAAATTATGCCATCACTGTTTGCAAAGTAAAAGTTGTGCAAAATTCTAGTGTTAGCTCCAGGTATGTGGGCTCGATGATTGAGAAGAACTGCTCCCATGGTTCGATTGAAATGAGGGCCCGAATGTTAGTTGCTAGTCCTATTTGTTCAACGGCGTTCCAGTCAATGCACCTTCCGTGCCTAAGGGCCATTCTCGAAATGCCTTGTAACGCTCTTCTTGAGTGTTTTGAGGGAACCGGATGAATGGATGCCGAAGCTCGGAAGATGCACTTGCGAAAGATGATCCGGGCCCTTTTCTCTTCTTACTTGGGACTGAGCGTTTTACTCGGGATGTCGACATATTTCCTGCTAATGTAAGGCAATTTTTTTCTAGTTCAACCAATATATTTTAGAATTACACAATAAAATTTTACAATAGTAGAGCACCAATTCTTCTAACATGTATTAATAAGCAAAGCATAAGATTAATCAAATAATGAGAATCATGTTGTTAAAAACTTAAATAACTAAAGCAAATAAGAAGCATTCTAAAAAGAAAATTAACTAAACAAAAATCATGTCATAAACTAATAGAATAAACTAAAAAAAATGAATCAGAATTTTTTTCAGTCTAAAGTTAAACAAAACTTAAATGAAGCGAAAATATACGAAAGTGTGAAGAAAAAAAACCAGTAGTGGTGGTGGATGATGAGCACAGTTGAAGGATCTGGCGGTGAAATTTGGTTTCCAGCAGTGTGAACATGACTGGTAGTAGGCGTGGTGTGTGAGCACTGGTGGTCTTTGTGGGTGTGGGTTAGTTGTGGAGAAAGAATGGCGTTTTAGAGGGGGAAGTCTAGTCTTTATGGCCAGATTTGGGGAGGAGGGTTTAAAACTAATTTTAGGGTTTGGATTTGGGGAAGAAAGCTGTTAGATTTTATTTATAGAGGAGGGGGCATGGTTAGTTGGCACGCCCATGTCATTTTGAAATCGCCCGTGCTTTTGCATTTTTCGAGATTGGTGCGTTCGGGTTTATTAGCACGGTCGTGTTATCGTTAGAACACTTGCGTCTTTGGGCAAGTCAAGAGCTTCACGGTTAGCTTCGGGCATGGTTCGTATCGCACCGTGTTGACTATAGAAATTTTTCCTTTTTGGGCA
Source organism: Gossypium rotundifolium (assembly GCA_025506655.1). Classification (NCBI taxonomy): domain Eukaryota; kingdom Viridiplantae; phylum Streptophyta; class Magnoliopsida; order Malvales; family Malvaceae; genus Gossypium; species Gossypium rotundifolium. Next base: position 17,350,284 of record CP106733.1, on the reverse strand, counting down.
CAACTCTTGACACGCCCGTGTCCGATAAGTCAGTATATTGGCACGGTGGGATAGCATGGTCGTGTATAGCCCGTGTGTCACAAGTTAGTAAACTTGCACGGTTGTGAGGCATTGGCATTTTCTACCCGTGTTGTGTAAGTTAGTAGCTTTACACGGTTATGATACACGGGCGTGGTCTGATATCGCAGCCCGTGTTAGAGAAGGTCATTTTTTGTTTATGCACGGTTAATGGCACGCCCGTGTTTGCGGCCGTGTCTTGCATACGGTCATTGGCATGCCCGTGTTTATGGCCGTGTTTTAAAACCTGCACTTCCATTGGGCTAATTTTTGTGAGGTGTTAGCAAGATGAAAAGAAAATGTTAGTGGTTTAGTTCTCGGGTTGCCTCCCGAGAAGCGCTTGTTTGTAGTATTAAGCTAGACTTTCCCTGTTTTCGGTTCTAAAAGAAAGTTCATGGAGCAGAAGCTCCTCTCTCATATCTCCAAAATCTGCACCATTATAAATTTTGAGTCGGTGACCATTTACCTTGAATGTGCCCTTAGTGGGATGAGTTACCTCAATTGTGCCGTATGGAAAAATTGTTTTAATCATGAATGGACCAGACCATCTTGATTTTAGCTTTTCTGGAAATAATTTAAGCCTTGAGTTATACAGTAGGACCAAGTCCCCTACCTCAAATTGTTTTGACCTTTTTAGACGAGCATGGTGGCATCGCTTTGTTGCCTCTTTGTATAATTTTGAGTTTTCGTAGGCTTCAGCTCTCCATTCATCTAGTTCGTTTATCTGCATCATTATTTTCTTTCCTGCAACATTAAGATCAGAATTCAAAAATTTTATTGTCCAAAAAGCTTTGTGTTCTAATTGAATGGTAGATGATGACTTTTCCCATATACAAGTTTGTATGGGGATGTCCCTAGAGGTGTTTTGAATCTTTGTTCAGAGGCCCATAAAGCATCATCTACTTTAAGCGCTTGATCTTTTCTATTTGATTCGATTGTTTTTTCTAGAATGCGCTTAAGCTCTCGGTTTGCTACCTCGAAACTTGCCCCTTGGTTTGAGGATGATATGGGGTGGCTATTTTGTGGCATACTCCATATTTCTTTAGAACTTTTTCAAATTGTATATTATAGAAATGAGTACCGCTATCACTAATGATGGCTCTAGGTGTCTCGAATCGAGAAAATAGTTTCTTGAGAAATTTAACTACCATCCTAGCATCATTGGTAGGTAAGGCTTCCGCTTCTACCCATTTTGACATGTAATCAACTACTACTAGGATGTATTTATTTCCAAATGAATTGAGGAATGGTCCCATGAAATCGATACCCCATACGTCAAATATCTCACATGATAACATATATGTTTGAGGCATTTCATCACGTTTAGAGATATTACCTATCCTCTAGCATCTATCACACGAGGTAACATACCTGTTGGCATCTTTGAATAGAGTGGGCCAGTGAAAACTTGATTCAAGTATTTTGTGTGCTGTCTTAATTCCACTGTAGTGTCCTCCTGATGGTCCTGAATGGCAATGCTCCACGATTTTGTTTGCTTCTGTCTTTGTAACACATCTTTGAATTACCTGATCTACACATATACGAAAAAGAAAGGGATCTTCCCAAAAATAATTTTTCACATAAGCAAAGAATCGCTTCTTTTGGTGATGTGTCAGTTTCCTTAGTAGAACGTTAGCTGCTAAATAATTTGCGATATTTGCAAACCATGGTACCTCAGAATGGGTTATAGAGAAGAGTTGTTCTTCAGGAAAAGAATCATTTATTTCACCTTCGTCAAGCTCTTTGGTGTGTGGATTTTCAAGTCTAGAAAGGTGATCTGCTACAAGATTCTCGGCTCCTATAAGAGTAAAATCCTTCTTATCTTGTATTTCCAAGTCTGAATTCTGTACTTTAGAGTAAAATCCATTGTATGAGTCTAGGTTTTGCATCGTATGGGGTTTATTTAAATGGTATCTAAGAGACTAAATTGAATGGTAGATGTAAACAACAACTTTAGATAGTATTAGTTTATTCATCAAAATTACCCTTATCACTGTTTGATAATTCTGAATTTATCAAAGGTCGGTCTTCCAAGATAATCTCAATACATAACATATACTATACCATATACTCAATAATAAGAATCTAATACTTTGCCGAATCATGAATCCAACATTATCAATGTATATACCATATATTAAGCTCATCAACATGAACCAATTAATAAGTCTTTCCTATCATAATCTAACATGCACAAATAATAATACCACTCTCACACATGATTAAACCATAATCAAGCATAAATAATAGTTCATGGCATGATCAAACAATATCATCAAAACACGAAACAAGTTATCTCAAAATAGTTAGCCATTTTCGCATGGCTAGCATATTTACACTATTACAAAACATTAGTTATATGGTTCAATCTAGCCTATACATGCCCTTTTTAAATAACAAACTAAGTTTTCAATACCCAAAAGAAAGTAGATAGTGTGGTTGACTTCACGGATGATCCTTGAGCACTGTAGTTCGATTCAAGATCTATAAAACAAAGGTAGACAAAAACACACACAAGTAAGCTTACTAGCTTAGTAAGTCCCAAGCTCGAAATGATACTACATTCAATTACTTAATCATTTAAATCATTTATCTCAACCATGTTATCATATTAAAATTTCTTACACCTTTAGCACTACTATTAGGAAACCAAATATTCATTATAGCACATTCAAGCTCAAACTCAGTCACATAATACTTGTGTACATCAATCGTAATCTCAATATACATATCACTGTACTCATGGCATTAAATAAACTCTAGCAACATTAAAACATATCAAACCTTACTTACTTATCTGAGCCTTTACTAAGCACATTAGTTACGATTTACCTTGAACCACAATTTGGTTTCTCCTTGGTAAAACACATCACCGGCATAAAGCCTGCTAGGCATTAAAGCCCGAAATCAAACACCGGCACAAGGCACGCTGAGCACGAAGCCCGAATATGTCAACGGCACTAAGCACGCTGAGCACGAAGCTGAATATGTCACAGGCACTAAGCACGCTAGGCACGAAGCTTCGAATATGTCACCTAAGACTAAGCTCGCTAGGCACGAAGCTTGAATATGTCACCGGCACTAAGCCTGCTAGGCACGAAGCCCGAATATGTCATTACCAACTTATACACCTTACAGTAATGCTGCCCAAAATAGCATAAAACACACATTATTCAAGTCACTTTAACATACCAACTCGTTTAGAGATATAACAACATTTCATTTCAAATTCACTATCACTTATATAAAATTTCAACCAATCCCATACAAATACTTTCACATTCGGCTAACATAAGAGTTTATAGAAAACTTTATTTAATAACATCATTTAGTACATTCATAATAATTCGATAATCTATACTTGCTTAAGGACTTACCTCGGTTGTCGATAGTCCGTGCGAATTGGCTATTCGAGAACCTTCGACTTTCCCCGGTCTAATTCTGTTTTTCTTTGCTCTTGATCTTAGATTTTTGGCTTCAAAGTGCCGAAATTTTAAAGGGTTGAAAGCTTATTTCTTTCCTTCACAATCGGCCATGGATGAAAAAAGATGATGGCTTCCTTTTTCTTGATTATTTTAACATATATCAAATTTTTTTTTTACCAAATTACTAAACCAACCTTTTAATTAAAATAATCAAACACTTTAACTTATGGACAAACTTGTCCATGGCGCCACTAACCCTTAAAATGGGGTATTTACCATTTCAATACTCCCTATTTAAAAGCCACACTCAATTTAACACTTTATACTTTAATTTGTAACTTTTACTTTTTACGCGATTAGGTCCTTTTATCAAATTCGATACTCAAACGATAAAATTTTTCTCTGAAATTTTCACACATATAAATTAATATAAAATAAACACTAAATATGATATTTAAATATTTATCGGGCTCAGATTCGTGGTCCCAAAACCACCGTTCGATTAGGGTCAATTTTGATCGTTACAACTCTCCCCCAAGGATTTTCGTCCCGAAAATCTTACAATTAAACAAGGTCGGATATTGTTGCCTCATTGAATCCTCGGGCTCCCATGTAGCCTCTTCAACTCCGTGGCGATTCCATAGAACCTTCACTAATGAAATTCTTTTATTTCTCAACTCTTTTATTTCCGAGCTAGAATACGGATCGGCTTTTCCTCATCGTCATATCGATCAGATCTCAATCTCCGACGAGCAATCACATGTGACGGGTCCTCTGTCTCTACGGAGCATAGAAACATGAAATACATCGTATCTTTTCTAATTCGGAGGTAGCTTCAATCTATAAACAACAGGCCCAATCGTTCAATGATCTCATACGGTCCAATGAACCTCGGGCTCAACTTGCCTTTCCGGTACCAAAGCGGAGCACTTTCTTCCATGGTGAAACCTTTAAAAGACTCGATCTCCGATCCGAATTCAATATCTTTACGTTTCAAATCGGCATAGGACTTTTGTCGATCCGATGCGACTTTCAAATTATCTTTGATTATGGCCACTTTCATTCGATCTCTTTAATCAAATCAACCCGTGTATCTTATTTTCACCGAGCTCATCCAAATATAATGGTGTTCACATTTTCACCGTATAAGGCTTCATAAGGTGCCATTTTGATACTTGATTGAAAGCTATTATTATAAGCAAATTCAATCAAAGGTAGGTATCGTTCCCGCACCTTCAAACTCGAGAACGCAGACATCTCAACATGTCCTCAAGTATTTGAATAGTTCGCCGGATCGCCAAATGCCTCATGCGGATGAAAGGTCAGTATGTAGTTTAGTACCTAAAGCATCTTGCAACTTCTTCCAAAACCGCAATGTAAATCTCGGGTCTCTGTCGACACAATGGAGCTCGGTACACCATGCAATCTTACAATTTGCGATACATACAATTGACAAGTTTATCGAGTGAAAAATTTGTACGAACCAAGCACAAAATGAGTGATTTAGTCGGTCTATCAACTATTACCCATACTGCATCTTTCTTACTTGGTGTCATAGGAAGACCGGATACAAAATCCATTGTAATTTTATCCCATTTCCACTCGTGTATCATGATCGGGTGAAGCAACCGGAAGGCACTTGATGCTCGGCTTTTACTTAGCGACAAATTAGGCACTTTGAAACAAATTCGGATATATCTCGTTTCATACCAGCCACCAATAGAAGCTATTTCAAGTCGTTATACATTTTCGTGCTACCCGGATGTATCGATAGTCACCACTATGAGCCTCACTCAAAATCATACAGATCAAATCGAGTTCTTTGGAACACATATTCGGCTTTTAAAATTCAAGCATCATTTGCATCAATCAAAATCGACTCTGCACCTTTTCACCTGAATTCGTTTAGCAATCATATTCTTGTCAACTTTCGTGCATCACAAATTTCTTTGAATAAACATCGGTCTTGCTCGTAACTTCGGCTATGATCGAACCATCACTAGACATAGCCATCTGTGCATTCAATGCACGAAGAGCAAATAATGATTTCGACTTAATGCATCCGCAACAACATTAGCTTTTCCGGGTGATAGTCAATCACCAATTCATAGTCTTTCAACAATTCTAGCCACTGCGTTGTCTCAAGTTCAGTCTTTACGAGTCATTAGATACTTGGACTTTTATGATCCGAGTAAACATGACATTTCTCGCCAAATAAGTAATGACGCCAAATCTTGGTCATGAACACAATGGTCAGCAAGCTCTAAATCATGCGTAGGGTAATTTCTTTCATGCGGCTTCAATTGTCTTGAGCGTAGGCTACAACTTTGCCTTCCCGCATCAAAACGCAGCCCAAACCATTTAAAGAAGCATCGAGTACACAACAAATAATTAACCCAATTTAGGCTGAACTAATACTGGAGCTTCTATCAAAAGGGCTTTCAACTGATCAAAACTTTTCTGACATTTTTCTGACCATTCAAACGGACATCTTTCTGCCAAGTAACTTTGTTAACGGGGTTGCTATCATAGAAAAATCTTTCACAAATCGTCGATAGTAACCTGCAAGTCCCAGAAAACTTCGAATCTCGAAAACATTTTTCGGTGGCTTCCAATCAAGTATAGCCGAGATTTTGTTCGGATCAACTCGAATGCCTGATGCTGAAACCACATGTCCCAAAAAGCTGACCTCTTTCATCCAGAACTCACACTTACTAAACTTCGTGCACACGGTGATGATCTCAAAGTTTGTAGCACTAACCTCAAATGTTCGGTGTTCAACTTCATCTTTGGAGTAGATCAATATGTCATCAATAAATACCACCACAAATCGATCCAAAACGCCTAAAACCCGATTCATCAAATCCATAAAAATAGCGAGGTGCATTAGTAAGCCCAAAAGGCATTACCAAAACTCAAAATGTCCGTACCTCGTCCAGGAATGCGTCTTTGCACATCTGTATCTCGACTCAGAATCGATAATAACCCGATCTCAAATCTATCTTCGAAAATCTGAAGCCCCTTTCAATGATCAAACAAATCATCAATCCGAGGTAATGGTACTTATTCTTTATAGTCACCTTATTTAGTTGTCGGTAATCAATACACATTCGCATCGTTCCATCTTTCTTTCTCACAAAAAGCTGGTGCACCCAAGGAGAGAAACTTGGTCGTGCAAAGCCCTATCATTAACTCTTACAACTGTGCTTTCAGCTCTTTTAGCTCGATGGGTGCCATCCGATATGGAGCTATTGAGATCGGAGTCGTTCCGGAGCTAATTCAATGCCAAACTCAATATCTCGTATAGGGGTAAACCGGTAGTTCTTCAGAAACACATCCGAGTATTCACATACAATCCAGTGATTCAATCATTTCTCGAACAATTTATTATCCAAATTACATAAGCCAAATAAGCTTCACACCCTTTTCTCACATACTTTCGGGCTAACATCGATGATATAAGCATGAGGAAACCCACGAATCTTTGGATTCAATTCTAATGATCTCACCGCTCGTGTCTCAAATCAATAAGCTTTCTTTTGCAATTCACCTTTGCATCATGCGAAGTTAACCATCCATTCCCAAAATTATATCAAACTCATCGAAAGGCATGACATTAAATCAAGCTGGAAGCAAAATCCCGAATCATCAATGGGCAACTTTTACACACTTTATTAACAAACACACATCTACCCAAAGGGTTGGATCGCTGAATCACAAACTCGATGAGACTCAATGGCGAGTCTTCTTGAATACCGAGTTTCACATACATATGAATGGGTCGAACTAGGATCAATCAATGCAATCACAAGTAGTATTATAAAGAGTGAAAGTCCAGTAATGACATCTGGAGAAGCAGCATCCTCTCTAGCTCGAGTAACATAAGCTCTAGCTGGAGCTCTAGCCTCAGATCAATCTGTTGTGTTCTTTGTCCCTCTCTGACCACCACCTACATTGCCAGAATGCCTGGATGGTCTGCCCCGTACTGCTGTACTACTCGGTCTAGAGTTCTGTGCTGTATTCGGCTCAGCTAACAACAGGCATTCTCGAATAAAATGGTCTGAGGATCCACATTTAAAGCAAGACCGGTCACGAACTCTACAACTCCCAGGATGCCATTTTCCACAATGTTTGCATTCAACTCGATTCTGTGGGACGTTACCAACACTAGCCATCGAGGTAGCTCGGGAACCCATTGGAGGTCGATCGCGTCTAAATGAATCTGAAGTAGCTTTGTGTCGACTGAATTCATCTCTAAACTTTTTAGATGTGGAATGAAAATTCTTACCCGACGATCTTTTACGGGTGTCTCTAGCTTCTGTCTCAGCCTTTCTTTTCTCTTTCCCAAGCTCTTCAGCTTTGCAAGCTCGCTCAACTAGTGTCACAAATTCTTTGATCTCAAGAATGCCAACTAGTAACTTCAAATCTTCATTCAAACCGTCTTCAAACCTTTTGCACATAATGGCTTCATAGATACACACTCCGGGCATATCGGCTCAATCGACAAATTTTTGCTCATATTCACCAACGACATTTGCCCTCGCTTTTAGTTCAAGAAATTCTTTACGTTTACGGTCGATGAACCTCTGGTCGATATATTTCTTGCGAATTCATTCGGAAGAAATCCCGTCACTTTTCTTTTGGAACCACGATACTAGTGTATTCCACCAAAGTGATAGGCGGTGTCCGAAGCAAAGATATAGCACATTTCAAACATTAAATCTGAGTGCAAGAGAGCTCATCAAGTACCCGAATAGTGTTATCAAGCCACATTTCATTTCGCTCTGCATCATCATCATCATTAGCCTTGAATTCTTCGCCCCAAATTTCCTAATTTTATCAACAGAGGCCTACTAGATCTCATTGGATCTATCATCGAAGTCTTGAAGGTACAGGAGTTGGATTATTCGGGGTGGAGGTTGTTGTACCGCTCGGATTATTCTCGAACAAACTGGGTAAACCATTCATTCATCATTTGGTAGAAGGCTTGTTTAGCCTCTCCTCGTGGTTACCCGTAATCTGGTTGAGAGTTTAGTGGCACTGATCCATGTCTTGAGACCAGCGCGACACTCTCCACATCATCGGCCACTGCTCTATCGGGATCGTAATCCATTTACTATATAAAATACAATCGAAATTGTCGAAGTCACCACACTATCATATATACAATTTAAAGGCATGTATAGCTAGACTCTTACATACTACGGTAGTCCTAGAATCGACTAAACCTGGCTCGATACCAATAAATGTAACACCCCTTACCCAAACTCTTGGAGTTTAGTATGGGGCATTACTAGTCTTGACTACTAGTTTGGGGCATGAAAATTTAAAGCTGTCCAACTGCATCAGGCTGACTAAATTGACCATAACTCGAGTTACAAAACTCCAAATTTAGATCCGTAAATTTTATTGAAACTAGACTCATATAAATTTTTACCATAATTTTTCCAGAATTTTCATGTGGCAAATTAGTACAGTTTATTCATCAAAGTTACCCTTATTTCACTGTTTGATAATTCTGACCTATCTTTACAAAAACTCAGTTATCTCACTGTACAAAATTTCAATAATGTCCTTGTATATTCCAATCAAAATAGACTCATTAAGGATTATAAACATATAAACTATACTCCATAATTATTTTTGTACAATTTTAACAATTTTCTAAGACAGAACAGGGACTCACGAATTCATTCAGGACAAGTCTCACTAAAACTTAAATATCTCATTATATATAATTCCTTTGCCTAACTTGTTTCTTTCATATCAAAATAGACATAATAAACTTTAATTCTATGTCTTATTCACTTTCTAATTCAATTTCTCCTATTTTGGTGATTTTTCAAAATCACATCACTGCTATAACTAAAACTGTTTCACAACAAAAATAGTCATGAGACATATTCTTTACATATCATTTAGCAACCAAGCTTATATAGCCAATACTCAATCACATACATATCCATCATTTTACCTCATTATTATGCCAAATTATACCATCATTCACCATTTCTCCTTCTTAAAATACATACACAAAATCAATCACTTGACTACATATTCGGTCTTCCAAGATAATCTCAATACATAACATATACTATACCATATACTCAATAATAAGAATCTAATACTTTGCGAATCATGAATCCAACATTATCAATGTATATACCATATATTAAGCTCATCAACTTGAACCAATTAATAAGTCTTTCCTATCATAATCTAACATGCACAAATAATAATACCACTCTTACACATGATTAAACCATAATCAAGCATAAATAATAGTTCATGGCATGATCAAACAATATCATCAAAACACGAAACAAGTTATCTCAAAATAGTTAGCCATTTTCGCATGGCTAGCATATTTACACTATTACAAAACATTAGTTATATGGTTCAATCTAGCCTATACATGCCCTTTTTAAATAACAAACTAAGTTTTCAATACCCAAAAGAAAGTAGATAGTGTGGTTGACTTCACGGATGATCCTTGAGCACAGTAGTTCGATTCAAGATCTATAAAACAAAGGTAGACAAAAACACACACAAGAAGCTTACTAGCTTAGTAAGTCCCAAGCTCTAAATGATACTACATTCAATTACTTAATCATTTAAATCATTTATCTCAACCATGTTATCATATTAAAATTTCTTACACCTTTAGCACTACTATTAGGAAACCAAATATTCATTATAGCACATTCAACCTCAAACTCGGTCACATAATACTTGTGTACATCAATCGTAATCTCAATATACATATCAACATGCACTCATGGCATTAAATAAACTCCAGCAACATTAAAACATATCAAACCTTACTTACTTATCTCGAGCCTTTACTAAGCACATTAGTTACGATTTACCTTGAACCACAATTTGGTTTCTCCTTGGTAAAACACATCAAGCATAAAGCACCGCTGAGGCATTAAAGCCGAAATCAAACAAGCACAAGGCACGCTGAGGCACGAAGCTCGAATATGTCACCGGCACTAAGCACGCTGAGCACGAAGCTCGAATATGTCACCGCACTAAGCACGCTATTAGAGCCTGCAAGCACTAAACTTTGCTAGGCACGGGAAGCGAATATGTCACAGGCACAAAAACTACTAGACTAGCAATTCTTTCGGCCATGGTGGTGGTATAATTTTCTTGTGCAAGTGTTAGTGTTCTCAAATTCGATGCTCAAACGCGTAATAAATTGGCTAAAATGCTTGTCTCTTCGTTGTCCCAAAGCGCACCTCGTTGTGTAAAATCACTTGCATCACACATTAGTTCAAAGGGTAAGTTCCAATCGGTGCAATTATAATCGATGCATTTATTAATTTATCTTTAAGGATATTGAATGCATTTTGGCATTCTGATTGAAATAAAAGGAATGTCTTTTTCTAGTAATTTTGTCAACGGCTTAGCTATTTTAGAAAAATCTTTAATAAATCTTCTGTAGAATCCTGCATGTCCTAAAAAACTTCTAATAGCTTTGACAGAAATAGGGGGAGGTAGTTTTTCTATGGCTTCAACTTTCGCTTTATCTACCTCAATCCCTTTACTAGAAATTTTATGTCCTAGCACAATCCCTTCCCTAACCATAAAGTGACACTTTTCCCAATTCAACAATAGGTTCGTTTCCTCACATCTCATTAGATCTCTTTTTAAATTGTCGAGGCAAAGATGGAAAGAATTACCGAAAACCAAAAAATCATCCATAAATACCTCCATGATGTCCTCCACAAATTCTTCAAAAATTGCCAACATGCAATGCTGAAAAGTAACAGGACCATTACATAATCCAAAAGGCATTCTACGATAAGCAAACGTATCGTATGGGCATGTAAATGTTGTCTTCTCTTGGTCTTCAGGAGCTATGGGGATTTGGAAGTAGGCGGAGAGTCCGTCCAAGAAGCAGTAGTACATATGCCTGAATAGTCTTTCTAACATTTGATCAATGAAGGATAGTGGAAAGTGATATTTTCTGGTGGCATCATTCAGCTTTCTATAGTCTATCTGAGACTCTCCAACTCAGTAATTGTTCTTGTGGAATTAACTCATTCTTTTCGATTTGGTACTACCGTCATTCCTCCTTTCTTTGGAACTATCTACAGGACTTACCCAAGTCTTTGTCGTAAATAGGATAAATTATTCCTGCATCTAGAAGTTTAATTACCTCGACTTTGACCACTTCTTTCATGTTAGGGTATAATCGTCTCTGAGGTTGCACACACGGTTTATATTCTTCTTCCATTAAAATTTTGTGGGTGCAAAACGTGGGGTTTATTCCCTTGATGTCAGAAATTTTCCAAGCTATAGCTTTCTTGTGTTCTCTTAGTACCTTTATCAACTCCTCCTTTTCCTTGGGTTTTAGTTCTGAAGAGATGATTTCTGGTAACGTAGAATTGTCCCCAAGGAATGCGTTTTCTAAATGTTTTGGTAACTATTTTAATTCCAATTTGGGCGGCTCTTCGATGGAGGGTTTCTGTTTTAATACGTCATCTTCTTCAATGTTTTCTTCTTTCATTTGTCTGAATGATGATGTATTCAAACTCATCTCATTGTCTTCATCTTCTCCCCCCTCTCTTTGAGCTGGACACAGTTCCATCGTGTCGTCATGTATGATTTCCTGTAATGAATTTTTAATAATATGATCAGTAGTGTCAACAAAATAACAGGAATCATCTTGCTCTTTAGAATATCGCATGGCATCATAAATTTGAAAAATAATTTCTTCATCACCTATCTTTAGTGCTAGTTTACCATCACCTACATCAATAATAGCTCTAGCAGTGGCTAAAAAAGGATGCCCTAAGATTAAAGGAACATTAATGTCTTCATCCATGTCTAATACAACGAAATCAACAAGGAAAATAAAGTTATCAATTTTTACCAAGACATCTTCAATAACTCCTCTAGGATATTTAATAGATCTATCAGCTAATTGAATACTCATCCTAGTGGGTTTTGGTTCCCCAAGATCTATCCGTTTAAACATTTTGTAGGGCATTAAGTTGACACTAGCGCCTAGGTCTGCTAATGCTTTCTTGATGTTTAAACTTTCAATTAAGCAATGAATAGTGAAACTCCCTGGATCTTTTAACTTTCGTGGTAATCTATTTTGGAGAATGGCTGAACACTCTTCATTAAGCTCCACCGTTGATACTTCCTCAAGCTTTCTTTTGTTCGTGAGAAGTTCCTTTAAGAATTTTGCATACTTCGACATCTGTGAAATAACTTCAACAAAAGGTAAGTTAATATGTATTTGTTTAAAGAGTTCGAGGAACTTACCGTATTGAGCATCCAATTGTTCTTTCTTTAATTTTACTGGATATGAAATTTGTGCTCTATTCTCTGTATGCAATGGATTATCATTCTCAACTTTTACACTCTTTTCCTTGGTAACCTCATGTGGTTTCTTTCCTTGTGGTTCAGTTAGCTCCTTGCCACTCCTTAGTGTAACTGCCCTTACTTGTTCTGTGTCTTTAGATAAAATTTTGATCGTATTTCACATACTATCTCAGTAAGTAGTTCAACTGACTTAATAAGTTCTCCAAATTGATTCTCGATTCCTGACCGATTTTTGTTGTTCATCAAGTGTTGATTCAGTCTTTTGGAAGCGAAAATCTGTGGCTGCCATGAATTTTGTTAGTATCTCTTTGAGGTTTGATTGCTTCTCTTGTGGATATGGCTGATTTTGATAATTTGGAGGAGGTTGCTGCCTTTGATTTCCTTGGTTTCCTTGTCCTCCCCATGAAAAATTTGGGTGGTTCCTCCAACCTGCGTTATAAGTGTTACTATAAGGATTATTATTGGATCTGAAATTGTTACCTATATAGTTTGTTTGCTTATGTTCTGCTCCTGGTTGGTAGGGTGGGTACTCAGGATTCGCCACATTCCCAGTCGCTTTGCATTGTATTACTGGGTGTACCTTCGAAGAACATAGATTATCAAGTTTTTTATTCATCATCTCCACCTATGTTGATAGCATTGTTACTGCGTCTATGTTAAAAACTCTAGCTAATTTTGTTGGTTTGGCCCATGTAATTTGCCATTGATAGGTATTCAATGACATCTCTTCAATAAAGTCGTAAGCCGCTTTAGGAGTTTTGTTATTTAAAGTTCCACCGGTTGATGCATCAATCATTTGCCTCGTTGAAGAATTCACACCGTTGTAAAAAGTTTGGACTTGAAGCCACAAGAGATCCTTATATCTTTCCCATGCATCATATAATGTTTCTGCATCATTCTGCACAAAAGAAGATATGTTATTCCTAAATTTGGCCGTTTTGGCTGGTGAAAAGTATTTTAAAAGAAATTTATCGGTCATTTGATCCCATATGGTGATTGACCCTCGTGGTAACGAGTTCAACCACTGGTTGGCTTTATTCCTTAATGAAAAGGGAAATAACCGAAGACGTATGGCATCGTCAGAAACGCCATTTATTTTGAAGGTATTACAGAACTCTAAAAAATTAGCTATATGAGTATTTGGATCTTTATCCTGCAAACCATCAAATTGAACAAACTATTGAATCATTTCTATTGTATTAGGATTTTATTCAAAATTATTAGCAGCTATAGCGGGCCTAACAATACTAGATTCTGCTCCTGTCAAATTAGGTTTAGCATAATTATACATAGTACGTGGAGCATTCATTCTTGCACATTTGGCGTTGGATTGTTTTCGTCCATCCCTTGATGGGATTGGATCATCATGTTGTTCTTCTCTTTGGTAGTCTAGAGCTCATCTAATTTCTCTGCGATTTCTACGAGCGATAGCTTCAATGTCACTTTCGTATACTATAGGTCCTCTCGGGTTCCTTCTAGTCATAAACTAGAGGTACCTGCTAGGAGAAGAAAGAAATTTAGTATAAATAAAAATTTAACCTAAAGTAAATTGCAAAATAATAAAATAATGGCTAAAATAATAGAAATAGAGCTTTCTTAATATTTTAGTGGTCCCCAGGAATGGTGCCAAAAACTTGATCGTGTCAAATAGTCAAGTTTTAATATTTATAAAAAGAATGATCGAACCTGTAGACTAACTATAACAACGATAGAGGCAAGTGCACCTATCGAACAGTAGTATAGTTTAGGCAAGAGTATCTTATCAAATCCAAGAGAACCTAAAAGTACCACTACTCACTTCCTTTCTATTATTTAGCCTGAAATATGGAGTGATTGGCTTATTAATCTAAAAACTATTGAAATACTTAAACTAAATGTAAAGACAAAAGAATGAAACTTTGGGAAAACACTGTGGAAAAACTCAGTTGATTACGACGATACCCTCAGGAAGAATCCACCTATGACTTCTTTTATTATCTAACTTTTAATTCATATGACTTCTTTACTTAGCTTGATCCGTGAGACTCCCTAACCTATATTGAACCCTCTCTCGAGGCGAATAACATCTAACCTTAGGTTAACTAGTGGAACTCTCATTCTCTTATAATAACCCCCTAAGGAAGCAGTAAATCGATCAATAGACTCCCATATTAGGTTTCACCCTAATTTGGCAAAATCTCGTAACCCTATCTCTAGGCGCTCGATCAACTCCGCTTAATTATGTGAGATCTACTCTTAGGCAGGGTCTACTCCTCCTCCACCTAAGCACACCAGATTAAATTAAGCAACATTATTAAGAATAAACTAAGCACTTATCATATAATTTAGAAATCAAATAACAAAATCCGTCATAGGTTTCATCCCCTTCAGGTATCTGAAGGGTTTAATTCATAACAAAATAAGAAAACATCTCAAGAGAAAAGATAAAACAAAACATAAGAAATCCCTAAAACCCCCTGAAGGAATTGAATAGGAGATCCTCCGTCATGAGTAGAACTCCGGCTTCTTGAGATGGATCAACTGGCTATCTTCGAGTAATTCCCTGAATAAAAGCTCTGGTAGAAAACTCTACCACTCACCCCTCCTCTAGAACGACTGCCTTGGGTTGTTTATATAGGCTCTTAAGATGCTTTACTTGGCTCCTAAGTACCTCCTTCAAGTAGAATTATTATTAAGGTGTTTAAGTAGACTTAGGAGTATGTTTCTTTGGCTTCAAGCATCCAAATCCAAGTGAAATTTCTCATTCCCGTAGTAGGGGCACGCCCATGGCACACGCCCGTGTAAGTCGACTTCAGGCCGTGTGTTGATTCTGTTGGTTAAGTCACAGCCATGGCATGGCCGTGAAAGTTGGGATTCAGGCCGTGCTTCAGGTCTATCGATTGGGACATGACCTTGAAATTCGTGCTTGGGGCGTGTCTTTGAATGGTTGGCGAGGCACAACCATTTGACTTGAAGTCCAGGCCGTGCCAATTTCTTGGGTTGGCCCAATTTGGTCCGTTTTAAGACCGTTTCTCAGTCTTTTCATTCTCGGGTGCTTTCCTGAGTATAAGACATAAAAAGAAAGGATTAAGAGCACCTTTTTACATAAATTGAGGGCTAAATCATCCAAAAGCATACTAAATGTGGGATTAAAATATGTTACTTTTACGGTTTATTAATTATTTCATCATTCATACGGTAATTATTCAATGACTACCACATTCAATCTACTAGTACCACATATTTTCTCAATCATGCCATACTCTAATTAGCAACATAATGTTTACAAAAATATACATTGCTTACACATAAACTTACCTCGGTGCAAAAAGTGCTAACCAACAACTTAATCTGTCACCTTGCCTTTTCCACGGTCAAGGTTGATTCCACGCTCTTCTTGGTCTATAACAAGTAAATTCAATTTGTTTAGATCATTATATGATCTTAATGCATTAAAATCTACACTTGGGAAAAATGGCCATTTTGCCCTTGTATTTTGGCAAAATTATGATTTTGCCCCTAGGCTCGTAATTTATTTTTCAACACATTTTCTTAATAATTAAGTCTAGTTGAACATTTATTTCTCTTACAACTACTCACCATTCTCACCATTTCATGCATTTATGACACAACTTCATTCTTGCATTTAAATCTTACTTAGGTGTTTTCATGCAAACACCTTTCACAAAAGTTGTTTTTCATCTCTCTAGCATTCATTTTCTTCCATAAAAACTCAGCTAACAACATAATTACTCTCATGTCAAGTCCCTAGACTTCCCACCATGATGCAAATTAGTCCACTCATTAGCTAACTTAAGCTTTGGGGGTTCCAAAAACATAAAAATCACCAAGAAAGACCTCTAAAATCACTTACTTGCTAAAGGATATCTTGGCTGAAATTTTAAGCTTCAAACCCCCCTATTCCTTGCTGAAATTTTTGATGGAGAAGGAAGAGAATGAAAAAAGATGATAGCTTTCTCTTTTCTTTATCTTATTTTATTCATTAGCTACATAACATTACCAAATTTTACCAAAATTTAATGCTCTTGTCTCCTTAGCTTATATGGTCAGCCAACACACATCTAATGGCCTAATGTCACTTTAAATACCTCTATTTTGATATCTTTTAACAATTAGACACCTCTAGCTTGAAATTGGAAACTTTCACATTTAATGCGATTTAGTCCATTTTCGCAATTATGAAATCAATCGTTAAAATTAAGGTACCAAAATTCTCATGCAACCTTATAAACATGCCATAATGCATAAAATAATATCAAATTAATTTTCCTCAACCTCTGGTTAGTGGTCTCGAAACCACTGTTCCGACTAGCCCTAGAACTGGGCTGTTACAACTCTCCCCCCTTAGGGATTTTTGCCCTAAAAATCTTACCAGTAAAGTGGTTTGGATATTGCTCTCTCATGGCTTCTTCCGGTTCCCACGTAGCCTCTTCTACGCCGTGTCTTTGCCACAACACTTTTACTAAGGCTATGTCTTTATTCCTCAACTGTTTCACTTCTCGAGCTAAGATTTTAATCGGCTATTCCTCATATGTCATATCCGGTCGTATCTCAATTTCTGTTAGAGGAATCACATGGGAAGGATCAGAGCGATAACACCTTAACATTGATACATGGAACATGTTGTGGATTTTCTCTAACTCTACCGGTAAAGCTAATCAATATGCCACTGGCCCAATTCTTTCGGTAATCTCATATGGCTCTATGAACTGCGGACTCAATTTCTCTTTTCGACCAAATCTCAGTATTTTCTTCCACGGGGACACTTTCAGAAATACCTTGTCTCCCACTTGAAACTTAATTTCTTTTCTTTTCAAATCTGTGTATGACTTTTGTTGGTCTGAAGTAGCTTTCAGACTATCCCGAATAACTTTCACTTTCCCTTTGGTCTCTTTAACTAAATCAACGCCATGAATTTGTTTCTCACTCAGCTCGGTCCAATACAAGGGAGTTTGACACTTGTGACCATATAAAGCTTCATACGGTGTCATCCGTATGCTCGACTGATAACTGTCATTGTAAGTAAATTCGACCAAGGGTAGGTATCTTTCCCAACTACCTTCGAACACTAATACGTAACATTAGAGCATATCTTCAAGAACTTGGATTACTGTCTCAGACTGACCATCAGTTTGAGGATGAAATGCAGTACTAAAATTCAACCTCGTACCCAAGGCCTCTTGTAACTTCTTCCAAAACCTCAAAGTAAATCTCGAGTCTCTGTCCGAGATTATAGATAGAGGCACTCCATGTAATCTTACTACCTGCAATATACAACTCGGCTAACTTCTCTAGTGAATAATCAATACGCATAGGTATAAAATGAGCCAATTTCGTTAATCTATCAACAATAACCCACACAACATCTCTCTTCTTCGGAGTCATAGGCAAGCCCGTAACAAAATCCATGGTAATCCGATCCCACTTCCACTCGGGAACCATCACTGGATGAAGTAATCCCGAAGGCACTTGATGCTTAGCTTTCACTTGTTGACAGATCAGACATTTTGTTACATACTCCAAGATGTCTCTGCTCATTCCCGGCCACTAATAGAATTTCTTCAGATCATTGTACATTTTTGTACTGCCCGGGTGTACTGACAAATAACTACTATGTGCTTCTTGTAAAATTTCTCGGATCAAATCGTCATCTTTGGGTACTCAAATTCTATCATGGAACATTAAGCAACCATCCGAACTCACCCAAATTCAGAATTAGCTTCTGATTCACACTTAGCTCTTTTAGCTAGTATTTCATTATCATTCCTTTGAGCCTCACATAGTCGTTGAACAAATAGTGGTCTAGCTCTCAACTAGGCTAGTATAGCACCATCATTAGACAATGACAAACTCGTGCTCATAGCTCTCAAAGCATACAAGGATTTCCTACTCATGGCATCCGCAACCACATTCGCTTTTCCCTGATGGTAATCAATTACTAGTTCATAGTCCTTCAATAATTCGAGACACCGCCATTGCCGTAAATTTAAATCTTTATGATTCATCAAATAGTTCAAACTCTTATGATCCGTGAAGATTCGGTACTTCTCACCATATAAGTAGTGTCGCCAAATATTCAACGCGAAAACAATCGCGTCCAACTCTAAGTCATGAGTCGGGTAATTCTTCTTATGTGGTTTTAACTGTCTCGAGGCGTAAGCGACTAGCCTACCCTCTTGCATTAACACACACCCAAGGCCATTTAATGACGCGTCACTATAAACCACAAACTCTTTGCCCGGCTCAGGTTACACTAAAATCGGTGCCTCCGTCAGCAATATTTTCAATTTCTCAAAACTCTATTGACACTTCTCAGTCCACTCAAACTTAACATCCTTGTGCAATAGTTTTGTCATCGAGGTAGTAATCATGGAGAATCCCTTCACAAATCGCCTATAGTATCCCGCTAAACCCAAAAAGCTTCTGACTTCTGACACGTTCTTCAGTGGTTTCCACTCTACAATAGTCGAGATCTTTCCTGGATCAACTCTAATACCCTTGCCTGACACAATGTGTCCTAGAAATCTGACCTCTCGGAGCCAAAACTCGCTCTTGCTGAATTTAGCATATAGCTGCTTGTCTCTTAAAGTCTGCAAAATAATTCTCAAATGCTTTGCATGTTCACTCTCATCTCTAGAATAGACTAATATATGATCAATAAAAATGACTACAAACTTATCCAAGTACGGTCGAAAGATACAATTCATTAAATCCATAAAAATCGCAGGAGCATTCGTTAAACCGAATGGCATGACCAGAAACTCATAATGGCCATACCTCGTCCGCAATGCCGTTTTCGGTACATCTTGCTCCTTAACCCTCAACTGATAATAACCGGACCTCAGGTCAATTTTGGAGAATACCGTAGCTCCCTTTAGTTGATCAAATAAGTCATCTATCCTCGGTAAAGGATACTTATTTTTCACTGTCACCTTGTTGAGCTGTCTATAGTCTATACACAATCTCATCGACCTATCTTTCTTTTTCACAAATAGTACCGGAGCACTCCACGGTGAATAGCTCGGTCGTGCAAAACCCTTATCCATCAACTCTTGCAACTAAACCTTCAGTCCTTCAACTCTAATGGGGCCATCCTATACGGAGCAACAAAAATAGGTGTCGTTCCCGGAACTAACTCAATTCCAAACTCGACCTCTCTAACCAGGGGCAATCCGGGTAACTCTTCTGGGAATACATCCAAATACTCACATACAACTATCATTGTTTCAATCTTTGCTTAAAACTCTTGAGTGTTCAATACAAAAGAGAGATATGACTCACACCCTTTTCTCAAATATTTCTCAGCCACCAAGAAAGAGATCATCATCGGTAAATTATCTGACTTACCTGGTTCAACCCGAATAACATCTCCATTTTCACATTTCAATTCAATGAATTTACTACCACAATTTACTACAACACTATGGGTATTCAACCAATCTATACCAAGAACCAAATCAAAATCATCAAACGGTAACAACATAAGATTTTTCGGAAAATAATGACCCCTAATTGTCAAGGGACAATTCCTACACACCTTGTCTACTAACACATGTTTTCCTAACGGGTTGGACACCTTTACGACAAATTTAGTAGACTCAATAGTCATATTCAAACTAGATGCTAATCTCATACAAATATAAGAATGGGTCGACCTCGGGTCAATCAAAGCAATAAAAAAGGTGTCATGAAGAGAAAAAAGTACCCGTTATTACATCTGGCGATGATGCCTCTTCTCGAGCGCAAATAGCATAGGTCCTTGCTGGCGCCCAGCCCTCTGACCTCACAGTAGAGTCTCGTGATACACCTTTACCACTAGTCCCACCTCCCGGGTTCTTTTGTGGCCTACCTCTAGAAAATACATTGCTTGATCTCACCTCTTGCTTTTTCTCTTTATCATCTCTTTCAGGGCAGTTTCGGATGAAATGGTCAGGGGAACCACATTTGTAACAATTTCGATTATTTCCCCATCACTCCCCAGTGTGATGTCTGCTACAACTTGGGCACTCTAGTCTGGACTTTGGATTGCCCACACTTGCCAACGAGGTGGCCTGAACTCTTGAACCCGAGTAATTGTTGCCTCGCTCTCTTTGTGAATACCCGACTGATGCAGTCGCCCGAGGGTTCACTTCCTTGGACCTTTTAGATTGAGCCTAGTAAGATTTACTCATCGGTCTTTTTCTCGCGTCCTGGGCCTCACTCACGGCCTTTCTCTTTTCCTTACTCAATTCTTCAACCTTATTGACCCTATCCACCAATACCATAAACTCCTTTAGCTCTAAAATCCCGACTAAGAGTCTGATATCTTCATTCAACCCATCTTTAAATCTCTTGCATAAGATAGCTTCCATGGACACACATTCTTGCCCGTACTTACTGAGCTTAACAAATTCGAGCTCATATTCCGCCACAGTCATTTTTCCTTACTTTAGCTCAAGGAATTCCTTTCGTTTCTAGTCCACAAACCTCTGACTTATGTACTTCTTTCAGAACTCCTCCAAGAAAAATTCCCACGTTACCCTCTCTACAGGAAATACTGATGTCATCATTTTCCACCAATGGTATGCCGAGTCCCTCAGCAAAGACATAGCACATTTTAAGCTTTCCTTAAGTGTACAGGAGAGTTCATCGAAAACCCTCATTGAGTTTTCAAGCCAGAACTCCGCACGTTCAGGGTCATCATCTATATTAGCTCGAAAATCCTCATCCCCTTGCTTACAGATTTTGTCTATCAGGGGTTTAGTTGTCCTCACCATTTCTATACCTTGGGGAGCCACAGGGACTCGTTGAGGTATAGGAGGAGGTGGAGGAGGTTGAGCATTGGGGTTTGCTTATACATATTCAATGTACCAGTTAATCATCATTTGGAGAAAGGCTTCTCGAGCCTCTTCTCCTTGACTCCTAGTCTCAGGTTCACTCTGCACAGGCGCAGTCCCTTGCGCAGGAGCCGGCGCATTACTAGATGCGTCATTAACAATCGATTGATCGAGACGCATATACTACATAGAACAAATTTAAAATTATCAGAAGCCACCACACTATCATTATACGCTTATGGCATGTATAGCTAGACTCCTACACACACTACGGTAGTCCTAGAACTGACTAAACCATAGCTCTGGTACCAATAAATGTAACACCCCTTACCCGTGTTCTATGCCGGAACCAGGCCCAAGGCGTTACCTTAATAAAGTCCTCATACTCGCCACTTAGACCTATCATGACTACTCTCTCTGGTAGCCTTAACAACCTCATACTTGACTTACGAGACCTCACTCACACACACGAAGATTCTCGAGACTATACTGAAACTTTTTCAACATTTACAAATTTTCTCTTTTATATACGGCTCACACGCCCATGTAAAATGAGACACGCCCATGTGTAGACACACACGCCCATGCTCCACAACCGTGGTGAATACTAACTTCACACACACGGTCTCAAAGCCTAGTCACACGCCCGTCTTCTACACCCGTGGGCGACACTGACTTGGGTCACACGACCTAGACACACGCTCGTATGGCTGGTCCGTGGTCGCCTCTGACTATTTCCCCATGGCTTGGGCACGCCCATGTGCTTCAACTGTGTGACGATTCAAATTTTAATTTCAAGATATAAACTTCACACGGTCTAGGTACACACCCGTGGCTTGATCGTGTGTCACACACGGCCTAGACACACGCCCGTGTGCCTACCCATGTGGACAAGAACGAGGTTATTTGCCAAGCTCTTTGCACCCCTATAGCTTACACTACATGAACCCATTCAACATACTAATAAACATCTCATAACTTTAACATGAACTCCGAATGATAACTTTATAATTTCATAAATGGTAAGGTGAGCCATCATTCATGGCAATTTACAAAATTAATGTCTTAACAAGAGCCAATACACCTTTGGCCAAAATAATGAAATAATCTAACTAGTCTAGCCCCTATAATGCCATTTACAAAATCATTAAGTCTAGGTATACTAGGATGAGCTGATAGTGTGGGCGGTCTCCTGGTTATCAGCGTATCCCGGCTCGGCTATTAAGCTCTATAAAATAAGGGAAAGAAAGGGGAGTAAGCTTTAAGCTTAGTAAGTTTACGTGTAAAGAATATAAGCATTTTAACATGCATTAAAAAATTTCATAACATTATATACTAAGCAAGAAACAATCTACATTAATGATCATGCTTACTCATTTCCTCCATTCACACATTCCAACCACATCACAAGCACAATGCATACATTCATTAATGGTTCCCTTGCACTTAGCATCACAAGGTCACACAATACAACACATCACTATATCATAATCGAATTACTCGGTGTTTCGCACTTAGCCCACCATCAGTCTTTATTAGGGTGGTATCGCACATAGCCCACCAAAAGATTAGTTACGGTGATATCTCACATAGCCCACCAAAAGATTTGTTACAGTGGTATCGCACACAGCCCACCAAAAGATTAATAGACGATGGTATCGTACATAGCCCATCGTAATTAAATAACAAGGTGGTATCGCACTTAGCCCACCATTATCGCACTTAGCCCACCATTAAGTGTCGTCATTACACATTCACATGATTATTTCATTATTCATATGATAATTATTCAATGACTACCACATTCAATCTACTAGTACCACATATGTTCTCAATCATGCCATACTCTAATTAGAACCATAATGTTTACAAAAATATACATTGCTTACACATAAACTTACCTCGGTGCAAAAAGTGTTAACCAACAACTTAATCCGTCACCTTGCATTTTCCACGTCAAGGTTGATTCCACACTCTTCTTGGTCTATAACAAGGAAATTCAATTCGTTTAGATCATTCTATGATCATAATGAATTAAAATCTACACTTGGGCAAAAATAACCATTTTGCCCTTGTATTTTGACAAAATTATGATTTTGCCCCTAAGCTCGTAATTTATTTTTCAACATATTTCCTCAATAATTAAGTCTATTTGAACATTTATTTCTCTTAAAACTACTCACCATTCTCACCATTTTATTCATTTATGACACAATTTCATTCTTGCATTTAAATCCTACTTAGGTGTTTTTATGTAAACACCTTTCACAAAAGTTGTTTCTCATCTCCCTAGCATCCATTTTCTTCCATAAAAACTCAGCTAACAACATAATTACTCTCATGGAAAGTCCCTAAACTTCCCACCATGATGCAAATTAGTCCCCTCATTAGCTAACTTAAGCTTTTGGGGTTCCAAAAACATAAAAATCACCAAGAAAGACCTCTAAAATCACTTACTTGCTAAAGGATATCTTGGCTGAAAGTTTAAGCTTCAAACCCCCTATTCCTTGCTAAAATTTTTGGTGGAGAAGGAAGAGAATGAAAAAAGATGATAGCTTTCTCTTTTCTTTATCTTATTTTATTCATTAGCCACCTAACATTACCGAATTTGACCAAAATTTAATGCTCTTGTCTCCCTAGCTTATATGGCTGGCCAAAACACATCTAATGGCCTAATTTCACTTTAAATACCTCTATTTTGATATCTTTTAACAATTAGACACCTCTAGCTTGAAATTAGAAACTTTCGCATTTAATGCGATTTAGTCTTTTTACAATTATGAAATCAATCGTTAAAATTAAGGTACCAAAATTCTCATGCAACCTTATAAACATACCATAGTGCATAAAATAATATCAAAATAATTTTCGTCAACCTAGGGTTAGTGGCCTGGAAACCACTGTTCCGACTAGCCCTAGAACCGGGCTGTTACAACTTGCACAAACACTCAGGGAGAAAAGAATACAAAAAATGCCAAAAAATTCACCAAAGAAAGTTAGAGAGAATTCGAAACTTTCAACACTCAAAGCCGAATATGCACCTTCCCAAAAGACCTCTCATGATCGAAATTGCTTAACCCCACTTCCCCATATCCGGCCACCACTTGCACACTCCTTTATCCCTTTATTTTCTCCACCATTTCCTCCTAACTTTGTTCTCCTTCATCCATTTGAAACATTTGACCAAGTCACCAACTCCCCTTGAAGAGTTCAATCTGAACTCTGCTTCTTCCCCTTTCAAGGCATAAAATAAAAGCTTCCATATGCAGCTTGTGGGATTCGAACCCCACTCTTCATTGCTCTCCACTTGGTGCCACACCACCACTCCACATGCTCAACTTGTGTTTCTAAAACACACACAAATTTACTTGAGCCTTACTACCCACAGCCCTCTCCACTAAAAGGCCAAAAACCAAAATTTTTCTAAGGCTTGGACTCGAACCTAGGCCTCCCTAAACCCCCCAATTACACTCAAAAACCAGCTAATCAAACACAACATGCAGTTATGTGAAAATTACAACCCCCAATTTAGGACGTTACATCACTACCCGCTGCAAAGGATATATGTTGCCAGAGGTGTTGATCGACAATAGATCTGCACTGAACGTTTTGCTTATATCCATACTGAACAGGTTACCAGTGGATAGCTCTCAAATGAAGACATGCCAAAATATAGTAAGAGCATTCCATGGTACAGAAAGGAGGGTGATGGGAAATATTGAAATACCTCTTTTAATTGGTCTAAACACATACGAGGTAGACTTTTTGGTGATGGATATCAAGCCCTATTATAATTGCTTTTCAGGGAGGCCTTAGATTCATTCGATGGGGCAGTGCCATTGTCACTACACCAAAAAATGAAGTTGTTAATGGAGGGTCGACTGGTGACGATAAATGCTGAAGAGGATATCCTTGCATCGTAACTAGTGACACACCACACACATGAGCGGATAAAGAGACAATAGAATGATCCTTTCGATCATTGGAATTTGTTAATGCAGCTTCCATTGTCGAAGGGAACAAGATCCTAGTGCCAAAAATATCCAAAACTATGAGGATGAGTTTGCAGTTGACGATTGGAAATGGAGCCTTACTTGGAAGAGGACGCAGAAAATACCTTCAAGGAAGGGTTGAGGCACAAACACTGATGGACAAACAAGACCGCTTTGGCTTAGGGTACAAGCCAGATGTGAGACAAAAGAAGGAGCTGGAGAAGAAACAAGAAAGAAGAAGAGTGTGACTGAGTAGGGGAGAGGACAAATAGCAACTGATGACCTTTCCCTATATATCCAAAACATTCGAGTTAGGAGAAACCATTTACCCTAAACGAAAGATGTCAGAAAAAGAAGGCTCAAAAAGAATGTTGGGAAACTTGAGCATCAATGCTACATCCGAAGAAGGAATTAGGGAAAACCTATCAGACATTCATCCTTATATCCCCAGAAGTGTTCTGAACAAATAGACTACGGAAGAGATCCCTATAATTTTTAGAACTAATTCAGAGTAATGTTCAAAACACGCTTATTGTTCTAAGCCGGGAGTAATAAGAATCCTTTTGTGAAAAGGCATATGTCCAATATTTTTTTCAATAAAATGCATCTTTGTATCTCATTTTGGAAAATATTCTTTTATTTTTCCCATTTTCTTCAGACTCATACCACACAGATAATTATTCTTAGATTCATTTGTTCTTTGGGTCTTCCTTTGTTCCTATAACAGGTCTCTAGATATCAATGATACGAGAGAGGATGCTACTGACTCGGAGTCTCCTTTTGAGCAAGATATGTGTCCAGAGGAATCTCAGGACTTTGAAGCTGATTGAGATTTAACTTATCTCCTGATTTGTTAAGAATGGTAGAACAAGATGAGAAATGAATTGTACCTTGTAAAGAGTCAGAAGAAATTGTGAGTTTAAGAGAAAAACAAGAAAAGAAAGAGGTGAAGATCGGAGCTTACATCACTACAAAGACAAAGCGAGACCTTATTGAGTTACTTCAAGAATTCAAGGATGTCTTCACATGGTCATATCAAGACATGCTTGGTCTAAGTACTGATATCGTGGTACACCAACTTCCCATAAGGGAAGAGTGCAAGCTAGTTCAATAGAAAATTCAAAGGATTAGGCCCGATGTTCTGTTAAAAATAAAAGAAGAGGTCAAGAAGCAATTGGACGCTAGTTTCTTACAAGTGGTTAAATACTCAGAATGGGTAGCCAATATAGTCCTCGTCCCTAAGAAAGATGTAAAAGTACTAATGTGTGTAGACTACAGGGACTTAAAAAAAGCCAGCCCAAAAGAAAATTTCCCTTTACCTCACATCGATACTTTAGTGGACAACACAACTGGTTATTCACTGTTCTCCTTCATGGATGGCTTCTCTAGATACAACCAGATAAAGATGCATCTTAAAGACATGGAAAAGACCATATTTGTAAACATGAAGGAGCATTTTTCTATAAAGTGATGCCATTCAGACTAAAAAATGTGGGAGCGACGTATCAAAGAGCGATGTTAACTTTATTTCAGTAGAACCCAAATTTGTCCTACCAATTCCAAATTCATTACACGAAGCCCAACCCAATTACAGCCCAAACAACAACAAAAAACAAAAATAAAAAATAATAAAAAAGAACCCAAATGAAACAGCCCAAAGGCCCAAATCTGAAGCTAGGGTTTCAGAAACCTAGCCAAGACCAAACCCCTGCCGCAACCCTAGCCCCAAACTCAAGACCGAATCGCCTCGACATTCGACACCCACCGCCTCACGCCACCTACTCCTGCACCACTGCCACCGTCACCTCCTCCACCTACTCCCCATGCCCTACAAAAGAAGACAAACACGCCAAGAAACAGAGGCAACAGATAGCAAAAAAATAATAAACGATGTATTTTTTTCTCTTCCATACTCGGTTATAAAAACCGAATGGAAAGTCAGAAAAGGATTCCTTTTTTCCTTCTTCAATAAAAAAAGACTCCAAACACCAATAAGAAATTACGAGATTCAAACAAAAAAAGGGAGAGTAGATCTGCTAACACAAAAAAAAGGAAGATGAGAAAAGGTGATTTATTTATTTATTTATTTTATTTTCTTAGTTTTGCCATCGAAAATCTTTTTAACTTATAAAAATATACCTAAAATATATACATATAACTGGTAAAAAAATATATAAAAATAAAAAATTTATTTTCCAGGCCACCGTATGGTGTGGTCGAGTTCGATGCCGACTGGAATCCTCCGAGTTCCCCACCGCAGAGAGAAAGAAGGAAACAAATAACCTTTTTTTTAGGAAGTCGAGAAATGAATTTTGGTAAAAATTGATTATATAGTCAATCAAAACGACGCTGCTTTGGTTTGGCGCCATATGCCCGAAAACGACGCTGTTTCACCTCGACCAACCCGACCCGATCCGACCCGCCTAGGATCGCGTGTTTTATCGAAAAATGGGCTATTTGAGCTGCCCTCCGCCTTTTTATAATTGTGCAATTAAGTCTTTGTAATTTAAATTTAGCCCAATAATTTACTCAATTCGCAATTAGGTCCCTTCACGACCGAAGCTTTACCAAAGGGTTAATTGCCTCTTTGGTCCCTCCTTTCTTTTCACGCATACAAATAGCCCCCTTTCTTTTATTTATTTTTGAATTAACCCCAAAACTTTTATTTTAATGCAATTTAATCTTGTTTTAATTATTTTGCAATATTTTTAGTCTTTTGTTATTATATTATTGTTATTATCATTATTATATTTTTATATTTTATTATTAATGCATTTCATCAACTTTATTATTATTATTATTATTATTTATTATTTTGTTTATATTTTCATTATTATTTGATTCTATTACTAATATTTACTATAACACATTATTATTCATTATTTTGGTTATATTTCTACTATTATTCGCTTGTTATTACTATTATTTATTATTATGATCGTATGTGCTTTTTTTTACCATTATTATGACCTAGATTGTTATTTTATTTATTATTGTTATTTGTTGTCTTCATCATCATTATTATTATCTATTTTATCATTATTTTATCATTATTATTATTACTATTATATTTTTATATATGCATATATTTTTATTTGACATATATTATTTCATGTATTAATTGCAACAATTATTCTTTTTTACATATTATCATCATTATTTTATTTTCATTTCAAGTATCATCATTACTATCTTGTCATTGTTATTTCTTATTTTATTTATTTATTTAGTTATTCATTTTCATCACTACTTTGTATTACCATTATTATTACTATTACTTGTATTTTTTTATTTGTAACATTCATATCCCCATTTGTTATCTTCGTTTTGTGTTATATTATTGAACAAAACATCATTAAAGAAGATTATCGTATTTCATCTAAAAGATTTCAAAATGAGGCAATGTTTTGGTATTTAGAAACTCGAGAAATAGTGCCCTAATATGTTGGGTTGCGATTTTTCGCTTGACTAAATAACTTAACATCCTTTTACTAAGTTTTATGAATCATGAGATGACTTTGATTCTAGAGATTAAAACATCGTGTCCTAACGTCTTTGGATGTGATGTTTATATCTTTTCGGACAAAGAAATTTCAAATTTTGACTCAAGCCTTTTCTTAAATTCAATCCCATACGATCGTTTTGTAAAATTACTATACTCCACTTAAAGATTTTGAAATAAAGGCAATGTTTTGTATTTAGGAATTGGGAGTAGTGCCCTAACGTCTTCGGGTTACGATTTTCCGCTTGACTAAATAACTAAACATCCTTTGGTAAACTTCATAAAATCATGAGATAGTTTTGATTACGAAGGTTTAGAATATCATGTCCTAACGTCGGATGTGATGTTCGATCTCTCGAACAAAGATATCTCAAAATACCAATACCTTTTAAAAGACCCGTATTTTAAAACCCTTTCAAGCTTCCGACATTAAGACACTAATTAATCATTTTGGTACCAATTTTGGGCGATCAAGGGTGCTAACCTTCCTCATGCGAATCGACTCTCCGAACATGATTTTCAAAACTTCGCACCAAAAACACTGCTTTCAAGAAACAAAATGATTTATTAAAATAAAGGTGATCCGATCACACCAACTAAAGGCCTGTTGGCGACTCCCATTTTTTTTCATTTTAAAATCCAACGTCGAACCCTTTTTCATTTTCAAAAAATGGTTACTGACGACTTAGCGACTAATCGGGATATATTTAGAGAGTCAAGCCATAAATTGATTATTTTCTGCCTTTTGTCGAAAGTTTAAAAGTTCGATTTGAAAATTACTATATTTGTATTGCATGTGTTTTAATTATGTGCATTGCATTGCATGACCGCTGTGGTCACACCTTTAGGTGAGAGTGAGAAACTACCTTCGTGAGGTTTTCACCTCCGCGGGATAGTGGATCGCTTTGGGATACATCCAGTTCTATGTCTTCGCGAGATTTTCATCTCCGCAGCCATAGGGAAATGTATCCTCGAATCGAACTCGGCCTATATGAGCCTATAATGGGTGAAGATCGAGGAATCATTGGTTCGGTACCCTCCTTAGAACCAAACCTCATATAGTAAGCCCTAAAGAACCCACCCTAGGTAGAGCCATGCCAAACCCTAGTGGTTAACAGATTAGGTATTTATATTCTTTGCTTATTGTGTATGGAATACTGATTTGCTTTATTTTTATTGTCATTTTTGCATCGATATTCATCAAAAGGTGTTGATTCACGCTCAATTGCCAAATAGATAGCTTGTCATGGAAAGGGGTTTCTTGATAGAGTGGAGGACAATGCGCCGCTCGGATATGGGCCGAGACCGTGCAAAGCAGAAAAAGGTGATAGTCTTCTGTAAGGCACGTGTCGTAATTATGGGACTTCACGCGTATGAGTGTCACTCAAAATAATATTCAAGAGATGAAAGAGATATGGAGTCAATGGGACGATGAGATCAAGCAATTATTCTCTTGTCATTACGAGATCCGCCATATCCGCCGACATCAAGGTAGACCAAAGACTGCTTTGAGCTATAACCCGCTTTTGAATCCCGCTTATAGTTGTTTTACTTTCGGAAAGTGGACCGGTGCCTACTATAGAAGAATACGGCTTTACTCCGCTGCTCAAAAAATCCAAATTGACAAAGTTTATATAAGACACATTAACATCCCCACCTTCTTAAAAAGTCGATGAATATTACGGAATGAGAAAGCGTTGGGTTGCAAAGACCTGATAAAACAAAAGGAGATTGTAAGTGTATCCCTTGGAGAAATTTAAGGATTTGATCATAGCACACCGGATGTGAAGAAAAGGGTCGACATTTTGCCTTGAGCATTTATGGATTGATTATTTTCCCTAAAGCTCTAGGGCATGTAGACGAGGCGCCTCTGATTTATTCGACAGATTAGATAGAAGAGTCACACCTGCTCCTCGCACTTACATTTGAAACTTTCGTGTCTCTAAGCGCGTGTCAAAGAGCGGGCGAAGGAAGATTCACCGCCAGTACGCCTCTTGCTAGTATGGTTCAACAGTCATTTTGGAAGGCGGAAAAGGCACCAGGTCGAATCTTCTCCGAGGACTATTCCCCGCTAAAGGAATTAGTAGCTACGCCAAGGCGAGACGATCTTACGTAAGAAAAATGGATGATGATTCGCAAAACCTACAAGAGGAAGATGTGGAATGGAAAGCTCCTTTGATGATCCCCGATGAGATCCTATATCGATGTGGAGATTTTGACCGGTTCCTCTATTGGGAGTATGGAGAGTCAGTCGGATATGCTCCTCTCCTCGTGTTGAGACAAGATGATCAAGATAGTTTATACCAAGAACACAAGGTCTAATTCAAAGGCGAATTGAATACAAAGGAGACAATTGTAAGAAAAGAGTTCAGAAATAGCAAGCGCTTAGAGTCGGGCTCATAGAATGAAAAGGTTTGCCACAAACCCGATGACAACCCCCGAATATGATCGATGGAGGAGTCAGAGAATCAATGACAACATTCCCACGTCAGGCCAGGAAGACGCCCGATCAATGGAGGAGTACCTACAGGTAATCCCATCAGAGCTCGAAATCATTAAACAAGATTTTGAGAAAAGGAATGCGAAATTAGGGAAAAGGATAGAACGGTTAGAAGAAGAGAAAATACAGCTAGGATTAGACGTTGACATTCAGAAGCTGGAGGCCGAAAAGTTGAGAAAAGGGAAAAATAAGGCTGAGGAAGATTTGGACAGTCTGAAAATAGACTATAAGAAGCTACGAAGGTCAATAAAGCTTGCTGGATTAGGAAAAACATCAGAGCAATGGAGTCAAGAACTCAGAGAGGAAAAAAATAGAGCTAGTCAATGGGAAAGAGAACTCCGAGATACTCAAGTTCGGGAAGAT
The DNA here is from genome assembly GCA_025506655.1 of Gossypium rotundifolium. Taxonomy (NCBI): domain Eukaryota; kingdom Viridiplantae; phylum Streptophyta; class Magnoliopsida; order Malvales; family Malvaceae; genus Gossypium; species Gossypium rotundifolium. The sequence continues at coordinate 17,318,287 of CP106733.1, read as the reverse complement.
ACTCTAAAAAGAAGTCTGGTAAAAACCCAAAGCGAGAAAGAGGAATTAAAGGCTCGGGTGGCGTAATTGGAAAGATCCTTGTATCAAGATCGTAACCGCAACTCGCAGCTTGAATTAAAGGCTAGTCTCGAGTAAAATTGAAGAAATGAAAGCGAGAATCAAGAGCTAGAGTCCGCTTTACATGGTTGTGAGCTATGGGTGGAGCTTGAAGTCAATGAGGAGTGTTGAAGCAACAACTTCATCACTCTTTAATCAAGTCGAGACCGGATTACATCATGGGGCAAGCCGTGGCTCAAGTGCGAGAGGTCGCGAGCATTTGCAAACCTTAGGAGTCCAAGCGGATGTACTAAGTTTATTTTATGAATCAAAGTCGAACAAGGATAAGAGTTAGCTAGGCTTTGAGGAAGTCAAGGCCTTAAGTATTAGGCGAGGCCTTATATGTAATCCATTCTATGTAAAGAAGTTTGTTTTCTAGAAAAGTTATTCTAATGGAAATTGAATCAAAATTAATGCCTTTTTTGCATACATTTCATGCATTAGCATTACATTGCATCATGTACATTAAATCTCACAAAAGAACCTTAAATTGTGACAGTTACCCTGGAACATCGCTACAATACACGAGGTAAAACTAAAATTATGGATCAAAGGATAGAAAGACTAGAGCAAATGCAAAGGGAAATACAAGAACAGATGCAAGAACGATTAACCAAGATGCAACAAGATATGATAGAACGGATGCAAGAGTCCCAAAACAACATGATAAGCCAGCTGGCGTAACTATTGGCCAGTGAACGAGGAAAGGGCGCCACCGCTAGCTCGTGGAATAATGACGACTTCGCCACCCCCGGATTTACCCCGCCAAATACCCAAGCACCACTGTAAATATGTCCCCAAAGGACGCCTTTTGTTATCGAGCCACAAAGTGCTGTGTTGAGATCAAGAATGCCGCCAGACTTCCCGATCGGTTCGAGCACTAATCCGGAGAAGGTCCCGCTAACCCTATAGTCCCCGATTTTGATGAAATGGCTGAAATGGATAAGGCAAAAGCGAACCTTCCCAAACAACTCAAAGATCGCTGTAAATGGTTAGAAGAAAAGTTTAAGGAAATAGAGATCACGACCATCGCTACGGGTGGACGCTAAAGACTTGAGCCTAGTCCTGACCTCGCATTTCCGCCAAAGTTCAAGACCCAGATTTTGAAAAATACAATGGGACCGGTTGTTCAAGCGTACATCACAATGTTCGTCGACGGATGGCGGATATGTTAACAACGATCAACTGCTTATTCATTATTTTCAGGATAGTTTGGCCGGGCCGGCCAAATGATACAATCACCAAACCATACCGATCAAGTCGTGGAAGGACCTAGCATAGGCCTTCTCAAACAATACGGCACGTAGCCGATATAGCCCCGATCGAATCACGCCCAAAATATAGAGAAAAGCCAAACAAAAGTTTCAGCAATATGCCCAATGGTGGAGGAAGTAGCTACACAAGTTCAAACCACCGCCCTAGAAAAGGAGACAACCATGTGTTTGTCAAATACGCTGAAAGCTCCCTTCATTAATCACATCTTTGGGAAGTGCCACTAAGAGTTTTTCCGATATCGTCTTTGTCAGGAGAAATGATCGAAAATGCAATCGAAGCGGTAAAATAGAGGTCGGAGAAAGTACTAGAAAGACGGTCCCAAGAAGAGGGAGAATGATATAAACAACATAGGTAAAAGTTATTCAAAGCCTATTATCGTGAACCGACCAAGGACTGTGACCCCCGATCATCAGAGCCCCCTTAGACAGGAATCAAACACAAGGCAAAATACGGAGAAAATCCAATTCACGCCTATCCCAAATTCCATACAAGGAAATGTACCGTAAATTATTTGACACACATTGTCTCCCCATTACTTAAAACCCTTGCAACCCCTGCACTTAAGTGGTATGATGCGAACGCACAGTGCGAATACCATGTAGGAATCGTGGGGCATTCTATAGAGCACTGTCTCGCTTTTAAGAAACTAGTGGAAAGACTCATCCAGATGGGCATTATAGAAGTCGATGACACCTCTAGCAAGGGACACCCGCTACCTAATCATGGGGTGACATGATAGGCGAAGATGCGAGAAGAAGAGTTAAGAGGATATTTTCGATGTGAAACCCCAATGAAACAGTCCGGAAGGAAATGATAAAAAGGGGATTGGTTGTGGCATGTCCAAGGGGAAAACATGAAGAAACACGAAAGGGCTGTGAATTTCATAACTTGGAAGGGCATGAAATCCAAAGTTGCACTGAGTTCAGAATGCTGGTACAAGCGCTGATGAACAATAAAGAGTTAGAATTCTTTAAAAGCAATGAAGGCCAGAAAGAGGGAAACATCTGCACATTGGAGGATGAGTTAGCAGCAAAAGCCTCGGAGGCGAGCTATCCACTAGTCACCATCTTACGATCAAAGGGCGACAGAGTAAAATAAATCCAAAATCGTGATTCAAAGCCTCATCGCTTTTCATCCGAAGATAACCAAAAGACTCCCGGGGGTCATAACTGCAACGTGACGATTCCTGAAAAGGGGGGTCCGTCCACAAAAGGGAGCCAGGAGTATCCTAAGATCGTGATCCGAAAACCTGTAGCCTTTTCATACAAGGATGACAAGAAGGTCCCCTAGAACTATAACTACAATGTGACGATTCCCGAGAGGGAGATTTGCCCAACACTACAAAAGAAAACCAAGAGGAAGGCTCCTACATCGCCAAGAGAGAAAGCGCCACGACTTGTCAAACACAAGAACGAGCGCCAAAAGGAAAAACTTGATGGGCGAGCAAAAGAAAGAAAAAGGGACCAAGCAAGAGACACATATAAATGAACCAAAGAAGGAGGAAGAAGCTAGGGAATTCTTAAAGTTTTTGAAGGATAGTGAATACAAGGTCGTAGAGCGCGACTACATAAACAATGGCTCGCATATCGATCGCTAGATTTACTATTAAGCTCAAGCACATCGTAACACCGATGAAGGTATTGAATGAAACTTATGTTGCAAATGATATAACAGCTAACATGTCGGATCACCCGGTTAGCAACATAAGTCTTGATAAGTTCATTTTCTTTAACGATGATGAGATCCTTCTGGAGGTACAGTTCCATCAAGGCTCTCCACATTACCACGCGTGCAAAGGATACATATTACCGGGGTACTAGTCGATAATGGATCGGTGCTCAATGTTCTACCACTATCGACAATCGAATCGACATTCGCTGATAGTTCCCACATGAAGGCCTACCATAACGTAGTAAGGGCATTCGATGGAACTGAGAGGAAAGTCATGGGAAGAATCAAAGTACCTCTTTTAATTAGACCAGGCACATATGAGGTGGACTTTATCGTGATGGATATTCCGCCGTCTTATAACTGCTTGCTGGGGAGACCTTGGATACACTCAGCAGGAGCAGTGCCCTCATCGCTGCACCAAAAGTTAAAATTAATCTCAGAGGGCCGTCTGGTGACCATAAATGCTGAAGAGGACCTCATCGCAACAGTAACCAACGATGTGCCATATTTAGAAGCAAATGACGAATCAGCTGAGTGTTCCTTCCGTTCTTTGGAATTTGTCAACGCAACATTCGTCGCCGAAGGGAATAAGGTCTCAGTACCTCAATTATCCAAAACCACGAAAATGGGTCTACAACTGATGGTCGGGAATGGAGCTGTGCCAGGGAAAGGACTTGGAAGGTACCTTCAAGGAGAAATCGAGGTCCCAAGACTAAAAGAAAAGCGAGACTTCTTGGTCTAGGATTCAAGCCAAACATAAAGCAAAAAAGAGAAGAGTCGAAAAAAACAAGAAAGAAGGAAGGCACGCTCAAGGAGATGAGATGAAATGGCAACCGATGATAATTCCTCATATTCGTGAGACCTTTATATCAGGAGGGGTTATCCATCCGAGACGAGGAATGCAAAATGAAGAAGTCGTGCAGGTCAACGCTATATCGGAAGGGAAAACTGAGGAAGAAAATCGGAATGGCATCCGCCTTATGAGCCAAAATGTTCTAAACAACTGGACTGTGGAGGAGATTCCTGTAGCTTTTAGAACTCATTCAGAGTAATACTCGGAACACACTTATTGCTTTAAGTCTAGAAGCAATAAGAGTCCCTTCTGTGAAACATTATTTTGTATAAGACATCGTTATTTTCAATAAAACACATCTCCGCCATCTTTTGAGCAAATTTTCTTTTATGTTCATTTCATTCATTCATTATTCTTTCTGTGGATATTTTTCTAAACATTTCTATTCTTCATTTATCATACCAATAAACATGCCTAGATTCTATGATTCTATGAGCCTTTATTCATTTCCATAACAGTCTCCAAATATCAATGATTTGAGTAATGCTACCGATGACTCGTAATGTCCTTTTGAGCAAGATATGTACTGGAAGATTTTAGGATTTTAGAGATGACCAAGGTTGTGATTTAGCTCCTCGAATTAAGGATGGTAGAACAAGAGGAGAAACAAATCGATCTCATAAAGAATCGGTGGAAATAGTGAACCTAGGAGATGGACAAGAAAAGAAAGAAGTGAAGATTGGAGCCAGTATCACCGCAGAGACAAAGCAAGACCTCATTGAGATACTCCAAGAATTCAAGGATGTCTTCGCATGGTCATATCAAGACATGCCCGGGCTAAACACTGATATCGTGGTACACCGTTTGCCCATAAAAGAAGAATACAAGCCAGTCCAACAAAAACTTCGGAGGATGAGGCCAGATGTTTTATTGAAAATAAAGGAAGAGGTTAAGAAGCAATTTGACGCAGGGTTCTTGCAAGTGGTTAAGTACTCGGAATGGGTAGCCAATATCGTCCTCGTCCCTAAGAAAGATGGGAAAGTACGAATGTGTGTGGACTAGAGATCTAAATAAGGCTAGCTCAAGGACAATTTTCTCGTTACCTCATATCGACACCTTAGTGGATAATACGGCGGGTTATTCATTGTTCTTGTTCATGGATTGCTTCAGATACAACCAGATAAAGATGCTTCCTCAAGACATGAATAAAACCACATTCATAACCATGGGGAACCTTTTGTTATAAGGTAATGCCATTTGGATTGAAGAATGCGGGGCAACATATCGTAGAGCCATGGTGACCCTATTCCATGACATGATGCACAAGAAAATCGAGGTTTACGCCGACGATATGATTGCCAAGTCTCGGACCGAAAAGGAGCATATCCAAGTCTTAAGGAAATTATTTTGAGGTTGAGGAAAGTCCAACAAGCTTAACTTGGTAAAGTGTACCTTTGAAGCCGTGTCGTGAAACTGCTAGGATTTATAGTCGATGAAAAGGGATTGAGGTTGACCTGCACAAAGGGGTTTCTTGATAGAGTGGAGGACAATGCGGCCGTCGGATATGGGCCGAGGCGTGCAAGCAGAAAAAGGTGATAGTCTCGCGTAAGGGCACGGTCGTAATTATGGGACTTCACGCGACGTTGTCACTCAAAATAATATTCAAGAGATGAAAGAGATATGGAGTCAATGGGACGATGAGATCAAGCAATTATTCTATCGTCATTACGGAGATCGCCATATCCGCCGACATCAAGGTAGACCAAAGACCTATTTGAGCTATAACCCGCTTTTGGAATCCCGCTTATAGTTTGCTTTTACTTTCGGAAAGTGGACCCGGTGCCTACTATAGAAGAATACATAGCTTTACTCCGCTGCCCAAAAATCCAGATTGACAAAGTTTATACAAGACACGTTAACGCCCCCACCTTCTTAAAAAGCGATGAATATTACGAGAATGAGCGGCGGTGGGTTAAAAGATGGATAAAACAAAAAGGAGATTGTAAGTGTATCCCCTGGAGAAATTTAAGGGATTTGATCATAGCACACCCGGATGTGAAGAAAAGGGTTGACATTTTTGCCTTGAGCATTTATGGATTGATTATTTTCCCTAAAGCTCTAGGGCATGTAGACGAGGCAGTCTCAGATTTATTCGACAGATTAGATAGAAGAGTCACACCTGCTCCTCGCATTCGCTGAAACTTTCGTGTCTCTAAGCTACCGTCAAGAAGCGGGCGAAGGAAGATTCACCGGTTGTGCATGACTCTTGCTAGTATGGTTCAACAAATCATTTTGGAAGGCGAAAAAGGCACCAGGTCGAATCTTCTCCGAGGACTATTCCCCGCTAAAGGAATTAGTAGCTACACCAAGGCGAGACGATCTTACGGAAGAAAAATGGATGATGATTCTGCAAAACCTACAAGAGGAAGATGTGGAATGGAAAGCTCCTTTGATGATCCCTGATGAGATCCTATATCGATGTGGAGATTTTGACTGGGTTCCTCTATTGGGAGTATGGGGAGCCGCTTGATATGCTCCTCTCCTCGTGTTGAGACAGTACAGATCAAGATAGTTTATATCCGCAACACAAGGTCTAATTCAGTGTGAATTCGAATACAAAGGAGACAATTGTAAGAAAAGAGTTCATGAAATAGCAAGCGCTTAGAGTCGGACTCATAGAATGAAAATGTTTGCCACAAACCCGATGACAACCCCCGAATATGATCGATGGAGGAGTCAGAGAATCAATGAAAACATTCCCACGTCAGGCCAGGAAGACGCTCGATCAATGGAGGAGTACCTACAGGTAATCCCATCAGAGCTCGAAATCATTAAACAAGATTTTGAGAAAAGGAATGCGGAATTAGGGAAAAGGATAGAACGGTTAGAAGAAGAGAAAATATAGCTAGGATTGGACGTTGACATTCAGAAGCTGGAGATCGAAAAGTTGAGAAAAGGGAAAAATAAGGTTGAGGAAGATTTGGACAGTCTGAAAATAGACTATAAGAAGCTACGAAGGTCAATGAAGCTTGCTGGATTAGGAAAAACATCAGAGCAATGGAGTCAAGAACTCAAAGAGGAAAAAAATAGAGCTAGTCAATGGGAAAGAGAACTCCGAGATACTCAAGTTTGGGAAGATACTCTAAAAAGAAGTCAGGTAAAAACCCAAAGCGAGAAAGAGGAATTAAAGGCTCGGGTGGCAGAATTGGAAAGATCCTTGTATCAGTATCGTAGCCGCAACTCTGCAGCTTGAATTAAAGGCTAGTCTGAGTAAAATTGAAGAAATAAAAGCGAGAATCAAGAGCTAGAGTCTGCTTTACATGGTTGTGAGCTACGGTGGAGCTTGAAGTCAATGAGGAGTGTTGAAGCAACAACTTCATCACTCTCGTAATCAAGTCGAGACCGGATTACATCATGGGGAAGCCGTGGCTCAAGTGCGAGAGGTCGCGAGCATTTGCAAACCTTAGAGTCCAAGTCGATGTACTAAGTTTATTTTATGAATCAAAGTCGTAACAAGGACAAGAGTTAGCTAGCTTCTTGAGGAAGTCAAGGCCTTAAGTATTAGGGTGAGGCCTTATATGTAATCCATTCTATGTAAAGAAGTTTGTTTTCTAGAAAAGTTATTCTAATGGAAATTGAATCAGAATTAATGCCTTTTTTGCATACATTTCATGCATTAGCATTACATTGCATCATGTATATTAAATCTCACAAAATAACCTTAAATTGTGATAGTTACCCTGGAACATCGCTACAATACACGAGGTAAAACTAAAATTATGGATCAAAGGATAGAAAGACTAGAGCAAATGCAAAGGGAAATTCAAGAACAGATGCAAGAATGATTAACCAAGATGCAACAAGATATGATAGAACGGATGCAAGAGTCCCAAAACAACATGATAAGCCAGCTGGCGCAACTATTGGCCAGTGAACGAGGAAAGGGCGCCGCTGCTAGCTCAGGGAATAATGACGACCTTGCTTACCCTCCGGGATTTACCCCGCCAAATACCCAAGCACCACCAGAAATATGTCCCCAAAGGACGCCTTTTGTTATCAGGCCACAGTGCCAGGTTGAGACCGCAATGCCCAAGACTTCCGATCGGTTCAGCACTAATCCGGAGAAGGTCCGCTAACCCTATAGTCCCCGATTTTGATGAAATGGTGAAATGGATAAGGCAAAAGCGAACCTTCCCAAACAACTCAAGATCATTGCAAATGGTTAGAAGAAAAGTTTAAGGAAATAGAGATCACGACCATCGCTACGGGTGGACGCTAAAGACTTGAGCCTAGTCCTGCACCTCGTATTCGCCAAAGTTCAAGACCCAGATTTTGAAAAATACAATGGGACCAGTTGCCTCAAGTGTACATCACAATGTTCATCGACGGATGGCGGGATATGTTAACAACGATCAACCGCTTATTCATTATTTTCAGATAGTTTGGTTGGGCCGCTGCCAAATGGTACAATCACCACCATACCTCGATCAAGTCGTGGAAGGACCTAGCATGCCTTCCGAAACAATACTGGCACGTAGTCGATATAGCTCCCGATCGAATCACGCCTAAAATATGGAGAAAAGCCAAACGAAAGTTTCAGCAATATGCCCATGGTGGAGGGAAGTAGCCACACAAGTTCAAATGCACCGCTCCTAGAAAAGGAGACAACCATCTTTGTTTGTCAATACGTTGAAAGCTCCCTTCATTAATCACATGTTGGGAAGTGCCACTAAGAGTTTTTCCGATATCGTCTTGTGGGGAAATGATCGAAAATGCAATCAAAAGCAATAAAATAGAGGTCAAGAAAGTACTAGAAAGACGGTCCCAAGAAGAGGGAGAATGATATAAACAACATAGGTAAAAGTTATTCAAAGCCTATTATCGTGAACTACCAAGGACCTGTGACCCCGATCATCGTGAGCCCCTTAGACAGGAATCCAACACAAGGCAAAATACGGAGAAAATCCAATTCACGCCTATCCCAGTCCCATACAAGGAAATGTACCAGAAATTATTTGACACACACATTGTCTCCCCCCATTACTTAAAACCCTTGCAACCCCCGTACCCTAAGTGGTATGATGTGAACGCACAGTGCGAATACCATGTAGGAATCGTGGGGCATTCTATAGAGCACTGTCTCACTTTTAAGAAACTAGTGGAAAGACTCATCCAGATGGGCATTATAGAAGTCGATGACACCTCTAGCAAGGGACACCCGCTACCTAATCACGGGGTCAACATGATAGGCGAAGATGCAAGAAGAAGAGTTAAGAGGGATATTTTCAATGTGAAAACCCCAATGAAACAGGTCTGGAAGGAAATGATAAAAAGGGGATTGGTTGTGGCATGTCCAAGGGGAAAACATGAAGAAACACGAAAGGGCTGTGAATTTCATAACTTGGAAGGGCATGAAATCCAAAGTTGCATCGAGTTCGTAATGTCGGCACAAAGTGACGATGGACAATAAAGAGTTAGAATTCTTTGAAAGCAATGAAGGCGAAAGAGGGAAACATCTCGCACATTGGAGGATGAGTTAAAGAAAAGCCTCTGAGGCGAAGCTATCCTCTAGTCACCATCTTACGATCAAAGGGCGACGGAGTAAAATAAATCCAAAATCGTGATTCAAAGCCTACCGCTTTTCATCCAAGACAACCAAAAGACTCCGGGTCATAAGCGCAACGTGATTTATTCACGAAAAGGTGGGTCCGTCCACAAAAGGGAGCCAGGAGTATCCTAAGATCGTGATCCGAAAACTTGTAGCCTTTTCATACAAGGATGACAAGAAGGTCCCCTGGAACTATAACTACAATGTGACGATTCCTGAGAGGGAGATTTACCCAACACTACAAAAGAAAACCAAGAGGAAGGCTCCTACATCGCAGAGTGGAAAGTGCTACGACTTGTCAAACACAAGAACGAGCACTCAAAAGGGAAAAACTTGATGGGCGAGCAAAAGAAAGAAAAGGGACCAAGCAAGAGACACATATAAACGAACCGTTGAAGGAGGAAGAAGCTAGGAATTCTTAAAGTTTTTGAAGCATAGTGAATACAAAGGTCGTAGAAAGCGCCTACATAAACAAAGGGCCGCATATCGCTGCTAGATTTACTATTAAGCTCAAGCACATCGTAACGTAATGATGAAGGTATTGAATGAAACTTATGTTGCAAATGATATAACAGTTAACAAAAGTTGGATCACCGGTTAGCAACATAAGTGCCGATAACTTCATTTTCTTTAACGATGATGAGATCCTCCGGAAGTACAGGTTCCATCAAGGCTCTCCACATTACCACGCTGATTGCAAAGGATACATATTACCGGGGTACTAGTCGATAATGGATCGGTGCTCAATGTTCTACCACTATCGACAATTGAATCGACACCGCTGATAGTTCCCACATGAAGGCCTGCCATAACGTAGTAAGGGCATTCGATGAAACTGAGAGGAAAGTCATGGGAAGAATCGAAGTACCTCTTTTAATTAGACCAGGCACATATGAGGTGGACTTTATCGTGATGGATATTCGGCCGTCTTATAACTGCTTGGTGGGGAGACCTTGGATACACTCGGCAGAGCAAGGTGCTCTCATCCGCGCCAAAAGTTAAAATTAATCTCAGAGGGCCATCTGGTGACCATAAATGCTGAAGAGGACCTCATCGCAATAGTAACCAACGATGCGCCATATTTAGAAGCAAATGACGAAACAGCTGAGTGTTCCTTCCGTTCTTTGAAATTTGTCAACGTAACATTCGTCGCCGAGGGGAATAAGGTCTCAGTACCTCAATTATCCAAAACCACGAAAATGGGTCTACAACCGATGGTCGAGAATGGAGTCATGCGTGGAAAGGACTTGGAAGGTACCTCCAAGGAGAAATCGAGGTCCCAAGACTAAAAGAAAAGCGAGACTTCTTCGGTCTAGGATTCAAGCCAAACGCAAAGCAAAAAAGAGAAGAGTCAGAAAAGAAACAAGAAAGAAGGAAGGCACTTCTGAAGGGAGATGAGATGAAATGGCAACCGATGATAATTCCTCATATTCGTGAGACCTTTATATCAGGAGGGGTTATCCATCCGAGACGAGGAACACAAAATAAAGAAGTCGTGCAGGTCAACGCTATATCAGAAGGGAAAACTGAGGAAGAAAATTGGAATGGCATCCGCCCCTATGAGCCAGGCAGCGTTCTAAACAACTGGACTGTGGAGGAGATTCTTGTAGCTTTTAGAACTCATTCAGAGTAATACTCGGAACACACTTATTGCTTTAAGTCTAGACGCAATAAGAGTCCCTTTTGTGAAACATTATTTTGTATAAGACATTGTTATTTTCAATAAAACACATCTCCGCCATCTTTTGAGCAAATTTTCTTTTATGTTCATTTCATTCATTCATTATTCTTTCTGTGGATATTCTTCTAAACATTTCTATTCTTCATTTATCATACCAATAAACATGCCTAGATTCTATGAGCCTTTATTCATTTCCATAACAGGTCTCCAAATATCAATGATTTGAGTAATGCTACCGATGACTCAGAATGTCCTTTTGAGCAAGATATGTGTGCGGAAGATTTTCAGGATTTTGGAGATGACCAAGGTTGTGATTTAGCTCATGAACTGTTAAGGATGGTAGAACAAGAGGAGAAACAAATCGTACCTCATAAAGAATCAGTGGAAATAGTGAACCTAGGAGATGGGCAAGAAAAGAAAGAAGTGAAGATTGGAGCCGGTATCACCGCAGAGACAAAGCAAGACCTCATTGAGATACTCCAAGAATTCAAGGATGTCTTCGCATGGTCATATCAAGACATGCCCGGGCTAAACACTGATATCGTGGTACACCGTTTGCCCATAAAAGAAGAATACAAGCCAGTCCAACAAAAACTTCGGAGGATGAGGCCAGATGTTTTATTGAAAATAAAGGAAGAGGTTAAGAAGCAATTTGATGCAGGGTTCTTGCAAGTGGTTAAGTACTCGGAATGGGTAGCCAATATCGTCTCCGTCCCTAAGAAAGATGGGAAAGTACGAATGTGTGTGGACTACAGAGATCTAAACAAGGCTAGCCCGAAGGACAATTTTTCGTTACCTCATATCGACACTTTAGTGCATAATACGGCGGGTTATTCATTGTTCTCGTTCATGGATTGCTTCTCAGGATACAACCAGATAAAGATGCTTCCTGAAGACATGAATAAAACCACATTCATAACCATGTGGGGAACATTTTGTTATAAGGTAATGCCATTTGATTGAAGAATGCGGGGCAACATATCGTAGAGCCATGGTGACCCTATTCCATGACATGATGCACAAGAAAATCGAGGTTTACGCCGACGATATGATTGCCAAGTCTCGCATCGAAAATGAGCATATCCAAGTCTTAAGGAAATTATTTTGAGGTTGAGGAAAGTCCAAGCTCAAGCTTAACGGTAAAGTGTACCTTTGGAGCCGTGTCGAGAAAGCGCTAGGATTTATAGTCGTGAAAAGGGGATTGAGGTTGACCTGCACAAAGTCAAGGCTATACAAGAATTACCTCCGCCGCACGCAAAAAGAAGTTTGAGGTTTCTTAGGAAGATTAAATTACATTGCTCGGTTCATTTCACAACTGACTGAGAAATGTGACCCCATATTTCGTCTTCTTAAAAAACACAATCCAGGTGTGTGGAACGAGGAATGTCAGAAGACCTTCGACAAAGTAAAGCAATACTTGTCCAATCCTCCGGTATTGACACCGCCTAATTCGGAGAAGCCTTTGATCCTCTATTTGACGGTACTTGATAATTCAATGGGATGTGTGCTCGGCCAAGATGATGAGTCGGGAAAGAAAGAAAAGCAATATACTACCTTAGCAAAAGTTCACCGAGTGTGAAACAAGGTACTCACCGATTGAGAAAATGTGTTGTGCCTTGGTGCGACAACTCGGAGGCGAGGCAAGACATGTTGTATCATACGACTGGCTCATCTCAAGCTAGACCCATTGAAATACCTAATGGAGTCGACTACTTTGAATGGACGGATGGTCTGATGGCAAATCTTACTTTACGAGTTTGACATAGTTTATGTAAACCGTAAAGCGATAAAAGGAGTGCAATAGCGGACTTTCTCGGCTAGTAGAGCTCTAGCGATTATGAGCCTCGGACTTTGATTTCCCTAATGAAGACCTAATATGCGTAGCAACCATCAAGAAGATACCACGAAAAGTCGTCCTTGGAAACTGAACTTCGACGGGGCATCAAATGCTATGGGCAATAGAATTGGGGCAGTTCTGGTGTCCCCAAATGGAGATCATTACCCATTCACTTATAAACTGGATTTCGATTGTACAAACAATATGGCAGAGTATGAAGCTTGCATCATGGGTATCCATGCTGCTATTGAACGCAAAATTAAGGTGCTGGAAGTGTACGGAGACTCTGCATTGGTAATTTATCAACTTAAAAGAGAATGGGAGACGAGAGATCCCAAATTGGTCGAATACAAAAGACTGGTCCAAGAACTGATCAAAGAGTTCGATGACATCACTTTCAGTTATCTACCAAGGGACGAAAATCAGATTGCTGATGCTCTAGCCATATTGGCTTCTATGGTACGAGCAAACAACAAGGAGGATATGAGGCCTATACAAATGAGCATTTATGAGGCCCCAGCCCATTGCTACAACGTGGAAGAAGAGGAGCAAAATGATCACCCGTGGTATCACGATATACTACAATACGTGAAAGATCATAAATACCCCGATCAGGCAACCAAAAATGACAAAAGGACGTTGAGAAGACTAGCTTGCGACTATGTCTTAGACGGAGAGATCCTATACAAAAGAAGAAAGGATCAAGTGCTATTGAGATGTGTGGACGGTGCCGAGGCCAAGCAGATCCTAGAAGAAGTCCATGAGGGTGTCTGTGGAACACATGCCAATGGGTTCGCAATGGCAAGACAAATCATGAGATTCGGGTATTATTGGTCTACCATGGAAAGAGACTGCATTGATTATCCTAAGAAGTGTCATAAGTGCCAAATTTATGGGGACAAGATTCATGTACCACCCTCACCTTTACATGTTATGACCTCCCCATGGCCTTTTTCTATGTGGGGCATGGACGTCATTGGACCAATCTCACCAAAAGCTTTCAATGGACATCGGTTCATCTTCGTGGTAATTGATTACTTCACTAAATGGGTGGAGGCCACTTCATATGCCAACGTGACAAAATCAGCAGTCAGCAAGTTCCTAAAAAAGGAGATCATATATCGATATGGAATGCCTGAGAGGATCATATCTGATAATGCGTTAAACTTGAACAATGGCATGATCACAGAAGTCTGTAGGCAATTCAAAATTAGACATCACAATTCGTCACCGCAACGCCCAAAGATGAACGGTGCAATTGAAGCGACTAATAAGAACATCAAGAGGATAATAGGAAAATGATCGAGACTTACAAAGATTGGCACGAGAAGCTACCATTTGCCCTTTTCGCCTATCGAACGTCGATCCGTAACCTCCACCGGGCAACTCCTTTCTCATTGGTTTACTAATGGAAGCGGTTCTACCCATCGAAGTTGAAATTTCGCCCTTCGAGTATTGTCCGAATTGAAATTGGATGAAGCGGAATGGGTCCAAGCTCGATATGATCGCTTGAATCGATCGAAGAAAAGAGGTGAAAGCTATCCGTCATGGTCGATGTACCAAAAGCCATACAACAAGAAAGTGCGTCACGAGAATTCCACGAGGAGACTTAGTTTTGAAAAGATTCTCCCATACAAAAGGATTTCGAGGAAATGGATGCCGAATTGGGAAGGACCTTATGTGGTGAAAATGCTTTCTCTGGAGGGCACTAATCTTGGCTGAGATGGATGGGAAAAATCTACCCAATCCCATAAATTGATTCGATTAAGAAGTATTATGCTTGAAGAAGGAAAGGCTAAAGCGAAAACCCAAAAGGGCGCTTTAAGAGAAAAAAAATCTGAGAGGCCAAAGCGAAAACCCAGAAGGGCGCTTTGAGACCAAAGGGCTTTGAGTCGAAAACCCAATAAGGCGGCTCAAATTTGCATGAAAAAGGAGGTATGTGACAATCTTTTCCCTGAATTAGCAAAAGAGGAATGTTACACCTCGGAACATCTACAAAGCACCGCAGATCTCCCAACGCCTATTCAAACTCAAAATGATCTTCTAAGGATCCGAGAGTGAAGCTCAAAGCTACGATATCTGGGCACCTACTTTTCTTTTACCCATTTTTGTACTCCAATAATGTATACTTTTGTTGATTTAAATCCAATTCCATTCTTCATAAACTCCATTGTTATTTTAAATCTTTGAGTTGTTTGCAATTGAAATAACGACCTATTGACCCATAATGCTTCCATAAAAGAGTTCCACCTATTACTCTGAAAGCCTCTACAAAGATAGAACCTAAAACAAGACTGTTGTTTAGGAACCACCACACTTAGGGTTGGAAACATTCAAGAAGAAGAGTTCAAAATTATGACCATTTCTTGATTCGCAGCATAAATATCGACAAGATGTTGCGTCGTGTCGTGACCTCGATTTGTTTAACGAATAATTACAGACCCTAAACTTTTAAAAGAGATCATTCTCATGACATCCTCGCCTTCATGCAAATGTCCTCCATAATATCATTTAGTTAGAAGCATTCGATTTATTACAATCATTGCATCTTAATGGAAAAATCATCATTCTCATGACATTCGCATTCATGTAAATGTCATCCATATCACACGAAGTTAGGAGCATTTGAGTCATTCCACCATAGCATCCGCATCATTTGGCATAAACACAAGCATATAAAATCAAGTCTACAGGATATGTCCCCATAGGACGGTGTAGCAACACTATTGAAGATTGTCCTATTGCCATCAACCAGTGGTGGAATAGGTTGAAGATTGTCCTATTGCCATCGACCAGCGGTGGAATAGGTTGAAGATTGTCCTATTGCCATCGACCAGCGGTGGAATAGGTTGAAGATTGTCCTATTGCCATCGACCAGCTGTGGAATAGGTTGAAGATTGTCCTATTGCCATCAACCAGCGGTGGAATAGGTTGAAGATTGTCCTATTGCCATCAACCAGTGGTGCAATAGGTTGAAGATTGTCATATTGCCATCAACCAGTGGTGGAATAGGTTGAAGATTGTCCTATTGCCATCGACCAGTGGTGGAATAGGTTGAAGATTGTCCTATTGCCATCGACCAGCGGTGCAATAGGTTGAAGATTATTCTAATGCCACTGATCAGCAGTGGAATAGACCAAAAATTGTAGATCTTGTCACCCTAACCCGTAGTGGGGCAAGATCAAGGCTTAATCTTGGCTCCCTAACCAAGAGGGGACATGATTTAGGCCACCTTCCTATTGCCACCGACCAGCAGATGGAATAGACCAAAATTATAGATCTTGTCGCCTAACCCAGTAGTGGGGCAAGATCAAGGCTAATCTTGGCTCCCAACCAAGAGGGGACATGATTTAGGCCACCTCCTATTGCCACCGACCAGTGAAGGAATAGACCAAAATTATAGATCTTGTCGCCTAACCGTAGTGGGGCAAGATCGAAGGCTAATCTTGGCTCCCCAACCAAGAGAGAACATGATTTTGGCCACCTCCTATTGCCACTTGACCAAAGAGTGGAATAGGTCAAAATTGTAGATCTTGTCACCCTAACCAGAGTGGGGCAAGATCAAGGAGAATCTTAGCTCCTAACCAAGAGGGAACATGATTTAGCCACCATCCCATTTCCAGCGACCAACAGTGGAATAGGTCAAGATTATCCTGTTGCATTAGCGAAGAGTGGAACAGGTTGAAAATTACCTTATTGCCATCGACCAGCGGTGGAATAAGTTGAAGACTATCCCATTGACCAGCGGTGGAATAATCCCATTTCTGTTGACCAGCAAAGGGAATAGGTCGAAAATTGTGGAGCCTGTTGCCTTAAACATTGGTGGAGCATGCTCATCCTATCTTCTCGGCTAGCAAGAAAGCAGTGAAGATACAAATCTTATCTTGAAGTCACGCAGAAGAGCAAGATAAATCTCATACCAGAAGATACAAAGGAGCAATGAAGTTAATCAAAGCCGCAAATCGCATCTTCTAAGAGACGACGGAATGGGTCAAAGCATGAGGGGAGATGGACTAGAACGAGGCTATGTGAAGAAGACGTGGATCAAGAAGTCAAGGCTTAGCTAGGCCCGGGCAAAATTGGTTCTTTTATTGTCTTTGCTCTATTCTCGTTTCACGACAATGAGCAAAGAGGGGCAGCTGTAGAACCCAAATTTGCCCGGCCCAATTCCAAATTCATTACACGAAGCCCAACCCAATTACAGGCCCAAACAACAACAAAAAAATAAAAAATAAAAAATAAAAAAAGAACCCAAATGAAACAGGCCCAAAAGGCCCAAATCCAGAAGCTAGGGTTTCAGGAAACCCTAGCGCCGCACCTGCCCTCTGCGCCGCAACCCTAGCCCCAAACTCAACACCGAACTGCCCCCTGACGTTCTGACACCCACCTGCCCTCTGCGCCACCTGCTCCTGCACCACCGGCCACCGTCGCCTCCTCCACCTACTCCCCATGCCCTGTAAAGGAAGACAAACACGCCAAGAAACAGAGGCAACAGATAGCAAAAAAATAATAAACGATGTATTTTTTTCTCTTCCATACTCGGTTATAAAAACCGAATGGAAAGCTGTAAAAGGGATTCCTTTTTTTCCTTCTTCAATAAAAAAAAAAGACTCCAAACACCAATAAGAAATTACAGAGATTCGAAACAAAAAAAAGGGAGAGTAGATCTGCTAACACAAAAAAAAAGGAAGACGGAAAAGGTGATTTATTTATTTATTTATTTTATTTCTCTTAGTTTTGCCATGAAAATCTTTTTAACTTATAAAATATACCTAAAATATATACATATAAGCGGTAAAAAGTATATAAAAAATAAAAATTTACCTTTCCTAGGCCATCGTGGTGGTGGTGAACTCGACGCCGACGGTAGGAATCCTCCCGAGTTCCCACTGCAGAGAGAAAGAAGGAAACAAATAACCTTTTTTTAGGAAGTCGAGAAATGAAATTTTGTAAAAAATTGATTATATAGCGAATCAAAAGCGACATCGCTTTGGTCGGCGCCATAACCTTAAAAAACGACGTCGTTTCACCTGGACCAACCCGACCCGATCCGACCCGCCTAGGATCCGCGTGTTTTGCCAAAAAAGCGGGCTATTTTGTGCTGCCCTCCGCCTTTTATAATTGTGCAATTAAGTCTTTGTAATTTAAATTTAGCCCAATAATTTACTCGGATCCGCAATTAGGTCCCTTCACGATCGAAGCGTTTACCAAAGGGTTAATTGCCTCTTTGGTCCCTCCTTTCTTTTCACGCATACAAATAGCCCCCTTTCTTTTATTTATTTTGAATTAACCCCAAAACTTTTATTTTAATGCAATTTAATCTTGTTTTAATTATTTTACAATATTTTTAGTCTTTTGTTATTATATTATTGTTATTATCATTATTATATTTTTATATTTTATTATTAATGCATTTCATCAACTTTATTATTATTATTATTATTTATTATTTTGTTTATATTTTCATTATTATTTGATTCTATTACTAATATTTACTATAACACATTATTATTCATTATTTTGGTTATATTTACGCTATTATTAGTTTGTTATTACTATTATTTATTATTATGATCGTATGTGCTTTTTTTTACCATTATTATGACCGAGATTGTTATTTTATTTATTATTGTTATTTGTTGTCTTCATCATCATTATTATTATCTATTTTTATCATTATTTTATCATTATTATTATTACTATTATATTTTATATATGCATATATTTTATTTGACATATATTATTTCATGTATTAATTGCAACAATTATTCTTTTTACATATTATCATCATTATTTTATTTTCATTTCAAGTATCATCATTACTATCTTGTCATTGTTATTTCTTATTTTATTTATTTATTTAGTTATTCATTTTCATCACTACTTTGTATTACCATTATTATTACTATTACTTGTATTTTTTTATTTGTAACATTCACATCCCCATTTGTTATCTTCGTTTTGTGTTATATTATTGAACAAAACATCATTCGAAGATTATCGTATTTCATCTAAAGGATTTCAAAATGAGGCAATGTTTTGGTATTTAGAAACTCGAGAAATAGTGCCCTAATGTGCTGGGTTGCGATTTTTCGTTTGACTAAATAACTTAACATCCTTTTACTTAAGTTTTGCAAATCACGAGATGACTTTGATTACGAGAGATTAAAACATCGTGTCCTAACGTCTTTGGATGTGATGTTTATATCTTTTCGGGACAAAGAAATTTCAAATTTTGACTCAAGTCTTTTCTTAAATTCAATCCCATACGATGCGTTTTGTAAAATTACTATACTCCACTTAAAGATTTTGAAATAAAGGCAATGTTTTGTATTTAGGAATTCGGGGAGTAGTGCCCTAACGTCCTTGGGTTACGATTTTCCGTTTGACTAAATAACTAAACATCTTTTGGTAAACTTCATAAAATCATGAGATAGTTTTGATTACGAAGGTTTAGAATATCATGTCCTAACGTCTTTGGATGTGATGTTCGTACTCTCTGAACAAAGATATCTCAAAATACCAATACCTTTTAAAAGACCCGTATTTTAAAACCCTTTCAAGCTTCCGACATTAAGACACTAATTAATCATTTTGGTACCAATTTTGGGCGATCAAGGGTGCTAACCCTTCCTCGTATGTAATCGACTTTAACCCGATTTTTAAAACTTCGAGACCAAAAACACTGCTTTTTAGTAAAACAAAATGATTTATTGAAATAAAGGTGATCCGATCACACCAACTAAAGGTCGGTGGCGACTCCCTTTTTTTTTCATTTTTAAAATCCAACGTCGAACCCTTTTTCGTTTTCAAAAAAATGGTTACGACAGCTTGGCGACTCCACTGGGGATATATTTAGAGAGTCAAGCCATAAATTGATTATTTTCATCTTTTTTGGAAGTTTAAAAGTTCGATTTGAAAATTACTATATTTGTATTGCATGTGTTTTAATTATGCATTGCATTGCATGACCGTTGTGGTCACACCTTTAGGTGAGAGTGAGAAACTACTCCTTCGTGAGGTTTTCACCTCCGTGCGAGGATAGTGGATCGCCGGATACATCCGTACCTATGTCTTCGTGAGATTTTCATCTCCGTGCAGCCATAGGGAAATGTATCCTCGAATCTGAACTTCAGTCTATATGAGCCTATAATGGGTGAAGATCGAGGAATCTGTTGGTTGGTACCCTCCTAGAACCAAACCTCATATAGTAAGCCCTAAAGAACCCACCCTAGGTAGAGCCATGCCAAACCCTAGTGGTTAACAGATTAGGTATTTATATTCTTTGCTTATTGTGTATGGAATACTGATTTGCTTTATTTTTATTGTCATTTTTGCATCGCATATTCATCAAAAAGGTGTTGATTCACGTTCAATTGCCAAATAGATAGCTTGTCATGGAAAGGGGGTTTCTTGATAGAGTGGAGGACAATGCAGCCGTTCGGATATGGGCCGAGACTGTGCAGCAGGAAAAAGGTGATAGTCTTACAGAAGGGCACGTGTCAGAATTATGGGACTTCACGCGTATGAGTGTCACTCAAAATAATATTCAAGAGATGAAAGAGATATGGAGTCAATGGGACGATGAGATCAAGCAATTATTCTACTGTCATTACGGAGATCTGCCATATCTGCTCGACATCAAGGTAGACCAGCACCTGTTTCGAGCTATAACCCAGTTTTGGAATCCCGCTTATAGCTGTTTTACTTTCGGGAAAGTGGACCTGGTGCCTACTATAGAAGAATACACAGCTTTACTCCGTTGCCCAAAAATCCAAATTGACAAAGTTTATACAAGACCTGTTAACATCCCCACCTTCTTAAAAAAGCTGATGAATATTACGGGAATGAGCGAGCAGTGGGTTGCAGCACGGATAAAACAAAAAGGAGATTGTAAGTGTATCCCTTGGAGAAATTTAAGGGATTTGATCATAGCACACCCGGATGTGAAGAAAAGGGTTGACATTTTTGCCTTGAGCATTTATGGATTGATTATTTTCCCTAAAGCTCTAGGGCATGTAGACGAGGCAGTCTCAGATTTATTCGACAGATTAGATAGAAGAGTCACACCGTTCTGCCTCGCACTCGCTGAAACTTTCGTGTCTCTAAGCGTGTCAAAGAAGCGGGCGAAGGAAGATTCACCGGTTGTGCACAGCTCTTGCTAGTATGGTTCAACAGTCATTTTGGAAGGCGGAAAAGGCACCAGGTCGAATCTTCTCCGAGGACTATTCCCCGCTAAAGGAATTAGTAGCTACGCCAAGGCGAGACGATCTTACGGAAGAAAAATGGATGATGATTCTGCAAAACCTACAAGAGGAAGATGTGGAATGGAAAGCTCCTTTGATGATCCCTGATGAGATCCTATATCGATGTGGAGATTTTGACTGGGTTCCTCTATTGGGAGTATGGAGAGCCGTCGGATATGCTCCTCTCCTCGTGTTGAGACAGTACAGATCAAGATAGTTTATACCCGCAACACAAGGTCTAATTCAGTCGAATTGAATACAAAGGAGACAATTGTAAGAAAAGAGTTCAGAAATAGCAAGCGCTTAGAGTCGGGCTCATAGAATGAAAAGGTTTGCCACAAACCCGATGACAACCCCGAATATGATCGATGGAGGAGTCGAGAATCAATGACAACATTCCCACGCCGAGGCCGTGAAGACGCCTCGATCAATGGAGGAGTACCTACGAGTAATCCCATCGAGCTCAAATCATTAAACAAGATTTTGAGAAAAGGAATGCGAAATTAGGGAAAAGGATAGAACGGTTAGAAGAAGAAAATACAACTAGGATTAGACGTTGACATTCGTAAGTCGGAGGTCAAAAGTT
Source organism: Gossypium rotundifolium (assembly GCA_025506655.1). NCBI lineage: Eukaryota > Viridiplantae > Streptophyta > Magnoliopsida > Malvales > Malvaceae > Gossypium > Gossypium rotundifolium. The sequence continues at coordinate 17,296,494 of CP106733.1, read as the reverse complement.
GAGAAAAGGGAAAAATAAAGGTGAGGAAGATTTGGACGATCTGAAAATAGACTATAAGAAGCTACGAAGGTCAATAAAGCTTGCTGGATTAGGAAAAACATCAGAGCAATGGAGTCAAGAACTCAGAGAGGAAAAAAATAGAGCTAGTCAATGGGAAAGAGAACTCCGAGATACTCAAGTTCGGGAAGATACTCTAAAAAGAAGTCTGGTAAAAACCCAAAGCGAGAAAGAGGAATTAAAGGCTCGGGTGGCAGAATTGGAAAGATCCTTGTATCAGTATCGTAACCGCAACTCTGCAGTTGAATTAAAGGCTAGTCTGAGTAAAATTGAAGAAATGAAAGCGAGAATCGAAGAGCTAGAGTCTGCTTTACATGGTTGTGAGCTATGGGTGGAGCTTCTTGAAGTCAATGAGGAGTGTTGGAAGCAACAACTTCATCACTCTCAGAATCAAGTCAGAGACCGGGATTACATCATGGGGCAAGCCGTGGCTCAAGTGCGAGAGGTCGCGGAGCATTTGCAAACCTTAGGAGTCCAAGCGGATGTACTAAGTTTATTTTATGAATCAAAGTCAGAACAAGGATAAGAGTTAGCTAGGCTTCTTGAGGAAGTCAAGGCCTTAAGTATTAGGGCGAGGCCTTATATGTAATCCATTCTATGTAAAGAAGTTTGTTTTCTAGAAAAGTTATTCTAATGGAAATTGAATCAAAATTAATGCCTTTTTTGCATACATTTCATGCATTAGCATTACATTGCATCATGTACATTAAATCTCACAAAAGAACCTTAAATTGTGGCAAGTTACCTCGAACATCGCTACAATACACGAGGTAAAACTAAAATTATGGATCAAAGGATAGAAAGACTAGAGCAAATGCAAAGGAAATACAAGAACAGATGCAAGAACGATTAACCAAGATGCAACAAGATATGATAGAACGGATGCAAGAGTCCCAAAACAACATGATAAGCCACCGGCGAACTATTGGCCGATGAACGAGGAAAGGGCGCCATTGCTAGCTCGTGGAATAATGACGACCGCTTACACTCTCGGATTTACCCGCCAAATACCCAAGCACCACCGTAAATATGTCCCCAAAGGACGCCTTTTGTTATCGAGCCACAGTGCGTGTTGAGATCAGAATGCCGCCAAGACTTCCCATTGGTTCAGCACTAATCCCGGAGAAGGTCCGGCTAACCCTATAGTCCCCGATTTTGATGAAATGGCTGAAATGGATAAGGCAAAAGCGAACCTTCCCAAACAACTCAAAGATCGTTGCAAATGGTTAGAAGAAAAGTTTAAGGAAATAGAGACTGCTGACCATCGCTACGGGGTGGACGCTAAAGACTTGAGCCTAGTCCCAGACCTCGTACTTCCGCCAAAGTTCAAGACCCCAGATTTTGAAAAATACAATGGGACCAGTTGCCCCGAAGCGTACATCACAATGTTCTGTCGACGGTTGGCGGGATATGTTAACAACGATCAACTGCTTATTCATTATTTTCAGGATAGTTTGGCCGGGGCCGCGGCCAAATGATACAATCAGCTCAGCCATACCCTGATCAAGTCGTGGAAGGACCTAGCATAGGCCTTCCTGAAACAATACGGGCACGTAGCCGATATAGCTCCTGATCGAATCACGCCCAAAATATAGAGAAAAAGCCAAACAAAAGTTTAGAGCAATATGCCCAATTGGTGGAGGAAGTAGCACACAAGTTCAAATGCACCGCTCTAGAAAAGGAGACAACCATGTTGTTTGTCAAATACGTTGAAAGCTCCTTCATTAATCACATCTTTTGGAAGTGCCACTAAGAGTTTTTCCGATATCGTCTTTGTCGGGAGAAATGATCGAAAATGCAATCGAAGCGGTAAAATAGAGGTGGAGAAAGTACTAGAAAGACGGTCCCAAGAAGAGGGAGAATGATATAAACAACATAGGTAAAAGTTATTCAAAGCCTATTCGTGAACCACCAAGGACCGTGACCCCGATCATCGAGCCCCTTAGACAGAATCAAACACAAGGCAAAATACGGAGAAAATCCAATTCACGCCTATCCCAGTCCCATACAAGGAAATGTACCAGAAATTATTTGACACACACATTGTCTCCCCCCATTACTTAAAACCCTTGCAACCCCCTGCACTAAGTGGTATGATGCGAACGCACACAGTCATGAATACCATGTAGGAATCGTGGGGCATTCTATAAGCATCATCTCGCTTTTAAGAAACTAGTGGAAAGACTCATCCAGATGGGCATTATAGAAGTCGATGACACCTCTAGCAAGGGACACCCGCTACCTAATCATGGGGTCAACATGATAGGCGAAGATGCGAGAAGAAGAGTTAAGAGGGATATTTTCGATGTGAAAACCCCAATGAAACAGGTCTGGAAGGAAATGATAAAAAGGGGATTGGTTGTGGCATGTCCAAGGGGAAAACATGAAGAAACACGAAAGGGCTGTGAATTTCATAACTTGGAAGGGCATGAAATCCAAAGTTGCCTTGAGTTCGAATCTTTGTTACCGATGAATAATAAAGAGTTAGAATTCTTTAAAAGCAATGAAGGCCAGAAAGAGGGAAACATCTGCACATTGGAGGATGAGTTAGCAAAGAAAAGCCTCGGAGGCGAAGCTATCCACTAGTCACCATCTTACGATCAAAGGCGATGGAGTAAAAATAAATCCAAAAATCGTGATTCAAAGCCTCGCTTTTCATCGAAGATAACCAAAAGACTCCGGGGTCATAAGCGCAGAACGTGACGATTCGAAAAGGGGGTCCGCCCACAAAAGGGAGCCAGAGTATCCTAAGATCGTGATCCAAAACACGTAGCCTTTTCATACAAGGATGACAAGAAGGTCCCTAGAACTATAACTACAATGTGACGATTCCTGAGAGGGGAGATTTGCCCAACACTACAAAAGAAAACCAAGAGGAAGGCTCCTACACGCGCAGTGGAAAGCGCTACGACTTGTCAAACACAAGAACGGAGCGCTCAAAAGGGAAAAACTTGATGGGCGAGCAAAAGAAAGAAAAAGGGACCAAGCAAGAGACACATATAAATGAACCAGTGAAGGAGGAAGAAGCTAGGGAATTCTTAAAGTTTTTGAAGGATAGTGAATACGATTGTAGAGAAGCGACTACATAAGCAGTCGGCTCGCATATCAGTGCTAGATTTACTATTAAGCTCTGAAGCACATCGTAACACGCTGATGAAGGTATTGAATGAAACTTATGTTGCAAATGATATAACAGTTAACAAGCTGGATCACCTGGTTAGCAACATAAGTGCTGATAAGTTCATTTTCTTTAACGATGATGAGATCCCTTCGGGAGGTACAGGTTCCATCAAGGCTCTCCACATTACCACGCGGTGCAAAGGATACATATTACCAGGGGTACTAGTCGATAATGGATCAGTGCTCAATGTTCTACCACTATCGACACTGAATCGATTACCCGTTGATAGTTCCCACATGAAGGCCTACCATAACGTAGTAAGGGCATTCGATGGAACTGAGAGGAAAGTCATGGGAAGAATCAAAGTACCTCTTTTAATTAGACCAGGCACATATGAGGTGGACTTTATCGTGATGGATATTCCATTGTCTTATAACCGCTTTTGGGAGACCTTGGATACACTCGGCAGAGAGCAAGTGCCTCATCACGCACCAAAAGTTAAAATTAATCTCGGAGGGCCGTCTGGTGACCATAAATCTGTCAAGAGGACCTCATCGCAATAAAGAACTCAACGATGTGCCATATTTAGAAGCAAATGACGAATCACCGTGAGTGTTCCTTCCGTTCTTTGGAATTTGTCAACGCATAACATTTCGTCGCCAAGGAATAAGGTCTCGATACCTCAATTATCCAAAACCACGAAAATGGGTCTACAAACCGATGGTCGGGAATGGAGCGTGCTGTGGAAAGGACTTGGAAGGTACCTTCAAGGAGAAATCGAGGTCCCAAGACTAAAAGAAAAGCGAGACTTCTTGGTCTAGGATTCAAGCCAAACGCAAAGCAAAAAGAGAAGAGTCGGAAAAAAAACAAGAAAGAAGGAAGGCACGTCTGAAGGGAGATGAGATGAAATGGCAACCGATGATAATTCCTCATATTCGTGAGACCTTTATATCAGGAGGGGTTATCCATCCGAGACGAGGAATGCAAAATGAAGAAGTCGTGCATGTCAACGCTATATCGGAAGGAAAAGCGAGGAAGAAAATCGGAATGGCATCCGCCCTATGAAAAAGCGAGCGTTCTAAACAATCGGACTGTGGAGGAGATTCGTAGCTTTTAGAACTCATTCGAGTAATACTGAACACACTTATTGCTTTAAGTCTAGAAGCAATAAGAGTCCTTCGTGAAACATTATTTTGTATAAGACATCGTTATTTTCAATAAAACACATCTCCGCCATCTTTTGAGCAAATTTTCTTTTATGTTCATTTCATTCATTCATTATTCTTTCTGTGGATATTTTTCTAAACATTTCTATTCTTCATTTATCATACCAATAAACATGCCTAGATTCTATGATTCTATGAGCCTTTATTCATTTCCATAACAGGTCTCCAAATATCAATGATTTGAGTAATGCTACCGATGACTCAGAATGTCCTTTTGAGCAAGATATGTGTACGGAAGATTTTTAGGATTTTAGAGATGACCAAGGTTGTGATTTAGCTCCTGAACTGTTAAGGATGGTAGAACAAGAGGAGAAACAAATCGTATCTCATAAAGAATCAGTGGAAATAGTGAACCTAGGAGATGGACAAGAAAAGAAAGAAGTGAAGATTGGAGCCAGTATCACCGCAGAGACAAAGCAAGACCTCATTGAGATACTCCAAGAATTCAAGGATGTCTTCGCATGGTCATATCAAGACATGCCCGGGCTAAGCACTGATATCGTGGTACACCGTTTGCCCATAAAAGAAGAATACAAGCCAGTCCAACAAAAACTTCGGAGGATGAGGCCAGATGTTTTACTGAAAATAAAGGAAGAGGTTAAGAAGCAATTTGACGCAGGGTTCTTGCAAGTGGTTAAGTACTCGGAATGGGTAGCCAATATCGTCCTCGTCCCTAAGAAAGATGGGAAAGTACGAATGTGTGTGGACTACAGAGATCTAAATAAGGCTAGCCCGAAGGACAATTTTCTGTTACCTCATATCGACACCTTAGTGGATAATACGGCGGGTTATTCATTGTTCTTGTTCATGGATTGCTTCTCAGGATACAACCAGATAAAGATGCTTCCTGAAGACATGAATAAAACCACATTCATAACCATGTGGGGAACCTTTTGTTATAAGGTAATGCCATTTGGATTGAAGAATGCGGGGGCAACATATCAGAGAGCCATGGTGACCCTATTCCATGACATGATGCACAAGAAAATCGAGGTTTACGTCGACGATATGATTGCCAAGTCTCGGACCGAAAAGGAGCATATCCAAGTCTTAAGGAAATTATTTTTGAGGTTGAGGAAAGTCCAACTGAAGCTTAACCCGGTAAAGTGTACCTTTGAAGCGTGTCGAGAAGCGCTAGGATTTATAGTCGATGAAAAGGGATTGAGGTTGACCTGCACAAAGTCAAGGCTATACAAGAATTACCTCCGCCGCACGCAAAAAGAAGTTCGAGGTTTCTTAGGAAGATTAAATTACATTGCTCGGTTCATTTCACAACTGACTGAGAAATGTGACCCCATATTTCGTCTTCTTAAAAAACACAATCCAGGTGTGTAGAACGAGGAATGTCAGAAAACCTTCGACAAAGTAAAGCAATACTTGTCCAATCCTCCGGTATTGACACCGCCTAATCCGGAGAAGCCTTTGATCCTCTATTTGATGGTACTTGATAATTCAATGGGATGTGTGCTCGGCCAGCATGATGAGTCGGGAAAGAAAGAAAAAGCAATATACTACCTTAGCAAAAAGTTCACCGAGTGTGAAACAAGGTACTCACCGATTGAGAAAATGTGTTGTGCCTTGGTGCGGACAACTTCGGAGGCGAGGCAGTACATGTTGTATCATACGACCTGGCTCATCTCGAAGCTAGACCCACTGAAATACCTAATGGAGTCGACTACTTTGAATGGACGGATGGTCCGATGGCAAATCTTACTTTCTGAGTTTGACATAGTTTATGTAAACCAGAAAGCGATAAAAGGGAGTGCAATAGCGGACTTTCTGGCTAGTAGAGCTCTAGCAGATTATGAGCCTCTGGACTTTGATTTCCCTAATGAAGACCTAATGTACGTAACAGCCACTGAAGAAGATACCACGAAAAGTCATCCTTGGAAACTGAACTTCGACGGGGCATCAAATGCTATGGGCAATAGAATTGGGGCAGTTCTAGTGTCCCCAAATGGAGATCATTACCCATTCATTTATAAACTGGATTTCGATTGTACAAACAATATGGCAGAGTATGAAGCTTGCATCATGGGTATCCATGCTGCTATTGAACGCAAAATTAAGGTGCTGAAAGTGTACGGAGACTCTGCATTGGTAATTTATCAACTTAAAAGAGAATGGGAGACGAGAGATCCCAAATTGGTCGAATACAAAAGATTGGTCCAAGAACTGATCAAAGAGTTCGATGACATCACTTTCAGTTATCTACCAAGGGACGAAAATCAGATGGCTGATGCTCTAGCCACATTGGCTTCTATGGTACGAGCAAACAACAAGGAGGATATGAGGCCTATACAAATGAGCATTTATGAGGCCCCAGCCCATTGCTACAACGTGGAAGAAGAGGAGCAAAATGATCACCCGTGGTATCACGATATACTACAATACGTGAAAGATCATAAATACCCGATCAGCAAACGAAAATGACAAAAGGACGTTGAGAAGACTAGCTTGCGACTATGTCTTAGACGGAGAGATCCTATACAAAAGAAGAAAGGATCAAGTGCTATTGAGATGTGTGGATGGTGCCGAGGCTAAGGGATCCTAGAAGAAGTCCATGAGGGTGTCATGGAACACATGCCAATGGGTTGAATGGCAAGACAAATCATGAGATTCGGTATTATTGGTCTACCATGGAAAGAGACTGCATTGATTATGCTAAGAAGTGTCATAAGTGCCAAATTTATGGGGACAAGATTCATGTACCACCTCACCTTTACATGTTATGACCTCCCATGGCCTTTTTCTATGTAGGGCATGGGCGTCATTGGACCAATCTCACCAAAAGCTTCCAATGGACATCGGTTCATCTTCGTGGTAATTGATTACTTCACTAAATGGGTGGAGGCCACTTCATATGCCAACGTGACAAAATCAGTAGTCAGCAAGTTCCTAAAAAAGGAGATCATATGTCGATATGGAATGCCTGAGAGGATCATATCTGATAATGCGTTAAACTTGAACAATGGCATGATCACAGAAGTCTGTAGGCAATTCAAAATTAGACATCACAATTCGTCACCGCATCGCCCAAAGATGAACGGTGCAGTTGAAGCAGCTAATAAGAACATCAAGAGGATAATAGGAAAAATTACTGAGACTTACAAAGATTGGCACGAGAAGCTACCATTTGCCCTTTTCGCCTATCGAACGTCAGTCAGAACCTCCACCGGGGCAACTCCTTTCTCATTGGTTTACGGAATGGAAGCGGTTCTACCCATCGAAGTTAAAATTTCGTCCCTTCGAGTATTGTCCGAATTGAAATTGGATGAAGCGGAATGGGTCCAAGCTCGATATGATCAGTTGAATCTGATCGAAGAAAAGAGGCTGAAAGCTATCCGTCATGGTCAGATGTACCAAAAGCCATACAACAAGAAAGTGCGTCCACGAGAATTCCACGAGGGAGACTTAGTTTTGAAAAAGATTCTCCCCATACAAAAGGATTTCAGAGGAAATGGATGCCAATTGGGAAGGACCTTATGTGGTGAAAAGGCTTTCTCGGAGGGCACTAATCTTGGTGAGATGGATGGGAAAAATCTACCCAATCCCATAAATTGATTCAGTTAAAGTATTATGCTTGAAGAAGGGAAAGGCTAAAGCGAAAACCCAAAAGGGCGCTTTAAGACCTAAAAAAAAGCAGAGAGGCTAAAGCGAAAACCCGTAAAAGGGCGCTTTGAGACCAAAGGGCTTTGAGTCGAAAACCCAATAAGGGCGGCTCAAATTTGCACGAAAAAAGAGGTATGTGACAATCTTTTCCCCGTAATTAGCAAAAGAGGAATGTTACACCTCGGAACATCTACAAAGCAATCGCAGATCTCCAACGTCTATTCAAACTCAAAATGATCTTGGAAGGATCCAGAGTGAAGCTCAATTGCGATATCCTGGGCACCTACTTTTCTTTTACCTATTTTTGTACTCCAATAATGTATACTTTTGTTGATTTAAATCCAATTCCATTCTTCATAAACTCCATTGTTATTTTAAATCTTTGAGTTGTTTGCAATTGAAATAACGACCTATTGACCCATAATGCTTCCATAAAAGGAGTTCCACCTATTACTCTGAAAGCCTCTAAGCAGCATAGGAACCTAAAACATGACTGTTGTTTAGGAACCACAACACTTAGGGGTTGGAAACATTCGAAGAAGAAGAGTTCAAAATTATGACCATTTCTTCAGAATCGCAGGCATAAATATCAGACAAGATGTTGCGTCTGTGTCGTGACCTCGACGAGCGAACGAATAATTACAGCCCTAAACTTTTAAAAGAGATCATTCTCATGACATCCTGCCTTCATGCAAATGTCCTCCATAATATCATTTAGTTAGAAGCATTCGATTTATTACAATCATTGCATCTTAATGGAAAAATCATCATTCTCATGACATTCTGCATTCATGTAAATGTCATCCATATCACACGTAGTTAGGAGCATTTGAGTCATTCCGACCATAGCATCCGCATCATTTGGCATAAACACAAGCATATAAAATCAAGTCTACAGGATATGTCCCCATAGGACGGTGTAGCAACACTATTGAAGATTGTCCTATTGCCATCAACCAGTGGTGGAATAGGTTGAAGATTGTCCTATTGCCATCGACCAGTGGTGGAATAGGTTGAAGATTGTCCTATTGCCATCGACCAGCTGTGGAATAGGTTGAAGATTGTCCTATTGCCATCAACCAGCGGTGGAATAGGTTGAAGATTGTCCTATTGCCATCAACCAGCGGTGGAATAGGTTGAAGATTGTCCTATTGCCATCGACCAGTGGTGGAATAGGTTGAAGATTGTCCTATTGCCATCGACCAGCGGTGGAATAGGTTGAAGATTATTCTAATGCCACTGATCAGCAGTGGAATAGACCAAAAATTGTAGACCTTGTCGCCCTAACCCATAGTGGGGCAAGATCGAAGGCGAATCTTGGCTCCCTAACCAGTAGGGGACATGATTTAGGCCACCCTCCTATTGCCACTGACCAGCAGTGGAATAGACCAAAAATTGTAGATCTTTTCGCCCTAACCCGTAGTGGGGCAAGATCGAAGGCGAATCTTGGCTCCCTAACCAGTAGAGAACATGATTTTGGCCACCCTCCTATTGCCACTGACCAGTAGTGGAATAGGTCAAAAATTGTAGATCTTGTCACCCTAACCAGTAGTGGGGCAAGATCGAAGGCGAATCTTAGCTCCCTAACCAGTAGGGAACATGATTTAGGCCACCATCCCATTTCCACTGACCAACAGTGGAATAGGCTGAAGATTATCCTGTTGCATTAACCAGTAGTGGAACGGGTTGAAAATTACCTTATTGCCATCGACCAGCGGTGGAATAAGTTGAAGACTATCCCATTGACCAGCGGTGGAATAATCCCATTTCTGTTGACCAGCAAAGGGAATAGGTCGAAAATTGTAGAGCCTGTTGCCTTAAACATTAGTGGAGCATGCTCATCCTATCTTCTCGGCTAGCAGTAAAACAGGCTGAAGATACAAATCTTATCTTGAAGTCACAGAAGAGCAAGATAAATCTCATACCCCAAAGATACAGTGGAGCAATGAAGCGAATCAAAGCTGCAAATCCTATCTTTCGGAAGAGACGACGGAATGGGTCAAAGCATGAGGGGAGATGGACTAGAACGAGGCTATGTGAAGAAGACGTGGATCAAGAAGTCAAGGCTTAGCTAGGCCCGGGCAAAATTGGTTCTTTTATTGTCTTTGCTCTATTCTCGTTTCACGACAATGAGCAAAGAGGGGCAGTTGTAGAACCCAAATTTGCCCGCCCAATTCCAAATTCATTACACGAAGCCCAACCCAATTACAGGCCCAAACAACAACAAAAAAAATTAAAAAATAAAAAATAAAAAAAAAGAACCCAAATGAAACAGGCCCAAAAGGCCCAAATCAAGAAGCTAGGGTTTCAGGAAACCCTAGCAAGACCCGCCTCCTGACCGCAACCCTAGCCCCAAACTCAAGACCGAATCGCCTCGACGCTCGACACCCACCTACCCTCTGTACACTGCCTCTTGACCACCGCCACTCGCCTCCTCCACCTACTCCCCATGCCCTGCAAAGGAAGACAAACACGCCAAGAAACAGAGGCAACAGATAGCAAAAAAATAATAAACGATGTATTTTTTTCTCTTCCATACTCGGTTATAAAAACCGAATGGAAAGCTGTAAAAGGGATTCCTTTTTTTCCTTCTTCAATCAAAAAAAAAGACTCCAAACACCAATAAGAAATTACAGAGATTCGAAACAAAAAAAAGGGAGAGTAGATCTGCTAACACAAAAAAAAAAAGGAAGACGAAAAAGGTGATTTATTTATTTATTTATTTTATTTCTCTTAGTTTTGCCATCGAAAATATTTTTAACTTATAAAAATATACCTAAAATATATACATATAAATGGTAAAAAAGTATATAAAAAATAAAAAAATTTACCTTCAAAGCCCAGTAGGCGGTGGCCGAGTTCGACGCCGACAGTAGGAATCCTCAGGAGTTCCCCACCGCAGAGAGAAAGAAGGAAACAAACAACCTTTTTTTTTTTTAGGAAGCTGAGAAATGAAATTTTTGTAAAAAAATTGATTATATAGCCGAATCAAAACGACATCGTTTTGGTCGGCGCCCATAAGCCCCAAAACGACGTCGTTTCACCCTGGACCAACCCGACCCGATCCGACCCGCCTAGGATCGCGTGTTTTGCCAAAAAATGGGCTATTTTGCGTGATGCCCCTCCGCCTTTTTATAATTGTGCAATTAAGTCTTTTTAATTTAAATTTAGCCCAATAATTTACTCGGATTCGCAATTAGGTCCCTTCACGATTGTTGGCGTTTTACCAAAGGGTTAATTGCCTCTTTGGTCCCTCCTTTCTTTTCACGCATACAAATAGCCCCCTTTCTTTTATTTATTTTGAATTAACCCCAAAACTTTTATTTTAATGCAATTTAATCTTGTTTTAATTATTTTGCAATATTTTTAGTCTTTTGTTATTATATTATTGTTATTATCATTATTATATTTTTATATTTTATTATTAATGCATTTCATCAACTTTATTATTATTATTATTATTATTATTATTATTTATTATTTTGTTTATATTTTCATTATTATTTGATTCTATTACTAATATTTACTATAACACATTATTATTCATTATTTTGGTTATATTTCTACTATTATTCGTTTATTATTACTATTATTTATTATTATGATCGTATGTGCTTTTTTTTACCATTATTATGACCTAGATTGTTATTTTATTTATTATTGTTATTTGTTGTCTTCATCATCATTATTATTATCTATTTTATCATTATTTTATCATTATTATTATTACTATTATATTTTATATATGCATATATTTTTATTTGACATATATTATTTCATGTATTAATTGCAACAATTATTCTTTTTACATATTATCATCATTATTTTATTTTCATTTCAAGTATCATCATTACTATCTTGTCATTGTTATTTCTTATTTTATTTATTTATTTAGTTATTCATTTTCATCACTACTTTGTATTACCATTATTATTACTATTACTTGTATTTTTTTATTTGTAACATTCACATCCCCATTTGTTATCTTCGTTTTGTGTTATATTATTGAACAAAACATCATTCGTAAGATTATCGTATTTCAACTAAAAGATTTCAAAATGAGGCAATGTTTTGGTATTTAGAAACTCGAGAAATAGTGCCCTAATGTGCTGGGTTGCGATTTTTCGTTTGACTATATAACTTAACATCCTTTTTACGAAGTTTTGCAAATCACGAGATGACTTTGATTACGAGAGATTAAAACATCGTGTCCTAACGTGCTGGATGTGATGTTTATATCTTTTCGGGACAAAGAAATTTCAAATTTTGACTCAAGCCTTTTCTTAAATTCAATCCCATACGATGCGTTTTGTAAAATTACTATATTCCACTTAAAGATTTTGAAATAAAGGCAATGTTTTGTATTTAGGAATTCGGGGAGTAGTGCCCTAACGTGCTGGGTTACGATTTTTCGTTTGACTAAATAACTAAACATCCTTTTGGTAAACTTCATAAAATCATGAGATAGTTTTGATTACGAAGGTTTAGAATATCATGTCCTAACGTCTTTGGATGTGATGTTCGTACTCTCTGAACAAAGATATCTCAAAATATAATTCCTTTTAAAAGACTCGTATTTTAAAACCCTTTCAAGCTTCCGACATTAAGACACTAATTAATCATTTTGGTACCAATTTTGGGCGTCGAGGGTGCTAACCCTTCCTCGTCATGTGTAATCGACTCCCGACCTCGATTTTCAAAACTTCGCAGACCAAAAACAACATTTCATAGAAACAAAATGATTTATTGAAATAAAGGTGATCCGATCACACCAACTAAAGGTCGGTGGTGACTCCTTTTTTTTTCATTTTTAAAATCCAATGTCGAACCCTTTTTCGTTTTCAAAAAAATGGTTACGACAATTTCATTATATGATACATAAAGAAATCGAGGTTTGTGTCGATGATATGATTGTAAAATCCCGAACAGAAAAGAAGCATGTACAAGTCCTGAAGAAACTATTTTTGAGGTTGAGAAAATTCCAACTAAAGCTCAATCCAGCAAAATGTACCCTCGGGGCTAGGTCGGGAAAATTGTTAGGTTTTGTAGTCAGTGAAAAGGGGATCGAGATCGACCCAGATGAAGTCAAGGCTATACAGGATTTGCCTTCGCTGCGTACTCAAAAATAAGTTCAAGGTTTCCTAGAAAGATTAAATTACATCGCCTGGTTTATTTCACAACTTACCGAGAATTGCAACCCCATATTCCATCTCCTTAAGATACACAATCTTGGTGTATGGGATGAGGAATGCTAGAAAACTTTTCACAAGGTCAAACATTACTGTCCAATGCCCAGTGCTGATGCCACCTAGTCTAGATAAACCATTAATATTCTACTTGGCAGTATTTGGGAATTCTATGGGATGCGTGTTGGGCCAACATGATGAGTCAAGAAGGAAATAAAGAGCGATATACTACCTCAGTAAGAAATTTACTAAATGTGAGACAAGATACTTACCGATTGAAAAGTTGTGTTGCGTTTTAATCTAGACAACCCGAAGACTGAGACAGTACATGTTGTACCACAAAACTTTGCTTATCTGAAAAATAGACCCTCTAAAGTACATGATGGAGTCAACTACTCTGAATGGAAAGATGGCCCTATGGCAAATTCTGCTTTCCGAATTTGATATAGTTTATATGAACCAAAAGGCAGTAAAAGGGAGTGCAATAGTAGATTTTCTAGCCAGTAGAGCTCTAAAAGATTATGAGCCTTTGAATTTCGATTTTCCAAATGAAGATTTGATGTATGTTGCGACTACTGAAGAAGGTGCTCAAAAAGAACATCCCTGAAAACTAAATTTTAATGAGGCCTCCAATGCTATGGGTAACAGAATCGAGGCAGTCTTAGTATCCCCAAATGGAGATCATTATCCCTTTACTAGTATATTGGATTTTGATTGCACGAACAATATGACAGAATATGAAGCATGCATCACGGGTATCCGTGCAACCATAGAACACAAGATTAAAGTACTAGAGGTATATGGATTTTCTGTATTAGTGATCTATCAACTTTAAAGGTGAATGGAAAACAAGAGATCCCAAGTTAATCGAGTATAGAAGGCTGGTCCTAGAATTAATTAAAGAGTTTGATGACATCACCTTCTACTACCTCTCACGAGATGAAAATCAGATGGCTGACGCCCTAGCTACTTTAGCTTCCATGGTCAAAGTGAACAAAGAAGAGGATGTAAAACTTATCTAGATGAGTATTTATGAGGCTCCAACCCATTGTTACAACATCGAGGAAAAAGTAAAGGATGACCACCCTTAGTACCGCGATATACTGCGATATGTAAAGAACCGTGAATACCTGGAGCAGGCAACTGAGAATGATAAAAGGACGCTAAGAAGACTGACCAAACTATGTCTTATATGGGGAGATTCTATATAAAAGAAGAAAGGATCAAGTTCTACTAAGATGTGTGGACGCTGTTGAGGCTAAGAAAATTTTGGAAGAGGTCCATGAGGGTGTTTGCGGAACACATGCTAGTGGTTTTACAATGGCCAGACAAATTATGAGATTTAGGTATTATTGGTCCACCATGGAAGGGGATTGTATCAGTTATTCCAAGAGATGTCATAAGTTCCAAATTTACGGAGAAAAAATTCATGTGCCTTCTTCACCTATTTATGTTATGACTTCTCCATGGCCTTTCTCTATGTGGGGCATGGATGTCATTGAGCCGATCTCGCCAAAAACTTCCAATGAACATTGATTCATCTTTGTGGTCATCGATTACTTCACCAAGTGGGTAGAGATCGCTTCATATGCCAATGTCACAAAGTAAGTGGTAAGAAAATTCTTGAAGAAAGAAATCATGTGTCGGTATGGAATGCCAGAAAGGGCTATATCTGAAAATGCATTAAATTTGAACAACAGCACAATAACGGAGGTCTGTAGTCAATTCAAGATCAAACACCACTGTAGCACTAAATTTTGTCTGGCTCAATTTCGTGTTTAATTTTCAAAATTTAAAAAAAAATGAAAAAAATAAAAAAATAAAAATTACATTTTGACCCCTAAACTTTCCTTAGATTACATTTTAGCCCCTAAACTTTCCAAAATTATATTTTAACCCCTCATCTTTCTTAAAATTACACTTTGACCTTATTTTTTACAAAATTATGCTTCGACCCACTTTATTTTGTTTGTGTTTACAATTAGGTCCTTCATGTGAAAATCTCCAAAAATCAAAGGATTTCACAAGACCCACCCTCGATTTTTCCACCACTACCTAAGAGATGGCCTCCCTCCCCTAGCCACCTAACAACCGCAAAAATAACACTATAAAAGGGATTTTTTCCCCAAAAATCAAACCCCCAATATTCAAAAAGGAAAGAACCCAAAAAGAAAAAAGAAAGAAAAAGAAGAGAAGAAAAGAGAAAAGAAGAGAGAAGGAGAAGAAGAGGAGGCGTCGCACCACCAGTTAGGAAGAGGCGACGATGTTGACAACGGCGACGGTTGGAGAAGAAGAAGAAAGAAGAAGAAAGAAAGAAAGAAGAAGAAAATGAAAAAAAAAAAAGAAAAAAAAAAAGAAAAGAAAGAAGAAAAAAGAAAGAAAAAGCAAAAGCAAAAAAAGAAAGAAAGAAAAATTAAAAATAGTTGGGTTGACCCGACTCGACCTGATGACCGACTCGGACCGAAGAGTGTGCCCAAGTCGTGACCCATCACAATCAAAAAAAAAAAAAAAAAGAAAGAAAGAAGAGAAAATGAGCAGGCCCAATAAAAAAAGAAAAAAAAAGTATAAAAGGCCAACAAAGGCCCATTTTCGGTAGCCCACTTCAGCAGCCCAAAATTGTTAGCCTTGGTAATTTTTCTTTTAACCTTTTATTTGGTTATTGGACCCATATTTTTATATTGTTTAATTAATGTCATTTTAATAACTTTTTTAGCATTATAGTGTGATTTTATTTACAAAATTTAATTTTTAGTAAATTTAATTTTTAAAGAATGAATCGATTTGGCATTAAATCATCGATCTCACTGCTATGTTGGGTGGATATCTTTGATTTTGTGTCAAATATAAAATGCATTTCGAAAAAATAGAAATTTTAAAAATTTTTAAAAAAGGTAATAGTAATAAGAGGTTTATTCAAAATTATCAAAATTTTATTTTTAGATTATAATACGTCAATATGTAATTTAAAAAAAGTTTCAAAGTTTCAAAATTTTCGTGATTTCAATCTCGTGTTTTTTTTGTGTTTTCAAAAATCTCGTGTTTCAAAATTCTTGTGTTTTCAAAAATTTCGTGTTTTCAAATTTTCATGTTTTAAAAAAATTCTCGTATTTCAAATTTTCGTGTTTCAAAAATTTTTCGTGTTTTAAAAAAAAAATCTCGGGTTTCAAAAAAATTTCTCCAATTTCAAAATTTTTGTGCTTTTTTTTTTAAAATTCTCGTGTTTCAATCAGATCACGATTAAATATTAAATTGAACTTGTATTTTTAAAAATTAAGACAACATGCGTTTAACGAGATACCAATTTTGGGCGTCGCAAGGGTGCTAATACCTTCCTCGCAGAATGACTCTCGACCTTATTTTTCTCTGGAATTTTGACGTAGACCTAAACTCATCCTTTTTTAAATAAAAAAATCTTTTAAAAAGAGAATTTATTAGGTGTCCGATCACACCTCGGAAAAAGGATCGGTGGCGACTCTTTTTTTTGATAAAATTGAAACTTTGTTTTCAATGACTTCCTCAATTAGCGCCCGTACAAAATTTTACGTCGCTACAGCTGACGACTCCACTGGGGACATTTTTTGAGAGTCGAGTCTGGAATTAAACGCGTGTTGTCAAAATTTTCGAAACCCTTTGTTCAAATTAATATTTAGTCGTGATCCTTAAATTTTGAAAAGTCATGCATTTGCATCATTTTGTAAATATTTTTCTAACTTGTTTTATCTTTTTATTTTTCAGCTCTAAGTTTTTACGGTTTTAGTTTTTTTTAGTTTTAAAATAAAAACGAAAAGGTTTGTAAGTTTCTCTCCACACACCGTGCACTTGCATTTTTGTATAACATGAGCTCTCTCCCCAGGCTTCTTTCGCTTAAGTGGAAGTAAAAGCTATGCCTTCGTGAGTTAACTCGCCCCTCCGCACAGACTAGTGAATACTTCCGGGTTACATATGACTTATGCTTTCGTGAGTTAACTTGTCCCTCCGCATAGGCATAAGTAAATGTAATCCCTCGAATTGAGCTCGCGAGCCTATTATAGGCGATAACTGAGGCTCCGTACTAGCCTTAGTAGGTGACAGTATGGACAATTCGAGAACCTTTTTAGAACTGAAACCGCATATAGTGAGCCGTATGAGCCACCCGATTAGAGCCATGCCGAAACTTCATCCGTCGAATAGTCACCAAAATAAGTACACGGGAGAAATGCCTCTTACCTTTTATTTATTTTACATTTACACTTTTTATGCTATGGAATCGGGTTCGTTTAATAAAATTGGATCGGGTGGATTATCTGATGAGCATGTGGGGTAAGTTTATTTTGTAAAGTATGATGAGGTAAACAAAAAAAAGTAGGTCGGTTTCACCAAAATGCACAATTGAATAGCTTAATTTGTTAGATTTTCCGTAGTTTTTCTCCGTTTATATTTGTTATGATTACTAACCAAGGTTATTTATCTTCATTTTTATTTTTTATCATGCATCATAGGCATCTTATTAGGAAGGTGTTGATTAGAGATTGGTTGCCAAAAACAAGGTTTCGATGGAGGAGTCAATTACACAAGTAACCGAGAAAAATGACGTGGTTCGAGACTGGTCTTTGAAAACCCAGAAAGCAAAAGGGGACAATTTAAAGAAAGGATGTATCTCCAATCTTCCCGAGCATGTAACTTCGAATGCTTGTCAGAATAACCTCGAAGACTTGACTTGGATTTGGAAACAATGGGACTCAGACACTAGGGGCATCTTCACTGAAAAGTATGGGGATATAGCTCACTTGATCACCGTCAACATAGAAGAACAGTTGATTCAAGCCATGGTTCGATTGTGGGACCCAGCTAATCAATGTTTCACTTTCAATCAGGATGATATGACTCGACCATAGAAGAGTATGCCACCTTGCTTGGCGCTGACAATGCACAATTCAGCAAGATATATGTGAAGGAGCCCAAACCAATGACCTTCAAGAAAAAGCTAATAAAGTTAATGGGAATAACTGATACATGGGCTAAAAAATAGATAAAGAAAAAGAATGAAGTTAGTTGTGTTCCGTGGTTTTCTCTACGAGACTTAGCTCAAAACCATCTAGATATTGTGAAGAGAGTGGATCGGTTTGCTTTGGTCATTTATGGATTAATCATCTTTCCAAAGGTTCTTGGGCACATAGAAGTTACGGTAGTGGATTTATTCGAAAAGTTGAGGCAAGGAATCAACCTCTTCCCAACTATCTTAGCCGAGACTTTTAGATCTCTAAGTAGTTGTAGGAGGAAAGGGGAAGGGCGTTTTATTGGATGCGTGCAGTTACTTAATGTTTAGATTCTGAGCCACTTCTGGAAAGTGGAGCGCACACCTTTCCACATGTTTTCAAAAACATTCTCTCCATTGGAAGCTTACATCCGAAGGATGTCACTGAACAACACTAGGTTTCGATTTTTCAGAACTTTCGCATTGAAGACATAACTTGGAGAGCACCATGGATTCGTCCTTCGATTCTGTTATACAAATGCAAAAGTCAAGATTGGGTGCCTTTACTCGGATTATGGGGAGGAGTTGGATATACTCCGTTAATGGTTCAAAGGCAGTTTGCCTCACGTCAATTCATACTAACTACCGGGGGATTGGCACAGTCTGAGTTTACTTTTACAGGTGAAGGTTACATGAAAAAAGTCTGAGATATTGAAAAGTCTTGGAAAGAAATTTATCTAATAGAGTTAGCTCTCTATGCTGATACTATCACTCAAGATTATGACACATGGAGACAATGACGAGTGAATAGTCAACAAATATCACCGACGAATTACACTTTCCAGAGTCCACTCTCAGCAGAAATGCCGTTCGAGCTGGAAATGACAAGACATGAATTTGAACATGAAAAGGTCAAGCTATTACGGGATATTAGTTCTCTTCAAGAGGAAAACTACCAGCTGAAGATCGATGTTCAAATTGAAAATCCAGAACTGAGAAAGTCCAGAAAGAAGTTGAGATAAAAGAAATGACTTAAAGGATCTTCATTTGGAAAATAAAAATTAAGAGGCACTATAAGGAATAGTGGGTTGGGAAAATCATCGGAAGAATGGAAGGAAGAACTAAGCAATTGGAGAAGGAAAGTGAAGAAGAAAGAGGAAAAAGCTGCGTGCTATGATAGAGTTAAGGAAGATGAATGTTGAATACGAAACCCTGTCTGCAGAATTAACGACTAGTCGGTTTGAGTGTCAAGAGCTAAGAAAAAAATACGAGATTTAAAAAATTCACTGCAAGCTCATCAACAACATTTGGATACTCTCCTAAAAGCCCTAGAAGAAAACAATGGCCAGCATGACAGAGACATTCGTGCCTACGAAAGAGCTCTCCAAGAAAAGATATGCATCTCGGTGGTTTGATCAATGAAATTCACAAGGCGATTGTGCAAATCGTTCAATTATCGGATGAAGCCAAAGTTCTTAGTTGCCAATTCCTTCGAGCCAAAGATCAAGCATGTCAGAGTTCCTAGAACAAGTGAAGAAACAAGGTGATGTGGCTAGGAAATTTGTGTAACTGTTAAATTAGAGATGACAAAACGTTTTGTAATGGACTCTTTTGATTAAGGAAATGCCTAAGTATGGAGCTATCTTGAAATCAACACCAAATTCTTGCATATTTATTCATGACTAACATTCATTTGTCATTTATTTATTCATCCATCCATTGTATGTTCATATCACCCTAATCATTCACTAGGGCTAAAGCCGTATAATCCACAATTGCGACACTATGAATCTGGAATCACATCATTCTTAAAGGGCGCGTCTAAGAGCATTGAAACCAGTACACCATAAGAGTCGATACGATTTAGGGTTCAAGCCAGATATAGGATAAAGAAGAAAATAGTTACAGAAAGTTCAAGAAAGGAGGATTGCAAGAGCTTCAAGTTGGGAATTGGAATGGGAGCCCATAGCGTATCCTCCTTTGTCAAAAACATTTACATCTGCAGGAATGATGTACCCAGGGCAAGATAATTCACAAAGCACGCTGTTATTGATTGAAAGGGGCCTTTAGAACGTCATTATAAATGTTATTGACAAAGGGGATGATGCAATTAAAGATGTTTCAAATGATACGCCTCCCATTGGATTCGTTTTGAACAATTGAATCTTGTGGATCTTCTCGTAGTTTCTAAGTCCTCTCCAAAGTAATGCTCAATGTTAACTCTCTTTTTGTGTGCCCCTAAGTAATAGTGGGATTCTTTGTAAGAGCTTATGTTTGCTCTTTATCATTTAAATGAACATTAATGGAGATGCATTTTGTCATGGTGTTTTCATTCTCATTAACTTCATAATTATTCCCTCTTCTCATAGTCTGTCCTTACATGTACCTCATATCATGCCATAACATTATTTTGTTGGTTCCAATACCTTGATACTCCTCTATAGTTTTCTTTTCCATTTACCTTTCAGGTGCTCAAATATCAATAACATGAGCAATCCCATTATAAGTCCTGAAATCGATTTTAAGAAAGCTATTTGTTTAGGAGAATTTGAAGCTGAGGAAAATGCTGAAGATTATGTCTCGTCTCCTGACTTACTAAGAATGATAGAACAAGAAGATAAACAGATTCTACCCCATCAAGAATCTGTTGAGACAGTGAACATGGGAAATGAAGAAAAGAGGTAGGAAATGAAGATTGGGACCTCCATTTTAGAGAATACCAAACATGATTTGATCGCTTTGTTTCAGGAGTACAAAGATGTATTTGCATGGTCGTATCAAGACATGCCAAGGTTGAACGAGGATGTAGTGGTCCATAGACTCCCATTGAAAGTAGGATGCAAACCCATTCAACAGAAGCTAAGACGAATGAGACCTGAAATGCTGTTAAAGATAAAAGAAGAAATCAAGAAACAATTTGATGCTAGCTTCTTACAAATCTCTAAATATCCAGAATGAGTAGCTAATATAGTCCCGGTATTGAAGAAAAATAGAAAGGTGCGAATATGCGTAGATTATCGTGATCTGAATCAAGCAAGCCCTAAAGATAATTTTCCCTTGCCACAAATTATACATTGGTGGATAACACAGCAAAACATTCATTACTTTCTTTTGTGGATGGATTCTCGGGTTATAATCAGATAAAGATAACCCCTGAGGATATGGAGAAAACTACCTTCATAATGATGTGAGGGACATTCTGTTACAAGGTGATGCTATTTCGATTAAAGAATGCTGGGGTAACATATCAGAGGGCCATGGTGATATTTTTCCATGACATGATGCACAAAGAAATAGAAGTCCACGTCGATGATATGATTGCCAAATCTCGGGGGGAAAGAGAGCATGTTGGGAACCTCAGGAAGTTGTTCGAAAGATTAAGAAAGTTCCAGCTGAAGCTTAATCCAGCCAAGTGTATGTTTGGGGCTACCTTGGGAAAATTACTAGGCTTCATTGTCAGCGAGAGAGGTATTGAGGTGGATCTAGATAAGATAAAAGCCATACAAGAACTACCACCTCTGCGCACACAAAAAGAAGTTAGAGGATTTTTAGGGAGGTTGAACTACATCGCTCGATTCATTGCTCAACTTACCAACCAGTGTGACCCAATTTTTTGACTCCTTCGAAAACATAATTTGAGAGAATGGAAAGAGGAGTGCCAAGTGGCCTTCGATAAGATAAAACAGTATTTGTCTAACCCTCCGGTGCTAGTACCGCCAACTCTCGAAAGACCGTTAATATTGTATCTTGTGTTCAAAAACTCAATAGGTTGCGTACTGGGGCAACATGATGAGTCGGGAAAAAAAAAAGGACGATTTACCACCTCAGTAAGAAGTTCACAGAGTATGAAGCAAAGTACCCGTCAATTGAAAAATTTTGTTGTGCTTTGGTCTGGGTAGTTCGAAGGCTCAAACAATATATGTTGTATCATATGACATGGTAAGTACATGATGAAATCACCTACACTCTCAAGAAGAATGGCACGATGGCAGATCCTACTATCGGAGTACGACATCGTCTATGTGAGCCAAAAGTCGATAAAGGGGAGTGCAATAGCTGACTTCTTAGCAACTCAAATAATGGAGGAATACGAGCCATTGAGATTTGATTTCTCAGATGAAGACTTGATGTGCATTATAGAAAAAGAGTGTGAGCCGTCAAAAGAGAAATCATGGAAGATGAGCTTTGATGGTGCATCGAATGCATTGGGGCATGGGATTGGAGCGATCTTAGTGTCACGAGAAGGAACCATTATCCGCTCAACGCAGATTAAATTTCTTACGCACCAATAACGAGCGAAATATGAGGCTTGCATCATGGGACTTCGTGCAGCTATTGAACGAAACATCAAAATCTTAGAGGTGTACGGGGACTCAGCGTTGGTGATTTACCAAATCCGTGGAGATTGGGAAGTGAGAGATTCAAAATTAGTTAAATATAGCGATCTCATTGTGGAACTGATTAAAGAATTCAAAGAAGTGACTTTTAATTACTTCCCACGAGAAGAAAACCAATTAGCTGATGCCCTGGCCACTTTGGCCTCAATGTTTAAAGCAAACAGAGAAACAAAAATAATGCCTCTCCAAATGAGCATATATGAGGTCACTGCACATTGTTTTAGCATTGAAAAAGAGACAGATGGATGGGCGTGGTTCCACGATATCTTAGAATATGTCAAGAATCAAAGATATCTCGAGAAAGCAAATGAGAACGAAAAAGAACAATCAAAAGAATGGCGGTGGGATTTGTTCTTGATGGGGACATCCTATACAAAAGAGGAAAATATCAAGTGCTCCTGAGATGCGTGGATGTTGTTGAAGCCACAAAAATACTTGAAGATGTCCATGAAAGAATTTGTGGAACGCATGCCAATGGTTTCATTATGGCTAGGCAGATTATGAGACTCGGTTATTACTGGTTGACAATGGAAAACGACTGCATTAGTTACGCACGAAAGTGCCACAAATGTCAGATTTACGACAATAAAATTCATGCAGCCCCTTCGCCCTTTCATGTCGTGACTTCTCCGTGGCCTTTTTCTATGTGGGGCATGGATGTTATAGGGCTAATTTTCCCAAAAGCTTCTAATGGACATCGATTCATTTTTGTGGTTATAAATTACTTCACAAAATGGGTAGAAGTCGCTTCGTTTGCTAATGTGACGAAGACTGCAGTTTGCAGGTTCTTAAAAAAAGAAAATCATATGTCGATACGGTTTGCCTGAGAGAATTATTTCAGATAATGCTTTAAATCTGAACAACAAAATGATGAAAGAAATGTGCGAGCAATTTCGAATAATGCATCATAATTCCTCACCCTATAGCCCAAAGATGAACGGAGCAGTAGAAGCTGCTAACAAAAATATTGAGAGGATTATTGGGAAAATGACCGAGACATATAAAGACTGGCACGAGAAGCTACCATTCACTTTGTATGCATATTGCACCTCTATGTGGACATCTACGAGAGCAACTCCTTTCCCTCTTGTTTATGGAATGGAAGTTGTGCTACCCATCGAAGTTGAGATCCCCTCTCTACGAGTCTTAATGGAGTCGAAACTAGAAGAATCAGAATGGGTTCGAGCTCGATGTGACCAGCTAAATCTTATCGAAGAAAAACGCTTGAAGGCAATCTGTCATGAACAGATGTGCAGAAGAGAATGATCAACGCCCATGACAAGAAGGTGCGGCCAAGAGAATTCCACGAGGGAGAACTCGTACTGAGAAAGATTCTTCCAATACAAAAAGACTTTTGAGGCAAATGGGCACCAAATTGGGAAGGGCCATACGTCATAAAGAAGGCTTTCTCGGGTGGAGCTTTGATTCTCATTGAGATGGATGGGAGGGAGTTACCTAATCTAGTGAACTCAGATGCTGCGAAGAAATATTATGCCTAAAAAAAAGATCAAGATGAAAACCCGAAAAGGGCGTCTTGGTAAAAAAAAAAAAAAAAGAGAAAAAAAAGAGATCAAGATGAAAGCCCAAAAAGAGCGTCTTGATAAACAAAAATGATTAGGATGAAAACCCAAAAGGGCGTCCTAATGAAGCAGATTTGGTCTTAAGGAGCAAGGCGATTAGAACAGAGAGTCAAATGGCGAGATTACAATATTTGAAGCATTCTCGGAAGCTCGAAATCTTCTACACAAGAAGCTTTGCTCGAATAGATCCAGGATGAAGAAAAGTGGAGAAGTTCATGCGTTGGATATCTAGAGCATTTATGACAATTGAATTTGCTTTCCTTTTTTATAATGTTTTCTTTATTGAACTATTCCTTGTCAATTTTCTTTGCTTGTTGCTTTTGAAATAAATATGAATGTGAGGTATTTCTTTCGTACCTACTTTCCCATTTTCATGCATCTCATGTTTGATTCATTGAAATGATAAATAGTGAAATGACATACTCTAAACAAAAGGAATGTTGAGTATTACCCGAATGAGAATTTGGTAAGTACAAGAGCCTCAAAGCAAGGACAAAGTTCAACGAGGGGCAAAAGGGTGATATACGAGAAACACAGATTACTCGTAAAACTCGAGGACAGGTACAAAACCTAAAAGGAAAGTCAAGAATCGAAGCAATGAATGCAGGTCATCATGAAAATCGTAACGAAAAGGGATATATGACAAACAAGCCCAATGCGCATAGCATAATCATGTAGGCATGAAAGCATTTAAGACAAACACGTGCATATCATGATAATATCATGCATGACATATACAGGTACTCCGGTAGAGCAAGAGGTGTTGATGATAGCTGTACTGAATCAAGGAAAAAGCAGACATCCGAGTTCCACCAGATGATATGTTTTTAAATTCTGATATTTAAAAAAAATTATTTTCAATTTCTGTTTTTCAAAAAAAATCAACTCATATTGTGAGAGGTGAGTTGAGCCTCAGGTCACACGCTGAGGTATTTTTAATTTCTATTTTGTTTTTTTAAAAATCAACTCATATTGCGAGAGAAGAGTTGAGCCTAGGCCACACGCTGAGGTATTTTCAATTTCTATTTTAAAAAAAAACCAAAATCAACTCATATTGCGAGAGGTGAGTTGAGCCTCAAGACAAACGCTGAGGTATTTTTTTAATTTCTGTTTTCAAAAAAATCAACTCATATTACGAGAGGTGAGTTGAGTCTCAGGTCACACGCTGAGGTATTTTTTAATTTCTATTTTTAAAAAAATCAACTCATATTGCGAGAGGTGAGTTGAGCCTCAGGACACACGCTGATGTATTTTTTAATTTTTGTTTTTCAAAAAAATCAACTCATATTGCGAGAAGTGAGTTGAGCCTCGGTTACACACCGAGGTATTTTCAATTTCTATTTTCAAAAAATCAACTCATATTATGAGAGGTGAGTTGAGCCTCGTGAGGTATTTTTAAAAAATCAACTCATATTGCGAGAGGTGAGTTGAGGTATTTTTAATTTTGTTTTCAAAAAATCAACTCATATTATGAGAGGTGAGTTGAGCCATAGTGCGAGAGGTGAGTATTTTTTAATTTTTATTTTTATTTTTAAAAAAATCAACTCATATTGTGAGAGGTGAGTTGAGCCTCGTGTTACATGCCGAGGATTTTGCTTTTCAAAAATCAACTCTGAGAGGTAGTTTTTCGTGTTTTCGAGGTATTTTTTTTCAAAAAATCAACTCATATTACGAGAGGTGAGTTGAGCCTCAGGTCACACGCTGAGGTATTTTTTAATTTCTATTTTTTTTTAAATCAACTCATATTGCGAGAGGTGAGTCGAGCCTCAGGACACACGCTGAGGTATTTTTTATTTTTTTTTCAAAAAACCAACTCATAGTGCAAGAGGTGAGTTGAGCCTCAGGTTACATGCTGAGGTATTTTCAATTTCTATTTTTCAAAAATCAACTCATATTGCGAGAGGTAAGTTGAGCCTCAGGTTACACACTAAGGTATTTTTTAATTTCTGTTTTTCAAAAAAAATCAACTCATATTACGAGAGGTGAGTTGAGCCTCAGGTCACACGCTGAGGTATTTTTTTAATTTCTATTTTTTTAAAAAAATCAACTCATATTGCGAGAGGTGAGTTGAGCCTCAGTCACACGCCGAGGTATTTTTAATTTCTTTTTCAAAAATCAACTCATATTGCGAGAGGTGAGTTGAGCCTCGAGTCCACACGAGGTATTTTTAATTTTTGTTTTTTAAAAAAAATCAACTTATATTGTGAGAGGTGAGTTGAGCCTCAGGTCACATGCTGAGGTATTTTCAATTTCTATTTTTTCAAAAAAAAATCGACTCATAATGCGAGAGGTGAGTTGAGCCTCGGGTCACATGCCGAGGTATTTTCAAATTCTATTTTTCCAAAAAAATTCAACTCATATTGCCAGAGGTGAGTTGAGCCTCAAGTCACACGCTGAGGTATTTCCAATTTCTGTTTTTCAAAAAAATAAACTCATATTGTGAGAGATGAGTTGAGCCTCGGGTCACACGCTGAGGTATTTTCATTCTATTTTTCAAAAAAAAAATCAACTCATACTGCGAGAGGTGAGTTGAGCCTCAGGTCACACACTGAGGTATTTTCAATTCTGCTTTTCAAAGATCAACTCATAATCCGAGAGGTGAATTGAGCTTCGGATCGTATGCCGAACTATTTTCGATTTCTGTTTTTCAATAAAGAATGAAGATTGGACAATCGAACAAAATTTAGTGCTTTTAAGTCTTTTCTCTATCCCTGTTTCACAGCGATGAGCAAAGAGGGGCAGCTGTAAGCACTAAATTTTGTCCGGCTCAATTTCGTGTTTAATTTTCAAAATTTTTAAAAAAAAATTGAAAAAATACAAAAAAAAAAATTGCATTTTGACCCCTAAACTTTCCAAAATTATATTTAGCCCCTCATATTTCTCAAAATTACACTTTGACCCTAATTCTTTTACAAAATTATGCTTCAATCCTACCTATTTTGCTGTGTTTACAATTTAGTCCTACATCGGAAAATCTCCAAAATTCGGTGAGATTTCAAGACCCACCCCTTGATTTTTCTACCACAGTCTAAGGATGGCCTCCTTTCCCCCTAGCCACCTAACACCTGCAAAAATAACACTATAAAAGGGGATTTTCCCCAAAAATCAAACCCCAAGATTAAAAAAAAAGAACCCAAAAAGAAAAAAAAGAAGAAAAAATAGAAAGAAGAGAGAAAAGAAGAAGAAGAGAAGAGAGGAGGCGTCGCACCAAAGTGAGGAAGAGGCAATGGCATTGACGACAATTGGAGAAGTTGGAAAGAAGAAGAAGAAGAAGAAGAAGAAGAAAGAAGAATAAGAAAAAGAAAGAAAAAAGAAAAAAGAAAAGAATGAAGAAAAAAATTAAAAATAGTAGGATTGACCCGACCCAACCCACGGCGACTCGACCACAAAGTGATGAGGCCCAAGTCGTGACCCATCACAATCAAAAAAAAAAAAAAAAAGAAAGAAGAAGAAAATGAGCAGCCCAATAAAAAAGCAAAAAAGAGAGTATAAAGCCCAACAAAGGCCCATTTTCTAAATTTCACTTCAAGAGCCCAAAATTGTTAGCCTTGGTAATTTTTCTTTTAACCTTTTATTTGGTTATTGGACCCATATTTTATATTGTTTAATTAATGTTATTTTAATAACTTTTTAGCATTATAGTGTGATTTTATTTACAAAATTTATTTTTAGTAAATTCAATTTTTAAAGCAATGAATCGATTTGGCATTAAATCATCAATCTCACCGCTATGTTGGGTGGATATCTCGATTTTGTGTCAAATATAAAATGCATTTCAAAAAATAGAAATTTTAAATTTTTTAAAAAAAGGTAATAGTAATAAGAGGTTTATTCAAAATTATCAAAATTTTATTTTTAGATTATAATACGTTAATATGTAATTTTAAAAAAATTCTTGAGTTTCAAAATTTTCAGATTTCAAATTTTTGTATTTCAAAATATGTGTTTTCAAAAAATTTCGCGTTTTCAAATTTTTATGTTTTAAAAAAAATTCTCGTATTTCAAATTTTCGTATTTTCAAAAATTTTGTGTTTCAAAAATTTTTCGTGTTTTAAAAAATTTCTCGGGTTTCAAAAAAATTTCTCCAATTTCAAAATTTTTGTGTTTTAAAAAAAATTCTCGTGTTTCAATCAGATCACGATTAAATATTAAATTGAACTTATATTTTTGAAAATTAAGACAACACGCGTTTAACGAGATACCAATTTTGGGCGTCGCGAGGGTACTAATACCTTCCTCGCGCGTAACCGACTCCAAACCCTATTTTTCTTTGGCATTTTGACGTAGACCTAAACTCGGCCTTTTTTAAATAAAAAAACTTTTAAAAAGAGGATTTATTAGGTGTCCGATCACACCTCAGAAAAAGGATCAGTGGAGGCAAAAATAAAAGTGCAGTGGAGGCAACCAATAAGAACATTAAGAAGATCGTGGGGAAAATGACTGAAACTTATAAAGATTGGCATGAGAAGCTACCATTTGCCCTCTATGTTTATCGAACATCTGTTAGAACCTCTACCGGGGCAACGCCTTTCTCATTGGTTTATGGAATAGAGGCAACTTTTCCCATTGAAGTCGAAATTCTTCTCTCTGAGTTTTGTCAAAGTTAAAGTTAGATGAAGCAAAATGGATCTATTCTCGATATGATCAGTTGAACTTGATTGAAAGGAAGAGGTTGAAAGCTATCCGTCATGGTCAGAAGTATAAAAAATGAATGATGCAAGCTTATTAAAAAAATGTTCGTCCTACAGAATTCCATGAATAGGACCTGGTATTGAAAAAGGTCATTCCTATACAAAAGGACTTCAGAGGAAATTGGATGCCAAACTGGGAAAGACCTTATGTGGTAAAGAATGCCTTTTTTAGAGGAGCGCTGATTTTGGTCGAGATGGATGGTAAAAACCTACCTAACCTTGTAAATTCGGATCCGGTCAAGAAATACATCACCTAAAAAAAGGGGAGAGGCCAAGGTGAAAACTCGCAAAAGTGCTTCTTGAGACTAAAGGGGTTTTGAGTTGAAAAACCTAGGAAAGGGAAGCTCAGATTTAGATCGAAGATTGAACATGTGGTAGTTGTGTCCTCTCATAAGAAGACACATTACATCTTGGGTCATCAACAAAGTACTCTAGATCTCCTAAACACATATCAATCTCAAAATGGTCCTCGAGAAGTTTGTACGGAGAAGCTCATGCTATGATATTTGGGGCACCTATTTTCATTTTACTCATTTTGTATTTTAACAACGTTTTCTATTTTGATTAATCTATTCATTTCGAGCTTTGCTCCCAATAATTTTCGATCTTGTCCATTGTTACAACCTTTTTCAAGCATTTTTACATTGAAATAATGATTAATGGACTAACAATATTCAAGTAAAAGGATTTTTGCATATTGCTTTGAAAAGTTTTCTAAATGGTACAATGACCTAAAATCGGATCACTAGCTAGAACTAACCAAATCTAAGGGTTGGAAATATTTGGGAACGAACAGTGTAAATTGTTATTACTTCTTTGGGTCTCTTGTCAAATATACTAGATCTAAACAAGAAGGCATGGTAACACATCAGTGATAGAACCTTGACAATCAATGAGCAATGTCAACCTAAGCAATAAAAAGGGAATCATTCTGGAAAAATGACATTCTGCATGCATGCAAGTATCATTCATATAAATCTAGTTAGGAGCATTTGATTCATTCTGATCATAACATCCTAATCGCTTATCATAAATATAGGCACATGAAATGGATTCTACAAGTTATGTTCCCTAGAGAACGGTGTAACAGATCAGTGAAACCACAAATCCTATACCTCTAAAGTTGCAGTGAGACAAATTGAAGTCACCGTAGCAAATTTTATCTCCTTGAAGTTGCAGTGGAGTAGATTGAAGCTACAAAACTTATCTCTTTGAAGTTGCAATAGAGCAAATTGAAGATAGCGAATCTTATCTTTCTAAAGTTATAGTAGAGCAAATTGAAGCTACAAATCTTATCTCACTGAAGTTGTAGTGGAGTAAATTGAAGCTACAAATCTAATCTCCCTGAAATTACAGTGGAGCAAAGTGAAGCTACAAATCTTATCTTCCTAAAGTTGTAGTGGAGCAATTTGAAAATAGCAAATCTTATCTCCTTGAAGTTGTAATGTAGTAGATTGAAGCTACAAATCTTATCTCGCTGAAGTTGCAGTAGAGCAGACTAAAGTGACAAATCTTATACCTCTAAATTTGTGGTGGGTCGGATTAAATCTACCGTAGCGAGTCTTATTTCCTTAAAGTTAAAGTGGGGTAAATTAAAACTACAATTTCTTTACCTATAAAGTTGTAGTGGGTTAGAACGAGGCTATTAAAGAAGAGAAGCACCAAAGACATCGAGATTCAGCAAGACCAGGCAAAATTGATCCTTTTTAAAGTCTTTGCTCCATTCTCGTTACACAAAAACGAGCAAAGAGGGGCAGCTGTAAGGGCCCTATAACAACCCATTTTAGTCGAATCAGAACAGTGGTTTTGGGACCACAAATATGAGGTTGAAATAATTATTTTATTAATATTTTAAGGTCTACAACATCAACTTATGATTATGTGAAAGTTTCGTTTAGAAATTTTATCGTTTGAATGCTCAATTCGGTAAAAAAGACTAAATCGCATAAAGTGCAAAAGGGTTTTTCTATTAGTTAAAAGTGTCTAATAGCTATAGAACCTTAAAGTAAGAGTCCTTAAGTGGTAATTAGACCATTTTAATTGTGAGTGGACAAAGATGGGCATGCATTATATAATTTTAATGAATTATAATCAAGGTTAATTTAGTAATTTGGCTAATTAATATGTAAAAAAATAAAACAAACATAATATCATCTTTATTTGTTATCATCTTCACCAAAAATAGAAGAAACATATGTTCTTGAGAGCTTTCTAGGGTTAAAAAATTGCATGGTTAAATTGGTAAGTGTTTTTGACCCGGTTTTTAATATTTCTATGTTTTTGATATTGTTGCAACTAGGTCTAGCTAGCCAAGGGACTATTTTGTAAAATTGTTAAAGATTTTGAATGATGCCATTAATGATTACATGTATTTTTTAATGTTTGATGATAGATTATGAATGTTGGTTGCGAATTATATAAGTTTTGTTAAGTGATTTTTAGTAAAAATGTAAAATAGGGATTAAATTGTGAAATGTAGAAACTTAGAGGTTGAAATGTGAAATATGTAACAGCCCAGTTTAGACCCTAGTCAGAACAGTGGTTTTGAGACCACAAATTTGAGGTCAAAATAATAATTTAATATTATTTTCTGTGTGAATAGTATGCAACATGGTCTGTGTGAAAGTTCTGTGTGATGATTCGATCGTTTTAGTGCCAGATTAAGAGAAAGGACTTAATCGCGTAAAAAGTAAAAGCTATGTGCTGATTTATAAGTATCTAAATGTTGATGTCTTTTAAATATGGAGGCTTTATGATGCAATTTAACCAAGTTTTAAGATAGTGGGTGGTAATGGACAACTATAACCTTGGTGATTATATGTTTTAATTATTAATTGAAAGGATAAAATAGTAAATAGTTAAATAATATGTGTTTAATGAAATCAAAGCAAGAAAATGGTCATTCTCATTCATCTTGGTGCCGAAAATATCAAAGAAAATAAAAGAAAAAGAAAGCTAGGGTTCGGCCATTGTTAAGCAAAATTTGAGGTATGTTTTAGCTCGGTTTTTGATAATTTCTACGTTTTTGTAATTGTTGCTTCGTGCTCTAGCTAGCCCATATTGAAATTTTGTAAATTGATGATGTTTTTGTGATGAGCCATTGATGAATTCTTGAGCTACGTGCTAGATGATAGTGAACTATAAAGACTTGGTGTTGGATTAACATGTTTTGTCTTTGAATTTTTGATGAAATTGAGTAAATTGAGCTAAATTGAGAAAAGTGTAAATTGAGGGACTAAAATGTGAAATAAATGAAATGTGTGGACTCCTATGAGACTAAGGAGAATTTGGCCTAAGCATAGTGTAATGAAATTTTGAGTATTTGATGATTTTGTGGGATAGGGACTAAAGTGTTGAAATGTGAAAATGTGAGGGCTATTATGTAAAATGCCATAAATATATGTATTTGGACTAAAATGAATGAATTGATGATTGAATGGATTAAATTTGAATGTGTTTAGACCAAGAGAGGAGAGGTTCGGATCGAGATTGAGGCAAAGATAAAGTGCTTGATTAATCGACCGTATCGATAGTTCGACGTCCGAGGTAAGTTCGAATATCATACATGTATTTAAGTTATGTTTTATAAATATGAAATGAATATGTTCATGTGTATGAAAATGAGTTGCTATGTGCACGATTGTAGTTGATGGCACTAAGTGTGCGAAATTGAAATTGAAATCGAAATGGAAATGAATGGCACTGTGTGTGCGATGATATAAAAGCTTCAGCTTATTGAATTGGCACTGTGTGTGTGACACCGAGATGAGTCGGTTAAAAGAATAGGCACTAAGTGTGCGATAATAATTACACTTCGAATATGTATGTGGCACTGAGTGTGCGGCTATTTGGAACGAATATCAAATGAAGATCGACATGTAATATCGAGCATTGAATAGCTTGGAGGTAGAATAACTAAGTGTTAGCTAAGGTATGTAATTAACCTTTGTGGTTGATGAATTATAAATAAGCTATGGTGGAATGAATGCGTATTTTAGATATGAATGAGATGATATGAATGTGAGATAACTGATCTATGTGATGCTTAATACTTACTTTAGTTTGGTTTGATGTGAAACACCCCACACCTGGCCCACGAGCCTAGACCGGATCTGGTATGTTCCCCGGTGAAAACCATTTCAAATTCTTTTGTATTTAGGAAAAACTTGAGCGTTTTGAGGGAAAGTTTGTTATGGGTTGGGCTTGAGTTGAAAACAGGTTTATTTCGTTATTAAAAATCCTTTTGATTTAGGTGACAAAACGTTTGGGCTTTGAATTAAATTAATTTTACTTAATCTTTTAATAAATATAAAGATCGTATGCTCAATAAATAAAAGTAAAGTAAACGCTACTACGGCCTTATTACATCAAATAATTTCCCAAAATTAAAACCAAAATAAACTATAAATTACTTAAAATTAAATAAAAGTCCAAGTCAGAATTTCATTGCATGGCCATCCTAAGCTTCACGAACCCGGTCCATCATCGATCGTCACCAAACATGTTCCCATAATCGGGTGAGTCAAACAGACTCAATGTGTACACAAACACTAAGTCTTAACAAATTTAGGCATAACAAATCATATTCATACGTATCATAATTTCACATTTAATGATTCAAGATAATGATGCAACCCAAACCCAAACCTAGATGCCATCCGCTACACATCCCCGCACCAACCTCGCACACCGTGGGACCTGCTAAGTCAACCTCCATCCGCTACACACCATCGAAGGCGATCACAGCAATCGACGTGTTTCATCGCCTATATAAAAGTTGTGGCATAGCCACCAGATTAAATAATTGTGTCATGTGACACCACATTCGAATAATGTAACCGGTTACCACATTCGGATAATGGGACCGAGGTCACCACATACACTTCTCCTTTCTCATATATCACGAATGCCCCATATTATTTATATCATGCATATCATACTTAAATTCACATTCATGTCACTTTTCACATGTTAATAACATATTTCAGTAATCCTAGTAGGAGTAGGAAACGTACTGAGTACTTTGTACCATAACATGGTACTTTAGCCACATTCTTACACTTTCATATTAACAACATATATCAAATTAAAGCCATAAATCTATTTAGATTTGTGTGGGTACACACCTGATTTGCTTAACAACTTCTTTGAAATCCCAATCGATCTCATCGCTTTAGGTTTTAATGCCTACATTCTACCAACATGGTAATATTTAGCAAAGGCCTATTCGCCATAAACCAAATCCTAGTAGGATTTGTATTCTTAAAACTTACCTTGTTGCCGCTTAAATGATTAATCAAATCCGAAACTTGTATTCTTCCCCTTTGAAATTGCCTAATCATTAGATCCCTTGAATCGCTTAGTTTCATTAAAACAAATAGATCTATGTACTTTAGATAGGGCCTTGGCGAATATGTGAATACACTTACCTTGGAGTTCTCAAATCCAAACTTTGCTTATGCTCCTTCCTTGTATTCGCCAACTCTAGATCCCTTTAACATATTAGTTTTAGCTTTTAACATGTAAAAATAGATCTTAGTATCAATACAGCCTTGGTGAATGCTATAGATACTTACCTTGTGGATTTTAAATCCCAAACTCACCGAATAACTAGGGAACACGCGGCCTATGGTGTACCTTCGGGAAAAGAACTTCACCTTCCTTGTAGTCAACACTAGCAAATCCCGAATGATCTTTCCAAATTTCGACAAATCTTAAAAGAAAAAGAATGAAAACCGAATGATGATTGGCCCTTACCCTTAGTACAAAAGTCGGCATACCCCTTGCTTGAACCCTTAGCAATAATCGACTATGGCCTTGATGAGTATCACAACTTCGGCTCTTGAGGCTTAATGAGGAATCGGCTAGAGCTATTGGTATATTCAACTTTTGATTGTGTTTGTAGCAGAAGAAGAAGAAGAAAAAGAAAAAGAAGAAGAAGAAGAAGAGAAAAGACTTGAGCAATTTGGGTAATGAAGTTTCAGCTGCACAAGGTGTGTTTTCAAAAACAAATAAAGAAAAGAGGGTGTTGCTTAGGGAATTCGGCAGGGAATAGGAGGAAAAGGAAGATGAAAATAGGTAGAATGGCCTTATTCTTCCCTTTTGGCCAAAAATACTAGCCTTAGACTCCCCAATCTACCAACTCTTCCTATGTGATAAATTTTATCTTTTAATTATCACCTAAATTATTCTCATCAATAATCTACTTAAAAAATAATCTATTATTAAATCACCCTTTATCTACTATTTATCTGGAATTTGAAGAGAATCAAACTCTTCTTTTAAGAGCCTTCATGCCATCCACCTCTATGCTCTTTGTAGCAAAATAAAACTTCCTTTATTTGCTTCCTAAGTGACTCAATCCCTGGCCCAAATACACTTGCATGTGGCGCCATTTCCAGAGGCCCTAAGTGGCATCTTCAGGCCACTTTTCCAAGCCTGTTTGTGTGTCAAATTTCACATACTTTTTCTCTTAAGGCCACCTTGCCTTAATTTCCTCTTTTAAACTTTAAAACTCGACATTTCTAAGTCATTTCTAAGTTTCCAAAAATTTTCATTTGGCTCTTTAAACTTGACATTTCCTTACATTTCCTAGTTTCCAGAAATATTCACTTTCCTATTTTACTTAGGTTTCCAAAATGGTCACTTTCCTATTTTACTTAGGTTTCCAAAATTGTCACTTTCCTATTTTACTTAGGTTTCCAAAATGGTCACTTTCCTATTTTACTTAGGTTTCCAAAATGTTAACTTTCCTCTTTTAACGTTACATTTTATACATTCCTGTGTTTCCAAAATATTCAAAATTTATTCATAACACATAAGACATGTCATTTCGTACAATTAACTTAGAAAATGTATAGGCCCTTTTCAGGATGTTACAGTTCTACCCCCCTAAAATAATTTCGTCCTCGAAATTACTTAAATAATCGTACATCCTAACTCACCACACTACACTCATCTGCACTTTTCGGATCTTAAAACTAACACATCTCCTATGCACAATTCCAAAGTTCACATCCAAGGTTCCATACCATTCACTAGCAATATAAGGACGAACTAGCTCTATAATAAACAGGCAATAAAGGCATTCCGTAGTAAGAAACTTACCCGTTTTCATATCGGCACATCACTCTCTCGCGATGACCAACTGCATAAACCAACCTTGGTTGCCTTGCATCGTAACCTTCAAGACCTCCGCTTGGTGCTCCCGACTACGACAGAACCATTTCCTCCATGGTTGGGACCACGACTCACCGAGGTCATTGTCCTCCTCTACCGGCTGATTAACATTCGAGTGGCGATCGACTTTCATCTGGTTTCTTAGGACAATCCTTGAGCATATGGTCCTTGGACCCACACCTAAAACATCTTCCCGTCTTTTTCCCGCACTCCCCTAAGTGCTTCTTTCCACAATGCTCACAAGGACGATACTGCCCTCCTGCACCCACTTGCTAACCCCGCGGCCCATTAGTTCTGGGCCATTTCTGTACATTTCTCGACGATCCTGATGACTCATAATCCCTCTTGGGTCTATTCCTATCAGAGTTCTACTTAACCGAGTCCTTGATTCTCTCGGCTACCTTAGCCTTTTCTACCAACACGGAAAACTCCCGCTCCTGATGTGGAGCTATCAATAACCTGAGGTCATCCCTTAAACCGTCTTTAAAACAGACACATCGCTCATGTTCCGTTGCCACTACTCCTTGAGCATATCGGCTTAACCTCAAAAATTCTGATTCATACGCTGCATCGACTTGTTCCTTGAACCGGCCCAGAAAAGCTTTCCTCTGCTCATCAATATATCGTGCCGACATACTTTTTCTGATATGCCTCCTTAGCATACTCCCAAGTCAGATCCTCAGCAGCGGCACCATCCCTCACTGTTAACCACCATTGATACGCTTCATCGCGTAGTAGTGCCACCATTCCTTTCAACTTCTCCTCCGGGGTCAGATCGAGCTCATCCATAATACGCTCGGTTGCTTCCAACCGAGATTCAACAGACTTGGGTGCCACACCAGACACTCCACGGAACACCTCGGCTCTGTTAGCTCGAGTCGCTCGCATGATTTTGAGCTCCGTATTTCCACCCGCGCCACCACCATTTCCAAAACTCGCAAAGATGGCTGCGACACAAGATCATCCCCCGTCCGAGCTTCTTTGCCGACAATCGGCGAGATGGGGGTGGTGGTGGCGATGGTAACTCATTGTCGGACCCTTGACCCGATTTAACGGGTTTCGACACGATCATTCTTCCTCTGCGTCCATGACGACGCGTCCTCTAGAACTCATATCTAACGACGCTTTAATCGATTAAGAAAGTTTTATAAA
This sequence comes from Gossypium rotundifolium, assembly GCA_025506655.1. Taxonomy (NCBI): domain Eukaryota; kingdom Viridiplantae; phylum Streptophyta; class Magnoliopsida; order Malvales; family Malvaceae; genus Gossypium; species Gossypium rotundifolium. The sequence continues at coordinate 17,259,339 of CP106733.1, read as the reverse complement.
TTAGCCTTTATTCCATCGATTAACCGCAAGAAGTTTTATGAAAAGAATTTTAGGAGTGGTTCTTTCAGATTCATACATGCACACATCTTCACATTCATACATTCATCAATCAATTATGAACTTCCGTTCATTCAGAGAAATGTTGTAGTTTTCATTGTTGTTGTTTTTCCACTACCCAGGGGTATTTTCATAATTTGCCCTATAGGGGTATTTTCGTAATTTGTCAAATAAGGTTCCTTGGTGATTTTGTCAAAAAGTATTTTGGAAATTTTAAAATCCCGAGGGTTTTCGGTAAATTTGGAAATTCCAGGGGTATTTCGGTAATTTTATATTTCGGGGGTATTTTGGTAATAAACCAGGGTAAATTTATAAAGTTTCATAATTCAGGGATATTTCAAAATTTGCAAAACTTTGAGGGTTCTTTTTGAGAAATTTATTTTCCAAAACGATAAAGTTCCGAAAGATTTTTGGGAATCAAGGTCATTTTGAAAATTTTGGTAGGTTAGGGGCAATTTTGTAATTTTCCAAAATCAAGGTATTTTTGATATTTGGCAACATAGGGTTTTTGGACATTTTATAAAGTATTAAAATTTTGGCAAAACTGTTGAGTAGTTGGACATTTTATAAACCAAGGGCATTTTTGTAATTTTACCACTAGGGGTATTTTTGTAATTTTATAAATCAAATCGAAAAATTGTGTGGAAAAAAATAGTTTTCACAAATTAAAGAAAAATGATTTCAAGAGTTTTAAAATTAGGGTTCTTATATATATATAAAAAAAAACATGGCTAGTTCCCTTTCGGGTTTTAGTTATTGGGTTTAGCCTATGACCGAGTCTTCTTGGTCAGGGTGAACCAAAGCTACGCACTAGGCAGGATTCGAGTGGAGAGGAGGTGAGTCACACGGACTGCTTAAATACCAAGCTCCCACTGAAACCATTCTTAGGCATGCGCACAGGGGTTGCCACACCCACTAAGTCTTCTGGGTTACGGTGAACCGAAGCTACGCACCAGGTAGGATTCCTGCGAAGAGGAGGTGAGTCACTAGGACTACTTAAATACCACGCTCTTTCAGATCCAATCCTAGACATGCGTACCATGGTTGCCACACCCAAACTCGATTGACTTAGCCATAGGTTTGTTTAGTGCATTAAGTCTTATGTATTTGTGTTTGAGTAGACTAATCTTAGGGTCCAAGTTCCTATCATGCTATTCTACGTTCCATTCATTTTCTACCCCTTCTATAATTCACATAATCACACAGATAGTTAGGGTACTTACCGGTGGATTGCAGTCGAGACTTAGGTGCCATGCCGGAAAAACACCTTATTTCATAAGATACTTTATAAAGCTTATTTGGGCTCGATTTGAAAATGTTTGGGCCTTAGCCCACGGTAGAGAAGTTTAACACTGGGCTCTGATACCAAATTGAAACACCCCACACCTCGCCCACGAGCCTAGACCGGATCTGGTATGTTCCCTGGTGAAAATCATTTTAAATTCTTTTGTATTTAGGAAAAACTTGAGCGTTTTGAGGAAAGTTTGTTGTGGGTTGAGCTTGAGTTGAAAATGAGTTTATTTCGTTATTAAAATCCTTTTGATTTAGGTGACAAAACGTTTGGGCTTTGAATTAAATTAATTTTACTTAATCTTTTAATAAATATAAAGATCGTATGCTCAATAAATAAAAGTAAAGTAAACGCTACTACTACCTTATTACATCAAATAATTTCCCAAAATTAAAACCAAAATAAACTATAAATTACTTAAAATTAAATAAAAGTCCAAGTCAGAATTTCTTCTTGTGCATGGCCATCCCTAAGCTTCACTAGACCCGGTCTATCACCGATCGTCACCTGAAACATGTTCCTATAACGGGGTGAGTCAAACAGACTCAATGTGTACACAAACACTAAGTCTTAACAAATTTAGGCATAACAAATCATATTCATACGTATCATAATTTCACATTTAATGATTCAAGATAATGATGCAACCCAAACCCAAACCTAGATGCCATCCGCTACACATCCCTGCACCAACTCGCACACAGTGGGGACTGCTAAGTCAACCTCCATCCGCTACACACCATCGAAGGCGATCATTGCAATCGACGTGCTCATCGCCTATATAAAAGTTGTGGCATAGCCACCAGATTAAATAATTGTGTCATGTGACACCACATTCAGATAATGTAACCGAAGTTACCACATTCAGATAATGGGACCGAGGTCACCACATACACTTCTCCTTTCTCATATATCCTGAATGCCCCATATTATTTATATCATGCATATCATACTTAAATTCATATTCATGTCACTTTTCACATGTTAATATAACATATTTCGTAATCCTAGTAGGAGTAGGAAATGTACCTGAATACTTTGTACCATAACATGGTACTTTAGCCACATTCTTACACTTTCATATTAACAACATATATCAAATTAAAGCCATAAATCTATTAAGATTTGTGTGGGGTACACACCTGATTTGCTTAACAACTTCACTGAAATCCTGAAATCGGATCTACTGCTTTAGGTTTTTAATGCCTACATTCGGCCAACATGGTAATATTTAGCAAAGGCCTATTCGGCCATAAAACCAAATCCTAGTAGGATTTGTATTCTTAAAACTTACCTTGTTGCCGTTTAGATGATTAATCAAATCCCGAAAACTTGTATTCTTCCCCCTTTGAAATCGGCTAATCACTAGGTCTCTTGAATCAGTTAGTTTTCGATTAAAATAAATAGATCTAAGTACTTAGATAGGGCCTTGGTCGAATATGTGAATACACTTACCTTGGAGTTCTCAAATCCTGAAACTTTGCTTATGCTCCTTCCTTGTATTCGGCCAACTCTAGATCCCTTTAACATATTAGTTTTCGGCTTTTTAACATGTAAGAAATAGATCTTAGTATCAATACAGGCCTTGGCCGAATGCTATAGATACTTACCTTGTGGATTTTAAATCCCAAAACTCACTGAATAACTAGGGAACATGCGGCCTATGGTGTACCTTCGGGAAAAGAACTTCACCTTCCTTGTAGTCAACACTAGCAAATCCCGAATGATCTTTCCAAATTTCGGCAAACAAGATATTAATGGGATTAATCCTATATTTCGGCAAATCTTAAAAGAAAAAGAATGAAAACCAAATGATGATTGGCCCTTACCCTTAGTACAAAAGTTGGCACACCCCTTGCTTGAACCCTTAGCAATAATCGGCTATGGCCTTGATGTGTATCACAACTTCGGCTCTTGAGGCTTAATGAGGAATCAGCTAGGGCTATTGGTATATTGAGCTTTTGATTGTGTTTTTAGTAGAAGAAGAAGAAGAAGAAGAAGAAGAAGAAGAGAAAGAGTTGAGCAATTTGGGTAATGAAGTTTCGGCTGCACAAGGTGTGTTTTCAAAAACAAATGAAGAAAAGAGGATGTTGCTTAGGGAATTCGGCAGGGAATAGAAGGAAAAAGGAAGATGAAAATAGGTAGAATGGCCTTATTCTTCCCTTTTGGCCGAAAATACTAGCCTTAGACTCCCCAATCGGCCAACTCTTCCTATGTGATAAATTTTATCTTTTAATTATCACCTAAATTATTCTCATCAATAATATACTTAAAAAATAATCTATTATTAAATCACCCTTTATCTACTATTTATCCGGAATTTGAAGAGAATCAAACTCTTCTTTTAAGAGCCCTCATGACGTCCACCTTTCTGCTCTTTGTAGCAAAATAAAACTTCCTTTATTTGCTTCCTAAGTGACTCGATCCCTGGCCCAAATACACTTGCATGTGGCGCCATTTCCAGAGGCCCTAAGTGGCATCTTCAGGTCACTTTTCCAAGCCTGTTTGTGTGTCAAATATCACATGCTTTTTCTCTTAAGGCCACATTGCCTTAATTTCCTCTTTTAAACTTTAAAACTCGACATTTCTAAGTCATTTCTAAGTTTCCAAAAATTTTCGTTTGGCTCTTTAAACTTGACATTTCCTTACATTTCCTAGTTTCGAAATGTTCACTTTCCTATTTTACTTAGGTTTCCAAAATGGTCACTTTCTATTTTACTTAGGTTTCCAAAATGGTCACTTTCCTATTTTACTTAGGTTTCCAAAATGTTAACTTTCCTCTTTTAGCGTAACATTTCTATACATTTCGTGTTTCCAAAATATTCAAAATTTATTCATAACACATAAGACATGTCATTTCGTACAATTAACCCGAAAATGCATAGGCCCTTTTCAGGATGTTACATGATGAGATATAGTATTGTATATCAAACTTATTAAGCTTTGGAAAGCTTACTGTGTGATTTGTTCCTCTGCCTTGTAGTGTCAGTAAAGCTAGCTCGAATTTGGGATCGTCAACTTCTCAATCACACTATCGGCATTCTATTTTGGTATTTTTGGAAAGATGTATAAAGCTAGAATATGGCATGTATAGGCTAGTTAATTGAATTATGTTTGAGATTGTAATTAGCCATGAGATGTGGCTAGATATGTGGTAGGTTTGGCATGAATGAATGTGATATGTGTGATGCATCTTTTGGCATGATTTGTGGATTGATAAATTTGCTATCAAGTGGTAACTTTGTGTTGATAAATGCTAATAGGGGTTAGTGAAATTGGGAATGAATTATGCTTGTAATAGAATAAGTATTGGTATTGAATTTAGTATACATAGAGTTGAAATTGGATGCATGAGTGGAATGACATTATTGGTATGTTTATGGTAATAATATGAGCATGAAATGTTTAGGTTGTATGGCTTGTAGGTTGGACCCCTATGGGTGGCATTTTGACTTTGCAAAGTGGCCTATAAAGTCACACGGTTGGGGCACAGGCGTGCCTTAGATCGTGGGTAAATTGGCAGAATGTGGCTTAAACTACACACGGTCATGGCACGGGCATGCCTACAGGTCGCGCGAGAAATGGCAGCATATGACCTTATAGAACACGGCCATATCACACATGCGTGCTTGGTAGCCGTGTTGATTTTGGCAGTATGTAACCACGGAGAGGTCACACGGGTGTGTCATGTAGTCGTGGGAGAGGCACGGCTTACCCCCACAGGAGTGTCTCCCCTGTATTCTAGAAAAGTTACAATTTTTCATAAGATTTTATATGTGTTTCGGTTTAGTCCCGACTAGGTTTATAAGCAAGCTTAGGGTCTTGATGACTCGGTTAAGAGACACTATGATTGTATCTGAATGTGTTTGATGATGATTGACTTGTGTCGTAAATGCTATGTAAAATGATCCTATTGTTCGATAATGCCTCTAAACCCTATTCCAACGACTGTCCCGAGTTAGGGGTGTTACAAAATAAATTAAAATTATGGGCTGCTAGGGGTATAATAGTAATTTGTCTAGCATGGGTTGTGGTTAAATTGCATGAATTTGTGTTTTTGTGAAACAAAGATTAAATTGTAAAAGATATGAAAATTAGGGGCAATTGTGTAAAAATTCCTTAAAGTGAATTTTGGACTAAATTGAATAGAGAGATGATTGAATAAGTTAATTTTGTTTATATTAGATCAATAAAGGTGAAATACGAACTTGGATCGGGGAAAGAACAAAGTTACGTAATAGTTGATTCGTTTCACCGTTTTAGCATCGATGTAAGTTCGTATGTTATAAAAATTGTTATAATTATGTTTTAAATGGTTTGATATTGCATAAACTATGAATATGAGACTACGAAAACAATCAAAATGATTCAACAACGATTCGGCGTTTGAAATCACGGTTGAACCTTAGGAATAGATTTGGATACTAATGACATGTCATTAGGGGATTAATGTGATTATGTGATTTGGGTGCTGGTCCTGTACGTCCTACCGGTGGCTGAGTATACCGATATGTGTTGTGGATACTTGAAAACTTGTGTGAGAAACACCGTGTAGCTACGTCTTGATTGATATCTTGTGTGTGTAGGCCCGTTGACAGCTCTAGTGTGAGCAGTATTTGTGATATGAGATTGAGTTGGATTCAAGCAGTGATATTGGCACTTATTGTGCAAGATTTTCGAGTATCCGATAGTATTTTGAATGGTTCAACGGGTAAAAGAAAGATGTGATTGTGTATGAGATTGATACGAGATGGTACAGGTATGTATATGAACTGTATAAGCTTAAATCGAAAAAGTTGTGAAGTTCATGTATAAGATTATAATTGAAAATATGAAAGGTTTGTTAGTTACACGAATTACATATTAATATGTTCAAATTGATAATTTGTATATTCATCTTAAGATTGAGTTTATTCATACGACCTTACTAAGCTATATAGCTTAATTGTTTAATTTTCTATGTTTTATAGTGACTTCAAAGCTAGCTTGAACTCGGGGATCGTCAGAGACATCGTCACACTATCTAACTATCAATTTGGTACTTTTGAGCTTATGTTTTAAGTATATGGCATGTATAGGAATCTTTGGTCATTTTTGTTATGTGTTGGAAGTGAATTTAGCCATTTGGATTGGCTTGTAAATATATATGTTTTGGTTTGTATATATAGCCATGAGTGATGGCTCATTTTGGGTTGTTTTGATATGTTTGAATCATGTATATATATATGGCTTGGATTATGAGTTTATGGATAGGTATATGATAGTTGTGTGATGCTTAATGGTAATAGGCATTATGAGTATCAAATGGTTGATTTGTGGATATTGGTTTTCTTGGAAATTTAGGCTAAATGATGCATATTTGGAAGTGTATAATTAATTGAATTGTAAATGTGAATTTGGTATAAATGGTAGGACATGTTTTGTGATTAGTGTGTATAGAAAATGGGAGTATTGAATGTGTATGATTTATTTTTGAATTGGTTGAATTGAAATGCCTAATGATGCTATGTTTTGTGCCAATTTTGGTTTGTTGTAGGTTTATGCAAGTTGGGTGGCAAAATGGCTTGGTAAATAGCCTATTTTTGTCCATACGGGCGTGTGTCTCAGCCATGTGTGACACACGGTTAGGTTACACGGCCGTGTGTCCCCTGGTGTTGAAATTAAAATCAAGTCAATATGCTCCACACGGCCTCACCCACGGGCATGTGACTTGGCCATGTGGCATAAGTCAGTATACCCTATAGGTTTGGCACGGCCTAGTACACGGCCTGGCACACGAGCGTGTATGGCCATTTTTAGGGCACATGGGTTAGCCACATGGGCGTGTGTGTTGGCCGTGTGACCCAAGTCAGAGAGTTACACGGCGTCGGGAACGGGTTGGAACACGGCCATGTGATTCCATTTCAAATGTCTACATGACATGTGACATGGGCGTGTGTCCCTATTTTGAGAAAATTTTCTAAGTGTTCTTAAAGTTTCCAAAGTCATCGGTTTAGTCCCGAACCACTCCTAATGTATGTTTAGGGCCTTGTAGGCTCGTATTAAGGACAATATGATTGTTTGTGATTGAAATGTATATGAATTGTTTAAGTTGTATATGAAATGTATGTTTAATGTATGATAAGTCCGGTAATGCTTCGTAACCCTATTTCGGCATTGAATACAGGTGAGGGGTGTTACAGGCCCAATTTTTCCGCCCAAACAAAACTTAGATGAAAAAATAAACAAAATATCAAGCCCAAATTAGATGAAAAAAGTCTAAAATATGCTAGCCCATTTACAAAATATCAGACCCAAATTTACTAGCCCAAATGGCCCAAAATAAAAAAAAAAAACCCTAATTGCCCAGTGGCCCAATAGCCTAAACTATTTTTAGGAAACAAAAAACCCTAGCCTCTGCTCCGCTCCTCTCCTCGATCACGCCACCTAAGGCTCCTCGTCCCGAGGCTTGACGCCTCTCGCCGCCCTTGCACCAAAACGGCAAAGGCAGGGGTTCTCTCATCGCCATTGACTCCACCGTCACCTGTAAAAATAGTAAAAAAAAAAAGCAAAACAGTAGAAGGAAACAGTGGCTAAACAGTAGATGGCAAAAGCTGAGAAAGAAAAACGAAAAATAATATGTAATGTTCGGCTATAAAAATCGGATTCAAAATATAATTTTTTATAGAACGGATAAATATAAAAAAATTCGAAACACACAGAATAAAAAAAGATATAGAAACCACAATAGGTTTTTAATGAAGCTACATTTTTCTTTAGCATACATATTTTTGAATATTACATATATATAAAAAAGGAGAGGAATACGAAAGGGTTTTTACCTTTATTTCCATCGCCAGAGTCTCCTTTGGCCAGAAAGCGACCGAACCTATGAGGGTTTGCTTGAGGTCGCAGCAGAGGATGGTTAAAAAACTAAAAGACCCTTCTTTTAATTGTCGAATTTTGACCGGATCTAGGGATTTTTTACCTCAGATTCAAATTCGCCAGAAGACGGGGATAAATGAGGCTCTTTTTGCGATCTCCAGCCACCAGAGGCGGCGGTCTTCGTCGTCGATGATTGGTGGCCATGACGGAGAACTCGCCGGTCCCTTTTGCCAGATTTGGGGACGATTTCAGACATGATATTTTTTTGAATTTTTTTTGGTATTTATAGGGCCCTTGCTAGATGTCATTTAGGGCTACCCTCAGAAGTCCTAAAATGGCATCGTTTTGAGGCGCGACTCGAAAACCAACCCGACTCGCCTTAGGATCGCGTGTTTTCTCAAAAATGGTCTATTTGCGACCTCGGTCCGCTTTTGGGCCTTTTGTTAATTTGGTCCTAAGTCTTTATTTTGTTTTTTTTAAATTGTATTGATAATTTTACATTTCTTTCAATTTGGTCCTTTGTATGCCGACCCTCTAAGGAATGACGTGTGTCCTGGAGTTTTGGGATAATTTTCCATTTGGCTCTCACCTTTTTTAGCGCATTTTATTTTAGTCCTTCGTTCTATTTTATTATTTTAGTTTATTTATTTTATTACAATTTATGCCTTTGATTTCATTTTAATTGATTAGGTCCTTGGTTTATTTAATTTCAATCTTTCATGAAATTTTATTTATTTATTTATGTATTTATTTATTTACTCTTTTATATTTAAAATTTATATTGTTCTTTTTCTTTTATTTTCACATTTTATTGCCCATATATTATTGTCATTCACTAGCAAAACATTTTTATTTTTCAGTATATCATTGTTCCATTTTATACACTACCATTTCATTTTATTTCACTATACTCATGTCATGAATCGTGTTTAGATATATTTATCTATTGTTGTACTATACCCAAATAAGATAAATACAAATTGTTTTAAATGTTACATTTGTTATTACTCGATGAAGAAAATTTTAAAATTAAGCCAATGTTCAGCATTTGGAAATTCAAGAAGTCGTACCCTAATTTACGGGGTTCAACTTTCTCCTTGAACCTAGATAACCGAATATCCTTTTAAAACTAAGACACATGAGATTTAATTAATAATCAAACAATGAGCAAGCTTATTTTTGAGGATTCGAGATGTCGTGTCCTAACTTACGAGACGTGACCTTTTTGTTTACCTCAAGATAAGAAAACCTTTTTACGTATGTTTTAATTCACTTAAGTGATTTTAATTAAAAATATTCTTATGCAAGGTGGGATCGTGTTTTAAATTCTCTTCAAATTTTCAATTCTCGACAATAGGACATCAAGTAATCACTAGGTACCAATTTTGGGCATTACGAGGGTGCTAATCCTTCCTCGTGCATAACCAACTCCTGAATCCATTTCTTAGGTTTTTTTGTGAACCGAAAATCACCATTTTAATAAATCTAAAACTTTTTTTAAAATAATCAAATTATGAGGTGATCTGATCACACCTAACAAATAGGATTGGTGGCGACTTTATTTTCGTTCATTTTCAAAATAAAGTCGATTTCTAAAAAAAAAAAGGTTTCAACAGTACCTAAATTCTTTTTTGGTCAAAATTGGTACCTAAACTATACCATTTTCCAAAGTTGGTGTTGGAACTTTTTTTTTAATTACAAGTGGTACTGGTACTTAAACTATTCTTTGGTTACTCATTTTACACCAAAATGTTATATTTGTTAAAAAAGTTTTAGTCGATAATAAATTGTCATGTCATAAAAACTTTTAAAAATAATTTTTTATTCTTTTTCTTTTATATTATTTCTCCCTCTTTATTTTCTTTTTATCTTCTTTCTTTATAATGTTTGTTAATACCACCAATGCTCCAAAATTCGCCCACCCTAGGTCAAGATGTTGGCAATTAATTCTATTTTTGAATTTTATCGCTTGCTTCCTCGACCTGACAAGATTGAAAAAGTTCTTTTATTGATCAAAACTAGTGTTTTCAAAATCAGAGTGGATTAGGTGGTTAAACCGGTTGGACTAATTTGTGAGTGAAACTTATTTATTATTATACTTATAATAGTAATAAATACAATACAACATGATTATAGGAGACCGAAAATTAAAACAATCCAACTAATTTTCAAACAATAATTGGCATTTGAACCACAAATGAAGAAAAAAAATTTGGGTTAACATAACCCTGAACTCAAAATCTAGATAACTTCTATAATCCTTCTTTAAAAAGATTGTATCTGTGTTAAGTTGGAATGAGAAGGACTTGAAACAAATCACGATGTTTGGCTTCTGACTCTAGTTTTGCACAAGAGTATTCAGTTTAGTTTAGCATCATTGGATTGAATTCAGGATTATTAGTATTGAATTTGGTTTTGGGGTTATCATCATTATCGTTTCCCACTTCGTATGGATCATGGGACTCCTGTCCATTTAATTTCAATCCGAAATCAAAATCTGGGTCCCCTGCATCTTCCTTACCAATGAAAACTTAACATCTTCATGAACAAAACGTGCAAAACTCTATTATATCTTCATGGGACTCCTGTCCACGTATTTGTGATTTTATGCTTGGATGATTCACCAATCCTGTAGTTGCCACTTATCATTGTAATCTCTTGCTTCTTACCATAAAATTGGTGATGTAAAAGTTAAGGCAAATTAGAAGAGAAATATATTCGAATTCGATTGTTTTACTTTTCGCATCACTCTAATCTAAATTTAGGTAGTCTCTTTTCACTTAAATTTTACTGTGAAAGAATAAAAGTTTTGGACAGAACTGATTTTGCTCGGGGTTTGATTTGTTTATCTTCTTCATTAAGAGAAGTTGGTAAAATGTCATCCAAGTTGATAGACCTCTCAACATGTTATTATTTTTAATGAAAATTTGTCTCTCAACTTTGATCAAAGATTGAGTGCTTAAAGTAATTGCGAATTTACAAAGTTGGAATGTTTCATCAGGTTCCTAAGAAGGTGAACCATGCATGTTATACATGGTCACCCATCAAGAGTATCTCATATTTACACTTAGTGAGATTTGAACTTGCGCCTTATCTAATATAAGGAACTGTTTGTTAAGAATGCTATGCAAGTGGGTATCATGCCCACCCACAAACGCCCTCTATACTTAAGGGCATGGGTTGGAGTCAGACCATTTACAATTGTATATAGTTCACCTATTCAAGCATCAGATGAGGCACTTTCAATCAACGAAACAATTGTCTCTTTAAGCACTTTATAACACCCTACACCCGATTCAGTCACTGAATTTAAATACAAAATATCACATTATATTACCAAAGCAACTCAAACTGTTAATTAACCACACCAAAACAAACTTTTAGCGGCGTTTTTTTAGGCTTTTAGCGGTGTTTATAAGCGCCACTAATAGTATTTGCGGCGCTTTTAAAAGTGCCGTAAAAAATGCCGCTAAAACAAACGCCGCAAACTTTAGCGGCGTTTATGAAAAAAAATGCCGCTAAAGATAATGACTTTTAGCGGCGCTTTTCCAACAAACGCCGCTAAAGGTCATGACTTTTAGCGGCGTTTTTCCCACAAAGGCTGCTAAAAGTCATGACCTTTAGCGACGCTTTCCCACAAACACCGCTAAAAGTCATGACTTTTAGCGGCACTTTTCCAACAAACACCGCTAAAGGTCATGACTTTTAGCGGCACTTTTCCCACAAACGCCGCTAAAGGTCATGACTTTTAGCGGCGCTTTTCCCACAAACGCCGCTAATTTGGTCATGAAAAATAAAAAAAATTAAAATATTTTCTTCATATCAAAAATTAAAAAATAAAATTTTGCATTACTATTAGATCTCGATTTGTTTGGTACAGAAATACCACATTTTATGTCACATCAATCTACATTTTTTCCTTCAATAAATGACCAAAAAGGAAAAAAATAAAAAAGGAAACCTAGATTTGCTTGGCGATCATTTACCACATCAGTTGTCTCTCTCGCATACATCGATTTAGCATCTTCTTCAATGCCATTGCTCTTTCGCTCTCCATTTTCCCTAGGAGCTTCACACTCCTTCACCAAACCAACCACTTGGTCTTTATGTGAGGAATTGCTCTCTCTCAGCGAGGTAAGGGATTGGTTCCCAAGCGCAAATCATGGACAACCCCATTGATATAGTGTAGTAAAATAAAAAAGTTCAAAGAACAGAGAATTATCCATATCAAGAGGCTTTAGCAAACAAAACAAGAAAATTGGAAGTAGAAAACAAGAATATCCGTGTTCCGAACTCTTATATGATAGCATTACGGAAGGGGTAATAATCAAATGATGGGTATCATAATTGCCCATGTCAAGTACCCAACAAGTCGATATCCTTTTGGCGGTGCATGCAAAGTAATAGCATTATCAAGGAAATAGGAAACAAATAACTTAGGACATTGAATTTCAGGACAATGTCAAATTTTCCTAGAAAACTTCTAGTCAATCAAAATTTGAGAAAGCGGTCCAAAACTCCAACACTTACCACTTTTCGAGAAGGCCCTTCATGCTTCGTGATTTTCCTTGATCATCATTGTCACTCTGTTTTCATCGCTACTCTCACTTGTCATCATCTGTAAGGCTATCGATGCCACGATAAAAAGAGGATATAGTAATTTAAGTTCTATAAGATACTTAAGAAAGCTAATCACTCACCGTGAACTTGAAGCATCATAACCCAATTTGTTTTGCTTGGATTGGAAAAAGTTTTGGTAAATACCACACTAGATGTATTAACAAAATTAATTTGAGGATGAAACCATGATATTTTCTCAACATATGTTCACCAAGCACTAGAGAGAAACACATGGATCTACTTCAACAAAGACACAAGTGACAACTGCATTTCAAAGAAAGTATAAAAATATGCATTTCACATAATATTTATAGTTGCTATTCATGCACATCGTTAGTTCACATATGCAACTCATTATAACTTAGGAACAAACAAATCCTGAACAATTTTAGTAATTCACCAAGATTGTAGGTTTTGGATCACAAAAACCTACCTTTAGTAATCAAAAACTTTTTCTAAGGGGAAAAGGAAAAGAACATCTTCTAATGCATCATAGTGGAAGCCAAGGAAATAGTAACAGGAGCATAAAAGTATTGGTTACATCTAGAAAACATTAAAGTCCTCTCATACACAGCTGAACAAGCACAAAACTCAACAAAACATGCACAGGACTCATGTTGATTAACTAGTAAATTGCCGGAAGAGAAGACAATGTCATGAAGAATATATAGATTGTAAGTATATAACCTCTTGATTTACGATTTGATCTCTTATCATGCCTTTTTCTCTTTTTCTCACGTCGTTTCTCTCTCTTTTTTCCACGCCTATATTTTCCTCTTTTAAAATATCTCTTCCTTTTTTTGTGCCCATCATCACTTAAAGAACTAATGTCAGATGAAGATGAGAGATATGAGTCAGAATCACTATTAGATTCAGATGATTCTATCTCAGAATCTGAGGAACAATCTGAATCAGACGAATAATGTCTTCTTCTCGTCTTCCTTTTGTCTCTTAAAGATTTTTTATTTTCTCCTTCCTCCGCACTTCATAATTGTTAGCACTAGAAAAAGCATCTTTGCCCGTTCTCAACTTATTTTTCCTCTTGTCTGCAGATAAGATAAAAAATTGAAAAGTCAAATTAAAAAGGAATGATGGCCAAGCCTCATGCAGCACCATACAGGTGTAACTTTGGCAGGTCTACCATAAATTAGCTTGAACTATCATTTGAAACTCAGAGAACACCGAAGCCTAATGCTATTGTCAACAGATGGCACTAGAGATGGCATTATCCAAATTTTAATTATCAACTTCAGGACCACTCATTTTCCTAACTTAAATTTTTCCTTTACTATTACCTATATTTTCACAAAAATATACCAATAGAAAAGCCTACCATGAGTAGCCATTGGCAATACAAATGCAACCATTATAAAGAATTGATTGTATCAAACAAGAAATAAACAAAACATCCACTTATACCTCAGTTTTTGCATGACTAAAACATGCTTCGTCACTAAATCGCAACACTTGTCTATAAAATCATAGCAAGACGAAAGCACTAATTTAGCTGTATATCCTTCAACCTGTTTCACCACCAAAATCAACACATCATTCATTTTCATGTCCATAAATTTTATGTAATTAGTAAAACAAAGCATAACATTTTTACATATTCAAACAAATATGCTTATATATATGTACATATGCAAATCATAAACCTTACCATTCCGCTAGTAATCTTGCTCCAAAATTAAATTAGTAAAACTACATATAAATCAAAATTAGCAGAATATATCAGCGTAAAATAGTAATAATAATTTTTTTTGTCAAAAACTTACTCTGCCATAAGCATTAATATCAAGGCCATTAGCAAGCAGATCAGCAATATCTTTCTTCAAAAACTTAAGCGTCGCACTCTTTTTCCTCCTTATAACATCAATCTGACTCTTTATCGCTTTTATCAATGATTTACTGCAAAAAAAAAAAAAAAAGAAAAAAAAAAATTCTTCACATCAATTCAATCATCTAAGACAAAAATAAATCAATTAATTAAATAAAAAAATGTATAAACCATTTTGCGGCAAAACCACGGAGGAAACGAATATTAACAAACTTATTAACAAACTTCTTTTTTTTAAAAGGCCAATCACACTACCTGCACTGCAGATTACAAGTATCAACTGCAAAACACAACAATAAAAGAAAACCAACTACCTATACAACCAACATAACCATTGGCCACTCCAAAGAAAACCTGAAAAAATGTTAGCCCATAGTCAATAGTTCCTTCTTTTTTTTCTTTCTTTTTTGTTCATCTCTAAGCAGAGGGAAATAATAGCACTCTATGTCAGACAGTCGCATACAGATTCAGCGATTTTCTTCCTTTGGTTTACTCTTTTTCCAGATTTCTTCACAAACCAATTTCAGTGAATATGGTTTCATCGGCATGCAAGTTATAATCTTATAATCAATCACCAAAGTAGAGGTAAAAAAATATATAAAGAGAAAAATTAAACAAAGGACCCAGGAGACCTATGCAAATTTGCTCCTTGCCGCTGTTGAAACTAAATTTTTTTGCCATTGAGTGCTGCGTGTTAACCCACTTCGAGATACATTTCTGCATAAATTTGAGAAGTTGTCTGTTACTTATATTGAAAATTAATATTCACAATATACTAGGCAATGAAAGCAAAATGAGCATGTGACATCTATCTATTGCAGGCCTTGACTTCAACAAGTCATCCAAAATCAAATTGGCAGAATATAAAAATATTAATAAGTAGGTTCATTTCAATTGATCACTACAACTTTAAATACCAAATTAAGATGAATCCTAACATATACATGTCACTTATGCAAAAGTTCACCAGCGGTCTCCAAGTACTGTATCCAGAAGGGTATCGTAACATTCTGAACTGAAGTGAAGACAGAGGAAGAGGCAAACTCAAGCAACCAACAACTAGATAGAATTATACTCTTCAAGTTTTAACTACAGTCATCTCTAAAATGTTTATGTCTTTCAGTGCAAACGGTCCTACCCCAAAGCTATAGTGAAGACAGATGCAAAGTAACTATGAATCAAATTATACTTCATAATATTTAATTTCTACTTTACTTGGGATGTACAAGAGTATAATTCTATAGAACAGATTATTTGCACTTTGTTGGGAATAATTATAGAAGCTGAAATCACTCATTTCTGTTATTAGCTTTTATAGTTTCACAATGAAACCTCCCCTATTCACATTTTCCACAAAGAGAATAAGAAGAAAAAAGTTATCCAAAGATATCATGTGTAACAGTCCGATTTATACCCTAGTCGAAACAGTGGTTTTGGGACCACAAATCTGAGTCCGTATAATATTTTAATATCATTTTCTGTGCTATTGATATGTGATTAAGCATGTGCTAAATTTTCGTAAGTTAAATTGTTCGTTTGTGTGTTTAATTTGACAAAAGGATGATATTGCATTGAATGTGAAAGTTGCTTGCTATTTGTGAAAGTGCCAATATGTTGTGGCTTTGTAAAGTTGTGGCCTTAAGTGGCAAATAGACCACTATTTAGATAGTGGGAGGTAAATGGCCTATTATACCCTTGTTGTCTAATGATGCCAAATATCTTTTAAATGGCTAAAAAGGTAATTGTTTTATTATCATAAAATTTATGAAACAAAAGATGAAAGTGTTCATCTTTATTATTTTTATTTTGACCAAAACTAGTAAAAGAAAAAGAAAGATTAAGCTTGCTAAAGTCGGCCATTTGAGGATTTAAATTAAGGTTGTTTTTACTTCGGTTATTGATAATTTCTACGTTTTTGTAATCGTTGCTTTGAGAGCTACAAAACCCATGCCTTGATTTTGTGTTTGGATGATGTATGTGAAATATGCCATTGAGAATTTTGCAAACTTTGTGATGTTTGAGAATGAAAAATGAAAGATTTGAGCTAGATGAACATGTTATGTTCTTGAAGTTTTGATGAATTTAGCTAAATAGGGCTAAATTGAGAAAATGGTAAATTGAAGGACTAAATTGCAAGTTTGATGAGAAATGTGGGCTTGTATGTGATGTATATGTATTCAGCTAAGCTTGTGTATGCATTGATCTTGTGAAATTTGATGGTTTGAGTAAAATAGACTAAATTGATAAAATGTGTAAATGTGAGGGCTAATTTGTAAATAGCCCAAAATATGTGTGTATGGATTGAATTGAACGAATTACTGAATAAAGGGTAATTCTGAATATGTTTAAATCAAGAACCGAGGAAAACGGACTTAGATCGCGGGAAAGCGAAAGTTAACGAGTAGCCGTTTTCATTCCGATATATCGAATCCGAGGTAAGTTACTATGCAAATAAACGTATTCGTATGATATTATACTTGTTCGTATGACTAATGTTGATAATGTATACCTATGAGAGTATATACTTATGAATTCCGATATGAGTCTGACATAGTGATTTAGTCTGAGAAGTCCCGATCGAACCTAGGAATAGATAGGATTAGCTATGTCATGACATAGGTATCTGTTCTGTTTCATCATGTAAGACCACGTACGGGACGTTGGCATTGATTTTTGATCTCGTGTAAGACCACGTCTGGGACGTTGGCTTCGATATAAGCTTTATGAGTAAGACCACGTCTGGACGTTGGCATCGACATGAGTTTAACGTGTAAGACCATGTCTAGGACATTAGCATCGTATTGATTCATATAAGACCCTGTCTAGGACAGTGGCATCAATATCCGAGTGCATATAAGACCTCGTCTAGGACGTTGGCATTGTACAACTATTTCGATCTTACTGAGCATCCTACTAGATTCCTAAAGGTTCAATGGGTAAGTCTATGAAACGAATCGTAAATACGAGCTGTGAGCAAATAAGTGAATGATTATCCATTTCAGGTACATTGAATGTACATTAAGTGTGCATAAAAGGTAAGTACCTATATGACTTTGATGTGAAGAATAGTATTATTGGAAATGAAAATGTGAATCTTGAAATGTTGAATGTGGCAAATGTGGCCATAAGTTTATGAACCAAGTTATATATATGTGATAGTTGCTAAGTGATTGATATATGTACCAATGTGTTTAATTGTATATGACTTACTAAGCTTTTAGAAAGCTTACTCGTGTGTGTTTTTTACATTTTATAGTTCGTCAAGCTCTTGAAGGCTCGGGATCGTCAAGGATCATCATCACACTACTAAACTGATTTTTGGTACCCTTTTGAAAGTGTATATAACTAAATATGGCATGTATAGGCTAGTATGTTGGTATAAGTTGTTATGTGATCTTAGCCTTGTGATTTGGCTATTTATGAGATAAGACTTTGCTTAAATGAATGTGATATATGATGCATATATTGATAAGGTGAAAGCATGTGAAATGGCCAAGTTTTGAATGAGCAAATGAATGAATCATGCTTGTAATGATATGAGTTTATTTCTTTGGAATTGTCATGTTGGTATTGAATGTATAAATTGAATGGTCAATTTGGTATGTTTTGATTGTCATATATTGCTTGTAGGTAAGACCCTAAGTGGGTGGCATATTGGCCATTGTAAAATGGCCTATGATGTCACACAGTTGAGGCACACGGGCGTGCCTAAGACCGTGGGTAAATTGGCAGAATGTGGCTTAAATTGCACACGGCCTCGACACGGGTGTGCTTGATGGCCATGTGAGAAATGGCAATATGTGATCTAGTAGTACACGGCCTTAGCATACAAGCGTGATAGGTGACCGTGTTGATTTTAGCAGTATACTACCACGGGAGAACACACGGGAGTGTCAAGTAGCCGTGGGTGAGGCATGGCCTACCCCCACTGCCGTGTGTCCTCTGTATTTTAGAAAAGTTCCAAATTTTCATGAAACTACTTATGTGTTTTGGTTTAGTCCCGACTCGGTTTATAGGCATGCTTAGGGTCTTGATGACTCATTTAAGGGACTCTATAATTTTATTTAAATGTATTTGATGATGATTGACTTTGTGTAGTGAATGTGATATGATCCTATTGTTTGGTAATGCCTCTTAACCCTATTCCGGTGACAGTTTTCGAGTTAGGGGTGTTACATCATGTCTCAAGACTTTGCCTTAATTTCATGGAACTCCTTCAGGAACATCCTATAAAATCCAAGTATCTAACAAACATTTACAAGGGCAACTCTGTAAATATATATACTATATGATAAGAAAATATCAATTAACAGTTTATAACACATTAAATTAATTATTAGCTAAAATACTAAACATCCCACACTTTAATTTGTCAATATCATCCTTTTGTACCCAATTAAGCCTTGGAAGTATATTTTTGTTTAATGAAGCTTTTACTATGCACATCAACCTCTTGAATGATGTAGAAAAGAGGGAATTTACTTATATGCAACATCTGATGTAGAAAAGAGGAATTTACTTATATGCAACATCTGTAACAGCAAAAACATGAGGATTCAGCTCGCCAAATCCAACCCTTTATATTGTTCCATCATGTGAGTATCATAGAGGTGCGGCAACCTTTGGAATGGATTTATAGCAATCAGGATATTTCCAATGTATGTCTGAGGAAAGTAGAAAAGAACTGCAGTTTAGCATACAAGATTATGATGGCTTTGAAATCAAATTGACAATTATCTTTGCTCAAAATCTACTTCAGCATGCCAATAGAAAAGAGAGAACAAAAAATATCTTACATAGATTTCATTGAGTTCATATCTCATGGCCAAGTTATGCAGCACTCCAGGTCCATGCAAATATGAAAGCTTCGTCATGTCATCGACACCTCCGGGAGGTGCCTCAGTATCTTTTGGAAATACCTTTGAGATATTTGCCACAGCCTGCCATCAGTTCTTTGGTCAGTAAGAATAATAAGAGACTAAAAGTAGAATTCATCTAAAAACAGACTAGGAAATATAAGAAAAAATAGTAGAGAATCTAGTAGCTCTAAATATCAAAGTTCACTCTGAAATAACTAAATGAACTCTGGATGCACGTTTCAGACTAAATACAAACAGATTCTGCAGACTAATGGCTAAGATAGAAGTTGCTTGATATGGCCGTGTCTGCCTTTAGAACTTGTATGTTATGTAGTAGGATTGAAACAGTAGAGTTAATAATCACAAACATATTGACATCTAATACAATTTTTTTTTCAAATAATTATGTGGCACACTACAGATATACATAATAACAATAAGATAAACTCACGGTTTTTCCATTTGTTGTGTGGACATGAACTTCTTCACCACTAATTTTAAAAACTTCTCCATCAACCCATGCAAGTGTAGGATCTTCAACCCATACATGAAAACCTACAATAATGTTAACTGGAGCAGCCTGCAAGTATATGAAAGTATTAGCCACACAAAAAAAAAATAGAAACACAAACAGTACTGACTGTCCGAAACAATTATGCAAAAAAGAATAGGTCACGAAAAAGATCAAGAATGAATTATTTTTGGTTTCCTGAAACAAGCAGTATGTCAAAGTAGTGAACATTACATATCATAAACAAAGCACATCAGTTTAAGATGAGCAAGAATGAAACCTAAGGGTTTGACAAGGAGTAAAAAAGTGCTATTTTTTTGTAAATGAAGTAAAGAAAAGCTTATAACAAAGAAATATTTCTTAGATTCTGTGTGAATTTCATAACAATGGTATGACACTCTATCAAGCACTACCGCTTAAACTTTGTTCGTAAGAACATAAATCCTCATCGAGAACCAAATTTGCAGCATAACATGAATATTCAAAATCCAAAAGAATCATAAATTGACAGACAATGCCACTCTCCAAACTAACTGGCATAGTGTCATCACCTCAGCATGACAACCTCAACCTCCATTTCAACTACCAACTTAAGTCTAATTATGATTCAAATAACTACCACCAATTTTCACCATCCAAAACCCAAGACTAAAAGTTATTCATTTGATACTGCCAACTTAATATCTCCAGTATTTTATTAATAGTTAGACATCGAGTGAGAGCTAATAATAATTGGTAACAAAAAGGATTTCAAATCTTATGATCCTAAACATATAGAAACTAGATTACACTTATATCCTCATAGACTGATCCAATAAAATAATCCTAACTATAAACTTCATTTAAATAAAACTCACTTGCAAAAATAAAACACAATAAC
This sequence comes from Gossypium rotundifolium, assembly GCA_025506655.1. Taxonomy (NCBI): domain Eukaryota; kingdom Viridiplantae; phylum Streptophyta; class Magnoliopsida; order Malvales; family Malvaceae; genus Gossypium; species Gossypium rotundifolium. The sequence continues at coordinate 17,238,417 of CP106733.1, read as the reverse complement.
ACCAATCAAACCTATCTTTACATCTTGACTGCATTTCGATTTTTAAGTCAGCTTAAACATTCAAATTTTCTAATCTTAGAAACTGATACATTTGAATATTGGTAATATATAATTCAAGGGCCATTCATCATTTTCCAATATAACATGAAAAAACGAAGAAGAAATAGCAAGGAAAAGAAGAAATTTTAAATCTAAACGCACCTTCCAGTAAGCAGCTGAGCAGCAGATCCCTTAGAGTTACCAAACTGCTTCGCCCTATTCTCATTTTCTTTCTCCACACGCATTGCAGCAACCTCTTTCTCCATTGCAGCTATTTCTCTTCTCATTTTTTTAGCCTCAACTTCCATTTCCTTTGTCAATGTTTCCACCTTTTTAGCAAGCATCTGAAATATAATGATTACTTGAGCATATATCTAGAAGGGTAAATTTAAACGGTATTGGACTAGAAGAACAAGTATCAACCTCAATTGCATCATCCTTATCCTTGAGGCTTTGATCTTTCTCGTGACCAGCTTTTCTCAAAGCTATGACCTCTTTCTGCAGCAAATCATACAATTCACCTGGAACATTATCCTTTGTGTCCACAGGCTGAAAATCAGTGGGTTTTTCATCATTATGTGCCTCACTCTCCTTGGTTCTGTCGAAAGGCTGGTTGAATGAAGTATTTGAGCTTGTTCCATTTAAAAGCAATTTAGCCCTCTCTAATGATCTTGTGCCTCCGTCAAATGATTTGGATGTTCCTTTAGCATGCTTCAAAACTGTACTAGAAGACAAAGAGGATCTCAATTGAGAGCTTGGCGATTTCTTCGACAAAAACCCATTAGATGTAAGTTTTGAGAAGTTATCAGCTCCACCCAGAGACTGATGCCTAGAAGGCCCATTGCTCATGCTTCTTACATCTGATGTACTGGGACTAAGACTGTTAGAAGATCCTCTCAAGCTCTCTTCCAGAACTTTAAGCCTCAATTGATATTTCTCCTGGAAAATCAAAAACCTTTATTTCAAAAGGTTCCGTAAACTTCAAAATGTAATATTCTTTCCGTCCAGCATCTTTCGATCATTGATTTTATTCAGGTCGGAGGAAACAAACGATTCAACTCAAAAAAAAAACCCGTAAACTTCAAAATGTAGATCAAAGAAACATAAGATCTAAAAAGTTGTTGGTCCCTAAACTCGTCGACGTCGCTCACTGAGTCTACAAAGCTTGTGAACTCATCCTCTCCGGTTTGTCCAAACTCTTCCAGTTCATCCCAGTTCAACGATGCAGGTAACTTCAAAAACTGACTCATCTTTTTCGATTACTTCTGAAAGTATGCAAATTTTAGAACAGATGGACGAAGATCGGTGCTAACATATGGACAAAGATCGGTGGGGGGAAACCGATTTGGGGATTTTGGGAGGGAAATTTTGGGGACTTAGAAATTTAGGTTTTGGGGAAACGATATCCCTATTATCGTTTTTAGCAGAGAAATTTTGTGGCGTTTTATTAAAAAACGCCATTTTACTAAAAAGCTTATTTTTGCGGTATTTTTATTAAAAATGTCACTATTACATAATTTTAATTTTTTCTATTTTTAACCTATATTTTTCTATGTTTTTCTTCTAAAATTTGTGTGTTGAGATTATTTTTTTGAATTTTTATTTTTATTTGAGTATTGAACTTTTTAACTAAAATATTAAATATAAAAATTTTAAGTATTTAAATTTTAAATTTTTATTATTAAATTTTAAAAATTTAATTACTTAATTCTTTTAGTATAGTCTGCATTAGTTGTTTAGATTTTTATATAAATGGCATTTAATTATATGTATACACCAAAATTTTGATATAGATACATCTCGAAATTATATATGAATTTTGGTTTAATGTGTAATTCTAGATGTGAAATTCTAATTGTGGTTTAAATGTATAGTTGAAACTTTAATTTTGATTTAATCTTACACATTATTTTAAAATATAAATACATCAATATATTTTTTATTAAATAAATATAAATTTTATGTATGCAATATATAAATAAAAATGATATTAATTATATCAATAATTGTGTCAATATTTTACAAAATTTGGATCAAATTAAAGTTCATTTATACAATTGCACACTAAACGATTGTTCATGTATGCTTTTGGGATTTAACCCATTTTAATATATATATTTTAAAATAATAATTTATATTTATCTTATTTTTATTTATATTCTAAAAATTCAAGATTAATTCTTAACGTTTTTATCAAAGCCTTAAACCCTAAAATCTTAAGTCCTAAACACATGCCCAAAACCTCAAACCTGTAACCCCTAAAATCATAAACCTTAAATCTTAAAAATTAAATCATTAAACCCTAAAACAATAAACGATTGTCATAATTACATAATCTAGCACCGAAACCTTAAAGTTAAACTTACATCGCATTTTAACCTTAAAGTTAAATTTATTTTAAATAATAGTATTTTAATTTTAAATTTTAACATATATTTTTCTATGTTTTTACTTTCAACTTTTTCTATGTGTCATTATTTTTTGAAGAATATAAATATTCAATTAAAATAATTGTATTTTAATTAATATAAATAGTTAGGGTTTAGGATTTCGATAAAACAAAAATTTTAAATAATTTAGTTATCAATTTGCAACTTTTCATAATTAAGTCAGTTTCAAATAGTAAAATAAAATTAATTTGTAAGTAAAAAATGCAATCTCACCATTTTATAGCATATATTTTTATAATCTTTTAATGATTAAATCAAATTTGATATTACATCTTCATTCGATAAACCCTAAACACTAAACTCGTGAACCTTAAACCATATACCCACAAACCCATAAACTCATAAACTCAAGCCATAACCTTAAACCATAAACTCTAAGCACTAAATCTTGAAATCTTGAACTCAAACCCTAGTCACCCCATACAAACTACTAAACCCTTAATTATAACCTTAAACCCTAAATTATTTAAATAAATTTTGAATATTATATATTCTTTCAATATTTTAGGAAATTTAAATAACATTTTCAAATTACTAATTAATTTTGTTTCTCTCTGATACATGGGTTACCAATTTTTTAATTTTAATATATAGCAAAGCCTAATAGCCAACTATAACAATAATTTTAAAATTATAACCCTTAAATAATTTATATTAGTCTTTTTTTATAGTGGCTAAACCCTAAATATAAATTTTATAAGGGATAAAGGTAATTAAACTAATTGTTAATCTAGACCCAAATAAATTAATTTTTATTCTCAACTACTAATAGCCAACCCCTAAAATTATAACCCTTAAATTATTTATTCGTGTTGGTTAACATAATTTCGATCTAGCAACTATAGCTCAACTACAAACGTCGCGTGTTGGTTAACATCGCTAATTTTTGGTGAGATCTTAATGCTCGGATCTTTAGCGGCGTTTTCACAAAAGCGCCACTAGTGCTCAGATCTTTAGCAGCGTTTGGAAAAAAAAATGCTGCTATTTCTTCTTTTAGCAGCGTTTTGGACATAAATGCCACTATTGCTCAACTTTCAAACGCCGCTAACATATAATATTTGAGACGTTTTTCATTAAAACGCCACTAAAAACGTCGCTAAAAGTCTATTTTAGTGTAAATTCCATCAAAGTAAAGTAGTAAATGTGGCATAACCCATAAAACATAATTCAACTCATTATTATTTAACATAAAACACCCCAGTGCTATCCAGATGTCCTAAAACAATCTACTCTCCAATCTAAATGGCTATCATCCGTCATCCGAATGACGTTCTGATATAGCTCAAACTCCTAGAACAGTTTGCTCCCCATCCAATTAGCTATCATCCATCTGAATGGCGTTTTGGTGACTCAACTATTAAGACAGTTTACCTCCCATCCAGATGCTCTGCAACTGTTAACCAAAACATAATCATTTATAAACTAATAAGTTCCAAGTCAAGCATAATCAAAACCAACACCTACCAATTCATAATAAATCTATTTAAAACATCAATACAAATTCAAAATATTCGAAAAACATAGCATTCATTACATGTTGCCTTAAAATAAATGAGCAAGGGAATAAACATATAGAAGCATGCATATATCCATCATAATCAAATTCCAAAATTCAACTTTAGGATTCCTCAAAAGGATCAAACCATAACATGCCATATCACATAAACAAAATAACTTATAAACCTATCAATTTATCTAGGTACATGCGCGCCCATAATAAATTATAATAAAAAGAGTGCAAACATCATTCGAACTGACTTGTTAAATCTTGGATGCTTCATGAATCCCCCGAACTAAGAAAATATTTGTTTAGCACCTGCGCACGAAAGCTACAGGGACCAAAAATGTGCTCTGAAAGGTCAAAATAGCATAAAATAGTGCAATGGAGCAATTTCAATGGCAATCTGTCGATATATTAACCTTCTACTATAGCTTTTTGGCTACTGTCTCTAAACACTAAATTTTACACGGCTTAATTATGAGTTTACTTTTCAATTTTTTTAAAAAAAAATTAATTAAAAAATTTTACATTTTAACCTCTAAACTTTCCTAAAATTATATTTTGGCCCAAAACTTTTCAAAATTACATTTTTATCCCCTCATCTTTCTCAAAATTACACTTCAACCTTAATAGTTTTACTGCATTTACAGTTCAGTCCTTCTGTCAAAAAATCTCCAAAAATCCGGCCGATTTGGGCACCTACCCTCCGTGATTTCCGGCCACCAGCCTAAGGGATGGCCTCCCTTCCCCCTAGCCACCTGCTACCTGCAAGAAAACACTATAAATGAGGGAAATCAACCAAAAAAAGACCCCCCAACACATCAAAAAAAACCACGAAAAAAAAGGAAAGAAAAAGAGAGAAAAAAAAGAGAGAAGGAGAAGGAAAGGAGAGGAAGAGGCGATTGCATCACCGGCGGAGGAGACTGAGGCTTCGACGGCGGCGGTTGGAGAAGAAGGAAGAAGAAGAAGAGGAAAGAAGAAGAAGAAAGAAGAAGAAAAAAAAAAGAAAAGAAAAAAAAAAAAAAAAAGAAATCAAGTCAAAATCGATCGGGTCGACCCGACTCGATTCACGACCCAACCGGCGACCCACGACCAGCTCCGACCCGACCCACGTTTAGCAGGCCTACCAGCTGCAGGCCCATCGAAATTTAAAAAAAGAAATAAGCAATCAAAAAAAAAAGAAAGAAACAAGCCAAAAAAAAAAAAAATACAAACAGCCCAAATAATAGAAGGCAGCCCAACATGCTACCAGCAGCAGGCCCACTTTGAACACCCAACAGCAGGCCCATTTCAGTAGCCCAATCCGCGGCCTAACACCAAAAAAAAAAAGGAAGAAGAAAAAAAAAGAAAAAAGAAAGAAGAAAAAAGGGAATAGAAAAAAAAAAGCCCGGGTCGTGCATCCCATTCTTCAAGCCCGTAATTTTGAACATTTCGGTAATTTCTTTTTTACCCACTTGTAATTTATTTCGTATATTTTCATGACATTTCCTTTTTAATATTATTGGAATTTTTTTAGCATTTTTGTATCTTTATTTTTATTTTTATTTCTTTTTATATATTCGAATAATTTTAATAAATAAGGCAACGAATCGATTTGACACTAAGTCGTTGATCTCATCGCTATATTGGGTGAATATCATCGGTTCGTGTTAAATACGATACGCCCTTTTAAAAAAATCAAAAATCTATAAAAAAAAATTTGAGTTTCAAAACTTTTGTGTTTTCGAAAAATTTTTGTATTTCAAGAGTTTAGTGTTTTTAAAAAAATTCGTGTTTTCAAAAAAATTCTCGTGTTTTCAAAGTTTTCGCATTTCAAAAATTCCGTGTCTCAAAATTTTTGTGTTTTCAAAAAATTTCCGTGTTTAAAAAAATTTAGTGTTTTTTTAAAAAATTGTTTTTAAAAAAATTCGTGTTTTCAAAAAAATCTCATGTTTTAAAAATTTTCGTGTGTTTTAAAAAAATTTTGTGTTTTAAAAAAAATCGTGTTTTAAAAATTTCGTATTTTCAAAAATTTCGTTTTTCAAAAATTCTCGTGTTTTCAAAAGTTTTCGTATTTCAAAAATTTTTGTGTTTTAAAAATTCTAGGGTCTCAAAAAATTTTCTCCAATTTTAAAATTTTCTTGTTTCCAAAAAAAATCGCGTTTCAAAATTTTCGTATTTTCAAAATTTTCTTGTTTTCAAAAATCCTCGTTTTCAAAAATTTTCGTGTTTTCAAAAAATTTCGTCTTTGCAAAAATTTTGAATTTTCGAATTTTCGTGTTTTCAAAAAATTCTTGTGTTCCAATCAAATCACGATTAAATATTAAATTGAACTTGTATTTTTGAAAATTAAGACAAACGCGTTTAGCGAGATACCAATTTTAGGCGTCATGAGGGTGCTAATACCTTCCTCGCAGAACCGACTCCGAACCCTATTTTTCTTTGGAATTTTGACGCAGACTTAAACCCGACCCTTTTTAAGAAAATTCAAAAAATGATTTTTCTTTAAAGGAGGATTTATTAGGTGTCCGATCACACCTAGAAAAAGTTCGGTGGCGACTCCCTTTTTTAAATAAAATTGAAACTCTGTTTTCAAATTTTTAATAATTTCTTCAATTAGCGCCCAAGCAAATTTTAGGTCGCTACAGCTGGCGACTCCACTGGGGAAATCTTTTTTGAGAGTCGAGTCTGGAATTAAACTCGTGTTGTCAAAATTTTCAAAATTCCTCGTTCAAAATAATTTTTAATCGTGATCCTTAAATATTTTTTAAAAAAAAAAAGTCATGCATTTGCATCATGTTGTAAATATTTTTCTAACTTGTTTTATCTTATTATTTTTCAGCTCTAAGTTTTTATGGTTTTAGTTTTTTAGTTTTAAAATAAAAACGAAAAGGTTTGTGAGTTTCTCCCCACACACTGTGCACTTGCATTTTTTGCATAACATGAGCTCTCTACCCGGGCTCCGTCCGCTTAAGTGGAAGTAAACGCTATGCCTTCGTGAGTTAACTCGTCCCTCCGCACAGGCTAGTGAATACTTCCGGGTTACATGTGACTTATGCTTTCGTGAGTTAACTCGTCCCTCCGCATAGGCATAAGTAAATGTAATCCCTTAAATTGAGCTCGCGAGCCTATGATGGGCGATAATCGAGGCTCCGTACTAGCCTTAATAGGCGATAGTACGGACAATTCGAGTACCTTTTAGAACCAAAACCGCATATAGAGAACCGTATGAGCCACCCGATTAGAGCCGTGCCGAAACTTCGTCCGTCGAATAGTCACCAAAATAAGTACATGGGAGAAACGCCTCTTACTTTTTATTTCTTTACATTTATATTTGTTTTTGCAAGAGAATTAGGTCTGTTTAATAGAATTGGATCGGGTAGATTATCTGATGAGCATGCGGGGTAAGTTTATTTTGTAAATATGATGGGGTGAAAAAAAAAAGTAAGTCAGTTTCACCAAAATGCAAAATTAAATATCTTAATTTGTTAGATTTTCCATAGTTTTTCTCCGTTTATATTTGTTGTAATTACTAACCAATGTTATTTGTTTTCATTTTTATTTTTCATCATGCATCATAGGCATCTTGTTAGGAAGGTGTTGATTAGAGATTGGTTGCCAAAAACGGGTTTCTGATGGAGGAGTCAATTGCACAAGTGACCAAGAAAAATGCCGTGGTTCGAGACTGGTCTTTGAAAACTCAGAAAGTAAAAGGGGACAGTTTAAAGGAAGGATCGTCTCAATCTTCTGAACATGTAACTTCAATGCTCGTCGAATAACCTCAAGACTTGACTCAGATCTCGAAACATTGGAACTCGGACACTAAGGGTATCTTCAAAGAAAAGTACGGGATATAGCTCACTTGATCGCTATCAACGTAGATGAACAGATTGATTCAAGCCATGGTTCGATTCGGGACCCACTTACTAATGTTTCACTTTCAATCGTGAAGATATGACTCGACTATAGAAAAGTATGCCGCATTGCTTCGCATTGACAATGTACAATTTAACAAAATATATGTGAAGGAGCCCAAACCAATGACCTTCAAGAAAAAGCTAATGAGGTTAGCGGGAATGACCGATACATGGGCTAAAAAATAGATAAATAAAAAGAACGAAGTCAGTTGTGTTCCATGGTTTTCTCTACGAGACTTAGTTCAAAATTATCCAGATATTGTAAAGAGAGTGGATATGTTTGCTTTAGCCATTTACGGATTAATTGTCTTCCTAAAAGTTCTTGGGCATATAGAAGTTGCGGTAGTGGATTACTTTGAAAAGTTGAGGCAAGGAATCAACCCCGTCCCAACTATCTTAGTTGAGACTTTTAGATCTCTAAATTGTTGTAGGAGAAAAGGGGAATGACGTTTTATCGGATGTGCACAGCTACTTAATGTTTGGATTCTGAGCCACTTTTGGAAAATGGAGCGCACACCTTTCCACATGTTTTCGAAAACATTCGCTCAATTAGAAGCTTACCTTGAGAAAGATTGGTGAAGGATGTCACCGAACAAAGACTGGGTTTGATTTTTGAACCTCCGCCAAGATATAACTTGGAGAGCACCATGGATCCGTCCTTGATTTCGCTATACAAATGCGGAAGCCAAGATTGGGTACCTTTACTCGGATTATGGGAGGAGTTGGATATACACCATTATGGTTCAAAAGCGTTTGCTTCACGACAGTTCATACCAACTACCGGAGGATTAGTATATCGAGTTTGCTTTTACAGGTGAAGGTTACATGAAAAAAGTCCGAGATATTGCAAAGTCTTGGAAGGAAATCTACCTAATGGAGTTAGCTCTGTATGCTGATACTATCACTCAAGATTATGAAATATGGAGACAAAGACGAGTAAATAGTCAACAAACCTCACCAACGGATTATATTTTTCAGAATCCTTTCTCAGAAAAAATGCCGTCTGAACTGGAAATAGCAAGACATGAATTTGAACGTGAAAAGGCCAGTCTATTACGGGATATTGGTTCTCTTCAAGAGGAAAATTACCAGCTGAAGATAGATGTTCAAATTGAAAAATCCAGAAATGAGAAAGTCCAGAAAGAAGCTGAGATCATGAGAAATGACTTAAAGGATCTTCATTTGGAAAATAAGAAATTAAGAAGCACCATAAAGAATAGCGGGTTGGGCAAATCATCAACGGAATGGAAGGAATAATTAAGCAACATCAAAGGTGGGATGGAATTCTGGAGAGGGAAAGCGAAGAAGGAAGAGGAAAAAGCTACTCGTGCTATGATAGAGTTAAGGAAGAAGAATGTTGAATCTAAACTGTATTCTGCAAAATTAATGACTAGTCAGTCTGAATGTCAAGAGCTAAGAAGGAAAATACAAGATTTAAAAAATACACTGCAAGCTCATCAGTAACACTTGGATACTCTCCTAAAAGCCCTAGAAGAAAAGAATGGCCAACATGACAGAGACATTTGTGCCTACGAAAGAGCTCTCCAAGAAAAATATATGTATCTTGGCGGCTTGATTAATGAAATTTGCAAGGCGGCTGTGCAAATTGTGTAATTATTAGATGAAGCAGAAGATCTCAGTTACCAATTCCCTCCGAGACAAGGATCAAACATGTCAGAATTCCTAGAACGAGTAAAGAAACAAGGCGATGTGGCTAGGAAATTTGTGTAACTGTTAGATCAGAGATGGCAAAACATTTTGTAATAGACTCTTTTGATTAATGAAATGCCTAAGTATGGGGCTATCTTGAAATCAACACCAAATTCTTGCATATTTATTCATGACTAACATGCATTTTTCATTTATTCATTCATCCATTCATTGCATGTGCATATCACTCTAATCAGGCTAAAACCATACAATCCACAGTTGCAGAAAGATCAAGAAATGAGGTTTGCAGGAGCCTCAAGTCGGGAGTTGGAATGAGAGCCCATAGCGTATCCTCCTTTGTCAAAAACATTGACATCTGCAGGAATGATGTACCCAAGGAAAGATAATGCACGAAGCATGCTGCCATTGATTGAAAGGGATCTTTAGAACGTCAGTATAAATGTTATTGACAAAGGACATGATGCAATTGAAGATGATGCAATGATACGCCATTGTCCTCCTGGATTCATTTTGAACAATTAGACTGCTGTGGATCTTCTTGTAGTTTCTAAGTCCTCTCCAGAGTAATGCTCAATGTTAACTCTCTTTTTTTCGTGCCCCTAAGTAATAGTGGGATTCTTTTGTAAGAGCTTATATTTGCTCTTTATCATTTAAATGAACATTAATGGAGATGCATTTTGTCATAGTCTTTTCATTCTTGTTAGCTTCATAATTATTCCTTCTTCTCACAGCCTGTCCTTACAGTTACCTCATATCATGCCATAACATTATGTTTGTTTGGTTCCAATACTTTGATGCTCCTCTATAGCTTTCTTTTCCATTCACCTTTCAGGTGCTCAGATACCAACGACATGAACAATCCCGTTACAAGTCTTGAAATTGATTTCGAGAAAGCTATTTGTTTAGGAGAATTTGAAGCTGAAGAAAATGCTAAAGATTATGTCTCGTCTCCTGACTTATAAAGAATGATAGAACAAGAAGATAAACAGATCCTACCTCATCAAGAATCTGTTGAGATAGTGAACTTGGGAAATGAAGAAAGAGGCAAGAAGTAAAGATTGGGACCTCCATTTCAGATAACACCAAACATGATTTGATCACCTTGTTTCGTGAGTATAAAGATGTATTTGCATGGTCATATCAAGACATGCCAGGGTTGAACGAAGATGTAGTGGTCCATAGACTCCCACTGAAACCAGAATGCAAACCTATTCAATAGAAGCTAAGACGAATGAGACCTGAAATACTGTTAAAGATAAAAGAAGAAGTCAAGAAACAATTTGATGTCGGCTTTACAAGTCTCTAAATACCCGAATGGGTAGCTAACATAGTCCCGAAGATCAAGAAAGATGGTAAGGTACGAATGTGCATGGATTATCACGATCTAAATCGAGCAAGTCCTAAAGATAATTTTCCCTTGCCACACATCGATACGTTGGTGGATAACACAGCAAAACATTTATTGTTTTCTTTCATGGATAGATTTTCGGGTTATAATCAGATAAAGATGGCTCTCGAGGATATGGAGAAAACTACCTTCGTAACGATGTGGGGAACATTTTACTACAAGGTGATGCCGTTCGGATTAAAGAATGCCGGGGCAATATATCAGAGGGCGATGGTGATGCTATTCCATGACATGATGCACAAAGAGATAGAAGTTTATGTTGATGATATGATTGCCAAATCTCGGGGGGAAAGAGAGCATATTGGGAACATCAAAAAATTGTTCAAAAGACTAAGAAAGTTCCAGCTGAAGCTTAATCCAGCCAAGTGTACGTTCGGGGCTACCTCGGGAAAATTACTCAGCTCCATTGTTAGTGAGAGAGGTATTGAGGTTGATCGAAATAAGATAAAAGCCATACAAGAATTACCAACTCGCGTACATAAAAAGAAGTCGAGGATTTTTAGGAGGTTGAACTACATCGCTCGATTCATTGCTCAACTTACCAACCAATGTGACCTAATTTTTGACTCCTTGAAAACATAATCCGGAGAGTGGAGCGATGAGTGCCAAGTGGCTTTTGACAAGATAAAATAGTATTTGTCTAACCTCCGGTGCTAGTACCGCCAACTCCTAAGACCGTTAATATTGTATCTAACTATGTTTGAAAATTCAATGGGTTGTGTACTGAGGCAACATGATGAGTTGGGGAAAAGAGAAAGGGCGATCTACTATCTCAGTAAGAAGTTCACAGAGTATGAAGCAAAGTACCCGTCAATTGAAAAATTCTGTTGTGCTTTGGTCTGGGCAGTTCGAAAGCTCAGACAATATATGTTGTATCATACGGCGTGGTTAATTTCAAAGTTGGACCCAATAAAATACATGATGGAATCACCTGCACTCTCAGGAAGAATGGCACGATGGCAGATCCTACTATCGGAGTACGACATCGTATATGTGAGTCAAAAGTCGATAAAGGGGAGCGCAATAGCTGACTTCTTAACAACTCAAACAATAAAGGAATACGAGCCATTGAGATTTGATTTTCCAGACGAAGACTTGATGTGCATTACAGAAAAAGAGTGTGAGTCGTCAAAAGAGAAATCATGGAAGATAAGCTTTGATGGTGCATCAAATGCATTGGGGCATAGGATTGGAGTAGTCTTAGTGTCACCAGAAGGGAACCATTATTCGCTCACTGCCAGATTAAATTTCTTCTGTACCAATAACGTAGTAGAATATGAAGCTTGCATCATGGGACTTCGCACAGCTATTGAATGAAACATCGAAATCTTAGAGGTGTACGGGGACTCAGCGTTGGTGATTTATCAAATCCGTGGAGATTGGAAAGTGAGAGATTCGAAATTAGTTAAATATCGCGATCTCGTTGCGGAATTGATTAAAGAATTCAAAGAAGTGACTTTTAATTACTTCCCACGAGAAGAAAACCAATTGGTGATGCCACGCCACTTTGGCCTCAATGTTTAAAGCAAAGAGAAACAAAATAATGCCTCTCCAAATGAGCATATATGAGGTCCCCGCACATTGTTTTAGCATTGAAAAAGAGACAGATGGACGGCCGTGGTTCCATGATATCTTAGAATATGTCAAGAATCAAAGGTATCCCGAGCAAGCAAATGAGAACGACAAAAGAACAATTAGAAGAATGGCGGTGGGATTTGTCCTTGATGGGGATATCACAGCAAAAGAGGAAAAGATCAAGTGCTCCTGAGATGCGTGGATTCTATTGAAGCCAGAAAAATACTTGAAGATGTCCATGAAGGAGTTTGTGGGATGCATGCCAATGGTTTCACTATGGCCAAGCAGATTATGAGGCTCGGTTATTATTGGCTGATGATGGAAAGTAACTGCATTAGTTACGCACGAAGGTGCCACAAATGTCAAATTCTACGATAAAATTCATGCGACCCTTCGCCCTTCATGTCATGACTTCTCCGTGGCCTTTTTCTATGTGGGGCATGGATGTTATAGGCCAATTTTCCCAAAAGCTTGAATGGACACCGATTCATTTTTGTGGTTATAGATTACTTCACAAAATGGGTAGAAGCCGCTTCATTTGCTAATGTGACGAAGACTGCAGTTTGCAGGTTCTTAAAAAAGGAAATCATATGTCAATACGGTTTGCCTGAGAAAATTATTTCAGATAATACTTTAAATCTGAACAACAAGATGATGAAAGAAGTGTGCGAGCAATTTCAAATAAAGCATAATAATTCCTCACCCTATCGCCCAAAGATGAATGGAGCAGTAGAAGCGGCTAACAAAAACATTAAGAAGATTATTGGGAAAATGACCGAGACTTATAAAGACTGGCACGAGAAGCTACCATTCGCTTTATATGCATATCGCACATCTACGCGAACATCTACGGGAGCAACTCCTTTCTCTCTGGTCTATGGAATGGAAGATGTGCTGCCCATCAAAGTTGAGATCCCCTCTCTACGAGTCTTAATGGAGTTGAAACTAGAAGAATCAGAATGGGCTCGAGCTCGATATGACCAGCTAAATCTTATCAAAGAAAAACGCTTGAAGGCAATCTGTCATGGACAGATGTACCAAAAGAGAATGATCACGGCTCATGATAAGAAGGTGCGGCCAAGAGAATTCCGCGATGGGGAACTCGTACTGAGAAAGATTCTCCCAATACAAAAAGACTTTCGAGGAAAATGGGCACCAAATTGGGAAGGGCCATACGTCGTAAAGAAGGCTTTCTCTGGTGGAGCTTTGATTCTCACTGAGATGGATAGGAAGGAGTTACCTAATCCAGTGAACTCAGATGCCGTGAAAAAATACTATGCCTAAAAAAAAAAGATCAAGATGAAAACCCGAAAAGGGCGTATTGATAAAAAAAACAAGAAAAAAAGATCAAGATGAAAACTCGAAAGGGCGTCTTGATAAACAAAAAAGATCAAGATGAAAACTCGAAAGGGCGTCTTGATAAACAAAAAAGATTAGGATGAAAAAACTGGAAGGGCATCCTAATGAAGGAGGTTCGGACAAAAGGAGCAAGACGATTTGAATGGGGAGTCATGTGGTGAGATTACAATATTTGAAGCGGTCCGGAAGCTCGAAATCTTCTACACAAGAAGCTGTGCTCGAAGAGATCCAGGATGAAGAAATGTGGAGAAGTTCATGCGTTGAATATCTAGAGCATTTGTGACAATTGAATCTACTTTCCTTTCTTTATAATGTTTTCTTTATTGAGTTATTCGTTGTCAATTTTCTTTGCTTGTTGCTTTTGAAATAAATATGAATGTGAGGTATCATTTTCATACCTACTTTGCCATTTTCATGCATCTTATTTATGGTTTATTTAAACGATAAATAGTGAAATGACGTGCTCTAAACAAAAGGAATGTTGAGCATTACTCGGATGAGAATTTAGTAAGTACAAGAGCCTCAAAGCAAGGACAAAGATCAACAAGGGGCAAAAGGGTGATACACGAGAAATGCAGATTACTCGAGGATGGGTACAAAACCTGAAAGGGAAGTCAAGAATCGAAGCAATGAATGAAGTCATCATGAGAGTCGTAATGAAAAGAGATATATGGCAAACAAGCCCGAGGCGTATGGCATAATCATGTAGGCATAAAAGCATTTAAGACTAAACATGTGCATATCATGATAACATCATGCATGACATATACATGTATCCCAATAAAGCAAAAGGTTTTGATGGTAGCTGTACCGAACCAAGGACAAAGAAGACATTCGAGTTCCACCAGATGATATGTTTTGAAATTCTGATGCTTTTTAAAATTATTTCATTTCTGTTTTTCAAAAAAATCAACTCATATTGCGAGAAGTGAATTGAGCCTCAAGTCACACGCTGAGGTATTTTTCAATTTTCTGTTTTTCAAAAAAATCAACTCATATTGCGAGAGGTGAGTTGAGCCTCGAGTCACGCTTTTCAAAATGAGGTATTTTTAATTTTCGTTTTCAAAATCAACTCATATTGCGAGAGGTGAGTTGAGCCTCAGTCAAACGCCGAGGTATTTTTCAACTCATTTCGAGAGGTGAGTTGAGCCTTTTCAAAAAATCAACTCATATTGCGAGAGGTGAGTTGAGCCTCAGTCACACTGCCGAGGTATTTTTCAATTTTCAAAAAAAAATTAACTCATAATCATAGTTGAGCCTCAGTCACCTGCCGAGGTATTTTCAATTCTGCTCATATTGCGAGAGGTGAGTTGAGCCTTAGGTCACACGTTGAGGTATTTTCAAATTTTCTTTTCAAAATCAACTCATAATGCGAGAGGTGAGTTGAACCTCGGGTCACACGCCGAGGTATTTTCAATTTTCGTTTTCAAAAATCAACTCATATTGTTAGAGGTGAGTTAGCCTTGGGTCACACACCGAGGTATTTTCAGATTTTCTTTTCAAAAATCAACTTATAATGCGAGAGATGAGTTGAGCCTCGGGTCACACGCCGAGGTATTTTTCAATTTCTGTTTTTCAAAAAAATCAACTCATATTGCGAGAGTTGAGTTGAGCCTCAGTCACATGAGGTATTTTCAATTCGCTTTTCAAAGATCAACTTATAATCCGAGAGGTGAGTTAAGCTTGAATTCGCATGCCAAGCTATTTTTGATTTGCTTTTCATTAAAGAATAAGGATTGGACAATCGAACAAAATTTAGTGCTTTTAAGTCTTTGCTCTATCCTGTTTCACAAATGATGAGCAAAGAGGGCATTATAAACACTAAATTTTGCCTGCTTTAATTATGGGTTTACTTTTCAATTTTTTAAAAATTAATTAAAAATTTTATATTTTAACCCTAAACTTTCTTAAAATTACATTTTGGCCCCAAAACTTTTCAAAATTACATTTTACCCCTAATCTTTCTCAAAATTACACTTGACCCAACAATTTTATCAGATTTACGATTCGGTCCTTCTATCGAAAATCTCCAAAAATCCATGGATTTGGGCACCTACCTCCGTGATTTAGGCCACCACCCTAAGGATGGCCTCCTTCCCCTAGCCACTACACTGCAAGAAAACACTATTAATGAGGAAATCAACCAAAAAATACCCCAACACATCAAAAAAAAACCACAAAAAAATAAGGAAAGAAAAGAGAGAAAAAAAGAGAGAAGGAGAAGGAAATGAGAGGAAGAGGCGACGTTGCATCACCCGTGAGGAGACCGAGGCTTGACGATGGCAGTTGGAGAAGAAGGAAGAAGAAGAAGAAGAAGAAGAAGAAGAAGAAAGAAAAAAAAAAGAAAAAGAAAAAGAAAAAAAGAAATCAAGTCAAAATCAGTCGGGTCGACCCGACCGATTCACGACGACAATCGGTGACTCGCGACCCGCCCGCCCGACCCACGTTTAGCGAGCCTACCAATTGCAGCCCATCGAAATTTAAAAAGAAATAAGCAATCAAAAAAAAAAGAAAGAAACAAGCCAAAAAAAAATACAAACAGCCCAAATAATAGAAGGCAGCCCAACATGCTACCAAAGAAGCAGCCCACTTTGAACACCCAATAGCAGGCCCATTTTAGTAGCCCAATTCATGCCCAACACCAAAAAAAAAAAAGAAGAAGAAAAAAGAAAAAAAAGAAGAAAAAGGGAATAGAAAAAAAAAAGCCCGGGTCGTGCATCCCATTCTTCAAGCCCGTAATTTTGAACCTTTCGGTAATTTCTTTTTTACCCACTTGTAATTTATTTGGTATATTTTCATGATATTTCCTTTTTAATATTATTGAAATTTTTTAGCATTTTGTATTTTATTTTTATTTTATTTCTTTTATATATTCGAATAATTTTAATAAATAAGGCAACGAATCGATTTGACACTAAGTCATTGATCTCATCGCTATGTTTGGTGAATATCATCGGTTCGTATTAAATACGATACGCCCTTTTAAAAAAATCAAAAAATCTATAAAAAAATTTGAGTTTCAAAACTTTTGTGTTTTCGAGAAAATTTTCAGATTTCAAGAGTTTCGTGTTTTAAAAATAATCATGTTTTCAAAAAAATTCTCGTGTTTTCAAAGTTTTGTATTTCAAAAATTCTCGTGTCTCAAAATTTTCGTGTTTTCAAAAAATTTTCGTGTTTAAAAAATTTAGTGTTTTTTAAAAAATTTGTTTTAAAAAAAATTCGTGTTTTCAAAAAATCTCATGTTTTAAAAATTTTCATGTGTTTTAAAAAATTTCATGTTTTAAAAATTTCGTGTTTTAAAAATTTCGTATTTTCAAAAATTTCGTATTTTAAAAATTCTCGTGTTTTCAAAAGTTTTCGTATTTCAAAAATTTTCGTGTTTTAAAATTCTAGGGTCTCAAAAATTTTCTCCAATTTTAAAATTTTCTTGTTTCCAAAAAAATTCGCTTCAAAATTTTCAGATTTTCAAAATTTTCTTGTTTTCAAAATCCTTGTTTTCAAAAATTTTCGTGTTTTCAAAAAATTTCGTCTTGCAAAAATTTGAATTTTCAGAATTTTCGTGTTTTCAAAAAATTCTTGTGTTCCAATCGATCACGATTAAATATTAAATTGAACTTGTATTTTGAAAATTAAGAAAACACGCTTAACGAGATACCAATTTTGAGCGTCGCGAGGTGCTAATACCTTCCTCGCAGAACCGACTCTCGAACCCTATTTTTCTCCGAATTTTGATGCAGACTTAAACCCGGCCCTTTTTAAGAAAATTCAAAAAATAATTTTTCTTTAAAAGAGGATTTATTAGGTGTCCGATCACACCTAGAAAAAGATTAGTGGCGACTCTCTTTTTAAATAAAATTGAAACTCTATTTTCAAATTTTAATAATTTCTCAATTAAGCGCCCAAGAAATTTTAGGTCGCTACACTCACAACAAAAGTTTCAACACATACAAGCCTAGATTCCAGAACTTGAGTTTCCTAAAACAGAAATCAATTCAAAATCACAAGCAACCTTATTAGAATCTAAAACGTTTGTATATATATATATATATATATATATTAATTAGCATAAATCCTAAAATAAAATAATATAAATTATTAATAATATAATTAATCTTCATAAATCTAAAAAGAATTGGCTAAATACTGATAAAAAATATAGACCGTATTAACAAAGAATGTAAAAAATATAAACCTAAAAACTTAACAAATAAAAGCAACGACATTTTCTAAATCTAGACTTTATGCTTTGGGATACGGATTATTAATTTACAAGGGAAGAGACAAGAGAAAGTAGATAAAATTATTAATTTACAGAGAGAGACTAGTTGTAAGGGAAAGGATTATTACAAAGGAAGAGGTTGGTGGATGAGTAGTAGATAGAAAAAGAGGATGGTAGATGAGAAGTGGATAGGAGAAAAGTTTTCTAAATTCACTTCGATGCCCCTCTTAGGCTTCCCTCATCTCTATTTATAGGAGAATTTTTTAACTCAGTTTAATTTTCTTTGAATCCAGCATAATTTTTCTGATAAGGATGATGTCTCATCATTGATTTAATGTTTTTTGTTGTGACATGATTACTTTTACGTTGCTTCCTTTTTTGTTTGAACCTAGATGTTGCTTTTTCAAGTTGTTTCCATTTTTGTCTAAACCTGGATGTTGTTTTCCCATGTTGCTTCCTTAGTTTCTTCCAATTGGTTTGTCTTTTTATTCTTCTTGAATATTATCTAGATTCATTTCTTCAATTTCATCTTGATGTAATGAATTGATTTACGGTCTTGGTGAATTTCAATTTTTCCACGTATTTTTTATTTATTCTATTATGTGTGATGAAAATCATCAATTTCCATGTCAACTATCTTTTTTAATAGTTGAACGGATTCTTTATTTTTATCATCTTGAGTATATCTAACTCCAGTATCATATACCAATATTCTTCTTCCATCAGTCCAGAGGCAATAAGATTTTTGTTGAAGTAAATATTGGACTTTGGTCATTAAATCTATTCTTGTTTGGATCTGATAATAACTGAGATTATTGTAACACTTGTCAATATTTGTTATCAAGTATTCATTCTCCTCTTTAGCTGCTGAAAGGTTAAGACCTCCAATCATTTTTTTAATGATCCAAATTTGATATGGTGATAAAATTTTTTCTTTTTAGCTATACCAATAAGATTACCGATTTCAAGATGAAAATAATAATAAAAATCATCTTCATATATCATTCGTAATAACATAGTTTTAATAAATACAAAAAATCTTTTAATAAATGAAAAATAATATTATGAACTGTTATTTCTTTAACAAAACCCTATTCAATATTGCTCATATCAAATGGTTTATGATCAAGTCTAAACTTTATAATAGGAATTTTATTTAAATCGTTCGTGAAAACATAAGCTTATAGAAAGTATTTTGAAAAGACTTTTTGAAATTGAGCTTGCTGGTTGCAAATAACTCCATTTATTTTTGTAAAAATTTATATAGGTAGAATATTCCTAGCCTTATTAAATAGACATAACCTAAACATTTTATTTATAACCGGCTATTTGTTCTCTTATTAATAAAATATTGAAATATATCAATAAGATTGTTTATCTTATTAATATCTAAATAACTAATTTCTAGTTCTTCCCAATCTCGATATAAAATAGATTTTAATAATGAATTATGAGCTTCCTGTTTTTTAGTTGTTTTTTCAACTAAAAATTGTGAAAGCTTAGTAAGAGCTCTTCTAAAATTAGCCATTTGCTCAGTAATATGGGTGTTCCATATTTCATTAATAAAATTATATAATTTTGATGATAAGCCTGGATTATAAAAATATTTTATTTCCTGAATTTGTTGTGGTTTCAACAAATTTTCTGATGCACAAAACTTTTTTGCTTCTTTTATGATTTCAGCATAAAGTGTTCCATTTGTTTGGCCTTTAATGAATAGTAGTCTATTCATTAACTTTTTTAGAGGTTGTTTACCTCTATCCATTTGGCCTGCTAAGATAATCAGCAATAATATTGTCAGTTCATTTTACATATAAAACTTCAAAATTAAAAGTATATAATTCATTATACCATCTAATTCTCTTGGGTACAGTTTCCAAACTTTTATTAGTAGGGAAATGTTTAATTACTTGATTATCAGTTTTTATGATAAATTTTTCAGATGCTAAATATATAAGAAAGTTTTTATTCCTTTCTTTATTGCTAATAATTCTTTTCATATATGACATAATTCATTTCATTTGGTTTAAATTTTCCCGAACTATATGCACATATTAATTCTTTGTTATTTATTGTTCTAGCTTTTAAAATACAACCCCAATGATTTTATGAAGCATTTGTTTATAAAATTAATTTATCACCTTGTTTATGTAAATAAACTTTTGGAGCTTGATTGATTTTGATTTTAAATTTTTATAATTTTGAGTCTATTTTAGACTAGATAAAAGGTTTATCCTTTTTAATTTTTCATATAACATACCTATTTTTCAAATAAATTAGGAAAGAAATTTCTTCCATAAATTATAATTCCTAAAAATTGTTAAAGCTATTTTTATCTTCAATTTTTCATAGAATTCTTTTATTTTTACTATAATATAATCTTGTAGTTTAAGACCATTTGCAGATAACTTTAATCCTAAAAATTATATTTCTGTTTTTTCTAGCTCTATTTTCTTAGGGCTTAGTATGATTTCATATTTTATGAATTCTTGAGAAATGATATTTAAATGTGTTCTATATAATTCTAGTGTATCTGAAAATATCAAAATATCATTTATATAAACTACACAAATTTTTTTATATTTATTAAATGTAGAATCCAATCAATCCATCCATCTTTAAAATATTTGTGGTGCATTATATAATCCAAATGGCATTACTTTCCATTGCTAATGTCCATTAGGTGCACTAAAAGCTGTCAAATGTTTGAATTCTTCTGTTAGCATGATTTGTCAGAATCTTGATTTAAATTCAATTTTGCTAAAATATTTTGTTTATTTAGCTTGATTAATCAAAACATCATTTCTTGGAATAAAATATCCATAAAAATAATATTTTGATTTAATCTTTTATAATTAATGACCATTCTAGCTTTTCCTTTTTTTATTTCGGCATGATTTCAAACCATAAAGGCTGGATTAGAATGTGGACTATTAGTTTTTTCTATTAATCCTTTTCTAATAATTCCTTAATTTGAATGTCAAATTCATCTATATCTTGTTTAGTATAGATCATTGGTAACTCTAATAATTTTATTGGGATTTTCTAATTTAATATCACAATATCTAGGACTATTTTGCCATAATTTTAATGGTTCTTCACTAAAATTATTATCTAATATTTTAAACAACTAATGACTTGTTTCAAGTTGTTTAATTTGTTCTTTTCTTGGCGGTGTAAATTTCTTATCACAAACAAATTTTTGATTTTCTACTAATGGTATTTCTACAAAAGTTTTTCTATAGATAACATAATTAAATTTTTATCAATAGAAAATGGTACATGTTGATATGTAAAATTATTACCTAATAATATATCTCCATGCATCTCTGGAAAGGATAATATTTTAGGTATCACAAATCTTATATTATTTATGTAGATTGGTATGTTTCTAGCTTTATATTGAATTATGGTTTCATTACTGTCTATTCTTATAGCTCTTATTGGATGCTTCATAGGTTCCTATTTTTCTAAAGGAATGTCATTTTTTCTACAACTACTAGTTGTAGCTCCAGTATCTAATAAAGTATGTAAAGAATATGTTTTATATTCTCTAAATTGAAATGTAATTTCAATATATGTGTAATATTTCCTGAATTGAAAATTTGAAAATGTAATTACATCACTTGTTCCAAGTTTCATTTGTTGAATTATTATTGAAGTTTGTATTCTTCCATTCTAGTGTTTCTAAAAGATACAAAGTTTTTACTCGGTTCTGTGGGAAAAATAGGAATATGAACTGTTTTCATTCCTATCGGTGTTGAAGATATAAATTTTCTACTTGGATTTTCCTCTTCTTCCTCTATTTGAGTATTTGAGGGTAAAACCAAATTATCATTTGTATTTGTTATAGTTGTATTTTTAAAATATAATTTATCACCGAACGACACATATTATATTGTACTTACTAGTTTAGAAGTACTTGCACTCCTTATCCTATCTATCATCCAATCTCTTGGTGTTGATAAATCTCTTAAATGTAATAATTTTGGTTGTATTTTAGTAGTGATTTTATTAGGTTCAAGGAGTTCAATAATTTTATTATTAATTTCTTTGATTTCTACTTCCGTTGTATTAGTATATTCATTAATAGAAGTCCAATTGATTGCTAGATCTTCTGCTAAATCATTAATTTCAGAATTTTTTGTCTGAATTCTAAGACATAAACATTCTTCTATCAAAGGATCTGTAATAGATATAAAGTAATTTGGTTTAACTTTAAATCCTATTACTCCTGCATGCAAATTTGATTGAATTCCTCCAATAAGTGTTTTTATTGGATTTTCAAATTTTTTATCTAATAAAACTACTATTATTGGTGTCGAAACCATTTTTAAAGTTTGATTTAAAAACAGGGAATCGACTTAAAAACAAAAATAGGACTCGCCACCAATCCCTTTTTATTTAGGTGTGATTGGATCACCTTGAAAATCGCTTTATTTCAAAATACTGATTTTGGTCCACGAAAAACAAAAAAAAAAAAATGGGTTCGGGAGTCGGTTACATATGAGGAAGGGTTAGCACCCTCATAACGCCCAAAAATTGGTACCTAATCGATAAAATCATGTCCTAATGTTGCAAATTTAAAAATTTTTAAAATAAGATCCTTTTATTAGAAGGAAAACTAAGGCATGCCTATCTCTAAGAGATAAAATACTATACCCAGTAAGTTAGGATATAGCATCTCATAACTTCAAAACTAGGCACGTCTTTATTTTAGAAAATTCCTACCTCGTGACACAAAACATTATATCCAGTAAGTTAGGACACAATATCTTGAATTCCCAAGAATAAGTTTTTGATTTGAAATTTGTGAATTTTAGTTTTAAAAGAGAAGGGATATCTAATACCTTAAATTCCACGAGAAAAATCGAAACCCAGTAAGTTAGGGCACAATTCTTCTCGAAATCTCCAAATATCACATATCACCCTTTTCTAAAAGCTTTGAATAAAATATGACAATTACACCAAAAAACGTGTTTTTATAAAAAAACATTATGATTTTGATTTTGTATGGACATTACAAAATATAAATCAAATAGCAATTACAAGTCGATTAACAAATAATATATGCAATTAACAATATGACATAGCGAATGATGCATATAATAAATGGATTATACTAAAACCATATTAAGCAATAAAACATAAGTAAATACAAGTCATAAATTGTACAATAAAAATTTAAAATCTATAGGAAACATAAAATGTAAGAAATAGATATTAAGTTCTACAAATAAGATAAATTTGGAAAATAAATAGATTAACAATATATTTAAACACTACATATTATAACAAAGCAAAAAAAAAAATGATAATTTTGTAAAATCATTAATGTTTATAATAGATAAAAACTTAAAGTATATATAAGTATATATTTTAATAATGTAATACCTATGAATGATAATATATGATTAATAAATAGTATATAATAATTTTAAATAAATAAAATAAAATATAAATAATATAAATGAAACATGTTTTACAAAAAAAATATAATACTATATAATATAGAAATTTTAAAAACATATATTATATAAAAAATAATATGTAAAAGAAATAATATTAAGTTAAATAAAATAATAAATAATAATCATTTAATATATATAAGGATATTACATAAAAATATATATAAATTTCATACTATTAATAAATTATAATAAAGACAATAATATGAACTATTTAATATAATAAAATGATTTAATATAATAAAAGACTAAAAAATAAAACAAAGAAGACAGGGGTTAATAAGCAATTAAAAGCAGATATAAAAGGATCAAAATAAAACACGCGTTAAACCGCAAGGACTAATATGAAAATTATGCCTCCTTTTAAAAACAGCGCCGTTCCAATTTTAGCCTTTAAACTGCCCGAGGATTCAATTGAAACAAATATAAATTTGAGGGCTAATTTAATAAAAATAAAAAATTTAAATCATACTTAATTAAAAAATTTTAAATAGCGGAACGACTAAATGGGAAATTAGCCCATTTAGCGAACACGCGGATCTTTCGGGTCTGGTCAACTGCGCGCGGATCCACCAAAACGAAGTCGTTTTAGTCATTATCTGACCACACCAAAACTGGCGTCGTTTCTTAGGCCTATAAAAAGTGAAAATTAATCAAAAAAATTCATTTTAACTAGCTCCGACCGCCATCCGTCGCCGTCGTCGGCCACTGCGCTTGGTGGCCGGAGTCCCAAAAAGGTTAGTTTTTTTCCTTTTTTAACATTTAAAGCCTTTGTATGTAAAAAAAATAATAAAATAAAATAAATAAAGAAAAAGAAAACGAACAGATTTCGGAAATGAAAAAAGATAAAAGGAAACCTTGTTTTGATTTTATTGATTTCGTACTTTTTTTGTATCTTTGTATTTGTATATATTGCTTCTGTTCTTACAAATTTTGTTGGGGCTTTTTATAACCCAAAAACAAATCGGAAAAAATAAATACAAAAATATGTCTTTCCATTTTTGCTGTGTTCCGCTGTTGTTTCTTTCCTCTTTTTGCAAGTAAGAGGCGTAGGTCTCGGTGGCGAGGCGTTATCCGCACTGATTGCGGCGTGACCATGGGTATGCTGCTTGCGGCGCGAAGAAGGGGTTGTTGACTCCTGTGGCGCCTAGGGTTTCAAAAACACCAGGTTACTGAAAAAAATTTTTAGGCCTCTTTGGGCCGTGTAAATTTTGGGTTAAGGTTATTGGGTTGTTTTGTAATTTGGGCCTAATTGGGTCTGCTTTGGGTCTGGTGGTATTTGGGGCTTAGGGTTTAATTTGTTTGGGTTTAAGGGTTGTCAAAATGGACTGATTAAGAATCTTTGGACATTTATTTTGTTTTTCTTTTCTGAACAGACCAGAACAAAATTGGGCCTCTACAATTGGTATGTCATGACCTTTCCTAAACAAAGCTCTTATGGTTATCATTATAATTCCTAAATGTATATATCTAACTTGGGATATTTCCAGGGGCGAAGCTAGAACAAATTTTTAGGGGGGGCCGAATGAAAATTTAATTTTTATAGTCTATATCTTTATAATTTTTAAAGAATTAAATTGAATTTCTATAATTTTAGGGGGGCCAAAGTAAAATTTTACCTTTACTAATTTTAAATTTTAAAAAAAAATTAAGGGCCTAATTATAAATTTTTCATTTTAGGGGGGGCCAAGGCCACTGCCTACCCCCCCTTGTATCCGCCCCTGGATATTTCTTTTTAATCCTCTTAATTTTATCTTTATTAAATAGTGGGATTTTTGTTAATTCACCTCTAGTGTCTTTGGCAACTATATTACCACTTATTTTTCTCTGTCTTTGACACCATATCTTATATTTAGATATTTTATAAATTTCTTCTTTAGAAATATGATTTTATTAATTTTTCTATCATTTCATCAAAAATTCTTTTTCTTCTACGATTATATTTCCTACTTTTACATCTTATTGTTCATTCTTAGGAATTTCTTCTAATTGATTATTAGAATTGCTTTTTATATTAAACATAAATATATATTATTCTTCATATGTATCGAATCCGTTTATGATATTAATTGTATAATATTTTCTCAAGATTTATTTCTTCTTGAACATATTTCTAAATCTTGTTCTTCAAGTGTTTTAATCATTTTTCTAGCACTTTTCCTTTATTAGGACAATTTGATGCTATATGGCCTTCTTCATCAAATATGAAACACTTACATTTTTGTTTTTAGGATTTTAGAAAATTTTCTTTTAATAAATCTTTTCTTTTTATTATAACCAAAATTTTCTAATTTCCAGTTTTCCATCTAACTAGCTTATATCTTCTATTTTTCTTTTTATGTTTTTATAAGTATGTTGACGTATTGATTTACATCCAAATTCCCATTCATTTTCTAGAATTTTTGTACAATGCTTATTACTTAGTTTATGCTTAACTTGTTTAGAGGCCTTACTTTGCAAACAATGCATAGTTAATTCTTTCTTTAGCTAAATTAATTCCATTTCCTATAGAATCTATACTTTTGATTCTGCACTAGATATTTTACTATGCTTTTCTAAATAAGAATCGTATTTTTATACAAATCTAATTCCATGGTGGTGGTAATTTATAGAAATATTGGTTTTTTCATAAATTTATATTTTCATTTTTAGTTTTTGATATTCATGAAGAAAATTTTAGAAAATTCTTCTAGATATCTAATGTCACATAATTTAATTTTTGACAATATATAACTAGACAGACAATCTTGATCGTTTTTATCAGTGTATCCACAAAATTTTGTTTTTAGAATATAAGTTAACCCCTTTAATAAATCTTTGGAAGTTTGAATCGGTTGATTGACCACATGTTGTTTAAAAAATTTTCTTTTGACCACATGTTAACAACTATAGTTATAGGCTGTGCCCAATCATCTATGATCTTTTCATAGTCTGCTATAGGAATATTAGTTAAATCTAAATATATTCCTCCTTGAGCAACATTTTTTATTTAGATCATCTATTCTATGTGGGATTGGTTGAGTAGTTGATTCTCATATATTTTCTGATTTTATTTCATTAGTAGCAATATTTTCGGTTTGATTACCGAAATTCTAATTATATTTTCAACTTGCTCATAGTTTTTATGAAAAATCTTAAATAATCATCTTTTTGAATATCTGGCTCTAATTTTCTTTTTCCATGAGAATTATAATTTGTTTGATTAGTATCCATTCGTTTTGGTATTTCTATATTTTCTTCATCATCTGTTGAAGTATTTTCTTGATTAGATCTGCAACTTATAACATTTATATCTTCCAAGTTTATAGAATTATCTGAATTATTATCAGAATTTTCTGTAGAACTGAATCATTATTTTCTATATGTTTACCGTATCAATAATAGATGATCTGATGAACTATAAATGGACACAAAAAATTCATACTACGGTAATAGTTTTCTACATTCCAGTCGTATTCTCTTTTATCTCAACCCCCCAATATATACGTTATTTTGAAACATTCGCCTTAAAAAAATTGCGAGTGGTGTCGGATCGTCCAACCATGTTCTAAAGATCATCTTCCGTAGAAGGAACTGTGGGTGACAGTGGCAATTGAATCATTATCAGCTCGGTTGAGGGGATAGCATTCGTTGTCACTTGTCTCATTGAATTCCATCTTTTCATCCAAAAAAGGTGGATTAGTAGGTGCAGGGAGGTCTTCATCTTTCTTTGTTAGCAAGTGTAGTACCTTCGACATTGATGGTCTTAGTGATGGTATCTCTTGGGTGCAAAGAAGTCCAATTTGTACCACTCTGAAAATTTCATTCCTAACGTTGCTGCCATTGTTGTCATTGTGTAACATTAGATTTGGGTCATAAATCTCCTCCACAGTCCCTAACTGAAAGTGTCTCCAAGTCTGCTCCATCACACGCAACCAAAACACATATAAGAAATCCTTTGTTCTCGAATGAAAGTCAGCTAGTTAAGTGGTGGTTCAAATAGGAGAACAGTGGAATATTTAGAACAAGGGACTGAAGCTTACAACTGTTACTATGCTGTCTGAATATTCTGTTGCTTTGCTCTTGTTGTTTTGCTTCCCTGTAACTATTTCGAGTAAAAGCACCCCGAAACTATAGACATCTGCTTTCTCGGTTAACTGGCCATGGGCTAGGTACTCCGGAGCCATATATCCTCTGTATCATTTGAAAATATAGAACTATTAGCCAATCTATAGTGAATCATGCCTGGAACAGACAGGAGGAATGTGATCCTTACAGGGTTCCGGCAATGGCAGTGCTGATGTGACTCTGATCTTCCTGGAAAGATCTTGCCAACCCAAAGTCAGCAATTTTAGCTCGCAGCTTCGAATCCAACAAGATATTGCTAGCTTTTATATCTCTGTGAATAATTTTGGTCTCGGAGTTCTCATGAAGATAAACTAAACCTTCTACAGTTCCAATAATAACTACGTATCTCTTCTCCCAATCAAGTAATTTGCCTCTGGTGGGATCTGTTATGTTTTTGGAAGGAAAAAGAATTCTGTTAGTGAACATATTTAAATATCATTTTAAGCTTGGTGTCATCGATATATGTAAAGTGTCGGTATTTACCAAAGATGAAGCGATCCAAGCTCTTGTTTGGTAGGAACTCATAGACGAGAAGACTTTCAGGTCCCGAACAACTACATCCCAACAACCTGACCAGGTTTTTATGTTCCACACTGCTTATAAGTTTGACTTCATGGTAGAAATCTGCTGCCCTATGTCGATTGTTAAAGAACAACCTTTTGACAGCAATCTCTCTTCCATCAGGTAGAACTCCCTACAGAGACACAAAACGAAATATCAGACCATAAAACAAAGGAAGAAGGACAAAGACGAGCAATGGAATTCAAAGGAATAGAATAAGTGCCTTATAAACCGTCCCGAATCCTCCTTGTCCGAGCTTGTTGGCATCATTGAAAGATCCCGTAGCACGATCGAGTGTAGAGTACTTGAAGTTTAAGTTGCTATCATGGAGTAGTTTCACAAATTTTTCTGCATCATTTAAACCTGAAAATGAAGGCAACCCGTTTTAACCAAAAGGAAGACGAGGAAAACTAGGTAACACAATTTTGGAATCAGTACCATATTATTAACCCCAAACTTGCCTAACCACAAAACCTTGTAATTGAATAATTCATATAACCTTGACCGACTTATGTTACCTAGATTCAGAGCAGAATGTTTAGTGCAGGTGTCTCAGCATGGGCATGCTTAATTTATTGCTCTCATTTTTTTATCCCTTTATTGTTGTTTTTTTATTTATTTTTTGCGCATGGGAATTTGATAGGTAAATCTTGTAAATAAACATTTTACCTCGTCTTTTCTTTTGTATGTATCTGTACTTCCAGATATAGACTCCAATAGCAACTCCGATCGCCAAAACAATCAGGGAACTGACGATAGAAACTACTATGATTATAACGGTTCCTGTAAGTTCACCAATCCGAGTTTCACAGTCAGCTTTAAATAAATGAAAAAAAGGATTAACGCATGAATTAACTAAGATTTGAAAGAGTGAGATGTGATAATTACCTCTTGATATTCCATTTCCGGGTTCTTTATTGAGGAAATCTGTGTCAGAGTACCTGATGAAGCAGCCAGTGTTGAGTGCGCGTCCCTCGGACCAAGGCAAGCACCCTAGTACGGATGCTGATGCATTCTCTAAACATGTTTTACAAGAAGTATTGTTTAATGTCCTCCAGCAATTAGCCAAAACATAAGCCGACTCATTTGTGCCCGAAACTGCCACCTGAGCCTTAGCATACCCTTCATTTCCCAATGCAGCAGCAACTGCATGCGTCACTGCCTGCCGTGCTGATTCTTGAAAATTCAACCCTTTGCGGCTTGTATTCCCGCACACTGCCCTGTCGTCTGGTCCTGTGTGCTCCTCAAAGAAGCTATAATTCTCGGCTCTCATGAAGCATCCGTCGAGAAAAATGCGACCCCCATTGAACGGATAGCATTGAGGAAGAACCGTACGTGCCTCGGCATAGCACAATACGCAGTCAAGCGACGATAGATCCCCATAACACTGAGCAAGACCATAGTTCGTATCAAGCCCAGAACCTGTAACTGCTGTCCCAAAGCCCGAATCACGCATCTGTTCACTGATATTCTCCATTGTAGCAACAAAGTTAGAAACATAGACGGTCCCGTTGTGCTCAAGTTGGTGGCCACATGAAATATTCACTGTTTTGGCTCTTGGATCTCCTTTCACTTCTTCAAGTAATGCCAGAAACCCCATAAGAACCAATAAAATATATCCAGAACCGACTACCTGAACTGGTTTATCCATTTTTTACGGTTACTTTGAAGGTTGGAGAAGCTAAATCATCTACTACAAGGCTCAAGACATTGGTCAAGTTCCATCAACAGTGAATTTATGAATGAACCTGAAAAGAAAATGCAATCATGGAGATACCAAAGAAAAAGATAAATACAAATTGAGAAATATCAAAGAAATTGAAAAATTGTTGTAAAATTAATTGTACTTGGCATTTTTGTCAAAGAACTGACCACGAAAGGCGAGAGAAAATGGCCCACCTGGAAAACTAGATTGAATTGAATAAGTAATTAAATAATATGGCAAGGTATCGTGTTCATATTGGGTCATCTCGAAAGGGCTCGTAAATTCAAATTGGCTCAACTTGGTCTAAATATTTGATTACCTTTGAACAATAACAGGAGTGAATGTAACCTAATTCATAAAACACTTTTAATGTATTTAATCCCAAACTAATTATTAAAATTAATACAACTACCAGTTATTGGTGTTTAGTAATGTCGGTACCACCCAGGCTTATAGTAGAACACGTTGCAATAGGACCCGATTATTATAAATGTCACGCCATTTTCCAATATTAAAACAAAATTCATATAAAAAGTTTTATTCCTCTTTTAAAGTAAAACAGGCCATTAGTTTTTTAATATATTTCATCCATGTATGAATATTAGTTTCTTTAAAGAAAACAGATGGTGAGAAATGATTGGAAACCTTTCATAACTTGATAAATAACAATCAAATTTTGGATGGTAAAAATAAAAGAGAAGCTGCAAAAGAAGATCGTTTGCCTTGTTGCAGTTGCTGGCTTAACTGAGCCATAAAAGCATTAATCAACAAAAACAGAAGGCATAGGGTCGGTTGTTCAAAGTTCAAACTGACAATAAATCCCAAAGGAATGTAGAATTGTCTATTTTGTTCTTCGACCAAATTATTAATTATGTCTACAACTCAAACTATGTCAGATTACATAAACACTTTGATTTAAGACCCAGAAAACAACAACAGATCTACAAATACCAGAAACAGAAAAAGAACTTACCTTAAGTGCAATGAACAGCAGACAACTTGACTCGTAGAAAGGAAGACCAACAATTGGAATGCAGAAGTGGAAGTGAGGATTAGCTTAGGGTTTAAAATTCAAAGCAAGAAGCTGATTTCCTGCGCGTTAGTGAAGCGGTGGGAAGTGGGACGCTGACCTTTTAAGAAACAAGACAAAAGCCAGGTAAGTAAAATAGAGGATAGGAAAAGGGAAGAAAACCGCGGCAAGAGAGTTGAATTTTTTTCTTCTTTTATACGAAGAAATTCCCCCGTCTCTGCAATATTTCTTGTCACGTAACATGTATTAGTGAATTTTGTGTAAATTAACTCACACTGCTCACTCATCTAAAAGTTCTTCTCAAACAAAATTCAGATGGGTTTTCATAAAGAAATGAAAATTCGTCAAGGAGTAGATTCATTGGCCTCTGCCCATTGATTTGGTATGGTGTTTTCATCATTCCATTTTCCGGAAAAGAATATAATAAAAAATTATACTATGTTTGGTTAGAGTTTTTTTTTTTCCTATGTTTCTGTCATTATTTAGTTCTAAACTATTTATACTTGATGCTTTTTATAGCAAAATAAAGGAATTTTTTAAATTTTAAAATGCCTTATTTTAATCACATATTTAAATTTATACTAATTATTATTTATTTTATGTTTTAATTATTTTAAAACAAATGCTAAATATATTTTTATGTTATTATACTTGTAATCACATATAGCATTAGATTTCTAAAAGATTTTGCAATTTTTATTACCAATATAAGACTAGGTTGTGAAACTACCCAGTCGAGAACTTGACACTAATATATACAATACAAGGTAAAGTAGAAAAATTTTAATGTACTGATTCAGCTTTGTGAGCTTGATGTGTTAATTGTTTAAAACACGTATTATGAGAAGCTATCATGTATTGGGAGAATCATATTTCCGTACAAGATTTGATTGGTATAAAGAATTTAGCTCGTATTAGATGAGCTTAAAATGATATATACATAGATTAAGTGTAAGCTTTGTGGTGTTTTCTTGATGTGTATAATATTTTTAATATTTTCAAGATAAACTTTGGTGTTGAATTCTTTTAACCATGTTTTCAAGATGAATTTGTGCTTAAATTAGTTTTGAGGTGTCCAAAAGCTTTCAAATTTTAGAATAGTGTTTACTTAGATTTATCTAAATCATTTACATGATAACTTTTGTTAAAAAGAAATTATATAAATGTGAAGATTATCTCAATGTGACACCATTCATCTGTATTGATCATTGATGCGAGTAAGGGGTGTTACATTGACTCTTCGCACAATCTCTAATCACTATGTTAATCGTCATCTTCTCTTACACTATTCTCTTTATATCGACAATTTGGTTTGGTGAGTGTGGTCGGCATGACTCATCCTGTTAGCTTTAGTTTTCTAATGTTTAGATATAACAAATAATCCATCAATCAAAAGTCATATACCCAACGTATTAACTTTCAGTTCTATTATCAATTAAACACAGGCTTTTGGTATATCAAAATATACGAGTTAGGCACACATAATCTATCACTTACTTTGGATAGAGGTAAGACACTTTATGAATGTCACAGATGAATGAATCCTTAAACAAATCTAGGATTTATTCTACTTGAGTCTTGTCTAATGTATTGTGAATCCAAACAATCACATTTATGTCTTTATATTTTGTGAGTCATTTGCTATGATACCTAAGACAATATATCTTTCTAATTGGACTTGATAAATGGCATAATAGGCTTTTAATCAATTTGCTCAATTTCAATTAGACTATGGATCATTTATTTTACCTACTAATATAAGTTGTCTTCTCACATAATGATCTGATCACATAATACAACTTAATATGAGTTAAACATTAGGTAGTCATTGAGCCAATATTTACTTGTTCATTTTTTTTGCGTGCAAAAATCATTAAGGACAAATACAAACAATATTAATGTAAATAATATTGTCGAAACCATTTTTTTGTTGTTGAAAAACAGGGTCGACTTTAAAAATGAAAATGGAGTTGCCACCAATCTTTTTTTTTTTTTGAGGTGTGATAGGATGAGATTGAACGTTAAAATATTTTTATTTATTAAAACGATGATTTTGGCCTACAAAATTCGAGAAAACAGGTTCGGGAGTTGGTTACGCACGAAGAAGGATTAGCACCCTCGTAACGCCCAAAATTGGTACCGAATTGATTGATTAACGTCTTAATGTCGAAAATTTGAAAAGATTTTAAAATACGATCCTCTTTGTTTAAAGAAAAACTTGAATAAATTAAATTGGATGCTAAGACCCGCTCATTTCAAAGAAGTAAAATGTCATGCCCAGTGAGTTAGGATACGACATTTTGGATCCTCGAAACTAAGCTTGTCTTTTGACTTTTAAAGCTCTTGCATTTAAATTCAAAAAAAGATATTCGGTCATTTGGATCAAATGAAAAATCGGAACCCAATAAGTTAGGGCACAATTTCTCAAAATTTTAAATACAGAATATTGTCTTTATTTTTAGAAATCCTTACCTCGAGATAAAAAAATGTCACATCTAGTGAGTTAGGACACAACATTTTTGAATTCCTAAGAATAAGTTTTTATTTAACTTTTTGATTTTAAAAAAAATAATTGGTTCTTTAGACTCGATGAGAAAAATTGAAACCCAGTAAGTTAGTGCATGATTTCTTTCGAATCTTAAAACGCGGGGTATTTGCTAATTTCAAAACAAAAATTTCATATTCGGGTATGGCTAAATGTGAAAATCTCATATTTAAAGAATAATTATGCGACATAAATTTAATAAACTAATAAAGCATAAGGATCATGATAATAATAATAATAAATAACAAATATGCTATAGCAACATTACTAAAAATGATATTAGTGATGATAATAATAACAATTAGTGCTGATAATAGGATTAACAATGAGACAAATAATAATGATAATAAAAACACAATAAGCAGAAAATATGAGCCTATTTAGAAATTCAAGAAAAAATAATAAAATAAAAATTATGTACATATATATAAATAAAATGATAAACAATTAATGAGATAAATAAATAAATAAGTGAATAAGTGGGTAAATGAAACAAATGTATGATATTAGATTTAAGAATTTTATAAGTAAAATAAAATAAATTAATTAATTAGTAAAACTAATATAGAATTTAGGTAAAACTAATGGAAATAATAATGAAAATATGTTAATAATAACAACAAAAATAATGAAATAAATTATCTAACATTTGAAAACATATATATAAAATATCAATAATGAATAAAATATCATAATGAAAATGATAATATTAAAAATAAAAAAAGAAATAAGTAAAATCTAAAAAAACAAAAATAAATATTCAATATTAAATATATCAATTGAATAATATAATAATAACAATAATAATAATATTTATAATAATAATATTAAAAATAATTAGTAATAACAATATTAAATTAATTATAAAATAGTAAAAATAACAAAAGAAATAAAAAGAATGACTAAATTAAACTTTAAAATAGAAATTTGGGGCAAATAGAAATAAAAGTAAAAAGGGGGACTAATCTGAACACGCGAATAACTAGAGAGGGACCAAAATGGAAATTAATCCCTACCCTCCAAAACGACGTCGTTCGGATAAGGGCCCAATTGGAATCGTAATAAATTATGGGGCCAAATTAAAAAACGAGAAAGACTTGATTACAAAGTAATAAAAAAAGCGGAAGGACCGATTTGGCAATAAGACCAATAAAGAAAAACACGCAGATCCTCTGGCGGGTCGGGCCGCGCACGCGGGTCAGGAGGGAAAATGACGCCGTTTTGGGCTATTAAACTTAGCCCTAAGCGACACCGTTTAAGGGCTCTATAAAAGTTGATTTTTTTTTTTAAGAAATCATTCTCTCCACTTTAAAGAAAAAAAAGTTGAAAACTCTCTCAAAATACTCTCCCCTCCCCTCCGTCTGGCCAAACTCCAGCATCGATCGCCATCGTGCACAGCAGCCAGAGCTAAAAAAACCCCTTTTTTTGGCGAATCAAAGAACAGGTACCCATTTTCCTTTTTATTTTATATGTGTATACAAATATCAATAGAAGGAAGAAACATATTCGGGAAAAATGAAAATCACCTTTTTTGATTTGATTTCTTTGTGTTTTTTTAATTTTGTATTCGTAAAACAAAAGAAGCCCCTCATACAGATGATCCTCGGCTTCTTTTATAGCCGAAAAAATAAAAAAGAAAATACAAGAATCTTCCATTTATTCTATGCATTTTCTGTTCATTTTATGTTATTTCTTGTTGGCCTTTTGTTATTTTATTTCCCTTTTTTGCAAGTGAAACCGTCGGAGGTGCGCGTGTGGGGTGACGTGGAAAGTGCAGCGTTATATGCGGCGCCAGTGTGGGGCTTACTATTCTTGGTTGGTGATTCTAGAAACCCCTAGGGTTTCTGAAACTATTAGAAATTTTGGGCCATTTGGGCCTTGTAATTAGTTAGGCATTGGGCCACTGTAATTGGGTATTTTAATGTTTATTGGACTGTTAAAATAGACTATTTAATATTTGGATTTATTTTTTGTTATTTGGGTTTTTAATTTGTATGGGCCCGGGTAAAATTGGGTTATTACAGTTGCCCCTCTTTGCTTGTTGTCGTGTAACGAGAATGAAGCAAAGACTTTAAAAGGGCCAATTTTGCCTGACCTTGCTGAGTCTTTACTTATTTTCTTCGAGTAGCTTCATTCCATCCCACTGCATCTTCAGAGGCATAAGAACTAGCGCTTCGATCCAATTCAAGGAGATTAGACTTGTAGCTTCAATCTGCTCCGTCGCAACTTCAGGGAGATAAGATTTGCTATCTTCAGTCTACTCCACTGCAACTTCAAGGAGCTAAGGTTTGGTTTTGGGAAATTTGATCCAACCTACTGCAACTTCAGAGGTATAGGATTTGTAACTTTAATCTTTTCCACTGCAACTTCAGGGAAATAAGACTTGTGGCTTCAATCTGCTCCACTACAACTTCAATGAGATAAGATTTGTGGATTCAATCTACTCCACTAAAAATTTAGGGAGATAAGGCTGGTGGCTTCAATCTACTCCATTGCAACTTCAGGAAGATAAGATCGGCCATCTTCAATCTGCTCTGCTGCAACTTCAGGGAGGTCAGGCTGGTGGCTTCAATCTATTTCACTGCAACTTCAGGAAGGTAAGATCCGCCATAATTTGTAGCTTTAATCTGTTCTACTGCAACGCCAGGGAAATAAGATTTGCTTTCTTCAATCTGCTCCGCTGTAACTTCAGGGAAATAAGGGTAATGGCTTCAATCTGCTCCACTGCAACTTCAGAAAGATGAGATTCACCATGGTGGATTTGATCCGACCTACTGCAACTTTAGAGGTATAGGACTTGTGAATTCGTAGCTTTAATCTACTCCACTGCAACTTTAGGGGAATAAGATTCCCTATCTTGACTTTAATCCATCCCACTGTAACTTCAGGGGTATGGGATTTATGGATTTATTGATTTTGTTACAACGTCCTCTAGGGAACATGACCTGGAGAATCGATTTGTGGACCTATGCTTATGCATAATGATTAGGATGCAACGATCAGAATGAATCGAATGCTCCTAACTAAATGTGTTATGGATGATATTTGCATGAATGCAGAATGTCATGAGAATGATCCCTTTTTTAAATGCATAATGTTCAGGATGCAATAATCAGAATGAATTGAATGCTCCTAACTAAATGTGTTTTGCATGAATGCAAAATGTCATGAGAATGATCCCTTTTTAATGTCTGGGTTGTCATTCCTTGTTGTTCTTCAAGGCTGTATCACTGACGTAGTATCATGTCTTCTTGTTCAACCGATACTTTTGACAGGAAATCCGAGGAAATAGTCACTATTTAGAATTTCCTCCTCAAATTTTTCCAACCCTTAGGCTTGGTGAGTTTTAAACAACAGTCCTGTTTCAGGTTCTCGTACTATTTAGAAGTTTCCGGAGTAATATGCAAAACTCCTTTTGTGAAAGTATTATTAGTCCATTAATCATTATTTCAATACAAAATGCTCTAAAATGATCATAATAATGGAAAAAAATGAAATTTATCAGGAACGAAATTTAAAAAGAATAGGTTAATTAAAGAAAGCAAATATTGCTAGAACACAAAATGATGAGGGGAAAAGATAGGTGCCCCATATATCGCAGCCTGAGCTTCTCTGTACGAACTTTCTGAAGACCATTTTAAGCTCAATATGTGTTTAAGAGATCTAGAGTACTTTGTTGATGCCCTAAGATGTAACATCTCTCCTTCTTCTTAATTCAGGTATAGCAAGATCACCGCATGCCCCATCTTTGATCATAATTTGAGCTTTCGACTCAAAACCCCTTTAGTCTCAAGGCGCCCTTATGGGTTTTCACCTTGGCCTCCATTTTTTTTAGAAAGTCTCAAAGTGCCCTTTGCGGGTTTTCACTTTGGCTGTAACACCCTAAATTAGGGGTTGTTAAAAATTTAAATAAATTCCATGTGGGCTTCAAGAAATAAATAAATATGATTTTATTTGGCATGATTTAGGGTCTAAAATAACTCGAGCTAGGCGACCAGTATTAAAAATTTATTAGTAAGTGTGTAAAAGGAAGGAGCTAGGTTAGTTAGGGCTTTAATAAAATTTTAGGCGAGTTATGGCACAAAGAATGGGCTTGGTATAAGTGGCGTGGTGCGTCTAAGAGGTTTGCTAGGGAGGAGGAGGTTCGAGTCTCGGGTGTGGCAAGGAGAAATGTTTTTCCTTTTGGGCGTTAAAGGAAGGGCCAGAAAGAAAGGCTTTAAATAAATTTTAGGTAAGGATCGGACATGAAAGGCGGTGGGCGGAGTGGTGGGCACCACTTAAAGGGCTTTGGCAAAGGGACTCGGGTTCGAGTCATGATGACATAAAGGGATTTTATTTTTGGGCTTTGGCGCTAAAAGGAAAAGGGCTCGGTATAAGGCTTTATATTTAAATGGCGGGTAAATTGACATGAAAGTCAATTGGGAGAGTTGGTTGGGCGCTTAAAGGGTGCCGCTTCCTACATCGTGGTGGTTGAACCCTGAAGTGACTTTGTTTTTTTTTTATTTTTTTCAATACAGCTAGCGTTGGAGGGGAGTGATGGCTACTAAATGGACTCCTAATTTCGGCTGGAAGAAGAATTTTAGTGTTTTATTTTCTTTTAATTTGTTAAAGAGGAGATTAAGGGATAGAAAGTGTGATAAAGCTAGATTAATTGTGATAATTCAAGGCTGAAAAATTATCATAAAATAGGGGGTGTTTGCCGAAAATTGGGACTCCTTGGGCTATTCATATTTTGATTTTTGCTACAGACAAAAGAGAAAAAATTCCAGCAAACTCCTTTCTTTTTTCTCTCTTCATTGTCTTTTGAAATCTCCACTGTTTCATAGCCAAAATTATTCAAAACTTCCAGCTTTTCTTGCTTCCTATTAGCCGAATATATCCCCTCTTTAAGAGAAAATTTCCAGCAAATTCTTTTCTTCTTTTTCTCTTGATTGTGCTGCCGAATTCTTCCTTAAACTCTTAGCCAAAAATTGCTCGGAAATTTCCAGCATTGTTGTTTACTCTTAGCCGAATACCCCTTCCCCTCTTCTCTAAAATTCCAGCCCTCCAATTGTGCTTAGGTCGAATCTCCCTTGAGGAAAAGGGTGCTGCCGATTTTCAATAAGTGTGGGAAGCCATAAACCATTAAGGGAAACTTTCGGGATTTATTCTCCTAAGGGAAGTGAAACGGATTTACATATCGCGAGGTGGTTAGTGTTCAAAGGACGTGTAGGGTCAAGATCTAGCACTAAAGATTGGAAACTTCGGGATCTAGGAATTTCAGTAGAAACAGGTGTGTACATGCACACTTTATAATTAATAACTGTGTTAAATACAATGTGTGTGCTAATCTGGAATGATGTAGATTTGGATTTAATACCATAATGGTATAAGCAAGGATTCAGGTAAGTCCTTTTCGTTATGAGTTCTTTATGATGCTTTTGGGAAGCATGACATATTTGGTATATGTGACTTAAATATATGGTTAATGATAAATCCGGTATGTTGCTAAATAAACATGTTGGCATGATTTGTTAAATATCATGGATTGATGTGGGATATATGAGTGGAGGAAGTGATATTCGTGTCGACGGACACCAGTGGTTTGGTACCACATTTCGTGACTACGGTCACCAGAGGTTTGGCACCTCCAGAGGTTTGGCACCTCATAGTATCTCGTCCCAGTGGCTTAGCACCACAGTGGGTTGGCCCCACGGATTATATTATGGGATCGACGCCAGTGATTTGGTATCACACGTGGGTTGGCCCCACAACTTATTATATGTGACTTGAGTCACCGGTGGTTTAGCACCACCGTGGTTTGGCACCACAATATTGATGGATATCGTGACTTTGAGTCACCAGTGGTTTAGCACCACCGGTGGTTTGGTACCACAGGGGTAGAGAAAGGTGTTTTGGATGGTTAAGTTGGGTTGCATGTGCATGTTTATTAATGACTTGTGTATGAATTACTTTCTGGGTGGGGATTTACACATCGAGTCTTGGTGACTCACCCTTTCCCTTAACATTTTGCGATGAGTAGAACGCGGAGATGGAGCGGAGAGGACTCGAGGCGCCATGCTTGTCGATGGATTCAAATTCATATTATTAAAGTTAATATTATTTACTTTCTAAGTTTATATTTTGGGATTGTAATAAGGCCGCTATTATTAGTTTGGATGTTTATTTTCTTGTTTTATTTTACTTATGATATATTACACAAGGAATTTTATAATTATTAATTGAGCAGGTTAAAGTAATTTTTCAAACTTAATAAAATTTTACGGGTTTTTCAAAGATGTTACCATCGGGTAACAAAAATTAAACTAAGTCAACTATAACCTTGACGGATTTCAAAATGCTACATGATCAACCGTTTTCAAAAAAGGGTTTATCAACCCAACTATACTTACAAAAAGGCCCAACTAAGTTTTCAAACCCCGTTTTCACACCTTAGCTAAATTTTATCAAGTTTTTCACCAAACCTTCAAAATGAATCAAATTATTTTACTCCGTGACATACCAGATCCGGTCAGGACTCATGGGTCGGGTTTGGGGTGTTACAAAATTGGTATCAGAGCCAGGTTCAAAACTCAGCTGTGGGGGGCCCAAGGCCCAAAATGTTTGGTTTTTGGATAGTAGGCCTTATTATAATGTTTGAGAAATTGTTTTGGCTTGAACAGCATGGCACCGAGTCTCCGGCACCTATCCGCCCAGGTAAGTACTTCTATCAATTTTTTTTGAATTCTTTTGATGAGGAGTAGAAGGGTAAATTGGGAACGTAGACTACTAGAGTAGAAATTGTTGAACCCTAGGGCTAGTATACCCCAACTATGCATAAGACTTAATAATTCTCTATACAAACCCTGTGAGTTGTCACTAAGCAAAAGATGTGGCAATCGTTATATGCATGTCTAGGATTAGATTCGGTGGGGGCTTGGTATTTAAGCAGTCCTCGTGACTCACCTCCTACTCACTTGAATCCTACCTGGTGCGTAGTAACGGTTCATCCTAGTTGAGACGATCAGCTCACATGCTAAACTTGATAACTAAAACCCGAGAGGGACTAGCCGTTTTGGTTTTGGAAATAAATAAAACCTTAGTTTAAAAAAAAACAAAAAAAAAAAAACAAAATACCCCTCAGTTTGAAAAAGGACCAAAATACCCCTGGCTTGTAAACTACCAAAATACCCTCCATATGAAAAATTTTCGAATAGAAATTTTAAAAATATCCTTCTTTTATAAAATCACTTAGAACCCAATTTTTGGAAATCATTTCGTGAAAATTCCCTGATTATGTGAGAAATTACTAAAATACCCTTAAGGGTAAAATTACAAAAACGCCCTTGAATTATGAAATTCCCAAAATACACACGGTTTTAATCAAAAATTTCATCACATGAAAAGTGCCCAAAAACCTTAATTTGCAAAATATCGAAAACGTCATGATTTTAAAAAATTACAAAATTGCCCCTAACCAACAAAATTACCAGAATAACCCTGATTTTCAAAATTTTGCAACATCTTTGTTTTAGAAAATGCAATTCTCAAAAAGAGCCCCCAAATATTTACAACTTTTGAAATATCCCTGATTTATTAAATTTTACAAATTCACCCCGATTTGCGAAAAATTACCAAAATGCCCCTGAACTTCAAAATTACCAAAATACCCCGAGAATTTAAGAGTTCCAAATTACTTTATGACAAAATCATCCAAAAATTTTTATTTTTGAAAAAAATTACAAAAATACCCCTGTAAGACAAATTACGAAAATACCCCCGGGTAGTGGAAAAACAGACGCAATGAAATTACAACGTCTCTTTGAATGAATGAATGAAAGACTGTGTGCTTGTATGATTACGAAAGAACCACTCTTAAAGCTCCTATCATAAAAATTTCTACGTGGATAATTAGTGAAACAAGTACTAATACATAAAATTCTTAATCAGATAAACGCAATCGTTAGAAATGAACTTAGAGATTGTGCATAGGAAGTATGATATTTTATAAGATTAGAGTCTGTGACATAAGCGTGCGTGATGAGTTAAGATGTACGACTATTCGTTAGTAAGTAATTTCGAGGACGAAATTATTTTTAAGGGGGTAAAATTAGGGGTTGTTAAAAATTTAAATAAATTCCATGTGGGCTTCAAGAAATAAATAAATATGATTTTATTTGGCATGATTTAGGGTCTAAAAATAACTTGAGCTAGGCCTGACCCAGTATTAAAAATTTATTAGTAAGTGTGTAAAGGAAGGAGCTAAGTTAGTTAGGGCTTTAATAAAATTTTAGGCGAGTTATGGCACAAAGAATGGGCTTGGTATAAGTGGCGTGGTGTGCCTAAGAGGTTTGCTAGGGAGGAGGAGGTTCGAGTCTCGGCTGTGGCAAGGGAGAAATGTTTTTCCTTTTGGGCGTTAAAGGAAGGGCCCAGGAAAGAAAGGCTTTAAATAAATTTTGGGTAAGGATCGGACATGAAAGGCAGGTGGGCGGAGTGGCTTGGGCGCCACTTAAAGGGCTTTGGCAAAAGGACTCGGGTTCGAGTCGTGTGAACATAAAGGGATTTTATTTTTGGGCTTTGGCGCTAAAAGGGAAAAGGGCTCAGGTATAAGGCTTTATATTTAAATGGCGGGGTAAATTGACATGAAAGTCAATTGGGAGAGTTGGTTGGGGCGCTTAAAAGAAATGCTGCTTGCTTCCTACATCGGATCGTTGGTTCGAACCCTGTAGGGGCTGCACTTTGTTTTTTTTTATTTTTTTCAATACTGCTGGCGTTGGAGGGAGTGATGGTCGCTAAATGGACTCCTAATTTAATTTGGAAGAAGAATTTTAGTGTTTTATTTTCTTTTAGTTTGTTAAAGAGGAGATTAAGGGATAGAAAGTGTGATAAAGCTAGATTAATTGTGATAATTCAAGGCTGAAAAATT
The DNA here is from genome assembly GCA_025506655.1 of Gossypium rotundifolium. Lineage (NCBI taxonomy): Eukaryota > Viridiplantae > Streptophyta > Magnoliopsida > Malvales > Malvaceae > Gossypium > Gossypium rotundifolium. The sequence continues at coordinate 17,195,978 of CP106733.1, read as the reverse complement.
ATCACAAAATAGGGTGTTTGAAAATTGGGACTCCTTGGTCGTTTCATATTTTGATTTTTGCTATAAAGAAAGAAGAGAAAAAATTCAACAAACTCTTTTCTTTTTCTCTCTTCATTGTGTTGCCAAATTCTCCTTGTTTCATAGCCAAAATTATTCAAAACTTCCACTTTTCTTGCTTCCTATTAGTAGAATATGCCCCTCTTTAAGAGAAAATTTCAACAAATTCTTTTCTTCTTTTTCTCTTGATTGTCTTTAGAATTCTTCCTTAAACTCTTAGCCTATTTAATGCTGATAGTAGGATTAACAACGAGACAAATAATAATGATAATAAAAACACAATAAATCGAAAATACGAGCCTATTTAGAAATTCAAGAAAAAATAATAAAATAAAAATTATGTACATATATATAAATAAAATGATAAACAATTAATGAGATAGATAAATAAATTAGTGAATAAGTGGGTAAATGAAACAAATGTATGATATTAGATTTAAGAATTTTATAAGTAAAATAATATAAATTAATTAATTAGTAAAACAAATATAGGATTTAGGTAAAATTAATGAAAATAATAATGAAAATATGTTAATAATAACAACAAAAATAATGAAATAAATTATCTAACATTTGAAAACATATATATAAAATATCAATAATGAATAAAATATCATAATGAAAATGATAATATCAAAATAAAAAAGAAATAAGTAAAATCTAAAAAATAAATAAATATTCAATATTAAATATATCAATTGAGTAATATAATAATAATAACAATAATAATAATATTTATAATAATAATATTAAAATAATTAGTAATAACAATATTAAATTAATTATAAAATAGTAAAAATAACAAAAGAAATAAAAAATGACTAAATTAAACTTTAAAATAGGAATTTGGGGTAAATTAGAAATAAAAATAAAAAGGGGGACTAATCTGAACACGAGAATAACAGAGAGGGACCAAAATGGAAATTAATCCCTACCTTCCAAAACGATGTCATTTGGATAAGGGCCCAATTGGAATCGCAATAAATTATGGGGCCAAATTAAAAAACGAGAAAGACTTGATTACAAAGTAATAAAAAAAGCGGAAGGACCGATTTGGCAATAAGACCAATAAAGAAAAGCACGGATCCTCTGGCAGGTTGGGTCGCGCATGCAGGTCAAGAGGGAAAACGACGCCGTTTTGGGCTATTAAACGCAACCCTAAACGACACCGTTTAAAGGCTCTATAAAAGTTAAAATTTAAAAAAAAATCATTCTCTTCACTTGAAAGAAAAAAGAAAGTTGAAAACTCTCTTAAAATACTCTCCCCTCCCCTCCGTCCGGCCAAACTACGGTGAGACTCTAGCACCGATCGCAGCCATCAGCCACTATGCACGGCAGCCGGAGTTAAAAAAACCCTTTTTTCGACGAATCAAAGAACAAGTACCCCTTTTCCCTTTTTTTTTTTAATTTTATATGTGTATACAAATATCAATAGAAGGAAGAAACAGATTCGGAAAAATGAAAATCACCTTTTTTGATTTGATTTCTTTGTTTTTTTATTTCGTATTCGTAAAAAAGAAGAAGCCAGTTGTATAGAAGATCCTCGACTTCTTTTATAGTCGAAAAAAATAAAAAAGAAAATACAAGAATCTTCCATTTATTCTATGCATTTTTCTGTTATTTCTTGTTGGCATTTTGCTGTTTTGTTTCCCTTTTGTAGGTGAAACCATCTGAGGCGTGCGTGTGGGGTGACGTGGAAAGTGTGGCGTTATCTGGTATGCGTGTGGGGTTTATGCATTCTTATTGGTGATTCTAGAAACCCCTAGGGTTTCTGAAACTGTTAGAAATTTTGGGTCATTTGGGCCTTGTAATTAGGGTTAGGCATTGGGCCACTCTAATTGGGTCTTTTAATGTTTATTGGACTGTTAAAATGGACTGTTTAATATTTGGATTTATTATTTGTTATTTGGGTTTTTAATTTGTTTTGGTTAATGAATGGACCTAGGTAAAATTGGGATATTACAAATATAATTTTATTAAATCAATCTATTCAAAAAATTACAATTACATAAAATAATAAAAAACAACATTAAAGGCATTAGATCGTAATAGAGAATTACACATTTGCTACAATCTTATTTCATATTTCTATGAAAATTTTAGAACTTAAAAGCCAAATCGTGAAAAAGGGTCTTAAAAGGTGTAGATAATTTCAAGTTCTACTCAAAGTTAGTGTTCGTTTATGGGATATTTTTGGTTAATCTCGACATGTATTTTTTTTACTCTTTCACTGTGTTAGGAGTCTAAGTAAGGTCCTCTATTTAGTCTTCTGTTACTCTGTTAGTTTGTTATACACAAGCTATCAAGTTGTTATGCAGTTGATGATTTGTTAATAGTAGTTACTCATAATAGCAGTTACTCATACATTGTATATATACTAGTCATTACACAGATTCAAGAACAAGTTAATCGATTCAATTCTAAAATATTTTCAATTCCAGATATCTTATCATGGTATCAGTCGCTTAGCTTCTTGGAGACCTGTGTTTGTGCATCTATGGCCACCTCTGCCTCTACGGATTCCACCGTCACTACTCACAGTTGTTCATGGTTCACCGGTGCTCAATTGATTCAATCTTTCTGCGCCACGACACAGTTAAGCTAGATGATAATAATTTCATTCAATGGAAGCAACATATACGTTTAATTACTGAAGGATATAATTTGACTGGCTTTCTAGATGGGACTCCACCTGTTCCGTCAAGATTTGTGCAGTTGCTGGATGGATCTATGGCTTCAAATCCCGACGCTTCAACTTATCTTCAATAGGATAAATTACTCATTTCCTGGCTTTTATCTGCTATTAGTTCTTCTCTCTTTTCGTGTTTCACAGATGCTAAATCTGCTTGTGACGTCTGACGACAGCTACTCGTCTTTTTGCTACCGTTACTAGAGCCAAGGTCTCGCGCATTCGTCATAAGTTGCACTCGACCAAGAAGGGTGCCCTACCAATTAAAGACTACCTCGCAAAGATCCAGAACACATGTGCATTACTAGAGGCATCTGGATTTCAGATTTCAGAAACAAAGAAGGTCAAAATTGTGCTTGTGGGCTTGTTGTCAAATTTTAATGCCGTGCTTACCTTCGCCTCGTTTTCATCAAAGCCTTTTCCCTTCCAACGGCTTGTGGATGTTCTTTTGGAGTATGAGAATCGGTAGGCTCTCGAACAGTCCAAGAAGTGCCGCTTGATGCACATTTGGACGAGACGATTCCATCGCCTGTGGTGGTGGATGCTGCACGCGACGGTCGTCCCCCTACCGACCGTGAGAGGGGGTTTTGTTCTCACACTCAATGTTAGATTTGTGGACGGTTCGGCCATTTGGCTCAACGGTGCTAATATCGCTTTAATCGCGATTTCAATGGTTCGACGGTGGCGACACATCTTCTTCAGCAATTCCCCTTTGCTGAATCGGGCTCGGAGGTTGTTGGTTTCAATGTTCATGGAGGTTTGGCGAATGTGCCGCCTGTTGGTTGCTCGATGCGTTGTTCTTGACCCGCTTGTTGGGTTTTCTTCACCGGTGCCATGATAATTTCATCATGGAGGCTGGTGGGGTGGTTTGGTGACAGTTGCGACTCCCCACAATTTTCACGCCCTAATATTGTATCTAATCCGTTTGACTCATATAGTGATGGGGCTGCTTATGGTTTTGGGCCTTCCCATGTAAATTCGAGCAGGCCTAGTAGTGGACCGCATGCTCATGGCTCTTCTCTTGGGCCGCGTATTGCTAGACCATTGATGAATGCGGCTGGGCCAATTTTAAATACTAATAGACAGTCTGTTGCAGGCCAAAATTATGGGGAATGTTCTTCTAGTGCCCCACCAAATAATGCAAATACTAGTGGACCGATTTCAAATTGTGTTCATTTTGGGGGTTCGCTTGATCATGGCCAAAGGTTTCGGCCTAGTGGTGGTGGTCCTTCTGGACAGAATTTTGGGTTTCGTGTTCCTTGGATGACTAATCCTCGTGCTCGTGTTTATCCTACTGCACCTCCTTGTGTTGGATTGCCTTGGGTTCTTAATTTTCATGAGTTTGATTCTGCATATTCTACTAGATCCAATGCTAATGCCACTCGTTTTGGATCTAATTTTGATGATGATGACTCATATATTCCTATCATCCTATGCCTATAGGAACGTCTTTTTGGTATCCAGATTCAGGGGCTACACATTAAGTTTGCCAAACGTGATAAGCCATAAAAATAACATGTTTTTAATCCCACTCTTGATGCATTTTTTGGATGATTTATTAAGTGGATTAGTGAATTTGATGCTCCTAATCCTTTAAATTCATGTTTCTATACTTAGGTGAGCATAGGGGAGCGAAAAGAGCGAAAAACGAGCCAAAATCGGGCAAAAAGAGCTATTTTAGGATCTCCCTGGGTATTTCTACACAGGCTAGCCACACGCCCATGTGATTCAAGCAGGCTAGCCACACGGCCTTGTCATCTACATGTGCCAGCCCGTGTCGATTTCGCACCCTACTTCCCTGTTACGCGGAAAAACCCAATTTTTAGTGTTTCTGAGCATTCTAAAGTTTATAAATACATATTAGAAGAAGACCTAAGGGGGATATATAGAGCTAAAGGAAGAAAAGAATCGAAGAACGCCAATGGATTCAACTCAGAAGTAGGATCTCCTTCAAGACTGAAGATTTCCAATCAATTTCTCTCAAAGTTTTTGGGTTTCTTTATGTTTTGTTGTTTCCCTAATTTTGAGATGTTTTCCCTCAAAAGTATGAACTAAATTCCCTAGAAACTAGGAAGGATGAAACCTAAGACAGATCTTATTATTTGATTTTTCTAAATTACTTGATAAATATTTGTTCTTGATCTCAATTATGTATTCTTATTTCATGTTTTAATGATTTCAAGATATTAATTCATGATTGATGTGCTTATTCAGTAGAGCAAAAGTCCCTGTTTAAAAGTAGATCTGGCATAATTGAGTGGAGTTGCATGCAATCCTAGAAATAGGACGACATAAATCTATCATATTAGAGTCAAATCTAATAGGGGAATCCATAAGTCGAGTTAGTGCGACAATAGGGGTTTTAATTAGAAAAAATTTCAATTAATCAACCTAGAGTCAGTTATTTTTAATCTCGAAAGAGATATTAATATAATTCAGGGATTTCTATGGATCAAGGTAAGTGAATAAATCGTTTAATTCAGATTTAGAATAATAAGTGAAGTCTAGGCAGATTCTTTCTTGGGTATTGTCTCTCTCATCGATTTTCTTCAAATATTTTCCTACTTTATTCTCTGTTTCGTCTTAGTAATTAGGTTAGTTAAGATTAGGTTAAAATAAATCCCTTCAATTTATTCGGCTAGATAATAAAGAGATAGTAACTACTAGTTCTTTAAGTCATCATGGATACGATATTCCCGACTCACCATAGCTATACTACCATTCGATTGGTGCGCTTGCCTTTGTTATGTTTTAGTTAGTTCGTGACGTCACCAATTTTTGGTACCGTTGCCGAGGACTCAAATATTAGGAACACTTAATTTTTATTACTTTAGCTATTTTTATTTTTATTTTCATTGCATTTTATTTTGTTTTAATTTTATTCTTTGTTTACTAAATTTTCTTTTATTTGCTTCTGGCAGGTTCTTTTAGCTAATGACTAGAAGAAACCTATCAGGACCTCTAGTGTTTGACAGCGAAATTGAAAGCACAGCTCATAGAAACCGTAGAGAAGCGAGGCAGAATCGACAGAGTACAGTAGAAGAGCAAGAGAAAGTTATTGTTATTACTGAGGAGATGGCTGAAAATCAGAATAATCATACCTCTTGTGGTTACCGCAAATCCTGCTCCTCGTACATAGTACGATTATGCCAAGCCCAATTTAACTGGGGTTGAATCGAGTATTGTTAGACCTATTGTTGCTGTAAATTTGAGCTGAAACCTAACACTATTTAAATGATTCAACAGTTTGTTTAGTTTGATGGTTTGCAGGACGAAGACCTAAATACTCATTTGGCTAATTTCCTAGAATTCTGCGATACTTTCAAGATAAATGGCATTTTGATGATGCCATTCGACTATGGTTGTTTCTGTTCTTATTAAGAAATAAAGCTAAACAGTGGTTGGACTCTCTACCGCGAGGATCTATTACTACATGGGAACAAATGACCAAAAAATTCTTGTTGAAGTACTTTCCACTGGCTAAGACAGCCAAGCTGAGGAATGATATCTCTTCCTTCGTGCTAATGGATTGAGAAACCTTTTATGATGCATGGGAGAGGTATAAGGAGTTATTGAGAAGGTACCTCACCATGGGTTACTTTATGGTTAAAGGTTCAAACTTTTTACAACGATTTGAACCCCTCAACTAGGTAATTGATAGATGCATCCGCTGGTGGAACTCTAAATAATAAAACACTTGAAGCGGCTTATGAGTTTATAGAGGAGATGTCACTGAATAATTATCAGTGGCAAGTAATAAGGACAAAGTCGATGAAAGCAGCTGGTGTTTTTAACATTGATGCACGGTCACCATGTTATCGAATCAGGTAGAACTTTTGAATAAAAAGATTGATGGTTTATGTGGTTCTTCTGTAACATCCTAAAAAATACAAGTATCGATATGTTGCATTTTTTTAATTAGCTTGTGAATGAATAAATTTGTGTGTTTAATATAGTTTCGAGAAAGCTCGGGATTTATTGAGAGCTATAATAAATTTTAGTAATAAGAATATTATTGAAGAGGAACAAGTGATATTGATGCTTAAGGGAATTAAGTGTCAAAAACTAGCATAAGATGAGCTAGTAGTAAGGTGGAATTGGCACATGAGTGATTGCTTAAGGGGAGAGGTTCGATTACCATGGATTGCATTTTGGTAGCTTTAATTTTTGCACCTCTTTATCAAGTGCTGGTCAAGCCCTATTTATGGTAAGGTTGGACTAAATTTTTATGGCAAGGTGGCTAATAGTTAAGGTAAGCTTGAACTTGGGGAAAGGAATCCTAAGCTTATGGAAGGTAGGAGGATCATAAGGCATGAATCAAGGGTGTTATTTTGGAAACTTTGTGTGGCTAAAACTTTGACTTTTAGCCAATGTACATGGACGGCTTATTGGACTAAAGGGGAGGCCAAATTTTTGTGGTAAGTTTTGGGGAATAGGTTGGTAGCTTGATAGAATTTTCATTTGGTCATTTTTGCTTTCCCAAAAACACCTTTCTCTTCTCTTTTCCTCTCTTGGCCGAATGTGCTTGTGTTGGGAGAAAACAATTTTTGTTTTGTTTCTTTTGGTCATTCTTTTTGACCATTTGGTCATGTTTGCAAAACCCTCAAAAGCTTCATCTCGTATTTCTCTTCTAGTGCCGAAACTACCAACACAAAAAGCCATTCCTTTTTTCCTTCTCCTCCCCCATTGTCGAATGTATATTGTTCCAAAACTCATCTCTTTTCTCCTTCTCTTTTCTTCTCTTTGAAAACCGAATTATAACACCTTCTCACCATTCTCTTTTCTTCTCCATTTTTATTTATCATTCAAATACTTTCTTCATTATTTTTCTCCCCATGGCCGAATGGTACTAATACCATTTTCTTCAATTTTCCTTCAAAGCCAGATATTCTATTCATCTATATTGTCTTGTTGATTATTCTTCCAACCCTCGTTTAAGCAATAGATAAGAGCTTTCATTTTGGTTCTTATGTTGGTTTATTGGTTGTTTTGGCCCAACCGTAAGTGTGGCAAAGGAGAGTCTTTTTGATCAAAATCGTTGATCATTACTCTTAAACGTTTTCTTTCGTTATATTTTAGTATGATAGTGGAGGGCCAAATCACCATCTCGTCAAAGTCATCTTGAAGTTATTAAGTTCGGATCATATTTTTCAAGGTAAGGGTTCTTATCAAGGAGTTATATATATAATACTTGACATATTGATATAGATGGATTATTAATCGATTTCGTCTTAGGGGGACGTTATCGCTCGATTTTCATCTTGTGGAACAAGGATATTTTGTGGTAAGCCAATCTCACCCTTAAAGCCGTTAGTCATAATTTTGATATATTATTTAGTCGGACTAATGATCTTTTGTCAATAGAGACAATCAAGATAGGGACGAAAAGGGTGGTGAATAGTGTTCGTAAGAGGGCGGTTCGCTTATTCCCCAAATTTAAGCGAAGTGCTATTTGAGAATCGAGATTTTCCACGGGTTGTGGACCTCATCGAGGAGAATCTATTATTTGAAGTCGTTCGTACTCCTGAGCCTTTGTTTGTTCGTGGATATTCAACGGGTAACGAACCAACAATCGGAGAGAAACCGCATATAGAAGTTGTTCGAAATTCCAAGGGTAAAGTCTAGATCGTTATTTATAAGAATAGATTTATAAATAGTATTAGTGTTCTAAATTATCGTGATGCATGTTTAGGTATCGACGAGCGGGAAAGTCTAGTTCTCACTGTAATCAGGTGTGTAACTTCACACTTATCTCTCGGGTTAGATTCTATACCGTAAGTATTGGAATAAAATCGTAAAGATGGCAAAATCAGAGAAATATAAAATAATTAGCACTTAAATGCATGAAAATGGTTAAAGTCATGGAAATTAAGGAAACGCCTCCAATGGGTTAATTGATAAACAGTAAAATTTTATGCCTCATGTGATATATGGGCCAAAAAACTACTAGATCAATTAATAGGCCAAAAATTGCTAGATCGATATATGGGCCAAAAACTGCTAGATCGATATATGGGCCAAAAACTACTAGATCGATATATGGGCCAAAAACTGCTAGATCGATATATGGGCCAAAGTTTGCTAGATCGTTAAATGGGCTAAAATGCTATTTTGCCTTATGGGCCAAAATGAAAATTTGAAATATGGGCTCTCTTGTATTAATGGCCCTTTGATAAAATTTTCATGTGAATGTATTGTTATGTTTTATATATAACCATGATTGCATGGGTTGGGAAAAATTGACGAAGAGAAGAAAGGCTTGTCGCCAAAAATCTAGTTCGGGTGGTGTAATATCCCGGGTTAAGGGCTATTTTATTTTTGGCATTATTTGCATGTCTATGGTGTGCTATGTTGTGGTTTGTGTAGTTTTGGGGCTTAGTTGTAGGCTAGAAGTGTGCCTGAACAGGTGGTAAAATTTTTTGTTTTTGGGCTTTAGGGGATAGGAGCTGAAGGTGCTGGGGTTTATAATTAATTTAAGTGAATTTTAACACAAATGAAGAGCTAGCAAAGTGGCAAGCAAGGCGCCACTAGGAGCATGTGGTTGGCGTCAAAGGCAAGGGGGGAGAGGTCTTGTGTTCGAGTTGAATAATGCCCATTTTGACTCCCATTTTGACGGCATGGAGGGAAGAGTTGTGGCAAGTTTAAACTCTACCTTGGACCTTGTCAACTCTTTCAAACGGTGGGTGGAGAGTGAAAATAGGAGGGAGACTTGGTCATAGTATTTGAAATTGTGGTTTGGGAGTGAATGGGGGGAGGTTGGCCGATTTTGAGGAGTGTTTGGGGGAGTTTGGCCGGTTGGCAAGTTGGGGAGGAGAGTGCCGAAATGGCGTTTGGCAAACATGCATTTTCGGTCACCCATTCTTTGTTTTGGTAAGCCGATTTTTAGTTTAGTCAAAAGCCAACAAAAAACTCTCTTCACTTGCTAGTAGCCTAAGCCGAACCTTTTTGTTTTCTTTTCATTTTGGAAACCGAACCCAAGTGCTCCCATCTTTGCCGAATTTGCTTGCTGTTCAATCATTTTTGTTTTAGTAGTAGCCGAATGTCCTCTTGAATTCTTAAGCATTATTTGTCTTTCTTTTGTTGTTTTGCTTCTTTCTCCTTGTTTTAGCCGAACCTAGCACTCATTACCATTGTTTTCTCTCTTTGGAAACCTTGGTAGCCGAAAAGTTCTCCTCTCCTACTTCCTTTTCTTTTGTTCATTTTGTGCAAGCCAAAACTCCACTCCCCAAACTCTTTCTCTTTTCTTTCACACAAACCGAAAGCATCCATCATTCTATTTTCTTCTTTTCCAAAACCATTTAGTAGAACCTGGTGTGAAGCCAAAGCTTTTCTTCATTTCTTTCCTCTCGTAACCGAAAGTATTTCCTCTGCTCATCTTGATTAAGGGTGCTAGCCAAACTCACTTCCCAAACACCTTTCTATTTCTTTTTCATTCAAAACCGAGAGCACCTACCTCTTGTTATTCTTTCTCTTTCTCCAAACATTGGCGAATCCTTCTCCTCTCTTAGTAGTTGGTAGGCCGATTATTGGTTGTTGTTGGGTCTTTGGTGTTCAATCGGTCTTGTGAAGGGTAAGTGCTAGGTCGAATGGCCATTTCCTTTCTCCGGTATTTTACCGATTTTTGGTATGTTAAGGGTGATTTGGTGTCGGTTAAAAGGTGTTAACTTCTTGTTGGTAATCATTTTCGTATAGGGTCCCTTGGGTTCGAAGTCAAGCAAGGAGAGGCTTCTTACTCTGTTAAGCAATCGGTAAGTGATGGTGAGACGATTGCTCGTGGTTGATTTGTGTAGTTTTCGATTAAGTATATGGTTCCAAAGAATTAACCACTTTCTTTCTAGGGTGAAGCCGATTTCTGAAGGAACCATTGTTGGGTTGGATTTGGTAGGAAACCAAATCGAGTCTAAGGTAAGGCTAACGCAACCCCTTGGGTTACCTATTTTTTTGACCGAATAGTATAGTGACTAATCCACTGTTGGCCGATTGTAGGATCGGGGTTGTCGAGACGATCAAGGGGCTTAGATCGGTTCTTAGGAGTTAATCTTCGCTATTTCAGATGTGTAAACCAACACACTATCTTAACCAAATAATGTGATAACCTGTTTGTGTAAATGAAACAAAGGTGATTGATTATCTTGATACCCATTGAGGTATGGATCTGATTCGTAAGTCCGTTTCATTATGAGTTATGTGATGATGATGATATCATGATTTTGATACTTTGAGATGCCATATTAAGCATGTGAGCATGATAGCATGATTGCACGACTTTGCATCCAAATATGATATGTGATTGGGTGATATGAGAGGAGGGGAGTATGATATCCATGTCTTTGGGACACCGTGTCTTTGGGACACCAGAGGTTTGGCACCTCCGGTGGTTTGGTACCACGTATTTTGTGACTTTGGGTCACGGAGGTTTGGCACCTCGGCCTCGGCGTCAGTGGCTTAGTACCACGTTGGGTTGGCCCCACGATTGATTATCTGGATTGACGCCGGTGATTTGGTATCACACGATGGGTTGGCCCCATCATCGGATTTGTGACTACGGTCACCGGTGATTTGGTATCACATTGTGTTTTGGGACACCGGAGGTTTGGCACCTCATCGCGACTCGCCCCTCGTGGTTAACACCACCGTGGGTTGGCCCCACTTATGAGATATGGGATCGCCGCTAGTGATTTGGTATCACACGATGGGTTGGCCCCATCATTGGATTATTTGTGACTTGGTCACCAAGTGGTTTGGTACCACAAGATGGATATCGTGACTTTGGGTCACGGTGGTTTGGCACCACCAAGTGGTTTAGTACCACACGGGTAGAAAAGGAGATATGGTTGGCTTGGATCGGGTGCATTACCCGCATTATTTTGTTATGATATATGTGTTGGCATGTTATAACGGAGAGGGAATTATGCACCGAGTCTTGCGACTCACTCTCTCCTTTGACTATTTCAGTGACACATAGACGCGGACATGGAGCCGGATGGACTCGAGGTGCTCATGCCATGCTCAAATAAAGATCCTTTCGGACTTTTATGAAATTTTGGTACTTAAGTTTTATTACTATTTGGTTTTATTTGGGTTGTAAATGGCCTTTTTAAGTTATGTTTGTTTATGCTTAAAGTAAATGTTTAATATGCCTTAACAAACTAATTGGGTTATAACATGCTAAAATTTGAAAAGATAACGATTTCAAAACTACAAACGCGACATTTTAAACTATACCATCGGGTATCACACTAAGATTTGGAATAAAGAAGACCTCAAATGTTTTCTAACTTATACTCAATTCTCCACTAAGACAGAATATTTTATAACAATGAGCAACAACTCAAACTTCTTAACGAGATAAACCTGTTTTGTCTACCCATCGAAGTAAGTTTTTGAAATTTTCGGATTTTCAACCACATCTTGAGATTTCAATCCAACCTACTCAAGTTTTTCCTCAAATGCACAACCTAGCGAAGTGTTTTCACCAACTTTTAAACTCAAACCTAAACCTCTCAAAAACTTTTTTCCCTGTAACATACTAGATTCGGTCGTGGTGTATTGACAGGGTTTGGGGTGTTACATTTGTGGTATCAGAGCCAAGTTCAAAAGCTTGGCCGTGGGCCCGAGGCCCAAAATGTTTTCAAAAGACTGTTTTAAGTGTTTTGTTTTAAAAGCATGGTTTGAAAGGCATGGCACCGAGTCTCCGGCACCAATCCGCCCAGGTAAGTACCCCGTACTATTGGTTGTGATATTAATTGATATGATTGGATGGCTAGTAAGACTACCTTAGAGACTGAAACTGATAGGACTCTGTGGACTCGCGAAAACGAAACTTCTTTAATAAGCAATATTCATAAGACTTTGCTTTTAAACAGTGAAATAAGGACTGATGCATAAAATTCTTTAATCAGACGAGGTTTAGTCATGAGTACCCGAGGTGGACGTGGTCGTGGACGAGGTCGCGGTAGGATGACAGTTTCTGAGCCCGTAGGTTCGGGTCGTGGTTCGTAGAATGAGATACCGGCCCGCCACCGGTGGAGGTGGTGAGTTCCAAGAGCGATCGGCGATGACGCAGTTGTCACAAAGCGATGTCGGGTTTTAGAACGGGTAGTGGAGTAGGTGGAGGCGTAGGAGCTAGGAAGTCCGTGCTCGAGCGACTTCGGGCAAATGGGGTCAATTCTTCGGGTGTCTCGGGTGTTGCTCCTAGATCGCCGAGTATTGGTGAAGCGACGAACGGATCATGGACGATCTGAACCTAATCGCTGAATAGAAATTAAAGGGATCGTATCATTCGAGATGAGTCATACGGTGGTGGCTCATCGCTCGAGACAAAGACTGCAATCAAGATCGACTTGGGACTATTTCCGGCCGCTTATCGTAAAAAGTGCGTGGGGGCTAACTACATTAATGAGCAGAGGAAAGCATTTCTGAGGTTAGTTCGGGAGCAAATCTGGTCGAATACGAGGCGTAGTTTCTCAGCCGAGTCGGTATGCCGGGTATGGTGGCTCTTGAACATGAGAGGTGTGTTCGTTTGAGGATGGCTGCGAGACAATTAAGGTTGATAATTGCGCCAAACAGAGCGTGAATTTGCCGCTCGTTGAAAAGCGAAGGTAGCCGAGGGCATTAAGGAATCTGTGAGGGTGGTATGGATAGGAACCACACAAGAGGAGTTTTGGATCTTTTGGGTCATTAGGAAATCAGAAAAGGGCTAGACCGAGTGGGCGAATCGGTCGGGTAGGTTTGTTGTCTGCTAGGCGTGGACCGCCATGCAGTAACCGCTAGGGAAGGCATATTGGGAGGATCTTTGGGTGATGGTAGAGGTCGTTTTGAGTGTGGCTCATTTGGACCACCGTGTGAGGGATTTGTCCGCAAGTTAGCTAGAATTCATCAGAGAGTCAGGGCCGTAATCAGTACAGAAATAATGGACCACCGCAGAGGGGCCGAGGTAATGGCAGAGGAGGTAATGGTTCTGGTCGGGGCCGTGGAGCACCGGGCAAAGGTGTGGGTAGTTTCGAGGCCGACGGTAGGGTTAGTGTATGCTGCGAGGCGCCGAGAGGAGGGCGACGCACCGGACGTCATTACCAGTACGTTTTTAATATTTGGTTCTCTATTTACTACTTTAATTGATGTGGGTTCAACACATTCATATGTAGCAAGTAGCATAGTGAAGACCATGGATCTAGACTCAAATATCTTCTAGGCGGATGACCGTAATAAGCCCTCCAGGTCACTCAGTAGTGGTAGATAAATCAGATAGAGACGCACCTCTAGAACTCCAAGGGTATCTTTCGAGGTCGATTTGATGGAACCGCCGTTTGGGGAGTTCGATCCGATTCTGGGATGGGTGGGCCGGTTAAGTACAAAGCGAAGTTGGATTATGCCACTAAGCGCATGGTTCCGAAAACGACTAAGGGTGATGAGGTAGTTCTAATTGGTAATAGGAGGAATTATCATCCAATGTGGTATCTCGCCCAAAGCCGAGAAGATGGTCGAAAGTACGTGAAGCATATGTGGTTCGTATATGCCTTGGAGGCTAAGGAGTCTCGTTGTGGAGACAGTTCGGACGATTAGGGAATTTATGGATGTGTTTCGAGGAGCTTAGTTTGCCACCAGATCGGAGGTAGAGTTCGGATAGATCTATTACCCTAATCGCGCTACCAGATCCATTGCTCCGCATGTGATGGCACCTAAAGAGCTAGTGGAGCTTAAGGCTCAGATCCAGGAGTTATTGGACCGAGGCTTTATCGTGCCAAGTATTTCACCATGGGAGCGCCTTGCAGATACTTTTGTAAAGAAGAAAGACGGTATTACGCGGATGTGCATAGACTCATCATTAAGCTGAATAAGTCGACGATCAAAACAAGTATCCACCGCCTCGGATAGATGACTTGTTTGATCACCGGAAGGGCGTCGATTTTCTCGAAGATTGACTTAAGGCCTCGGTATCACCAGTTAAGGGTGAAAGAGGCGAATATCTGTAAGATGACATTTCGTACTCGGTATGGGCACTTTGAGTTCTTGGTTATGCCGTTCGGGTTGACTAACGCGCCGGCGGCCTTCATGGATCTAATGAATAGGGTGTTCCAACAGTATCTAGATCAGTTCGTAGTAGTTTTTATCGACGACATCTTGGTATACTCAAGGATTGAGGAGGAACATGATGCGCATTTGCGGGTGGTATTGCAGATTCTAAGGGAGAAACAAATGGCGCTAAGTTCAAGAATGCGAGTTCGGCTTAGGGAGGTGACGTTTTGGGTCATGTAGTATCTCACGAGGGATTAGAGTGGACCCCGTAAGATAGAGGCCGTTTTGGATTGGAAGCCGCCTAAGTCGAGAGCGAGATTCGAGTTTTCGGGCTTGGCAGGATACTACCAAGATTTGTAGAGGGTTTCTCTTTGATCGCAAAGACCGATGACTAAATTATTGAGAAAAGGGTTCCGCTTATTTGACCGAGAAGCGGCAGGAGAGCTTCGATAAGTTGAAGAAGATTCGATCAAGCTCCGCTCGATTCAACCCGAGGTCGGTAAGGAATTCACAGATGATCGCGATGCATCACATAATGGATTGGGTTGTGTCGATGCAAGAAGGGAAGGTTGTGGCTTACGCATCTCGGCAGTTGAGGCCACATGAGGTGAATTATCCAACGCACGATCTGGAGTTAGCGGCTGTAGTTTTTGCCTTAAAGATATGGAGGCATTACTTGTACGGAGAAAGATCGATAGTCTACACGGACCATAAGAGTCTGAAGTACCTTCTGACTCAGAAAGACTTGAATCTGAGGCAGCGCAGATGGATTGAGTCACGAAGACTACGATTGCTCAATTGAGTATCATCCGCAAGGCTAACGCCAGGCGCACGCGTTAAGTCGTAAGGTTGTTTCGATTTAAGAGCGTTGTTTGCCCACTTGAGTTTGTACGATGATGGGAGTATTCTCGCGAGCTGCAGTGTTGCTTACTTGGGTTGAGCAGATCGTAGAAAAGCAGTTGTTGGATGAGGTCCCGAAAGCGCAGAGGACACAAGTGCGTAACGATGGTTTAAAGGGCTACTGATTTGTCTAGTGATGGGGTTCTGTGTTTTCGGGAAGGCTTGTATGCCGAGAGATTCGAAGTTAAGGCAAAAGATTCTTCAGATGCACATAGCAAACCCTACGCTTATGCATCCCGGAGGTAGCAAAATGTATAGAGATCTCAGAGAATGATTACGTGGTAAGGTGCAAAAAGGAGGTGACCGAAGTTTGTGGGAAAGTGTCCGACATGTCGCCAGTCAAGGTCGAAAGCATCGCCATCGTCTCGGGTTGCTTCAACCAAGAAGATCCTCTGGAAATGGGAAAGGATAACTATGGATTTAAATCGGTGGATTACCGCTACACCGAGCAAGAAGGATTCAGTTTGGGTAATTCAGGATCTACCGACCAAATCACTCACTTTATTAGGTGAGGTGGATTACTCACCGCAGAGGTTGGCAAAGTCAGATGTGTCGAGATTGTGAGATCGCACGGGTGCAAGATCAATCATCTCGGATAGGGATCCAGATTCACGCCAAGGTTCCGAAGGCGCTACATCAGCTCGGGTACACAGTTAGATTTCAAAGACAAAGATTTCATCCGCAGATCGACGGGCAATGGAAAGGGTTATACAGATCTTGGAGGACATGTTACGAGGTTGTGTATTAGACTTCAAGGGTAGTTGGGAGGAGTATCTACTGATTATCGAGTTCGCCACAACAACAGCTACCAAGCGAGCATCAAGATGGCACATTATGAGGCGTTGTACTAGAGGGAAGTGTCGCCACCTACTTGTTGGATGAGAGTTAAGTGAACGCCGCTTGTTGGGACCAGGTTGGTTGTCGAGACCAAGATAAGGTTGTTGATTCGTGCTCGGTTGAAAGAAGCTTCTGACCGCAGAAGTCCTATGCCGATCTTAAGCGAAGAGATATTGAATTTGCAATAGGAGATCGGGTTTTCCAAGGTCTCACCGTGGAAGAAAGTATTAAGGTTCGGGAAGAAAGGCAAGCTAAGTCCGAGGTTTTTTAATGATAAGGTAATCGAGACGAGTGGGACTAGCTTGCTTATCACCGAGTTGCCACCGAACTAAGTCAAATTCACGATGTGTTCCACGCTTCGATGCTTCGCGATATCGCTCAGATCCATCGCACGTGGTGACAAGAGGGAGAGATTGAGGTAAACCCAGATATGACCATGGAGGAAGAGCCCTGTAAGATTTTAGATCGGGATGTGAAGGTTCTGCGTAAGAAGTCTGTGCCTTTGGTTAAGGTTCTATGGTGGAATCATGGCGTGGAAGAAGCTACGTGGGAACCCGAGGATGTGATGAGACAACAATACCCGTAACTCTTCTGGCCATGTAATTTCGAGGTCGAAATTATTTTAAGTGGGGTAGAACTGTAATATCCCGAGTTAAGGGCTATTTTATTTTTGGCATTGTTTGCATGTCTATGGTGTGCTATGTTGTGGTTTGTGTAGTTTCGGGGCTTAGTTGTAGGCTAGAAGTGTGCCTGAGCAGGTGGTAAAATTTTTTGTTTTTGGGCTTTGGGGATAGGGAGTCAAGGTGCCGGGGTTTATAATTAATTTAAGTGAATTTTAACACAAATGAAGAGCTAGCAAAGTGGCAAGCAAGGCGCCACTAGGAGCATGTGGTTGGCGTCAAAGGCAAGGGGGGAGAGGTCTTGTGTTCGAGTTGCATAATGCCCATTTTGACTCCCATTTTGACGGCATGGAGGGAAGAGTTGTGGCAAGTTTAAACTCTACCTTGGACCTTGTCAACTCTTTCAAACGGTGGGTGGAGAGTGAAAATAGGAGGGAGACTTGGTCATAGTATTTGAAATTGTGGTTTGGGAGTGAATGGGGAGAGGTTGGCCGGTTTTGAGGAGTGTTTGGGGGAGTTTGGCCGGTTGGCAAGTTGGGGAGGAGAGTGCCGAAATGGCATTTGGCAAACATGCATTTTCGGTCACCCATTCTTTGTTTTGGTGTCGATTTTTAGTTTAGTCAAAAGCCAACAAAAACTCTCTTCACTTGCTAGTAGCCTGTTCTAACCTTTTGTTTTCTTTTCATTTTGGAAACCGAACCCAAGTGCTCCCATCTTTGCTTAATTTGCTTCATTGCTCAATCATTTTTGTTTTAGTAGTAGCCAATGTCCTCTTGAATTCTTAAGCATTATTTGTCTTTCTTTTGTTGTTTTGCTTCTTTCTCCTTGTTTTAGCCTTAACCTAAAATTTCATTACCATTGTTTTTCTCTCTTTTGGAAACCTTGGTAGCCGAAAGTTCTCTCCTCTCCTACTTCCCTTTTCTTTTGTTCATTTTGTGCAAGCCAAAACTCCACTCCCCAAACTCTTTTCTCTTTTCTTTCACACAAAACCGAAAGCATCCATCATTCTATTTTCTTCTTTTCCAAAACCATTTAGCCGAAACCTTGGTGTGAAGCCAAAGCTTTTTCTTCATTTCTTTCCTCTCGTAACCGAAAGTATTTCCTCCATTCATCTTGATTAAGGGTGCTAATAAACTCACTTCCCAAACACCTTTCTATTTCTTTTTCATTCAAAACCGAGAGCACCCACGCCTTGTTATTCTTTCTCTTTCTCCAAACATTGGCCAATCCTTCTCCTCTCTTAGTAGTTGGTAGGCCGATTATTGGTTATTGTTGGGGTGCTGGTGTTCAATCGGTCTTGTGAAGGGTAAGTGCTAGTCAATGGCCATTTCCCTTTCTCCGTATTTTATCGATTTTTGGTATGTTAAGGGTGATTTCAGATTTGCTAAAAAGGTGTTAACTTCTTGTTGGTAATCGTCAGATAGGTCCCTTGGGTTCAAGTCAAGCAAGGAGAGGCTTTACTCATAAGCAATCAGTAAGTGATGGTGAGACGATTGCTCGTGGTTGATTTGTGTAGTTTTCGATTAAGTATATGGTTCTAAAGAATTAACCACTTTCTTTCTAGGTGAAGCCGATTTCAAGGAACCATTGTTGGGTTTGGATTTGGTAGGAAACCAAATCGAGTCTAAGGTAGGCTAACGCAACCCCTGGGTTACCTATTTTTTGACCGAATAGTATAGTGACTAATCCAATCGCTGGCCGATTGTAGGATCGGGTTGTCGAGACGATCAAGGGCTTAGATCGGTTCTTAGGAGTTAATCTTCGCTATTTCGTGTGTAAACCAACACACTATCTTAACCAAATAATGTGATAACCTGCTTGTGTAAATGAAACAAAGGTGATTGATTATCTCGATACCCATTGAGGTATGGATACGGATTCGTAAGTCCGCTTCATTATGAGTTATGTGATGATGATGATATCATGATTTTGATACTTTGAGATGCCATATTAAGCATGTGAGCATGATAGCATGATTGCAACGACTTTGCATCTCGTATGATATGTGATTGGGTGATATGAGAGGAGGGGAGTATGATATCCGTGTCTTTGGGACATCAGATCTTTGGGACACCGTGAGGTTTGGCACCTCCGGTGGTTTGGTACCACGATTTTGTGACTTTGGGTCACCAGAGGTTTGGCACCTCAAATGCCTCGTCCCGATGGCTTAGTACCACATGGGTTGGCCCCACGGCTGATTATACGGATTGACGCCAGTGATTTGGTATCACACGATGGGTTGGCCCCATCATCGGATTTGTGACTACGGCCACCAAGTGATTTGGTATCACATTGTGTCTTTGGGACACCGTAGGTTTGGCACCTCATCGCGACTCGCCCTCGTGGTTAACACCACCCGGGTTGGCCCCACTTATGAGATATGGGATCGTCGCTAGTGATTTGGTATCACACGATGGGTTGGCCCCATCATTGGATTATTTGTGACTTCGGTCACCAAAGGGTTTGGTACCACAAGATGGATATCGTGACTTTGGGTCACCAGTGGTTTGGCACCACCAAAGGGTTTGGTACCACACGGTAGAAAAGGAGATATGGTTGGCTAGGATCGGGTGCATTACCTGCATTATTTTGTTATGATATATGTGTTGGCATGTTATACCGGGAGAGGGAATTATGCACTGAGTCTTGCGACTCACTCTCTCCTTTGACTATTTCAGGTGACACATAGACGCGGACATGGAGCCGGGATGGACTCGAGGTGCTCATGCCATGCTCAAATAAAGATCTGCTCGGACTTTTATGAAATTTTGGTACTTAAGTTTTATTACTATTTGGTTTTATTTGGGTTGTAAATGGCCTTTTTAAGTTATGTTTGTTTATGCTTAAAGTAAATGTTTAATATGCCTTAACAAACTAATTGGGTTATAACATGCTAAAATTTGAAAAGATAACGATTTCAAAACTACAAACGCGACATTTTAAACTATACCATCGGGTATCACACTAAGATTTGGAATAAAGAAGACCTCAAATGTTTTCTAACTTAAACTCAATTCTCCACTAAGACAGAATGTTTTGTAACAATGAGCAACAACTCAAACTTCTTAACGAGATAAACCTGTTTTGTCTACCCATCGAAGTAAGTTTTTGAAATTTCCGGATTTTCAACCACATCTTGAGATTTCAATCCAACCTACTCAAGTTTTTCCTCAAATGCACAACCTAGCTAAGTGTTTTCACCAACTTTTAAACTCAAACCTAAACCTCTCAAAAACCTTTTTCCCTCAGAATATACTAGATTCTATTGTGGTGTATTGACCGGTTTGGTGTTACTGGTGGCTTGCTACAATCTAGTTCTGTGGTGCACCACAATATTATTTAAAATGGCTTTATGCTCGCGATTGGTGTGTTGGCGGGGTGGGTTGACTTGATCCCACAGTGTGTTGGTTGGTACGGTGGTGTGTAGCGGATGGAAAATTTAGGTTTGGTTGGGAATTTCATTCTACTTGCATTATTATTATATTGTTAACCAGAATGGGTTCAAGCCCAATATAATGTCTTGATGATTTGGCCAGTGGATATGGTAAGTGGGTTATACATCGAGTTCGAGTAACTCACTCGCTTTATTATCCTTCTCGTAATGGCAATTGATGGAGGCTTGGGCCGGGGATGACTTCGTGGAGGCCATACTTCGAACAAGGGTTTTATAAACTATGAATTTCAATTAAATATATTTATTTAATTACTATCTTGGGTATGATGTAATAAGGCCTCTATTATTATTTTATGGATTTTAATGTGTGGATGGATTTAATTATGCTTTAGACGCTTAATTTGGACTAATACCATTTTAATAATGTTTCCTTAAATATTTTGTTTTTAAACATATGAGATTCTTTAAATATTCTTGTTTTGATTCTTTTGAAATCTTTAAAATTACTTTAAAGTCTTTAACAATTAAATATTAAATAATAAGATTTCAAACTAGTACTACTTTATTCATCGATTTTAAATCAAATTCTTGGTTTTTACTTAACTTCATTTTCAAAAGGTTTTGTAGAACTGTTTTACCTAAATCATTAGATAATTAAATGGATGTTTGTTCTGTGTGACAAACCAAATCTCATCTTAACGCATAGACCTGGTTTGGGGTGTTACATTTAATAGTATCAGAGCCAGTTTCAAAAATCGGTTGTGGTAGAGTTCAACAAATAACTTTCATTTGAAATTATTTTAATTATGTTTTAAAGGTTGTATGGCACCACAAACATCCGGCACCAAGTCAAGTAAGTATTCATTACTGAATGATTATTATGATGATATGATCATAGGAACACTCTAGTACTTCTAGTTTTAAGTGTTGAAAATTGTAGAGATCGAGACTATAGGATGTGTTTGCGAAAAACAACTTTATCTCATGAATCTCATAAAATATCATTAATAAACACTAAAATAGTTTTCTAATTCATAAAATTCATAATCAGATTAAAACGAGTTAGACAGTATGAGCGCCAGAAGACGCGGACGTGGTAGACGTGGCCGTGGTAGAGGCCGAGGTGCTAGAGATGTGTCTGAGGAATCGGGACATATCCCGAAAATGGATGCACCGGTATCACCTGCGTCAAAAAATGAATCACAGGACCATAGAAGAGAAGATAATGCTTTGACACGAGCAATGTTGCGAGTCCTTAAAAGGGTCGCTAAAACTAGAGTTGGGCTAGAAACTCGTTGGTCGATATCGAAACGATCAAATCAAGTGGTGTCAAGTTTTTAGAGGTGTTTCGTGTATCTCGAATGTTCTTGAATATTGGTTTGAGGTCAGAGAGCGAATTATGGACGATCTAGAGTGCAATCAGAGAGCGTAAACTAAGAGGAGCGATGTCTTGTTAAGGGACGAGGCATATCAATGGTGGCTTATCGCTCGAGAAGGCATCAAGTCGCATTAGTTACTTGGGAATTCTTCAAAGTCGCTTTCAAGGGAAATATGTAGGGACAAGTTATGTGGATGCTCAAGGAAGGAATTCTTGAATCTGGTTCAAGGAAATAAGACTATGGCAGATTATGAGGCAGAATTTTTATGCTTGAGTCGTTATGCTCGAACTATAGTACCAATGGATCATGAGCGCTGTGTACGCCTCGAGGATGGGCTGAATGATGAGTTGCGGGTACTGATAGCCCCACAACAAGTAAGAATTTTTGCCACACTTGTGGAGAAAGCCAAGATAGCCGAAGAGGCTAAGAGTTCAGAGTGTCAAAACCGGGAAAGAGTCAGAGGCAAGAGAGATATAAAGTATTCGAGTTCTTTAAAAAGGTTTCAGAAGAGGCCTCGAAATGATGAGCCAGCCCAAGGTAGAGCACCTGTGGCTACTAACCGTAGCCTAGATCTGCCAAATGTGGAAAACGACACCCCTGAGAGTCTTTGGAGGAAAACTGGTGCTTGTTATAAATGTGGTTCCATGGATCATCAATATAAGTGTAACAACCCAAACCCGGCCCAAACACTATGGCCGAATCTGGTCTGTCACAAGGAAAATATTTTTTGAAACACTTTTACTAAGTAAAATCTTTTTTTTTAGTTGTCAAAACCTTTACTTAGTGGTGTTGCAAAGAGGCATACTTAGGTTTAATTGAAAATTTAATTAAGCCAAGTTATTATAAAATTACAAGTGTGCCCGATGGCATGATGAAAACATTTTCGTGTTAATTTGGGAAAACATGTGACTTTAATTTAATAATAATAATATAATTTAAAACAAATATTCAACATATGAAAATAACAAAACAAAATATCGTGAGGCCTTATTACATCCAAATAAACCAAAACCTAAATAAAATTTATCATAACTAAAATTAAAGTTCATTTAATTTAAATCCACCGCATGGCCACCTCGAGTCCCTCCGGCCCATATCCGCGATCTATGCATCACCTAAGAAAAATAATGGAGAAGGTGAGTCACCAAGACTCAAGATGTAACCTTTCCCGCTTTTAAAACATTTTCATACACAACACATAACAATTAATATGCGTATATTAAATACCCATCCTAGCCATCCAAACGCCATTTACCCTGCTGTGGTACCAAACCATCGGTGGTGCCAAACCACCGCCGACATATAGTCACAATGTGTTACCAAAACACCGGTGTCCGTGAGACATGGATCAATTGATGGGGCCAACCCATCGTGTGATACCAAATCAACGCGCAGCGATCCCATATCTCGTGGGGCCAACCCACGGTGGTGTTAACCACAGGATAAGTCGCTATGAGGTGCCAAACCTCCGGAGGTACCAAACCTCCGGTGACCGTAGTCACGTGTGTTACCAAAACACTTGGTGCCCGTCGGCACGATTAACACACCGCCTCCACTCATCAATCCCACATCAATCACATATGTATATGTTTCATGTCATCACATACTTAAATCTCATGTATCAATGCATCATGCTCCCCAAAAGCATCAAATAACAAATTCATATTAATGTGTACTTACGAATCACCATCTATACCGATATGGTATATTATCCAATGCTACATAAAAATCAAGATAGCATTCACAACAATCAAGATATTAACAAGTTATATGTGTATGTACACACCGTCACCACCGAATGATCTAAATCCCAATGATGGAGTCGGTCACACTAGATCTACTACCCCTATATTCAGCCAAAACATGAGTTAGTATATTCGGCCAAATCAAATAGTTTAAAAGGGTTCTCCTTTTGAACCCGAATCCTTACCCTTACGCTTTTAGATACTACAACACCCGATTCCCAAATCCGCTTCACCAATTACCACCTGCTAGTAAACAAAGCTAATAGCCTTCTGGCTTTTAAGTACTTGCATATTAAACCCATGAAAGTCGATTCTTACCACCACTTACCACTTGATTGGTCACTTAATGACGGCTTGCTTTGTCGATCTCCAAAATCCCTAACACCTAGATGATTCGGTTTTCAAAATAGACACTTAGCACCTTGTAAATAAATGCCGATATTGGCCCTTAATCCTTAAAAAGTCGACAAAGATAGAGGAAAAGGGAACATAGGCATTCGCCAACCCTACTTACTGTGACAATTGATTGAACACTAGTGAAATCCGATGTGTCTATGCCACTATACCATTCAACCAAGGTGAGAAATTAGGAGGAAAGGAAATCGGCACTTCCAAGGGGGGGTGTATTCGGCTAAGGGAAGAAAGAAATCAATGGAAGAGAAAGGTGTTAAAAGTTTCAGCTTAGGGGGATTTTTGAGAAGAGGAGGATGTAAAGAGAAGGTGGTTTTGGTTTGGCAATGAAGAGAAAAGAATAGATGTTTCGGCTAGAGATCAAAGAATAAGAGAATTGGTTGGCAATGGAGAAAAATTTGAGAAAGAATGAAGAGTAAAATTATCACCAAGTGGAGGCTATTGAAAACAACCTCAATAAATTCGCATTATCCCCTTCCCCAAAGTCCTTGTCGTCCACTCCACCAAGGAGTTCCAAATACTATCAACTCCTTAATTAAATTCAAAATAATCTTGAATTAATCCCCATAATGAATAATCCTAATAATATCTTCTTATGTTCTATTATCCTTGGAATTAATAATAAATAAAATGCTCATATTATCCTTAATTATCTCATAATAAAAAGAGTTTAAAGAGGGGAAAAACTCTCCCATTCTATGCCGTCCAAAATATGAAAGAAAAAGGGGATTACATGACTCGAACCAAGGCTCTCCCTTGTTCTTGATGGCGCTAATTGTAGCTCCCAAGTGGCCTCCCTTGCCACTTATTCTAGGCTCATTTTATGTCAAATGTTTCCTTATTTATTCTTATAACCCCTAACTCCTAAGGCTATCCACCCTTAAAGCTCATAAATAATATTTTCTACTCTTCCGAGCCAACTCAAGGCCTTTAATTAAATCTTATCAAGCCATAATTAATATCTCAGCCATTCCACATAAACAAAATAATATGAATACAAATAACCCTATTTTTAGGATGTTACAATAAGAATTGCCCTCGACGGATGGATACGACTCAGGAAGCTCGTACCCTGATGCTCAGTCGGCCAGAGGCGCTCAACAGCCACCGAGAGGCCATGGACCAGGTCGTGGTGGTAATGGGGTTGGACACGGACAAGGTGCACCGGGTTGGTCTATGCGGTCAGATGTCGGGAAGATGGCAATGCAACTGATGTGATAACTGATACATTCTTCATCTTTGATGTGCTTGTTACTGCTTTGATAGATATCGATTCTACCCATTCGTATATTGCTAGTGCCATATCTGGAAACTTAAATATAGAATCTGAGATTACCGATAGTGAGATGACGGTAATTAGTCCTTTAGGACAGTTGGCAATTGTGAATAAACTGTTTAGAGACGTGCCCTTAGAAATCCAAAGAGAAATATTTTTGGTGGATTTGATGGAATTACCTTTCGGTGAATTCGATCTCATTCTGGGTATGGATTGGTTGGTGAAACACCGGGCGCATTTGGATTGTGCTGAAAAGCGAATGTTAATAAGGACTTCGGACGATAAAAAAGTAGTAATGATAGGCGAACGAAGGAATTACTTGGCAAATGTGGTATCTGCGTTAAAGGTAGAAAAGTTGGTGCAGAAAGGGTATGGAGCATTCCTAGCTTTTACTAGTGCTTTGGATACCAAGGAGTTATCAGTGGAAGATGTGAGAATGGTGAAGGAATTTTCAGATGTCTTTCCCGAAGAACTTCCTGGTATACCTCCAGATCGAAAAGTAGAATTTGGTATTGAGCTATTGTCCAGAACGGCTCCAGTGTCTGTTGCACCTTATAGGATGGCACCGAAGGAGTTGGCGGAGCTTAAAGCTTAAATTCAAGAATTGTTGGATCGAGGATTTATTCGACCTAGTGTGTCTCCGTAGGGAGCACTGGTTTTGTTCGTTAAGAAGAAGGATGGGTCGATGCGTATGTGCATTGATTACAGGCAGTTGAATAAATTGAAAATCAAGAATAGGTATCCCTTACCGAGAATTGATGACCTATTTGATCAATTGAAGGGAGCATTAGTTTTCTCCAAAATTGATTTGAGATCGGGTTATCATCAACTCAAAGTGAAAGAGGCAGATATTCATAAGGCGGCATTCCAAACTCGTTATGGACATTATGAGTTTTTGGTGATGCTGTTTGGTTTGACCAATGCACCAGCTGCATTTATGGACATGATGAATCGAGTCTTTCAACCTTATTTAGACCGGTTTGTGTAGTGTTCATAAATGACATTTTGGTATATTCGAGAAATGAAGAGGAGCATGGCTCACATTTGCGTATAGTATTGCAGTTACTTCATGATAAGCAACTCTATGCCAAATTCAGTAAATGTGAATTTTAGTTAAGGGAAGTGACTTTCTTGGGTCATGTAGTGTTAGCTGAAGGAATAAGGGTGGATTCTTGGAAGATTGAGGTCAGATTGGATTGGAAACCACCTAAGTCGATGAGTTGAGATTCGAAGTTTCTTAGGTTTGGTGGATATTATAGACGCTTTGTTGAGGGTTTTCGTTGATTTTGCACCTAACTAAGCTATTGCGAAAGGGAGTACCGTATGTATGGGTGATAAACAATAAGAAAGTTTCGAGAAATTGAAGAAGATTTTGACTAAGCACTAGATCGATTCAACTTCGAGGCTAGAAAAGAATTTATCGTCTACTGTGATGTGTCACACACGGGTTTATGATGTGTGCTGATGCAAAATGGAAAAGTGGTGGCCTATGCTTCTCGTCAGTTGAGACCGCACAAAGTAAACTACCCTACTCATGACTTGGAGTTGGCTGCGATAGTGTTTGCTTTAAAGATTTGGAGGCACTATCTCTATGGTGAGAAGTCTATCATCTATACAGATCATAAGAGTCTTAAGTATCTTCTTACCTAGAAGGAGTTAAACTTGAGACAAAGAAGGTGGGTGGAGTTGTTAAAGGATTATTATTTCTCAATCGAGTATCATCCTAGAAAGGCTAACGTGGTAGCAGACGCTTTAAGTCGTAAGGTGGTATCTGATTTAAGAGCAATGTTTGCTCATTTGAGTTTGTATGAGGATGGTAGTCTGTTAGCGGAACTTTAGGTGAAGCCTCTGTGGTTAGATCAGATCAGGGAAAAACAGATATCAGATGAAAAGTTGGGATCCTTAATTCAACAAGTTGAAAGTGGTGAAATAGGGGATTTTGGTATGAATAACGATGAAATGCTGTGTTTTCGTGGAAGAATTTGTATGCTCAAGGACTCATATTTGAGACAAATGATTCTACGGGAGGTGCATAGTAGCCCTTATGCTATGCACCCCGGAGGAAATAAGATGTTTCGAGATCTCCGTGAACGATATTGGTGGCCAGGGTTGAAGCGTGAGATTTTTTGAGTTTGTAGGTAAATGTTTGACTTGTCAACAAGTGAAGGCGGAGCATCAACTGTCGTCAGGCTTATTACAACCGGTAAAGATTCCCTTATGGAAATGGAAGCGGATATCAATGGATTTTGTTAGTGGGTTACCTTTAACACCTACTAAGAAAAATTCCGTTTAGGTTGTAGTTGATCGTTTGACGAAGACTACCCATTTTCTTTCAGTTCAGACGGATTACTCGCTGCGAAGTTGGCTAAGTCAGATGTATCCGAGATCGTGAGGTTGCATGGGGTACCAAAGGTTCATCATATCGGACAGGGATCCCAAGCTTACATCACGGTTTTGGAAAGCTTTACATGAGGCTTTGGGAACAAAGTTAAACTTTAGTACGGCTTTTCATCCTCAGTCAGATGGTCAGTCAAAAAGAGTAATTCAAATTTTGAAAGACATGTTACGTGGTTGTATAATCGACTTCAGAGGTATTTGGGAGGATTTCCTACCGTTGGCAGAGTTTACGTATAATAACAGTTACCAATCCAGTATCCAAATGGCACCTTATGAAGCTTTATACGGTCATAGGTTTCATACCCCTACTTGTTGGACTGAATTGGGGGAACGATAGTTGTTGGGTCTTGAGTTGATATCTGAGATGGAAGAAAAGGTAAAGGTGATTCGAGCACGGTTAAAGGAAGCTTCGGATCGACAAAAATCATATGCAGATCTGAAGCATAAGGATATTGAGTTTGCGGTGGGAGATCAAGTCTTTCTGAAAGTCTCACCTTGGAAGAAGATTTTCAGATTTGGAAGGAAGGGCAAGTTGAGCCTTAGGTTCATTGGACCATATCGTGTGATGAAGCGTGTTGGTCCAGTGGCTTATCAACTTGAATTACCTCCGAGTTGAGTCGATTCATAATGTTTTCCATGTTTCTATCCGAGGAGCTATAGATCGGATCCGTCTCACATAGTCTGCGGTAGAAGAAGTGGAGTTGAGATCGGACTTATCTTTTGAGGAGGAACCGGTGGAAATCTTAGCAGAGATGTTAAGGTGCTAAAAAGAAGACCGTGCCGTTGGTCAAGGTTTTATGGCGTAATCACGGAGTGGAGGAAGCTACGTGGAAGCCTGAGGACGCAATTCGACAACAATATCCTCACCTCTTTTAGCCAGGTAAATTTTGAGGACAAAATTTTCTTTAAGGAGGGTAGAATTGTAACATCCTAAAAAAATACAAGTATCGATATGTTGCATTTTTTTTAAATTAGCTTGTGAATGAATAAATTTTTGTGTTTAATATAGTTACGAGAAAGCTTGGGATTTATTCGGAGCTAGAATAAATTTTAGTAATAAGAATATTATTGAAGTGGAACATGTGATCTTGATGCTTAAGGGAATTAGGTGTCAAAAACTAGCATAAGATGAGCTAGTAGTAAGGTGGAATTGGCGCATGAGTGATTGCTTGAGGGGAGAGTTCGGATACCATGGATTGCATTTTGGTAGCTTTAATTTTTGCACCTTTTTATCAAGTGTCGGTCAAGCCCTATTTATGGTAAGGTTGGACTAAATTTTTATGGCAAGGTGGCTAATAGTTAAGGTAAGCTTGAACTTGGGAAAGGAATCCTAAGCTTATAGAAGGTAGGAGGATCATAAGGCATGAATCAAGGGTGTTATTTTGGAAACTTTGTGTGGCTAAAAATTTGGCTTTTAGCCAATGTATATGGACTGACTTATTGGACTAAAGGGAGGCCGAATTTTTGTGGTAAGTTTTGGGGAATAGGTTGGTAGCTTGATAGAATTTTCATTTGGTCATTTTGCTCTCCCAAAACACCTTTCTCTTCTCTTTTCCTCTCTTGGCGAATGTGCTTGTGTTAGGAGAAAACAATTTTGTTTTGTTTCTTTTGGTCATTCTTTTGACCATTTGGTCATTTTACAAAACCCTCAAGAGCTTCATCTCGTATTTCTCTTCTAGTGCCAAAACTACCAACACAAAAAGCCATTCCTTTTTCCTTTTCCTCCCCCATTGCCAAATGCATATTGTTCCTAAACTCATCCCTTTTCTCATTCTCTTTTCTTCTCTTTGAAAACTAAATTATAACACCTTCTCACCATTCTCTTTTCTTCTCCATTTTTATTTATCATTCAAATACTTTCTTCATTATTTTTCTCCCTATGGCCAAATGGTACTAATACCATTTTTTTCAATTTTCCTTCAAAGCCAAATCTTCTATTCATCTATATTGTCTTGTTGATTATTCTTCCAACCCTCGTTTAAGCAATAGATAAGAGCTTTCTTTTTGGTTCTTATGTTGGTTTATTGGTTGTTTTGGCCGAACCCTAAGTGTGGTAAAGGAGAGTCTTTTTGATCAAAATCGTTGATCATTACTCTTAAACGTTTTCTTTCGTTATATTTTAGTATGATAATGGAGGGCCGAATCACCATCTCATCAAAGCCATCTTGAAGTTATTAAGTTCGGATCATATTTTTCAAGATAAGGGTTCTTATAAAGGAATTATATATATAATACTTGACATATTGATATAGATGGATTATTAATCGATTTCGTCTTAGGGGGACATTATCGCTCGATTTTCATCTTGTGGAACAAGGATATTTTGTGGTAAGCCAATCTCACCCTTAAAACCGTTAGTCATAATTTCGATATATTATTTAGTCAGACTAATGATCTTTTGTCAATGGAGACAATCAAGATAGGGACGAAAAGGGTGGTGAATAGTGTTTGGAAGAGGAGCGATTTTGCTATTCCCTCGAAATTTAAGCGAAGGGCTATTTCGGGAATTTGAGATTTTCCACCGGGTTGTGGACCCTCATCCGAGGAGAATCTATTATTTGAAGTCGTTCGTACTCCTGAGCCTTTGTTTGTTCGTGGATATTCAATGGGTAACGAACCAACAATCGGGGAGAAACCGCATATAGAAGTTGTTCGAAATTCCAAGGGTAAAGTCTAGATCGTTATTTATAAGAATAGATTTATAACTAGTATTAGTGTTCTAAATTATCGTGATGCGTGTTTAGGTATCGACGAGCGGGAAAGTCTAGTTCTCACTGTAATCAGGTGTGTAACTTCACACTTATCTCTCGAGTTAGATTATATACCGTAAGTATTGGGATAAAATCGTAAAGATGGCAAAATCAAAGAAATATGAAATAATTAACACTTTTGTGTAAATGCATGAAAACGGTTAAAGTCGTGAAAATTACGAAAATGATCCCAATGGGTTAATTGATAAATAGTAAAATTTTATGCCTCATGTGATATATGGGCCAAAAAACTGCTAGATCGATATATGGGCCAAAAACTGCTAGATCGATATATGGGCCAAAAACTGCTAGATCGATATATGGGCCAAAGTTTGCTAGATCGTTAAATGGGCTAAAATGCTATTTTGCCTTATGGGCCAAAATGAAAATATGAAATATGGACTCACTTGTATTATGGGCCTTTTGATAAAATTTTCATGTGAATGTATTGTTATGTTTTATATATAAACATGATTATATGGGTTGGGAAAAATTGACAAAGAGAAGAAAGGCTTGTTGCCAAAAATCTAGTTCAGGTGGCTTTGCCACAATCTAGTTCGGTGGTGCACCACAATATTATTTAAAATGGCTTTATGCCTGCAATTGGTGTGTTGGCGGGGTGGGTTGACTTGATCCCCACAGGTGTGTTGGTTGGTACGGGTGGTGTGTAGCGGATGGAAAATTTAGGTTTGGTTGGGAATTTCATTCTACATGCATTATTATTATATTATTAAATCCGTAAATGGGCTCAAGCCCAATATAATGTCTTGATGATTTGGCCTAGTGGATATGGTCAGTGGGTTATACACTGAGTTCTGAGTAACTCACTCTACTTTATTATCCTTCTCAGGTAATGGCAATTGATGGAGGCTTGGGCCGGGGATGACTTCATGGAGGCTATACTTCGAACAAGGGTTTTATAAACTATGAATTTCAATTAAGTATATTTATTTAATTACTATTTTGGGTATGATGTAATAAGGCCTCTATTATTATTATTTTATGGATTTTTATGTGTGGATGGATTTAATTATGCTTTAGACACTTAATTTGGACTAATACTATTTTGATAATGTTTCCTTAAATATTTTGTTTTTAAACAAATGAGATTCTTTAAATATTCTTGTTTTGATTCTTTTGAACTCTTTAAAATTACTTTAAAGTATTTAACAATTAAATATTAAATAATAAGATTTCAAACTAGTACTACTTTATTCATCGATTTTAAATCAAATTCTTGGTTTTTACTAAACTTCATTTTCAAAAGGTTTTGTAGAACCGTTTTACCTAAATCATTAGATAATTAAATGGATGTTTGTTCTGTGTGACAAACCAAATCTCGTCTTAACGCATAGACCTGGTTTGGGGTGTTACATCTTCGCAGGTACATCTGGTGATATAGTGCGATACAAATAGAGGAGGGATGAACAATCCAGAATGCCTATCCTACAACCCTAGCACAGAGAATGAACAAGTCAACTATATGGGTAATAATTCTAGACATCAGAATAATCCTTATAGTAACACTTATAATGCAGGTTGGAGGAACCATCCCAATTTTTCTTGGGGTGGTCAAGGAAATCAAAGACAACAACCCCCTACAGGCTTCCAATAACAACCTTCCCAACAAGAGAAGAAGCCGAACATTGAGGAGATGTTGACGAAGTTCATTTTGGTGTCAGAAACCCGTTTCCAAAACACCTGAAATGACACCGAAACAACACTTAAAAATCAACAAATGTCGATTCAAGGTATCGAGAATTAGATAGGACAGCTTGCGAAGATGATTTCCGAAAGGCCACAAGGTAGCTTGCCTAGCAACACCGAAACTAACCCAAGAGAGTAGCTTCATGCAATGACGGTTCGAGATGCAGAAGGGTTAGTTGAACCTGAACCAGAACTAAGGCAAAAAAGTGTAGTAAGTCAATGTAAGGTTGAGGTGAGCTACAGTGAGCAAAAACCTGTAAGTAAGGAGTATAAACCTCGAGTTCCATATCCCACTGCAACAAAGAAAGACCACACAAACGAACAATTTGGTAAATTTCTTAAACTTCTTAAAAAGTTACATATCAACTTATCGTTTATTGAAGCCCTTTCACAGATGCACAATTCAGCAAAATTATTAAAAGAGCTTTTGGCAAACAAATAGAAGTTGGATGATTCATCGCATGTGGAGCTAAATGCAATGTGCTCAGCCATTTTGCAAAACAAACTACCCAACAAATTGAAAGATCCAGGGAGTTTTACTATTCCTTGTTTAATTGGTAGTTTAAATGTTAACAATGCGTTGGCTGATTTAGGGGCAAGTATTAATGTCATACCCTATAAATTGTTTAAACAACTAGGTCTTGGGAAACCCAAATAAACTAGGATGAGTATCCAATTGGAAGATAAAACTATTAGATTTCCTAGGGGTATTGTTGAGGACGTGCTTGTTAAAATTGATAAATTCATATTCCCAATTGATTTTGTTGTCTTAAACATGATGAGGATAGTGACGTACCTTTAATTTTAGGACGACCTTTTTAGCAACTTCTAGAACCATCATTGATGTTGGTACAGGTGAACTCATACTTCGTGTAGGTGATGACACAATTAAACTCCAAGCTCGTGATTCTGCTAAAATATCTAGTGATCGAGATGATTATACGAGTTCCATTATTGAAAGTAACTTTCTGGCTCAACCTTCTTTGTAGGAAATTCTTGAAAAATGTGATAGAGCCACGTTCTAGCTTATGCGACAAAAATAGAACGAATCATGAAGAACGAATGTTGCAAATCGATGAACTAGATGAATGGCGGGCACATGTCAAGGAGAAACCAAGAATACACGATGCAAAATCGAAGCAACTCCATGACAAGCTTAAGGATGGAAATGGAACGAAGCACGGTACTCAATGTCTTCCCATACGGTACAGTCGAGGTAACTCATTCTAATTTTGGCACTTTTAAGGTAAATATTACTTGACTTAAACCTTATTTGAACAAAAGAATTGACAGTGAGAAAGAGGAGTTTCGACTCCGCGAACCACCGTGATCGTGCGAATACGAGGTAAGTCGAGCTTAGACTTTAAATAAGTGCTTCTCGGGAGGCAACCCGAGTGTTAACACTACTAATTTTGTTAACTTTATTTCATGATATTTTTTAAAATTAATTAATTTTCAAAATTCTAAATAAAAAAAATTGTTTTTAATCCACTCGGCTGGGCACACGAGTGTGTGGAGCGCACGGCTTGGACACATAGGCATGTCACAGGCCGTGTGTGAAATAATGTAATCGACAGTGAGTTACACGGCTTGGTGACATGGCTGTGAGACCCACACGGCCTAGCCACATGGGCGTGTGGGATCTCACATGGGCGTGGGAGAAGCAAAAGAAAACACACACGACCTAGTGACATGGCCGTGTGACCCACACGGCCTAAACACACAGGGCATGTCCTAGGCCATGTGAAGCCTGGAGCTAATTTTGTTTTAAAGTCATAGAGTTACATGGGAAAGGCAGACGACTGTGTGGGAGACACGGCCGGGCCACATGGGCGTGTGGGATCTCACATGGGCGTGGGAGAAGCGAAGGAAAACACACATGGTTTGGCACATGGCCGTGTGACCCACACGGTCTGGACACACGGGCGTGTCCATGGCCATGTGAAAATTGGGTTAATCACCCCATTTTTATTTTATTTTATTTATTTATTATTATTTCTTATATTATTTATTTTTAATTTACTAATTTATTATTATTATTCTTATACTTATATTTAATTTTTTTGCTATTTCTTTTTATAATATTTTTTTACTATTATTATTACAATTACCTTTAAGTTTATTGGTATCATTGAGTTTATTAATATTATTATTATTATTTTTGTTTTATTTTTATCTTTCTTTTTAATTTTGTTTTTAGTTGCTTTATTATTATTATTATTATTATTTTCTTCAACTTATTTTCATTATTATCTTTTGAAATATATATGGTTGTTTCTAATCGAGTTATAACCCTTAATCTTCTTTATTATTTATGTTTATTTTCTTATTAGTTTGCTCGTAATCATGTGTTACATTTAGATTTGACTACAATTACGCTTTTTACTATTTCGAGGATTTCATCAAATATTCATGGCAGTTTTAGTTTTCTCTCTCTCTTATGATATTTTGGTTATACTGTGATTATATATGTTTGTACATTGAGGACAATGTACATCTTAAGTGTGGGGAGGTTATCCATATAATTATTAGAAAATCCCTGAATTATGTCTTGTGTTTAAGTAATTTTCTCATACTACAATTAGAATGAATTTTTATTGATTTGTGATTTTTATTGATGTGTTTTGGATTAAATTCATAAATATTTGTGCATTGGTTGTTTTAAACTTTAAGACTTGAGAGAATCAAGCATGATAAGTTTATTTTCAGAATTAAAAATTTTAGGTTGTTTCCCTGAATTGATGTATTATCTTGAAGTTTTAAATTTACAAGTTTGACATAAAAAAAAACCATAATTTTTTGTGAGATTTTGAGTCTTTAGAGCATACACTTTTCTTGCTCATTTTATTATTGGTTATGAGTGTGTCAATTTGATTTGTTATTCTAGAATTTCCTTCGATTATGCATGTCGAGACCACACCTTTAAGTTGATATACTGAGATGATAATGGCACGTAGGTTTTAACCCACTTATTCCATAAAAAGCCTACCTACATAATTAACCCTTAGTAAACCCCTTCGAGCCTAACAAACCGTTTCTTGATTTACCCATTAATGATAACCCATAACTCATTTTTTGTTCATTGAGAATTTTTCCCATTTTATTGACTCCATTTTTTTCGAGATATGATTTGGTTAATTGCCTGATTAAGCCTCTTGATTCAGTTGTTGAATTATTTCTTCTTATTTACATATAAAAAAAAGAAAAGAAAAGAAAAACATATATAGTTATTTAGTTCTTTGTTATTTGAGCTTGAACAGTTAAATTCATATTTTGAGAAGAAGCTCGTGTTATTCTTGAATAGTTTCGATTGATGTAATTATTTGTAATTCAGCATTTGTTATTTTTCTAGTTTGGTAATTTATCAATTCAATCTCAATTTTAACCTTCTTTTTCAGCCTTTCTCCACACCTTTAACCTAAGCCCCATTACAACCTTATAAAGACCTTTTGATTTGTGTATTATCTCATTTTATAGTGGTGGAGATTTGATTTTCATGCAAGCCTATGGTAATGACTTTTCATGTTTGACTGTTGAGTACTTAATTTTTGAACCTTAAACACTTTGAGTGATTTGAGTGAATCTTTAGTGAGGATGTTAATTCTTGTCTATTTTGAATTAAAGGTAATTACTTAGATAAGGGGAAATTTCTATGTTTTCATGATTTAAAAATGCTCGACTTAGATTTTTTGAATCTTTGATACTCTTTTAGTTGAATTATCAATGTATGATTATTTGTGAATTATGACAAAACATTATTTATGAAAATTACAAGTTAAGAAAGATTAATTTTAATTGTGAGTTGAGGATTTTGCTTGAGGACAAACAAACGCTTAAGTGTGGGGATATTTGATAAGCCATAAAAGTAACAAGTTTTTAATCCCATTCTTGATGTATTTTTAGATGATTTATTATGTGAATTAGTGAACTTGATGCTTCTAATCCTTTAAATTAATGTTTCTATACTTAGGTGAGCATAGGGGAGCCAAAAGAGCGAAAAAAGAGCTGTTTCCAGGATCCACACGGGCTGGCCACACGCCCATGTGCCAGCCCGTGTTAATTTCGCACCCTGCTTCCTTGTTACACAGAAAAACCCAATTTTTAGGGTTTTTGAGCATTCTAAAGTTTATAAATACATATTAGAAGAAGACCTAAGGGGATATACAAAGCTAAACAAATAAAAGAATCGAAGAATGCCAACGGATTCAACTCAGAAGCAGGATCTCCTTCAAGACTGAAGATCTCCAGTCAATTTCTCTCGAAGTTTTTGGGTTTCTTTATGTTTTCTTGTTTTCCTAATTTTGAGATGTTTTCTCCCAAAAGTATGAACTAAATTCCCTAGAAACCTAGGAAGGATGAAACCTAAGACAAATCTTATTTTTTGATTTTTCTAAATTACTTAATAAATATTTGTTCTTGATCTCAATTATGTTTTCTTATTTCACGTTTTAATGTTTTCAGGATATCAAGTCATGATTGATGTGCTTATTAAGTGGAGCAAAAGTCCTTGTTTAAGAGTAGATCTGGCATAATTGAGTAGAGTTGCATGCAATCCTATAAATAGGACGACATAAATCTACTGGATTAGAGTCAAATCTAATAGGGGAATCCATATATCGAGTTAATGAGACAATAGGGGTATTAATTAGAAAGAGATTTCAATTAATCAACCTAGAGTCAGTTATTTTTACTCTCGAAAGAGATATTAATATAATTAAAGGATTTTTACAAATCAAGACAAGTGAATAAATCGTTTAATTCAAATTTAGAATAATAAGTGAAGTCTAGGCGGATTCTTTCTTGGGTATTGTCTCTCTCATCGATTTTCTTCAATTATTTTCCTACTTTATTCTCTGTTTCATCTTAGTAATTAGGTTAGTTAAGATTAGGTTAAAATAAATCACTTCAATTTATTTGGCTAGATAATAAAGAAATAGTAACTACTAGTACATTTAGTCCTCGTGGATACGATATTCTCGACTCACCATAGCTATACTATCATTCGATAGGTGCGCTTGCCTTTGTCATATTTTAGTTAGTTCTTGATGTCACCAAAAAGCCTCTACCCTAAATGAGTCCACACCATATTCAGGTATCTCTCATCTCCTCATGGGTGATGGGACTCCCACCAAAATTTCGAGTATTGGTAATTCTATTCTGCCTACGATGACTAAATTGCTTAACTTATCTAATGTTTTGTGTGTGCCGACTATAAGAAAGAATCTACTGTTTGTTTCTCAGTTTGTCACTGAAAACAACATTTTTTTTAATTCCATCCGTCTTACTATGTGATTAAGGACATCAAGATTTTACTACGAGGCCACATTCGTGATGGGCTCTATCAATTTTCTCTGACGGCTTCTATTTACACTGTAATGGCTCCCTCTACTTCTGACACTAGGCCTCTGGATTCTTCTGACAACTGTGACTCTTTTACTTTGTGGCATCAAGTCTTGGTCACCCATCTTCTTCTGTGGTTAGGTCTGTATTAGACAAATGGCAGACTGTATTGAATAAATCTAGTATTACTAACATTTGTGTTTGATAAACCGTAAATGAACATATTTTAATCCCACATTCAGCTTACTTTTGGATGATTTATCCTTTTAATTATGGAAATAGGTGCTCCTTGTAACACCCTGAATTAGGGGTTGTTTGAAAATTTAATTATTTGTTCCCATGTGTGTGTGTGCTTGAAGAAATAAATATTATGATTTATTTGGCATGTTCTAAAGGTCTAGAATTAAACCCGAGCTAGGCCCGACTTAGGGTTAAAATTTCCTTTAAGTACCTAAAAGGAGGGAAGCTAGGAGATAGGGGTTAAGAATAAATTTGGAGAAACATGTCACTTAATTAAGACGAGAGCAAGGTGGTAACCGAGCGCCTTAAAG
Source organism: Gossypium rotundifolium (assembly GCA_025506655.1). Taxonomy (NCBI): domain Eukaryota; kingdom Viridiplantae; phylum Streptophyta; class Magnoliopsida; order Malvales; family Malvaceae; genus Gossypium; species Gossypium rotundifolium. Next base: position 17,157,910 of record CP106733.1, on the reverse strand, counting down.
AGTTGGAGGAGAGAATGAGCGCAGTCATGTGTTCGAGTGGTTTGGAGGGCGCTTTGTGTTTTATTTTTATGCGTTGATGGGCTTAAGTAGGAAGGCCTTAAAACTAATTGGTGAAGGTTCATGGCATGAAAGTCCGGTGGTTGGAGTGGCTTGGGCGCCACTTAAGAGTTTAGAAGAGGCGGGTCTCGGGTTCGAGACACAAGGGACATAAGGAGCATTTTATTTTGGGCTTTTTATGTTAGAAGAAAAGGGCCAAGAAGAAGGTCTTATAAATAAATGAAAGGGTTAATTGACATGAAAGTCAATTAGGAGAGTTGGTCTGGCGCTTAGGGAGGTCATGCAGATGGGTGTTGGTTCAAACCCAAGAAGCAAAGAATGGCATTTTTTATTTTTTTTACCTTGAGGTCGGCGTGAATGGGATAGAGAGATGGCTGCATGAGGGACTCTTAAGGTGATAAAGATAAAGCTTTGTTTCTTTTAATTTTTAAGGAAGGGTAGCATTATTACTAGTTTTTTTCAATTAAATTGTTGAAGGTGAGTAGAGATTAAGTGCAAGATAAATCTTGCATTATCTTGGATAATTCAATATCGGAATTATCACCCAAAAGAGGGTGTTTGCCAATTTTGGGACTCCTTGGGAGGGGTGACCATAATCGGTTTTAGGCTGAGAAAGAAGTGCCAAAGTTCTTCAAAATTCTTTTCTTTCTTCTCCAAATTGTTCTGCCAATTTCCTCTTGTTGCTTTGCCTACATTACTAAAAAAAAATTCCAACTTCTTTTCTTCTACTTAGCAAAACCACCACTTCCCTACATCTTTTCTTTTTCTTCTTCTTTCCTAGTAGCCGAACCTATCTTCTTCTCTTCTCAAAATTCCAGCCCTCAAACTTGAGTTAGCGAATCCTCCTCTCTATTTGGTGTAGCTTTGGCTGAACATCAAAGCAAAGGGTTCTGTTTTCTTCTCCAATCGGTTTGAGAGGAAGGTATGTGCTCAAGGCCGAATGCCTATCTCTTTTTCTCTCTATTCTCTATCGACTTTTACAAGGGTAAGAGCCGATTTCGGTATTGTATGGCAAGTGTAAATCACCTGATGTAGGAATCGGTTTATTGTAGGGCCTTCGAGGTTTTGGAAATGATCTAGTGAAGCCGTCATCTTTTAATTGGTTGGTAAGTGGAGGTAAGGATTTGTTAAATAATCTAATCTTTTTAGTATTGTGTCAAGGCTATTAATGTGGATGACCGCCATTGTAGGGAAGCGAAACACATAGTGTGTGGTGGTGATAATCAAAGGACGTTTTAGGTAAGGTTTCGGTTCAAGTGTAACCCTTTGGATTTATGTGGTTTAGTCGAATAGGCCATGTCACTAACTTTCATGTATGGCCTAATATAGGGGCAAGGAAGTCTAGTGTGGCCGATTGATTCTTCGGGATTTAGGGCTACTGATAGTAACAAGTGTGTGTACATACATATTTTATGATTAATTAATGTACTGAATATATTACACTAAACTGGATTGTGTAGAATTGGATTTAATACCATCATGGTATAAGAAAGGAATCAGGTAAGTCCTTGTTGTTATGAGTTTACTTTATGATGCTTTTGGGAAGCATGACATATTTGGTATGTTGTTAAATAAATATGTGGGTATGATTCCTGTTATATGCATATCATTGATTGATGTGGGTTGTATGAGATGAGGGGGAAATGAAGTTCGTGTCGACGGACACCAGTGGTTTGGTACCACATTTCGTGACTACGGTCACCGGAGGTTTGGCACCTCATAGCGCCTCGCCCCGTGGCTTAGCACCACAAAGAGGGTTGGCCCCACGATGATATTATGGGATTGACGCTAGTGATTTGGTATCACACGTGGGTTGGCCCCACAACTTGTTATTTGTGACTTGGTCACCGGTGGTTTGGCACCACAACATTGATGGATATCGTGACTTTAAGTCACCGGTGGTTTGGCACCACCGGTGGTTTGGTACCACACGGGTAGAAAAAGGTGTTTTGGATGGTTAGGTTGGGTGCATGTTAAACTTGATTGTGATTTGTGTGTATGATGTTGCATTAAACCGGAAAAGGGTTACACATCGAGTCTTGGTGACTCACCTTTTCCTTAACATTTTCGTGTGACTCGTAGATCGCGGTGAGGAGCCGGATGGACTCGAGGTGGCCATGAGAAAATATGGATTAAATGGACTTGAATTGTTTTATTTTATTTTGGTTTTATTTGTTCGGTTGTAATAAGGCCTCCTAAGATTATTTTTTTATTATTTTACATGTTTGGGATGAATTATTTAAACCGCTTAATAACTTTAAAATGGTTACACAAGTTCCTTAAATTCAAACGTAAATGATTTTCTTTCGTACCATCGGGTGCATTGACAGAATTGATAACAACGTGGCTTAACGAATTTTAAATAACAAAGCTAAGTGTTGGAATTTTATATACACCTCAAATGTTTGAAACAAAACTATATTCTTTTTACCATAAAATTTAAAGTAAATAAAAAGGGGTTTTCAACAGATGTTTTCTTCTGTAACATACAGATTCGGTCGTAATGTTTGGGCCGGGTTTGGGTTGTTACAAAATTGGTATCAGAGCCCAGTTCAATGCTCGGCTGTGGGGGGGCCCAAGGCCCAAAATGTTTTGTGAGGCCTTTGTGAAACGTTTTTGGTTTTGAACAGCATGGCACCGAGTCTCCGGCACCAATCCGCCCAGGTAAGTACTTCTGACTACTGTGTGGATTATTATTTGTAGAAGGGTAGGTATGAAACGTAGTTAGTATAATAAGTGTTAAAACCCTAGGACTAGTTTACTCCAACAAATCACATAAGACTTTAAATGCCTATGTAAACAAACCTACGACCAAGTCATTTGAGCTAGGTGTGGTAACCACAGTGCGCATGTCTAAGATTGGATCCCAAGAGCTTGGTACTTGCAGTCCTCGTGACTCACCTCCTCTTCGCAGAATCCTACAGTGCGTAGCTTCGGCTCACCCTAACCAAGAGGACTCGGTCATATAGCTAAACATATCTTGAGTAAAACCCGAAAAGGATCACCATGTTTGATGGAAACTCTAGTTTTAAAATCAGAGAGCATCTCTTTTAATAGTAGCGAAAATTTATTTCGGAAAATTTTCAAAATATTTTCAATTTACCAAAATTACCAAAATGCCCCTAGTGGCAAAATTACGAAAATGCCCTGGTTTCTAAAATTCTGTACTACCCCAATTTTAATAAAATTCTCTTACTTTGCAAAAGTATCCAAAATTTTGTATTCCAAAATAATACCCTGACTTTGGGAATTTACAAAATTACCCCTGATTGACAAAATTACCAAAATACCCCTAGATTCCAAAATTTCTGCCGTACCTTTAATTTGACAAATTTTTAGAAATACCCTCCAGTTTTGGAAATTTCAAATTTCAAAGCGTCCTGATTTATTAAAGTTTTAAAATTTTTTTGTTTATTACGAAAATACCCTCAGTAGGAAAATAACGAAAATACCTCGATGATAAATGCACAAAATGCCCAAAGAGTGAGTGTGTATGAAAGGTGTTAGGAATGGATGTGCTTTCTGTGTGAACTAGGATAGAGGACTTGAAACTTTGATTGATCGAAAGAATCTCTAATAAACTCTCTCCATAAAATTTTTCCACGGATAACCAAGTGAAACAAGTACTCATCCATAAAAATTTCTTAATCAGATTAAAGCGCAATAGTTAAGAATGAGCTCTAGAGGACGTGGCCGTTGTGGACGCAGTAGGGGCAGGATAACCGTGTTGGAACCCGTGAGGTCGGGTCAGGGGTCTGAGAATGAGGTACCATCGCCACCACCACCCCAACTTTTGGAGTTGAGGAGCAGGATCGAGACGGAGGTGAGGCAAGATCGCAAGTCGTGTTATGAGTCCTTGAAATGGTGGTCAGGGGCAAGTGGAGGTATGGGAGCTCAAAATCAGACCGAGCGACTTCGATCCAATCTGGCCGAGGTATTCTGGGAGTCGGGTGTGGCACCCAAAGGCAATGAATCTTGGTTGAGTCGATCGAGAGGATCATGGATGATCTCGATCCGACGAATGAGGAGAAGCTAAAAGGAGTGTGTCGCTTCTAAAGGATGAGTTATATCGATTGGTGGCTCACGGTTCGGGATGGTGCCACTGCAGATAACCTTACTTGGGAGTATTTCAAAGCGCTTATCGGAAGAAGTATGTGGGCACCAAAGAACATTGATGCTCGTGAGGAAAGCCTTTCAGGGGTTGGTACAAGGAAATAAGATCGTGTCGAGTCTGGGCGAATTTCTAAATTTGAGCCGCTATGCTCGGAATTGTATCAACAGAGCATGAACAGTGTGTCCGCTTTGAAGACAAACTTAGGGATGATTTGAGGTTGCCGATTGCTCCACAGCCAGGAGCGTGAGTTTTCTGTCTTGGTGGAAAAGGCTAAAGTAGCTGAAGGGGTCAAGGAGTCCATAAGATGTAACTACGATAGAAACAAGCGAGAAAAGGGATTTGGGTCGTCTAGATCGGGTAGTAATGCATGTAAAAGGGCTCGGCAGAGTGGGTCAATCAAAGGAAGGCCCATGACTACTAATTAGAGACCACTCGATTTGTAATCATTGTGGGAAATCACATTGGGGAGGATGTTGGATGGGGTGAAAGGGATGCTTTGAATGTGGATCTTTGGATCACCGTGTAAGGAAGCTAAGCCCAAGGTTCATCGGGCCATATCTGATGAGTGAAGCGAGTGGGACGGTAGCTTACCGACTTGAGTTGCGGCAGAGTTGAGCGGATCCATGATGTCTTCCATGTCTCGATCGCCGAGGCGCCATCGATCGATCCTCACATGTAGTGTCGATGGCGAAATTGAGGTGAGTCCGGACTTGTCGCTCGAGGAGGAGCCAAGACAAATCTGGATCGTGATGTCAAAGTTCTTGAAGGAAGTCGATGCCTTTGGTAAAGGTGTTATGGCGTAACCATGGTACGGAGGAGGCCACATGGGAACCCGAGGATGTGATCTGGCAAAGAATACCCCCAACTCTTTCGATCCGTAATTTCGAGGCGAAATTCTTTTAAGGGTAGAAGCTGTAACACCCTAAATTAGGGGTTGTTTGAAAATTTAATTATTTGTTCCCATGTGTGTGTGTGCTTGAAGAAATAAATATTATAATTTATATGGCATGTTCTAAAGGTCTAGAATTAAACCCGATCTAGGCCCGACTTAGGGTTAAAATTTCTTTTAAGTACCTAAAAGGAGGGAAGCTAGGAGATAGGGTTAAGAATAAATTTGGAGAACCATGTCACAATTAAGACAAGAGCAAGGTGGTAACCGAGCCCTTAAAGAGTTGGAGGAGAGAATGAGCGCAGTCACGGTGTTCGAGTGGTGGAGGGCGTTTTGTGTTTTATTTTATGCGGTGATGGGCTTAAGTAGGAAGGCCTTAAAACTAATTGGTGAAGGTTCATGGCATGAAAGTCCGGTGGTTGGAGTGGCTTGGGGCGCCACTTAAGAGTTTAGAAGAGGCGGGTCTGGGTTCGAGACACAAGGGACGAATGAGCATTTTTATTTTGGGCTTTTTGTTAGAAGAAAAAGGCCAAGAAGAAGGTCTTATAAATAAATGAAAGGGTTAATTGACATGAAAGTCAATTGGGAGAGTTGGTCCAGGCGCTTAAGGGAGGTCATGCATAGGTCACGGTTCGAACCCAAGAAGCGAAGAATGGCATTTTTTATTTTTTACCTTGAGGCCGCCGTGAATGGGAGAGAGAGATGGTCGCATGAGGGACTCTTAAGGTGATAAAGATAAAGCTTTATTTCTTTTAATTTTCATCAAGGGTAGCATTATTAGTAGTTTTTTCAATTAAATTGTTGAAGGTGAGTAGGAGATTAAGTGCAAGATAAATCTTGCATTATCTTGGATAATTCAAGGTCGGAATTATCACCCAAAAAGAGGTGTTTTCGATTTTGGGACTCCTTGGGAGGGGTGACCATAATCGGTTTTAGCAAAGAAAGAAATGCCAAAGTTCTTCAAAATTCTTTTCTTTCTTCTCCAAATTGTCACGCTAAATTTCCTCTTCGCTTTGCCTACATTGCTAAAAAATTCCACTTCTTTTCTTCTACTTAGTCAAAACCACCACTTCCCTACTTCTTTTCTTTTTTCTTCTTCTTTCCCTAGTAGCCGAACCTATCTTCTTCTCTTCTCAAAATTCCACCCCTCAAACTTGAGTTAGTGAATCCTCCTCCCTATTTGGTGTAGCTTTGGCAGAACATCAAAGCAAAGGATGCTCTTTTCTTCTCCAATCGGTTTGAGAGGAAGGTATGTGCTCAAGGTCAATGCCTATCTCTTTTCTCTCTATTCTCGTCGACTTTTACAAGGGTAAGAGCCGATTTTGTGATTGTATGGCAAGTGTAAATCACCGATGTAGGAATCGATTTGTTGTAGGGCCTTCGAGGTTTTGGAAACGATCTAGTGAAGCCGTTATCTTTAATTGGTTGGTAAGTGGAGGTAAGGATTTGTTAAATAATCTAATCTTTTTAGTATTGTGTCAAGGCTATTAATGTGGATGACCGCCATTGTAGGGAAGCGTAAAAACATAGTGTGTGGTGGTGATAATTAAAAGACGTTTTAGGTAAGGTTTCGTTCAAGTGTAACCCTTTGGATTTATGTGGTTTAATAATAGGCCATGTCACTAACTTTCATGTATGGTCGAATATAGGGCAAGGAAGTCTAGTGTGGCCGATTGATTCTTCTGGATTTAGGCTCTTGATAGTAATGGTGTGTGTACATACACACTTTATAATTAATTAATGTCTTTGAATATATTACACTAAACCTGGATTGTGTAGAATTGGATTTAATACCATCATGGTATAAGCAAGGAATCGTAAGTCCTTGTTGTTATGAGTTTACTTTATGATGCTTTTGGGAAGCATGACATATTTGGTATGTTGTTAAATAAATAAGTGGGTATGATTCTGTTATATGCATATCATTGATTGATGTGGGTTGTATGAGAGGAGGGGAAGTGATGTTCGTGTCGAGCGGACACTAGTGGTTTGGTACCACATTTCGTGACTACTGGTCACGGAGGTTTGGCACCTCATAGCGCCTCGCCCCCGTGGCTTAGCAATTCACGATGGGTTGGCCCACAGATGATATTATGGGATTGACGCCAGATGATTTGGTATCACAAATGGGTTGGCCCCACAACTTGTTATTTGTGACTTGGTCACCAAAGTGGTTTGGCACCACAACATTGATGGATATCGTGACTTTAAGTCACTAGTGGTTTGGCACCACCAAAGGGTTTGGTACCACACGGGGTAGAAAAAGGTGTTTTGGATGGTTAGGTTGGGTGCATGTTAAACTTGATTGTGATTTGTGTGTATGATGTTGCATTAAACCTAAAAAATGGTTACACATCGAGTCTTGGTGACTCACCTTTCCCTTAACATTTTTAGGTGACTCGTAGATCATGGTGAGGAGCCGGATGGACTCGAGGTGGCCATGCAGAGAAAATATGGATTAAATGGACTTGAATTGTTTTATTTTATTTTGGTTTTATTTGTTCGGTTGTAATAAGGCCTCCTAAGATTATTTTTTTATTATTTTACATGTTTGGGATGAATTATTTAAATCGCTTAATAACTTTAAAATGGTTACACAAGTTCCTTCAATTCAAACGTAAATGATTTTCTTTCGTACCATCGGGTACATTTACAGAATTGATAACAACGTGACTTAACGAATTTTAAATAACAAAGCTAAGTGTTGGAATTTTATATACACCTCAAATGTTTGAAACAAAACTATATTATTTTTACCATAAAATTTAAAGTAAATAAAAAGGGGTTTTCAACAGATGTTTTCTTCTGTAACATATCAGATTCGGTCGTAATGTTTGGGCCGAGTTTGGGGTGTTACACTCCTAATCCTTTGTTTTCATGTTTTATATTCAGTAGAGCACCGGAGGATGAAAAGAACGAGTAACGGGCCAAAATCAGAGAAAATGGGCCATATCACGGAATCAACACGGCCTGAGCCCAAGACCACACGGCCGTGCCCCGTAAGAGGAGCTGACCACGACTTGGACCTTGAAATACACGGTCGTGCCTCATCAACAGACCCGAACACAACCTGACCATGATTTACACGGGCGTGTGCCATGGGCGTGCCTCTGTCGCAGAAAAGAAGAATTCTATTCGGATTAGGGTACTTAGAGGCAAAGAAACAAATTCCAAAAGCCTATATAAAGACCCTAGAGGCCAACCTTTAAGGGGCGTTCAGTTAGGCCAAAGAGTCGAGCCAGAGAAGCTAAATACAAGGATTTACTCGAAGAAAGCCAGTTGATTCATCTCAAGAAGCCAGAATCATACTCAAGACTGAGGACTTCACCTTCAATTCCTTCAGGGGGTTTTAGGGTTTTTCTTATGTTTTGTTTTATATTTTCTTTTGAGATGTATTCTTTTACGATTATGAACTAAACCTCTCAGATACTTGAGGGGGATGAAACCTAAGACGAATTTTGTTATTGTTATCTAAGCTATATGATAGATACTTGATTTGTTCTTAACTATGTGTTCTTAATTGTTGTTTTGTTATTTCTGGGATATTGATTCAAGTATTGATGTGCTTAGGTGGTGGAGTAAAAGTCCCTGCCTAAGAGTAGATCTAGCATAGTTAAGCGGAGTTGAACACAACCCTAGAAATAGGATGACGTAAATTTTCCGGATTAGGGTCAAACCTAATATGAGAGTCCATAGATCGAGTTAATGCAATTCTAGGGGTTTTAATTAGAAAGAAATTTCCATTAATCAACCTAGGATTAGATGTTAGTAGCCTTGAAAGAGGTATTAATATAACTTAGGGAATCCTATGGATCAAGTCAAGTGAATAAATCGTCTGGTTCAGATTTAGATCTGTAACACCCCAAACCCGGTCTATGCATTAAGACTAGATTTGGTTTGTTACCCGAATCGAAATGTGTTTAAATCTTCAATAAGTTGAAAGCTACAATATTATTTATAGGATTTATAAAATTAGAAGAGTATTTGCATTTGATAAATATTAGAAAACATTAGTTGAAAATCATGTATTATCAAAAGCTTTTAGGTATTTTTAATAAAGAGTTAACAATAATAAAAATGTTTATAAAAAGAATTTCATATACTTGAAAACCCAAATTTATTTAAAAAAAACATATAATCATAGTCCATGTTCAAAAGTCCAAAGTATAGTTTAAAACCCAACACACATAAAATCCATAATTTACTTATAGAGGCCCTTATTACAATAACCCAAAATAGTAAAAATACTTATTAAAAGTTCAAAGTTTATATAACCTCTTTTGCAAGATAGCCTCCACGAAGTCATCCTCTACCAAGTCCACGCCAATTTCCATTACCGAGATGGAAAAATTAAAGGGGTGAGTTACTTAGAACTCAAAGGTGTAACTCACTTACCACCATTATTGGGCCGATCATCAAGATATTATCTTCGGGCTTGAGCCCAATTACGTAATTCAACAATTTATCATAAAATAAAATAATTTAAAATGCATGTAAAATGAATTTCCCAACCAAACCTAATATCCATCCGCTAACACCCACGCATCAACCATCACACCTGTGGGGATCGAGTCAACCCACCCCGCCAACACACCAATCGTAGGCATTAAGCCTTTTTATAATTGTGGCAAAGCCATCGAACTAGAGGCAATAAGCCATATTTGTGGCAAGGCCACGTAACTAGAGGCAATAAGCCATATTTATTTTTGTGACAAGGCCATAGAACTAGAGGCAATAAGCCATATTTATTTTTGTGGCAAGGCCACCGAACTAGAGGCAATAAGCCATTATTGTGGCAAGAGCCACAGAACTAGATTTTTGGCAATGGCCATTCTTCTCTTCATATATCCCACCCCATGCAATTATGCGTGTATAACAAAATATAAAAAAATTTCTTAATAATGCATAACATGGTGGGTTTATCGTTTAAACATTTCATTTGGCCCATAAACATAATTTAGCAATTTGTCTATTTAGCAGTTTAGTGGGCTTTGGCCCATTTACCAAACTAAAGTATTTTGGCCCAATTTATCGAACTAGAGTATTTTGGCCCAATTTATCGAACTAGAGTATTTTGACCCAATTTATCGAACTAGAGTATTTTGGCCCAATTTATCGAACTAGAGTATTTTGGCCCAATTTATCGAACTAGAGTATTTTGACCCAATTTATCGAACTAGAGTATTTTGGCCCAATTTATCGAACTAGAGTATTTTGGCCCAATTTCACGAAACATACAATTTTCGTAATAACAAATAATTTCTCGAGGGTATTTTCGTAATTTTCACGATTTAGTCGTTTTTACGTATTTTCGTCAAAATATCAATTTTTTTCATTTTTACCGATCTAGTCGTTTTTACGATTTTTACTTCCATACCGATATTGACATCCAACCGAAAAATAGTGTGAAGTTACACACCTCGATACCGAGAGTACTAATCCTTCTCGCTCCTCAAGACCTAAAACACATTTCGATCGTTAGAATACTATTTCGTAAAAATATTCTTAATCGATAATAGATCCAAAATCTTACCCTCTTGATTTTGAATCACTTCGATTTTGGCTTCTCCCCGCTTATTGATTCGATTCGTCACGAGAATCCACCAACGATAATGGCTCTAAGTTCGTACTACTTGAATAATTGACTCCTTCTAAGATGGTCCGCAACGGATGGAAAATCCTGACCGTCGAAACCGCTCTTCGCTTAAATGGGGATTTACAGATCCACCCTCTTAACGTGACTAACCACCGCCTTTTCTTCCCTATTTTGAAAGTCTTCACGATCAAAGGAATATTAGTTAAATCTAATATAATATCGAATAGTACTAGAGGTTTTAAAGAGGGATTTCTTACCACAATAAAACGCTTCCAACGCTTTCTACGGTTCTCCCGATCACTTGAGTTCCGATCTTCCGTTATTTCACTAAATAATAACGAAAGAAACGTTATTAGAATGAACGTTATATCGATTCAAAAGTCCTTCATAACACCATTAATATTCGCCATAATACCATTAGTAAATCGAAAACGAAAAGAAGAAACCCTTACCTATAATCCACGATCAAAAAGAAAGGATTGAAAACGATGCTTATGAGAGTTGGAAAATCTGCTATGCAACCAAAGAAAAAGAAAATAAATTTGCTATGGGCACTCTAGCATTCTACCATTGAAGAAAAAGGAAGAAAATATGAGTGAAAAGAAATAAAGATGAGAGAAGAATGATGATGATGTCTTTTGACTTTCAAAGAGAATGGAGAATAGAAGAAAGAAAGAGATGAGTTTTGAGAGGAATGTAGGTTCTAAGAATGGGGAGAAGAAAAGAAAAGAGTGGTCTTTAGGTATTGGTAAAATCGGACTAAGAGAAAGGCACAAAATTGAACACTAAAGTGAAAAGCAAAATGACCAATTGGTCAAAATAATCAAGGCTTACCAATGATCAATTTCGCTAAAGGAAAAGAGGTTGAGAAGAAGAAAATTCTGCACTAGGTTGCTAGGAATGACCAAAGAGAAAATGAAATGCTTAGCCAAAACTAACATAAAAATTTGGCTCCTTCTCTATACCCAATTCGCAGTCAAAGCATGGTCAATAGCCATGATTTTGTTTCCAAAATTCTTCCTTGATATGTGCCTTATGTTCCCCTATCTTTCCTTAAGTATTTGATTCCATGCCATATGATAACTATTTCCATAATCCTTTGATACACTAACCAAAAATAACATGGTCAACACTTACCATATATGTTCTTGGCCGACACTTGCTATCCATGTGCGTAAAATTAAAACAAAAATTCATTTAGATGCTAAACAAGGATTGAACCTCTTCCTCTTGCTATAACTCATGCGCCAACTCCACCATGCCATGTACTCAACTTATGACACTCATTAACACTTAACTTAACTTAAGTCTTAATGACCTTTGCTTCTCTTCAATAATTTCTCAATTATTAATTTTATTCCTTATCCTAATTATGCTATACTCCTCTTTAGAACTTCAATAAGCACTAAAATAAAAGTAAGGAATTTTCCTTTAAAATCTAAACACCAATACATGCAATATAAAAACACTTGATTTTTAGGGTGTTACAACTCTACCCTCCTTAAAGAAAATTTTGTCCTCAAAATTTACGTTGAAAGAGGTGAGGGTATTGTTGTCAATTGCATCCCCTGCTCCCACGTAGCTTCCTCCACTCCGTGGTTACGCCATAGAACTTTGACCAATGGCACGGTTCTTTTCTTAGCACCTTGACATCTCGGCCTAAGATTTCCACCGGTTCTTCTTCAAAAGACAAATCAATTCAGCTCCAATTCTTCTACCCAGATAATGTGCGAAGGATCCGATCTATAATGCCTCAACATGGAAACATGAAAACATTATGGATTTGATTCAATTTCGAGGTAACTCAATCGATAAGCCATCGACCAACACGCTTCAAAGACACGATAAGGTCCAATGTATCTAGGACTTAGCTTGCCCTTCCTTCCGAATCAAGATCTTTTCCAAGGAGATACCTTCAAGAAAACCCGATCCCCACATCATACTCGATATCCTTTCGCCAGTGTCCGCATACGACTTCATCTATCCGAGGCTTCTTTCAACCATGCTCGAATAACTTTTACCTTATCCTCCGCCTCGGATATCATCTCAGACCTAACATCCGTCTTTCGCCCAACTCACCCAACAAATAGGAGAACGACATTTACGACCATACAATGCCTCGACGGTGCCATCTCGAATGCTAGATCGATAATGTTGTTATATATGCGATTCCGCCAAATGGTAGATAATCCTCCCAACTACCCTCAAGTCGATTACATATCCCTTAACATATCTTCCAATATCTCGAATTACCTCTCCGATCGACCATCGACCGAGGATGAAAAGCCGATCAAATTTAATTTTGTCCCCAAGACTTCATGCGAGCTTTCGTAATCGTGATGTAAACCTAGGGTCCCTATCCGATATAATAGATACAGTATCCCATGCAACCTCACAATTTCGGATACATACGCTTTGCCAACTTTGTAATGAATAATCAGACGGACCGGCAGAAATGAGCGCCTTTGTCAAGCGATCAACAATTACCCACACGTAATTTTTCTTAGTAGGTGTTAAAGGTAACTCACTAACAAAATCCATGGTTATCCATTCCCATTTCCAAAGAGGAATTTTATCGGTTGTAACAACCTGCACGGTAATTGATGTTCTCGCCTTCACTTGTCGACAAGTCAAACATTTTCCCACAAATTCGAAATTTCACGCTTCAACCCTCGACCACCAATATCGTTTCACGGAGATCTCGATACATCTTATTTCCTCCGGATGCATAGCATAAGGGCTACTATGCGCCTCCAGAGAATCGCTTGCCTCGTGTCCTAATCTTAGGCATACATACTCTTCCTCGAAAGCATAACACACCTTCCGTGTTTATTCCAAAATCCTCAATTTCACCATTTTCAACTTGCCGAAGTAAAGGTCCCAACTTCTCATCTGATGTCTGTTTTTCCTTGATTTGTTCCAGCCACAGAGGCTTCAACTAAAGTTCTGCTAACAAACTGCCATCCTCGTACAGACTTAAATGGGCAAACAAAGCTCTTAATTCGGATACTGCCTTACGACTTAACGCGTCGCTACTACCACGTTAGCCTTTCCAGATGATATTCGATCGAGAAATCATAATCTTTTAGTAATTCTACCCATCTTCTTTGTCTCAAATTTAACTCCTTTGGGTAAGGAGGTATTTAAGACTTTGTGATCCGTAGATTATAGATTTTCACCATAGAGATAGTGCCTCCAAATCTTTAGAGCAAAGACAACGCAAGCTAACTCCAAATCATGCGTAGGGTAGTTTACTTCGTGTGGTCTCAATTGACGAGAAGCATAAGCCACCACTTTTCCATTTTGCATCAACACACAACCCAAACCCATGTGAGACGATCACAATAAACATTAAATTTTTTTCAGCCTCCTACCGAATCAAAACCGAGCTTCCGTCAGATCTTCATCAATTTCTCAAACTCTCTTGTCGCTTTTAGTCCAAATATACTGAGCTCCCTTTCGTAATGCTTAAGTTAGGGTGCAAAGAATCAACGAAAACCCTCTACAAAACGCCTATAGTATCCAACCAAACCCAAGAAACTCAATTTCACCACCGATGTTGGTGGTTTCCAATCCGTAATAGCCTCAATTTTCCGAGGATCCACCCTTATTCCTTCTACCGATACTACTTGACCAAGGAAAGTCACTTCCTTTAGCCAAAATTGTGATTTACTAAATTTGGCATACAATTGTTTATCACGTAAGTAGCAGTAATACTATTCGCAAATGTCGGTCATGTTCCTCCTCATTTCTCGAATAAACCAATATATCATCTATGAACACTACCACAAATTGGTCTAAATATGGTTGAAAGACTTGGTTCATCATGTCCATAAATGCATTTGGTGCATTGGTTAGTCCAAACGGCATCACTACAAACTCATAGTGTCCGTAACGTGTCCGAAATGCCGTCTTATAAATGTTCGCTTCTTTCACCTTGAGTCGGTGATAACCCGACCTCAAATCAATTTTGAGAAAGCTCAAGCTCCTTTTAATTGATCAAACAGTCGTCAATTTCGACAGAGGATACCGATTCTTGATCGTCAATTTATTCAATTGTCCGTAGTCAATGCACATACGCATCGATCCATCCTTCTTCTTGTTAATGTAATCGTGCTCCCCACGGAGACACACTTGGTCGAATAAATCCCGATCCAAGAATTCTTGAATTTGAGCTTTGAGCTCACCAACTCCTTCGTGCCATTCTATAAGGAGCAATGGACACCGGAGTCGCCCTGCAAAAGCTTAATGCCAAACTCTACTTCCCGATCCGAGGTATACCAGAAGTTTTTCGAAATACATCGAAAAATTCCTTCACCGTCCTCACATCATCCACAGATAACTCTTTAGCATCCAAAGCACAGATAAAGGCTAGGAATGCTCCATATCCTTTCCGCACCAACTTCTCCGCCTTTAATGCAGATACCACATTTGCCAGATAGTTCCTTCACTCACCAATCATTATGACTTCCTTATCATCCGAGGTTCTTATCGACATTCATTTTTCAAAGACAATCCAATTCGCCTCGATGTTTAACCACCAATCCATGCCAAAATGAGATCGAACTCACCGAAAGGTAGTTCCATCAAGTTTGCTAAGAATATCTCCTCTTGAATTTTTAAGGGCACGTCTTTAAATATTTTATTAACAATTATCGACTGTCCTAATGGACTAATTACTGTCATCTCACTATCGGTAATTTTAGATTCTAATTTCGTGTTTCAGATATGGCACTAGATACATATGAATGGGTAGAGCCAATATCTATTAGGGCAATAATGTACATCAAAAATGAAGAACGCATCAGCTTATCACATCCGGTGCATTGCCAGTCTCGCAGCGCCTAATCAGATAGACCACCAGCCGCTCTTGCATCCGTGATTTCTCTATGACCATTGCCTCGACCGGTGCACCTTGACCACGACCAGCCCCATTACCACCACGACCGGTCCACGACCTCCGGTGGTCTGCCGACACCTCGCCTACAGGCATCATTATTACGAACTTCTTGAGTCGATCCATACGCCGAGGACAATTTTGTATCGATGATCCATTGAACCGCATTTGTAGCATGCATCCGCTTTCCTCCAACATTCTCCAAAATGTCTTTTCCCATACTCGGTGTAATCTCGACCATTATTTGTTACCGGGTTCTACCTTGAACCGATTCATCATTCCGAGGTTTCTTCCGAATCTCTTTGACGAACCGCATCATTGTGTGTCTCTCTTGTTTCGTAATTTTTCTCGCTCATTGCTCAATTCTTAGCCTCTTCGCTATTTTGGCCTTCTCCACGAGAGTCAAAAATTTCTAACTTGTCAGGAGCAATCGTAACCCTCACTCATCATTAAGTCCATCCTCAAACGCACACAACGCTCGTGATCTGTTGCTACAATTGTCCGCATAACGGCCAGACGTAAAACTCACTTCATATGTCGCCACGGCCTTACTTCCTTGTACAAGATTCAAAATTCTTTCCTTCGAGCGCCTACATAACTCGCTCCAACGATTTTCCTTGGAAGGCGCCTTTAAAGAATTCCCAATTAATCGGCTTGGTGCCTTCTCTAACAAAGATGAGCCACCACCGACACGCCTCATCTCTTAACAAGGATACAGCCTCTCTCGCTTTTTGCTCGACAAGACATTCAATATCATCCATAATCCGCTCCACCGCTTCGAGCCAAGATTCACTACATTCGAGCTACACCGAGACTCCCTAAAACTTCGCATTATTTGCCTTAAGTCGCCTCAAATTGACCCACGAGTTGTTGGCCCAATTCTAGCTCCAATGACCCTTTCCAAGACTCGCAGCATTGCTTGAGTCAATGCATTATCTTCTTCCATGTGATCGCGTGATCCCGCCTCACTTTCAATTGACGCAGCGCCTACTTCTTAAAGATATGATTTGGTGCTTCAATCGTAGCACCTCGGCCTCTACCACGGCCACGCTCTATCGCGCCCACGCACCACGCCCTCTAGTGCTCATGATAGCTCATTCGCTTTTATCCGATTACAAGTTTTATGAATCGTAAAATTTGTTTTGGTGTTTATTAACGATATTTTATGAGATTTGAGATATAAAGTTGTTTTTCCGCAACATATCCTATAGTCTCAATCTCTAGCTTTTTTTTTTCACATCTAAAACTAGAAGTTCTAGAGTGTTCCTATGATTATATCATAGTAATTATTAAGCAATAAATACTTACTTGACTTGTTGCTTGGATGCTTGTGGTGCCATAATCGATAAAAAATTTGAACGATTTCATACGTAAATTATTTTATAACCCAAACCACGTACCGAAGTTTTTGAAACCGGCTCGATATTACTAAATGTAACACCCCAAACCCTATCTATGCATTAAGACTAGATTTGGTTTGTTACCCGAATCGAAATGTGTTTAAATCTTCAATAAGTTGAAAGCTACAATATTATTTATAGGATTTATAAAATTAGAAGAGTATTTACATTTGATAAATATTAGAAAACATTAGTTGAAAATCATGTATTATCAAAAGCTTTTAGGTATTTTTAATAAAGAGTTAACAATAATAAAATGTTTATAAAAAGAATTTCATATACTTGAAAACCAAAATTTATTTAAAAAAAACATATAATCATAGTCCATGTTCAAAAGTCCAAAGTATAGTTTAAAACCCAACACACATAAAATCCATAATTTACTTATAGAGGCCCTTATTACAATAACCCAAAATAGTAAAAATACTTATTAAAAGTTCAGAGTTTATATAACCCTCTTTTGCAAGATGGCCTCCACGAAGTCATCCTCTACCAAGTCCACGCCAATTTCCATTACCGAGATGGAAAAACTAAAGGGGTGAGTTACTTAGAACTCAGGTGTAACTCACTTACCACCATTATTGGGCCAGATCATCAAGATATTATGCTGGGCTTGAGCCCAATTACAAAATTCAACAATTTATCATAAAATAAAATAATTTAAAATGCATGTAAAATGAATTTCCCAACCAAACCTAATATCCATCCGCTAACACCCCCGTACCAACCATCACACCTGTGGGGATCGAGTCAACCCACCCCGCCAACACACCAATCGTAGGCATTAAGCCTTTTTATAATTGTGGCAAAGCCACCGAACTAGAGGCAATAAGCCATATTTGTGGCAAGGCCACCGAACTAGAGGCAATAAGCCATATTTATTTTTGTGACAAGGCCACCGAACTAGAGGCAATAAGCCATATTTATTTTTGTGGCAAGGCCACCGAACTAGAGGCAATAAGCCATTATTGTGGCAGAGCCACCGAACTAGATTTTTGGCAACTGGCCATTCTTCTCTTCATATATCCCACCCCATGCAATTATGCGTGTATAACAAAATATAAAAAAATTTCTTAATAATGCATAACATGGTGGGTTTATCGCTTAAACATTTCATTTGGCCCATAAACATAATTTAGCAATTTGTCTATTTAGCGCTTTAGTGGGCTTTGGCCCATTTACCAAACTAAAGTATTTTGGCCCAATTTATCGAACTAGAGTATTTTGGCCCAATTTATCGAACTAGAGTATTTTGACCCAATTTATCGAACTAGAGTATTTTGGCCCAATTTATCGAACTAGAGTATTTTGACCCAATTTATCGAACTAGAGTATTTTGGCCCAATTTATCGAACTAGAGTATTTTGGCCCAATTTATCGAACTAGAGTATTTTGGCTCAATTTCACGAAACATACAATTTTCGTAATAACAAATAATTTCTCGAGGGCATTTTCGTAATTTTCACGATTTAGTCGTTTTTACGTATTTTTGTCAAAATATCAGTTTTTTTCGTTTTTACCGATCTAGTCGTTTTTACGATTTTTACTTCCATACCGATATTGACATCCAACCGAAAAATAGTGTAAAGTTACACATCTCGATACCGAGAGTACTAATCCTTCTCGCTCCTAAGCACCTAAAACACATTTCGATCCGTTAGAATACTATTTCAGTAAAAATATTCTTAATCGATAATAGATCCAAAATCTTACCTCTTGATTTTGAATCACTTGATTTTCGCTTCTCCCGCTTATTGATTCGTCACGCCGAGAATCCACCAACGATAATGGCTCGAAAGTTCGTACTACTTGAATAATTGACTCTTCTGAAGATGGTCCGCAACCCGATGGAAAATCCCTGACCGCGAAACCGCTTCTTCGCTTAAATGGGGATTTACAGATCCGCCCCTCTTAACGTGACTAACCACCGCCCTTTTCTTCCCTATTTTGAAAGTCTTCACGATCAAAGGAATATTAGTTAAATCTAATATAATATCGAATAGTACTAGAGGTTTTAAAGAGTGGGATTTCCTTACCACAATAAAACGTTTCCAATGTTTCTACGGTTCTCCCGATCACTTGAGTTCCGATCTTCCGTTATTGCACTAAATAATAACGAAAGAAACGTTATTAGAATGAACGTTATATCGATTCAAAAAGTCCTTCATAACACCATTAATATTCGGCCATAATACCATTAGTAAATCGAAAACGAAAAAAAGAAACCCTTACCTATAATCCACGATCAAAAGAAAGGATTGAAAATGATGCTTATGAGAGTTGGAAAATTCGCTATGCAACCAAAGAAAAGAAAATAAATTGGCTATGGGCACTCTAGCATTCTACCATTGAAGAAAAAGGAAGAAAATATGAGTGAAAAGAAATAAAGATGAGAGAAGAATGATGATGATGTCTTTGACTTTCAAAGAGAATGGAGAATAGAAGAAAGAAAGAGATGAGTTTTGAGAGCAATGTAGGTTAAGAATGGGGAGAAGAAAAGAAAAGAATGGTCTTTTAGGTATTGGTAAAATCGGCACTAAGAGAAAGGCACAAAATTGAACACTAAAGTGAAAAGCAAAATGACCAATTGGTCAAAATAATCAAGGCTTACCAATGATCAATTTCGCTAAAGGGAAAAGAGGTTGAGAAGAAGAAAATTCTGCACTAGGTTGCTAGGAATGACCAAAGAGAAAATGAAATGCTTAGCCAAAACTAACACAAAAATTTGGCTCCTTCTCTATACCCAATTGCCGCCCAAAGCATGGTCAATAGCCATGATTTTGTTTCCAAAATTCTTCCTTGATATGTGCCTTATGTTCCCCTATCTTTCCTTAAGTATTTGATTCCATGCCATATGATAACTATTTCCATAATCCTTTGATACACTAACCAAAATAACATGGTCAACACTTACCATATATGTTCTTGGCCGACACTTGCTATCCATGTGCGTAAAATTAAAACAAAAATTCATTTAGATGCTAAACAAGGATTCGAACCTCTTCCTCTTGCTATAACTCATGCGCCAACTCCACCATGCCATGTACTCAACTTATGACACTCATTAACACTTAATTTAACTTAAGTCTTAATGACTTTTGCTTCTCTTCAATAATTTCTCAATTATTAATTTTATTCCTTATCCTAATTATGCTATACTCCTCTTTAGAACTTCAATAAGCACTAAAATAAAAGTAAGGAATTTTCCTTTAAAATCTAAACACCAATACATGCAATATAAAAACACTCGAATTTTTAGGTGTTACAAGATGCGGTTCAGAGTTAGATAACAAGTGCAGTCTAGGTGGATTCTTCCTCGGGTATTGTCTAAATCAATCGGTTTTCCCTCAAGTCTTAGCATCTTTAGCTTAGTTGTTAGTTAATTTTAGATTAGATAATAAATTCTCTTAATTCTTAGGCTAAATAATAGAAAGGAAGTTAGTATTAGTACTTTTGGTTCCTTTGGGTTCGACAATCCGGTCTTGCCATTAAACTATACTACTGTTCGATAGGTGTGCTTGCCTCCATCGTTGTCTTAGTTAGTTTTCAGGTTCGATCATTCTTTTTTATAAATTTTAAAACTTTGACACACGATCAAGTTTTTGGCGCTATTTTCGAGGAACTAAAATATTAAGAACGCTCAATTTTTATTACTTTAGCCATATTTTTATTCTTGCAATTAAATTTTATTTTTAACTTTTCTGAATTTCTTTCTTTTTCGCTTTTCCTAGTAGGTACCTCTAGTTTATGACTAGAAGGAACCCTACAGGACCACTACTTTATGACAGTGATATTGAAGATACCACGCAGAAATCATAGAGAAGCAAGGCAAGGCTTAAATTATATAAAAGAAAAGTAAGAAGACGAAACTAGTACTACCGAAGTAATGGCTGAGAATAATCCGCCACATCAAGATATGGCCGAACATCATGCTCCTCGAACTATGTATGATTATGCTAAACCTAATTTAACAGGAGTTGAATCGAGTATTGTTAGGCCTGCTATAGCCGCTAATAATTTTGAACTGAAACCTAACACTATTCAAATGATTCAACAATTTGTTCAGTTTGATGGTTTGCAGGACGAAGACCCGAATACTCATTTAGCAAATTTTCTAGAATTCTACGATACCTTCAAAATAAATGGCGATTCTGATGATTCCATTTGCCTTCGGTTATTTCCCTTTTCATTGAGAAATAAAGCCAAACAGTGGTTACATTCTCCTCCACGAGGATCAATCACTACATGGGACCAAATGACTGAAAAATTTTTACTGAAATATTTTGCACCGGCCAAAACGGCCAAATTAAGGAATGATATCTCTTCTTTTGTACAGATGGATTTAGAAACATTATACGATGCATGGGAGAGATACAAAGATTTTTTGAGAAGGTGCCCATACCATGGTTTACCCTTGTGGTTACAGGTCCAAACTTTTTACAACGGTGTGAATCCTTCAACCAGGCAGTTGATTGATTCAACCGTTCGGAACCCTGAATAACAAAACTCCTGAAGCAGCTCATGAATTCATAGAAGAGATGTCACTAAACAACTATCAGTGGCAAGTTACAAGGACAAGGCCAACTAAAACAGCCAGAGTTTTCAACCTCGACACAGTCACCGTGCTATCAAATCAGGTTGAGATGATGAATAAAAAGATTGATGGCTTATGTGATTTTTTGCAGGTACATTCAGTTATGCAGTACAATACGAATGGAGGATGGATGAACAATACAAAATATCCACCTTACAACCCGAGTATTGAAAACGAGCAAGTTCACTATATGGGTAACAATTTCAGACCTCAAAATAACCATTATAATAGTACTTATAATTCAGGTTGGAGATACCATCACAATCAAAGACAACAACCCTACCTACAGGAAAGGAAGCCAAACCTTGAAGAGACGCTAGCAAAATTTATAGAGTTGTCAGAAACCCGTTTCCAAAATACTGAAATGATATTGATTAATCAACATGCATCAATCCAAGGGATTAAGATAAATTGGACAACTAACTAAGTTAGTTTCTGATAGGCGACCAGAAAGTTTAACTAATCAAAAAGAGCATGTGAGGGCAATTACACTAAGGAGTGGAAAAAAATTGGTTGAAACAAAGAAGAAGGTACCACATGAAACTGATAAAGCAAAAGT
This sequence comes from Gossypium rotundifolium, assembly GCA_025506655.1. Lineage (NCBI taxonomy): Eukaryota > Viridiplantae > Streptophyta > Magnoliopsida > Malvales > Malvaceae > Gossypium > Gossypium rotundifolium. The sequence goes on along the minus strand of CP106733.1, from coordinate 17,135,804 downwards.
TGAGGAAGCAAATGAAAATGCAATTTGGTACGTGAAGAGATTAAACCACCGATACCATATCCAGCAAAGTTAAAGAAAGACCGCTTAGACGCGCAATACGGTAAATTTCTTGAACTTTTTAAACAATTACATATCAACTTACCTTTTGTTGAAGCTATTTCACGAGATCTTTTACATACATAAAATTTTTAAAAGAACTTCTAACAAATAAAAGGAAGTTGGAAAAAATATCAACAGTGGAGCTTAATGAAGAATGTTTAGCCATCCTACAAAACAAGCTACCAACCAAATTGAAAGATCCAGGAAGTTTCACTATTCCCTGTTTAATCGGTAGTTTAACCATAGAGAAAGCACTAGATGATCTAGGTGCCAGTTTTAATTTAATGCCCTATAAAATGTTTCAGCAACTTGGTCTCGGGGAACCTAGACCCACTAGGATGAGTATTCAGTTAGCTGATAGATCTATTAAATATCCTAGGGGAATTATAGAAGATATTCTGGTAAAAGTTGATAAATTTATATTCCCTGTTGATTTTGTTGTGCTTGATAGGGATGAAAACGTTGCGGTACCTTTAATTTTGGGACACCCCTTTTTAGCTACTGCTAGGCCTGTTATTGATGTAGGTGATGGAAAACTTGCACTAAAGGTAGGCGATGAAGAAATTATTTTTTAAATTTAGGATGCTATGCGATACTCTAGAGAACAAGATGATTCTTGTTATTTTATTGATGCCATTGACCATTCTATTCAAGATTCTTTATAAGAAATCATACATAATGACACGATGGAACTGTCTTACTCAAGATAAGGGGGTGGACGATGATACAGATGAATTGGATTATAACACATTTCCCCTAGACAAACAAAAGAAGAGGGCATTGAAATCAGTGACGAACTAAAACAAAAACCCAGCCACCTAAATTAGAATTAAAACAATTGCCAAAAAACTTAGAATATGCATTCCTTGGGGATAATTCTACACTACTAGTAATTATCTCTTCGGAACTAAAACCCAAAGAGAAAGACGAGCTGCTATAGGTACTAAAGGAGCATAAAAGAGCCATAGCTTGGAAAATTTCTGACATTAAAGGGATAAGTCCATCATTCTGCACCCATAAAATTTTAATGGAAGATGAATATAAACCATGCGTGCAACCTCAAAGACAATTGAATCCTAACATGAAGGAAGTTTTTAAGGCTGAGGTAATTAAACTTCTAGATGCTGAAATCATTTATCCTATTTCTTATAGTAATTGGGTAAGCCCTGTGTAGGTTGTTCCAAAGAAAGGAGGCATGACTGTTGTAACCAACGAAAAGAATGAATTGATTCCTACAAGAACAGTTACAGGTTGGAGAGTTTGCATTGATTATAGGAAGTTGAACGATGCTACAAGAAAAGATCACTTCCCTCTACCATTTATTGATCAGATGTTAGAAAGATTATCTGGGCATATGTACTACTACTTCCTTGATGGACTCTCCGGCTACTTCCAAATTCTAATAGCCCCTGAAGATCAAGAAAAGAAAACATTTACATGTCCATACGGTACGTTTGCTTATTGTAGAATACCTTTTGGATTATGTAATGCTCCTGATACTTTTCAACGCTGCATGCTTGCCATCTTTGATGAACTTGTAGAAGACATTATGGAGGTATTTATGGATGACTTTTCAGTATTTGGTAATTCTTTCCATCTTTGCCTTAAAAATCTAAAATAAGTTTTAATGAGATGTGAGGAAACGAACCTAATGCTAAATTGGGAAAAATGTCACTTTATGGTTCGAGAGGGAATTGTGTTAGGACATAAAATTTCTAGTAAAGGGATTGAGGTAGATAAAGAAAAGGTCAAAACCATAGATAAATTACCTCCTCCTAGTTCAGTTAAGGCTATTAGAAGTTTTTTAGGACATGTTAGATTTTATAGAAGATTTATTAAGGATTTTTCTAAAATAGCTAAGCCTTTAACAAAATTACTAGAAAAAGATGTACCTTTCAATTTTGTTCAGGAATGTTTAGATGTATTTAATATCCTCAAAGATAAATTAATAAATGCTCCAATTATGATTGCACCTGATTGGAACCTACCCTTTGAACTAACGTGTGATGCGAGTGATTTTGCAATAGGTGCAGTTTTGGGACAGCGAAGAGACAAGCACTTCCAGCCAATTTATTACGCCAGTAAGACATTAACAGCCGCACAAGAAAATTACACAACCACAGAAAAAGAATTGCTAGCTGTAGTCTTTGCATTTGATAAATTTAAATAGTATTCGATTCTATCTAAAGTTATCGTTTACACTGACCATTCTGCTCTTCACTATCTTTTAACTAAATCTGATGCAAAACCTCGACTTATAAGATGGATTTTACTCTTACAGCTACTTGATTTATAAATTCAGGATAAGAAAGAAGCTGAAAATCTTGTAGCAGATTATCTTTCTAGGCTTGAAAACCCACATATCAAAGAACTCGACGAAAGTGAGATAAACGACTCATTTCCTGAAGAACAACACTTTTCTATAACCAACTCCGAGGTACCTTGGTTTGTAGATATTGCAAATTACTTAGCTGCTAACATCTTACCAAAAAGGTTAACACATCATCAAAAGAAATGATTCTTTACTGATACGAAAAACTATTTTTGGGAGGATCCTTTTCTTTTCCGTATATGTGCAGATCAAGTAATTCGAAGATGTGTTACAAAACCAGAAGCAAGCAAAATCCTAGAACATTGCCATTCAGGACCTTCAGGAGGACATTATAGCAGGATTAAGAAAGCACACAAAACACTCAAATTAGATTTTTATTGGCCCACCTTATTTAAAGATGCCAACATGTATGTTGCTTCATGTGATAAATGCCAGAGAAAAGGTAATATCTCTAAACGAGATGAAATGCCTCAAACATATATGCTATCTTGTGAAATATTCGATGTATGGGGTATTGATTTTATGGGTCCATTTCCTAGTTCATTTGGAAATGAATACATCTTAATAGCAGTAGAGTATATGTCAAAATGGGTGGAAGCTCAAGCTTTACCTACCAAAGATGCTAGAGTAGTAGTAAGGTTTCTTAAGAAACTTTTCTTTCGATTTGGAACACCCAGAGCAATTATTAGTGATAGGGGTACTCACTTTTGTAATACTCAATTTGATAGAGTCTTAAAGAAATATGGAGTACACCATAGGACAACTACCCCTTATCATCCTCAAACCAGCGAGACAAGTGGAAGTAGCAAATCGAGAACTTAAGCGTATTTTAGAGAAAACAGTAGAATCAAACAGGAAAGATTGGGCATTAAAAGTAGACAATGCTTTATGGGCCTATATAATAGCTTTTAAAACTCCCATAGGAACATCCCCATACAAACTTGTTTACGAAAAAAGTTGTCATCTACCATTTGAGTTAGAGCACAAAGCTTTTTGGGCTATAAAATTTCTAAATTATGATCTTAAAACTGCAGGTGAAAAAAGGATGATGCAGTTGAACGAGCTTGATGAATGGCGAGCTAATGCCTATGAGAACTCACAACTATATAAGGAGGCAACAAAGCGCCGCCATGATGCTCGTTCAAAACAACCAAAGCAATTCGAAGTAGGATATTTAAGTAACACCCCAAATTAGGGGTTGTTTGTAACTTAGCTAATTTCCCATGTGTGTACTTGAAGGGTTAAATTCTAGGATTTATTTGACATATTTAAGGTCTAAAATAACCCGAGTTAGGCTGACCTAGTGTTAAAATATTTTTTCTTTTAGTACCATAAAGGAGGGAGCTAGACGAGATAAGGCTTTAATAAATTTTTGGTAATTATGGCACAAGGAATAGGCTTGGTGCAATTGGTTGGGTGCGCCCAAGGGTGTTACAAGGGCACAGGTTCGAGGCATGATGGTGCAAGTGGCATTTTGTTTGGGCATTGGAGTTGGCTTGGAAGCCTTAAAATAATTGGTGAGGAATTGGACAAGAAAGTCGGTAGGTGGAGTGGCTTGGAGCGCCACTAGGAGTCCTGAGGTGGATAGGCAAGAAAGTTAGAGTGCTAAGGCGTTTTGCATTTTAATATTTGGGGTAAACGCCCGGGAGGTCTTATAAATAAATAAGGGGCTTTATGGCATGAAAGGAAATTTGGAAGAGTTGGCAAAAGTATTTGGAAGAAGGGCTGATCGTGAGGTCTTTGGTTCGAATCTAAGGTGCAAGACTTTGTTTTCTTTTTTTTTTTGGCGTGAAACGGCCTGCACATGGGTTCTTTGTTCGGCTGGAAGAGTTTGGCAAGCACATGGTTTCTTTTATTATTTATTTGATGAGATAATAAGGGACAATAAGGATTAAATTAGATTTTAATTAGATTATTATTTAATTAATCTAAAAAGGTGGCAAAGAGAAAAAGTGGGCACAGGTTCAATTCAAATTCTTTTTTTGAATTAATTCAAGCTAGTGGCCAAGAGGGATTTAAGGAAATTGATTGAAATTTGAACTCTTCATGGGAAGAGTGGACGGCAAGCATAAGGGGTTAGTGTTTTACTTACTATTAATTTGTTGAGGGATTAGAGATTAATTGGAAGATAAAACCTTGCTTTATCTTGGAAAATTAGTGGCTGAAAATTATCAAAATAGGGGAGTGTTTGCTGAAAATTGGAGACCTTGGGGAAATTTGTCCATATCTATTTTGAACAGCAAAAGAAGGGCCAAAAGTTCTTCAATTTTTTCTCTTCTTTTCTCACTTGTTGTTGCCAAATTCCCTAAGCAATTGCTCAATTTTCCAGCTTCTTTTCTTCTTCTTTTACATGTCGAAAACCCCTTGAACCCTACTTCTTTTCCTTCATCTTTTCTTCCTCCATTAATCGAACCCTACCACCTTGCTGCCAAAATCTCCTTAGACAAACCGCCCAAAATCACTCAAAATTCCAGCATCATCTCTTGTTTTCCTTAGTGAATCTACTCCCCCCTATTTGGTGTAGTTTTGGTTAACATCAAAGCAAAGGGTGCTCTTTTCTTCAATCGGTTAGAAGAGGTAAGTGGATCTCGTCCAGAATGTTCTGCTTTTGTTGGATCAAGATCTATGGTTATAACATTATGTCTAAACCGATTGTAGGGAAGCTTTCGGGAATTATTTTCCAAGGAAAGTTGGTAAGCACATTCGGCCAAAGGCCTTTCAATTAAAAAGTCTATGATTAAATGCCGAAACTAACGTATGCCATGGATTTAGGGACTAATTTAGGCTTCGGGATTTGATTGGAAATCAAATCCATTCAAGGGACAAAAATCTAGTGTTGTAGATCGGATCTTCGGGATCTAGGAATTCCGGTAGAAACAGGTGTGTAAACTCCTTACGCACTTTATTATTAAACTTGCAAATTTATTGTCTTGTGTATAAATTTTGGTAGTGATCTATGATATGCTTGTGGGCTTAAACATGGATTCCGGGTAAGTCCCCTAAATTTGTGACTTTTGATATATGATTTGCATGCCATCACATGATGATTAAATGCTATGATATGATTTATGAAAATTTTTACTAAAGCATGTGATGGTGGGATTGATGAGAGGAGGGGGAAGAAATATGGATCTGTCGTCGATGGTTTTGACCACAAGATGGGTTGGCCCCATCGATTTTTGTGACCTATGGTCATCGGTGGTTTTGACCACAACGATTGAATATTTGCGACTAAGTCCGGTGGTTTGGTACCACCAAGTGGTTTTGACCACACTTGATTATTTGTGACCTATGGTCATCAAGTGGTTTTGACCACACGATGGGTTGGCCCCATCATTTGATTTGTGACTCTAAGTCATCAGTGGTTTTGACCACCAGTGGTTTTGACCACACGGGGTAGTCAAGGAGTATGGATGGTTAGGTTGGGTTGCATGTGCATGTTTAGTTAATAAATTGTGTATGAGTTGTATTTTCCGGGAGGGGGATTTACACACTGAGTCTTGGTGACTCACCCCCTTTCCCTTAACATTTTGCAGATGAGTAGATCGCGGAGATGGAGTCGGAAAGGACTCGAGGCGGCCATGCCATCATTGGATTTGAAATCTCCTGTTTTAGTTAATCATGTTTATTTTCCTAAGTCTTTTATTTTGGGATTGTAATAAGGCCGCTATTTATTTTGTGGATGTTATTTTATTTATTTTGCTTATGTTATGTTACAAATGAAATTTTCAATTGATAAGTAATGTAGGAAAAAAATTAATTTTTCAAACTTAATAAATTTCAACGGATTTTTTTAAAAGATGTTACCATCGGGTAACAAAAATAAATCAAGCCGATCATAACCTTAACGATTTTAAATTTTACAAACGATTTCAAAAGGGTTTATAAAGCCCAATCAGATTTATAAAAAGGCCCAACCGAAGTTTTCAAACCTCGTTTTAAATACCTTAGCCAAATTTAATCAATTTTCACCCAACTTTCAAATTGGCCCAAAATATTTTACCCAGGATGACATACCAGATCCGGTCAGACTCATGGGCCGGATTTGGGGTGTTACAAAATTGGTATCAGAGCCAGGTTCAAAACTCGGCTGTGGGGGGCCCAAGGCCCAAAATATTTGGTTTTTGGATAGTAGGCCTTATTATAATGTTTGAGAAATTATTTTTGGCTTGATCAGCATGGCACCGAGTCTCCGGCACCTATCCGCCCAGGTAAGTACCTCTATCAATTTTTGTGAATTCTTATGATGTGGGGAAGAAGGGTAAATTGGAAACGTAGACTACTAGGGTAGAAGCTGATGAACCCTAGGGTTAGCATACCCCAACTATGCATAAGATTTAATAATTACCTAAACAAACCCTGTGAGTTGTCACTAAGCAAAAGATGTGGCAATCGTTATACGCATGTCTAGGATTGGATTGATGGGGGCACGGTATTTAAGCAATCATCGTGACTCACCTCCTACTCACTTGAATCCTACCTAGTGCGTAGTAATCTGCTCATCCTAGGCGAGACGACACACTCACAAAGCTAAATTCGATAACTAAAACCCAAAGGACTAGCCGCTTTGTTTTGGAAATAATTAAAATTTTAGTTTAAAAAAAGACCAAAATACCCTCAAGATAAAAATGACCAAAATACCCTCGGTTTGTAAAATACCCTCAGATGAAAATTTTCAAATAGAAATTTTCAAAATATCCTTCTTTTGTAAAATCACTTAGAACCCAAATCTTGAAAATTTATTTTTTAAAATACCTCGATTATGGAAAATTACTAAAATACCCTTGTGGTAAAATTACAAAACGCCCTTGGTTTATAAAATGTTCAACTACTCAACAAACTTTACCAAAATTTCATTATTTTATAAACATTGAAAACCCTAATTTGTAAAATATAGAAAACATCATAATTTTAGAAAATTACAAAATTGCCTCATCAATAAAATTACCAAAATGACCTCGCTTTTAAAAATTTTGCAACACCAAAGAAATGGAAGATAAATTCTTAAAAATAACTCCCAAAGTTTTACAACTTTTGAAACATCCCTGATTTATCAAATTTTACAAATTCACCCCGATTTGTGAAAAATTACCAAAATGCCCCTAAGTTCCAAAATCACCGAAAGACCCCTGAATTTCAAAATTTTTCAAAATACCCCGAGAAATTAAGAGTTTTAGAATAATTTTGACCAATCATCCAAAAATTTTCATTTCTAAAAAATTACAAAAATACCTCATAGACAAATTACGAAAATACCCCGAGTAGTGGAAAACAATCACCATGAAATCAACAACGCCTCATTGAATGAATGAATGAAAGATCTGTGTTTGTTTGATTCTGAAAGAACCACTTCTAAAACTCCTATCATAAAATTTCTTCGCGGATAACCAAGTGAAACTAAGGTACTGATACATAAAAAATTCTTAAACAGATAAACGCGATCGTTAGAATGAGTTCAAGAGGTCGTGGACGTTCGCCTCGTGGCCGTGGTAGAGGTAGGATGACCCTGTCGGAGCCCGCGAGGTCCGGTCATGGGTCCGGAAATGAGATGCCGATCACTGACACCTAAATCGAAGTTTCAAGACCATACGGTGGTAATGACGTAGTATCTCGGTGAAAGTCTGGTCTTTGAAACGAGTAGTCGAGGGTCATGCTGGTGCAAGAACCCAGAATTGTATCGAACGACTCCGCTAACGGAGCGTAAGTATTCAAAGGAGTTTTGAATGGCACCTAGTGCAATGGAATATTGGTTAGAGTCCACGGAAAGGATTATGGGTGACTTGGATTTCACCACGAGGAGAAGTTCAAAGGCATCATCTCTCCGCCGGATGAGTCCTATCGGTGGTGGCTCACCGTAAGGGATGGAACAGTGGCGTAAAACCTTACTTGGGAATTTTTCGTGAAGCCTACCAAAGAAGTATATTGGAACCGACTATGTAGCGCTCGGAGGAAGGCTTTCTTGAACACAGTTCAAGGAAACAAGTCATGGCGAGTAATATGAGGCGAGTTCCTCCGACATAGATATGCTCGTGGTATTGTGGGTACCGAGCATGAGCGCCATGTCGATTTGAAGATGGCCTTAGAGATGAGCCGAGGATGATGATAGCTCCACAATAGGAACGAGAGTTCATTGTCCTTGTGGAGAAGTCTAAAGTTCTTTGAGGGAGTAAGACGGTCAGTTAGACGGAACCAGATAAAAATTGGAATAAGAGGAGCTCGAAACCATCGAGTTCTCTCGTAATCAAGCAAAAGAGGTCAAAGTTTGGTGGGTGGGATCAAACCGCTAGGCCTTCGGGCCGCTAATCTCAATGGCCGCCACAATGTGATAAGTGTGGCAAGTTTCACAAGGGAAGTGTTGGAATGGTAATCGTGGATGCTTTGAATGTGGGTCTATGGAGCATCGAGTTAGAGATCGTTTAAGAAGGCGACTAGGTGAGAACGAAAGGTCGAGGATCATGCATCGACGTATGGGATAACCAACAACCACGGAGGGGTCGAGGTGCGCTAGGGGTAATGGAAATGGTAGCGGCGTGGTCGAGGTGTCAAGGTGCAGAGGCGAGGCAACCAAGGTTGGTTTATGCAATTGGCCGTCGCGAGGAGGAAGATGTGCGGATGTGACAACGGCATGCGTTCCTTAATTCGAATACCCCTAATTGCTTTAATTATTGTAGAGTTTTCTTGTTTTACTAGGAAGTGCTCAAACCTTGGTCGTGAACTTAGAGATTGTGTCTAGGAAGCATGATAATTCTTTAAGATCAGAAAAGTCTTGTGATAGCATAATCGGTGAGTAAAGATGTACTGGTTATTCGCTAGTAAGTAATTTCGAGGACGAAATTATTTTAAGGGTAGAATTGTAACACCCCAAAATAGGGGTTGTTTGTAACTTAGCTAATTTCCCATGTGTGTACTTGAAGGGTTAAATTCTAGGATTTATTTGACATATTTAAGGGTCTAAAAATAACCCGAGATAGGCCTGACCTAGTGTTAAAATATTTTTTCTTTTAGTACCATAAAGGAGGGAGCTAGACGAGATAAGGCTTTAATAAATTTTTGGGCGAATTATGGCACAAGGAATAGGCTTGGTGCAATTGGTTGGGTGCGTCCAAGGGTGTTACAAGGGCCTGGGTTCGAGGCATGATGGCTGCAAGTGGCATTTTTGTTTGGGCGTTGGAGTTGGCTTGGGAAGCCTTAAAAATAATTGGTGAGGAATTCGGACAAGAAAGTCAGGTAGGTGGAGTGGCTTGGAGTGCCACTAGGAGTCTGGAGGTGGATAGGCATGAAGTTCAGTTGCTAAGCAAAGATTTTGCATTTTTAATATTTGGGGTAAACGGCCCAGGAGGTCTTATAAATAAATAAGGGGCTTTATGGCATGAAAGGCGGTTTGGAAGAGTTGGTACTGGAAGAAGGGTGATGCGTGAGGTCTTTGGTTCGAATCTAGGTGCAAGACTTTGTTTTTTTTTTTTCAGTTTGGCGGAAACGGCACCGCACATGGGTTCTTTGTTAATTTGGAAGAGTTTGGCAAGCACATGGTTTCTTTTATTATTTATTTGATGAGATAATAAGGGACAATAAGGATTAAATTAGATTTTAATTAGATTATTATTTAATTAATCTAAAAAGGTGGCAAAGAGAAAAAGTGAGCACAAAGTTCAATTCAAATTTTTTTTGAATTAATTCAAGCTAGTGGCCAAGAGGATTTAAGGAAATTGATTGAAATTTGAACTCTTCATGGGAAGAGTGGGACGGCAAGCATAGGGGGTTAGTGTTTTACTTACTATTAATTTGTTGAGGGATTAGGAGATTAATTGAAAGATAAAACCTTGCTTTATCTTGGAAAATTAGTGGCTGAAAATTATCAAAATAGGGAGTGTTTGCTGAAAATTGAGACCTTGGGGTGTCCATATCTATTTTGAATGAAAAGAAGGGCCAAAAGTTCTTCAATTTTTCTCTTCTTTTCTCACTTGTTGTTGCCAAATTCCCTAAGCAATTGCTCAATTTTCCAGCTTCTTTTCTTCTTCTTTTATGTCAAAACCCCTGAACCCTACTTCTTTTCTTTCATCTTTTTCTTCCTCCATTAATCGAACCCTACCACCTTGCCGCCAAAATCTCCTTAGACAAACCGCCCAAAATCACTCAAAATTCCAGCATCATCTCTTGTTTTCCTTAGCTGAATCTACTCCCCCTATTTGGTGTAGTTTTGGCGAACATCAAAGCAAAGGGTGCTCTTTTCTTCAATCGGTTAGAAGAGGTAAGTGGATCTCGTCGAATGTTCTGCTTTGTTGGATCAAGATCTATGGTTATAACATTATGTCTAAACCGATTGTAGGGAAGCTTTGAATTATTTTCCAAGGAAAGTTGGTAAGCACATTCTACCAAAGGCCTTTCAATTAAAAGTCTATGATTAAATGCCAAACTAACGTATGCCATGGATTTAGGAATAATTTAGGCTTGGATTTGATTGGAAATCAAATCCATTCAAGGGACAAAAATCTAGTGTTGTAGATCGGATCTTCGGGATCTAGGAATTCCAGTAGAAATAGGTGTGTAAACTCCTTACGACTTTATTATTAAACTTGCAAATTTATTGTCTTGTGTATAAATTTTGGTAGTGATCTATGATATGCTTGTGGGCTTAAACATGGATTCCGGGTAAGTCCCCTAAATTTGTGACTTTTGATATATGATTTGCATGCCATCACATGATGATTAAATGCTATGATATGATTTATGAAAATTTTTACTAAAGCATGTGATGGTGGGATTGATGAGAGGAGGGGAAGAAATATGGACCTGTCGCTGGTTTTGACCACAAGATGGGTTGGCCCCATCGATTTTTGTGACCTATGGTCATCAAAGTGGTTTTGACCACAACGATTGAATATTTGCGACTAAGTCCGGTGGTTTGGTACCACCAATGGTTTTGACCACACTTGATTATTTGTGACCTATGGTCATCGGTGGTTTTGACCACACGATGGGTTGGCCCCATCATTTGATTTGTGACTCTAAGTCATCAAGTGGTTTTGACCATCATGCGGTTTTGACCACGGGGTAGTCAAGGAGTATGGATGGTTAGGTTGGGTTGCATGTGCATGTTTAGTTAATAAATTGTGTATGAGTTGTATTTTCGGGAGGGGATTTACACACCGAGTCTTGGTGACTCACCCCTTTCCTTAACATTTTGCGATGAGTAGATCATTGGAGATGGAGCTCGGAAAGGACTCGAGGCTGCCATGCCATCATTGGATTTGAAATCTCTGCTTTAGTTAATCATGTTTATTTTCCTAAGTCTTTTATTTTGGGATTGTAATAAGGCCGCAATTTATTTTGTGGATGTTATTTTATTTATTTTGCTTATGTTATGTTACAAATGAAATTTTCAATTGATAAGTAACCGGTTAAAAAAATTAATTTTTCAAACTTAATAAATTTCAACGGATTTTTTTAAAAGATGTTACCATCGAGTAACAAAAATAAATCAAGTCAATCATAACCTTAACGATTTTAAATTTTACAAACGATTTCAAAAGGGTTTATAAAGCTTGTATTTATAAAAAGGCCCAACTGAAGTTTTCAAACCTCGCTTTTAAATACCTTAGCCAAATTTAATCAATTTTCACCCAACTTTCAAATTGGCCCAAAATATTTTACCCAGTGACATACCAGATCCGGCCGGGACTCATGAAATTGGGTTTGGGTGTTACAATTTAGTCCTGCTGTACAATTCAAGTTTAAAATTGTTCCCTGGAAAGCTGAAATCAAGATGGTCAGGTCCATTTGTAGTCAAAACTATTTTCCCTTACGGCACAATAGAGGTAACTCATCCAACTCGTGGCACATTAAAGGTAAACAGTTAGCGACTGAAAATTTATAATGGTAAAGATTTTACGGATATGAGAGAGGAGCTTTGGCTCCGTGAACCTTCATTTAGAATTGAAAATAGGGTAAGTCTAGCTTAAGACTTTAAACGAGCACTTCTCAGGAGGTAACCCGAGCACTAACTTCACTAATATCATTTTTGATTTTTAGCACTTAACTACAAATTAACCAATTTATTAAAACGCAGGTTTCCCTACCACACGGGCGTGGCTGTGGCCGTGTGTATACCACAACCAAGCACATCGGCATGGTGGAGGCAATGCAAACCAAGGAAAAAAATCCCCAAAACACGGGCTAGACAAAACACCACGGCCGTGTGATTAGGCCGTGGTTGAAACTAAGTAATTAACACAGGCGTGTGACACGCCTGTTCCCCATAATCATGGCCAATTCTATCGAATGAACACGGGCATATGACATGCCATGCCCCATAACCATGGCTAAACCGTCAAGTAAACAGGCGTGGAGAAGAATGAAATGAGCGTGGGAGAAATGAACCAAGCTAGGCACGCCCGTGCGATATGGGCATGGGATGCAACATAAGCGCGTCAGACCCCTGAACATTCGAAACACACGGGCTAAAAATGATTCACATGGGTGTGTGACATGCCCGTGTGCCCTTATTTCTATATAAACCCCTCACTATTCATTCTTTTTCCTTGAATCCTTCCTCCCAAACCCTAGCCGTTTTTTCTTTTCTCCTCCCCCAAATCTGGCCATCGTCCCCTTCACTTCCCCTCATTCCCTTCTCTCCCTTCCCCTTACTCTCCTTCCTCATCCACGCTCAGACCACGCCCGCGCAACCATCCACAACCGTGCGCCATCCCCCTACCTCCATCGGTTCACATTACTGTCTCCCCTATATATTTTACTACTAATTTTATTTAACCCATGTTTATTCTCTTTGAGAACTTTAATTTATTTCGTTCTTTAAATCTTTAGTATTCATTTTAGAATAGTATTGTTGATATCCATTTTTTTTACTTAAGTGTTCTGAATGTTGCACCTCTAGTATTAGGAGAATATTTAGGAAAAAGCTTCCATGTTAATATTACGAGGCAATAATATCGGATTCATAAATTCTATCATAGAAAAAATTTGAATGATATTCTTCAATGGCTATCACAGGAACATAATGTCATCCTCCCGCAAAAAGAAAACCGCAATCCCTGTTTTGAAAAACAAAAGGGACCTGGCTCATCATCCTCGAAGTGCCTTAGCTAAAATATGACACCCATTCCTATGGTTTCCCCTAGGAGCACAGGAGGATCTTTATCAGATACTACGCGCAAGACCACTAGGCGTAGGAAGGTGCATCAATTAGACCGCCCTAGAGCAAGTCCAGTTAGCGGATGAAGTTCGGGCCATATTATTCACTAATCCGAGGGAAATTTTTGACATCATCGAGCCCACATACCTGGAGCTCACTCTGGAACTCTGTTCTACTTTCCACCTCCAGACAGTGATGACTAACTCCGACGACTTTGGCACTATCAATTTTGTCTTGGAGGTCTAGTCTGTGAGATGAGTGTCTCATAGTTTGGAGCTGCTTTAGGACTATACACTGACGAATTTATGGAAGATGGTGAGTTTGAGGACCTTCACTGCCACATCCATAACTCTCCTATTGCCTGTTGGAAGGATCTAGTCCCCAACTCAGACATATATGACCCTAGTCACTCCAAAGCGACAGCTCTCGCCCCACCATTGAGGTGCGTACACGCTATCCTAGCTCACACACTGACAGGGAGGAGAGAGAGCACCGGCATCGTAAACACTCACGACGCTTATTTCTTATGGTGCATGGCAAACAGGCATGTATTTGACCTCGCCTACTTCATAGCTCGTGCCATCCAACATCAGACGGAGCAACATAGGAGAGGGGTCATCTCTATGGGGCCATACATCACGCGCCTCGCTCGACACTTCAGACTCCTTAAAACAGCCACCCAGACTTCCTCACTTACCCTGATAGGACAGATGTCCCACAAGGCATCTAGACGATGTTATACATGGGGATGATCGAGTGTCGCCATGGGACGCATCCTCCCCAGTACTGTCTTGCTCACATTACTAAGGAGGAGGATCCTGAGAACATTTCCCCCACCACACGAGACACCACCACCGAGAGCGAGCCATCGCTCCACTCATGCGACTACTTCACTTCCAGACATATCGACATGCTTCACTCAGTTCGAGCAGTATTGTACTCAACAATTCAATGATACCGCTCGACGATTCGATGGCATTGAGGCAACTCTTCAGCAGATTTGTCATCATTTTCACATATCGCCCCTGCCTCCACCTACCGATCCAATCGATGACGAGGACCTTTGAGGCCCTTCTAATTTTCAGTGTTTGTTTTCATTTTAAATCCTTTTCATTTTTAGTTTATTTTGTTTTATTAATCAAGCTATTTAATTTTTTTTGTTTCAAACTCTTATTATTACAATTTAATTCCTTTTTATAACTGACTAGCTAATCCTCAAGAATCCCTAACAACATCAATTAAATAGTACTCCCTAAAAATTTAACCAATGATTTCACAGTTTAAAGGTTCAATGTGCCACTCCGAGAATGGAAAACATTACTAGGAGTATTCACTACTACAATCACTTATGTTTAAGTCATCATCATCCTCCAAGGATCTCATCCAAAAATTTAGGAAGTTTCAATTCTCTCCTTCTCTTTTGATTTCCTTATTATATGATTATTATCTATCTTTGTACATTGAGGGCAATGTCAATCTTAAGTGTGGGGGTGAAAATTATTTAGAAAAAATGCCTAACTTTTTACATTATTCTCAAATCCCTGAATGATATTCTGTCTTAAAGTAATTTTCTCATATCACTAATTAGAATGAAATTTCGTTTGCTTCATGATTTTTATTGATATGTTTTAGATTAAGTCATTGATAATTGTGCAATGATGATTTAAACTTCAAGATACTAGAGAATCAAGCATGATGAGTCTATTTTCAAAGATTAAAATTTTGTTAGGTTGTTTACCTGAATCTAATTGTTACCTTGAAATTTGAAATTTACAAAGTTGATATCAAAAACCCATAATTTTTGTGAGATTTTGAGCCTTTTAGAGCATACATTCTTTTCGTGCTCACTTTTATTGATTATGAGTGTGTCAACATTGATTTGTTATTCTAGAACTTGCTTCAATTATACATGTCGAGACCACATTATTGATTTGATATACAAAGATAATTAAGGCACTTAGGATTTAACCTATTTACTCCACTAAAAGCCTACCCTCATAATTGACCCCTAGTGAACCCTTTTGATCCTAAAACCCTTTTTATTGATTCACTCACTAATATTAACCCAAAGCCCATCTTGTATTTGTTATCACCATTCCTTTTGACTACCCTTCTATCGAGACTTGATTTGATCAGTTGCCTAATTATATTATTTCAGTTGTTAAAGTTTTATCTTATATTGATTTATTCTTAAAAAAAATCAAAGTATATTCATTATTAGTTTTATAATTAAGTGAGCCTATACGTTTAATTTCAACATCTTGAAGAAGAAGCTCGTATTATTAGTATTACAAGTTTTCAATTGATGTAATTATTCAGTTTATTAGTTCATTTTTCTAGTTAGGTAGTTTTTCAATTCAATCTCGATTCCAACCATTCTAGTTCAGCCTTCATCCACACCGTTAACCTAAGCCCCGTTACAACCCTTTTCAAAGACCTTTTGATTTGTGTATCATCTCATTTTACAGTGGTGGAGATTTGATTTTCATGCAAGCCTATGGGATTAACTTTTCATGTTTGATTGATGAGTGCTTTATTTTTGAACCTTAAACACCTCGAGTGATTTGAGTGAATCTTTAGCGAGGATGTCAACTTTTGTCGATTTTGAATTAAAGGTAATTATTCGGATAAGGGGAAAACACCTATGCTTTCATGCTTAAAACTCATGACTTTGATTGTTTGAATCTTTAGGACACTTTGAGTTGAATTATCCATGTATAAATTATCTATGAATTATGATGAGTCATTATCAATGAATATTATGAGTAGAGGAAGTTCGTTTTAATTGTGAGTTGAGAATTTTGCTTGAGGACAAGCATTGATAAACCGTAATATGAACTGTAACAGCCCATTTGTGCTCGGGCTTTGAAAT
Source organism: Gossypium rotundifolium (assembly GCA_025506655.1). Classification (NCBI taxonomy): domain Eukaryota; kingdom Viridiplantae; phylum Streptophyta; class Magnoliopsida; order Malvales; family Malvaceae; genus Gossypium; species Gossypium rotundifolium. Next base: position 17,119,352 of record CP106733.1, on the reverse strand, counting down.
AAACCAAAAAGAATAAATAAATAAATAACCAGTGTTTATTTAATAAACAATCCGGTTTGTTTACAAACCAAAACAGACCATACCTTGGCCCAAATTAAATACCCAAAACACCCTAGCCCGAATTACAATAGACTACCCGAGCCCACTTGCATTCAGACCTAGATCCTAACCACCCCTTAACCCAAAACTATGACCTAATAGATCCTAAATGGACCTAAGACCCAATCTATCACAGCCCAAAAGGGCCCAAAAATTAAACGAGTTTCAGACCTAGGGTTTCCCCAGAAACCCTAGGCGCCGTAGCAGGAGCCCAATCGTCATGTTGTAAGCGCCGCACCCATCATCCCTCGTCCACGCCTCCATCAACGCACAAACGGCCTCACCACCAAGATCCTCGCTGATGACCTGCACGAAAAAGGAAAAAACACCAAATAAACAACAGCAGATCACAACAAACATGGCAATTATTTTATTTCTTTTTTTATTTTTCATTTCAAAAGGCTATAAAAGCCTATCATAAACCTGTAAAAGAAAACACGATATACACAGAAACAAAGGATACCAAAATATTCACAAAAAATCTAGAGAAATATAGTACAGTAACTTTTCGCAGAGTTGATTTTTTTATTCTATTTTTTTATATTTTCTATACATTTTCGCATATAAATAGTGTTTTAAAAATAAAAGGAGATGGGTTTACCTTTCAATGGCATCAAAATGTTGATGCTTGGCCTCCGTCCACCGTTTGTGGTAGCGCATGTAGCGCGTGGAGCGCACAGCCCGGAGATCCGGTGACCAACCCAAAACAGAGGAGGGAAGGATTGCAGAGCATTTTTCAAAGGTTTTTTTTGAAAAACAGTTTAAAAATGATTTTTTAGCCCAGTTTTTAACTTATATAATGATGCAGAAACGACGCCATTTTTGTTTAATCAATAAACACCAAAACGACGTCGTTTTAAAACTAGATCCACGTTGACCCAAAAACCCGGGGAAGATCCGCATGTTTTATAAAAAATGGAAAATTTATTGTTTTAGTCCTTCTGCAATTTTGTTGGTTTCAATTTCGTCCAATATAGTTTTTTTTATTTTTTAAATTAGCCCTAGAAATCTGTTTTGTTTCAATTCAACCCCTTTTTTTTTTTTTAATTTTTTATATTATCTTTAGTAGTTATATATATTAATTTATTAATATTATAAAATTCATATATAATTATTAATATTTATTATTTTATTTTGTTTAATTATATTTCACATATTATTTTAGTATTTATATATTAGTTATTATATTATATTTTAAAATATTGTACATTATATAATATTATATTATATCGTATATTATTTTTAACTAAAATTTATTTATAACATATTCTATTTACATTATTTATATTATATATATCTTTATTTAAAATCATTATATACTTTTTTTATTTATACATTGTTTACATTGTTTATATTATATATGTATGTAATTTTTATTTATTATTTAATCTTGCATAAAATTTTTCACATTTATTTAATAATTTTCTTTTATTTTGATATTTATTATTTTCTATATATTTTATTTGCCCATACTCTCTCATTTATTTATTTATGATTGCCATTGTGTAGTTATTTCTATTTGTCATTATTACATTATTATTACTTTATTATTTGTATAAATATGAAATGTTAGTATGTCATAATTGCTTTTGATATTTATGTTTGATAATGTATAGATGTGATATTGTCTCATGAATCGTTTTTAAAATAAAATATATTTTTTACAAAATTACTATATTTTATTTAAAAATTTTAAAATAAGGCAATGTTTTATATTTAGAAATTCGAGAAATGGTGCCCTAACGTGCTGGGTTTCGATTTTTCATTTGACTAAATATCTAAATATCTTTTTAATAAAATTTTTTAAATCATGAGATGATTTTAGTTACGAGAGTTTAAAAATATCGTGTTGTAACGTGCTGGATGTGATGTTTATATTCTTTCGGAACAAAGAAATCTCAAATTTCAAATCAAATTGTTCAAGTTTTTTTTAGAAATCATATTTTAAATTTTTATTAAATTTTCAACATTTGGACATAATTTTATCGATTAGGTACCAATTTTTGGGCATTGTGAAGGTGCTAACCCTTCCTCAAACGTAACCAATTCCCGAACCCGTTTTCTTGTTTTTTGTGGACCAAAATTAAACATTTTGAAATAAAACGTTTTGCAAGGTGATCAAATCACACCTAAATAAAAAGGGATTGGTGGAGACTCCCATTTTCGTTTTTAAAGTCGATCCTATTTTTCAAAATATAAAAATGGTTTCGACAGCTTGGCGACTCTACTAGGGACCAATAAAAGAGTCAAGCCGTAAAATCGGTAATTTCATGTCCTTTTGTTTGAATTTAAAATTTTGATTTAAAAAAAACATGATCCTTTTATTGCATATGGTTTTAATATATATTTCTGCATTGCACTACATGACCGTTGTGGTCACGCCTTTAAGTGGGAGCGAGAAGCTATGCCTTCGTGAGGTTTTCATCTCCCCATGGGCTAGTGGATTGCTTTCGGGATACATTTGTACCTATGTCTTCGTGAAGTTTTCACTTCCGTATGGCCATAGGGAAATGTATTCCCCTGAACCGAACTCGGTCCGTATGAGCCTATAATGGGTGAGGATCGAGGAATCTGCTGGTTTAGGTACCTGAACTTTAGAACTAAACCGCGTATAGTAAACCCTAAGAACTCACCTTAGGTAGAGCTATGCCAAACTTTAATAGTTACCCAGATAAGTGTGTGTTTATTTCACTTGCTTTATATTTTATTTTGTGGTACTAACTTGTTGTGTTTCATTTTTGTGCATATCATTTTGCATTTTTAGAGGTATCAATTCACGGTCAGTTTCTAAGTTAGAAAGCTGGTTATGGAGAACGAGTTCCTTGATAAAGTGGCAAACAATGCAGCTATTCGCACATGGTCAGAGAAAACACAATCGGAGAGAGGGAATAGCTTAATTGACGGGTATGTATCTAAACTATGGGATTTTAGTAGTATTAGTATTACACAGAATGACTTCGAGAGTTGAAAGAGATATTGACACAATGGGACGATGAGTCAAAGCAGATGTTTTATCATAATTATGGCGATCTACCCTACTTACTCGACATCAAGGTAGATAAGCATCTATTCTGGGCTATGACTCAATTTTGGAACTCTGCTTATAGCTGTTTCACTTTCGGGGAAGTAGATTTAGTGCCCACGCTAGAGGAATATATGACCTTGCTTCACTGTTCGAGGTTCCAAGTTGACAAAGCTTATTTTAGGGATGCCAATGTTCCAACTTTTGTAAAGAAGTTGATGAGTATCACAGGGATGAGTGAACAGTGGGTTACAGCTAGAATCTAAGAGAAAAGTGAAGGTAAATGCATATCTTGGGTGAGTTTGAGAGACCTGATCTTGGCACATCTAGATAAAAAGAAGAAGATCAATATCTTTGCCTTATGTATTTATGGTTTGGTGATCTTCCCCAAAGCTTTAAGACATGTAGATGAAGCAGTTATTGATTTATTCGATCGACTTGGTAAAGGGGTCACACCTGTACTTGCGATCTTAGCCGAGACATTTAGATCTTTGAATGCATGTCGGAGAGCTGGTGAAGGTAGATTCATTGGATGCACATATTAATTAATGGTTTGGTTTCATAGTTATTTTTGAAAGGTTGAGGGTTTCTTACTAAGTGTTCTTTGAAGGTTATTCTCCCTTAAAGGAGGCCACAGTTACAACAAGGAGAGACGATATATCAGAGGAAAGATGGTTGAAAATTCTTCAAAACCTCCGAGTGGAAGATGTTAAGTGGAAAGCCCCTTGGATGGTTCCTGACGAAGTCCTTTATCGGTGTAGAAATTTGGATTGGGTACCTTTGTCTGGAATATAGGGAGCTGTTGGATATATGCCGTTGCTCGTGCTAAGGCAATACGGAGCAAGACAGTTCATACCAGTGACATATGGGTTAACTCAAAGTGAATTTTCATATAAAGGGGATAATTATAAGAAGATGATTCAAGAGATTTTTGAGGCTTGGAAGTAGGCTCGCCGTATGAAAATATTGACTGGAGGGCCGATGAAAACCCCAGAATATAAGGAGTGGTTGAGCAAGAGGATCAATGATAACATCCCTGGGCCAAGTTTAGAGGGTGCTCGATCGATGAAGGAGTATTTACAAGTGGTCCCATCGGAGTTAGAGATTATAAAGCAAGACTGCGAAAGACAAAGTTTAGAGCTCGGAAAGAAGATAGAGAAGCTAGAAGAAGAAAAGATGTGCTTGAGGCTAGATGTGGATGTTCAGAAATCAGAAGTCGAGGAAGTAAGAAAGGAGAAAAGGAAGATTGAGGAAGATCGAGATAGCTTGAAAAATGAATATAAGAAGATGCGTCTATCGATGAAGAATGCTTGATTGGGAAAGTCTTCGGAACAGTAGCAACAAGAGGTCCAAAAGGAAAAAACCAAAGCTTACTATTGGAAGAGGAAATTTCAAGAAATGCAAGTGCAAAATGAGGTCCTAGAGAAGAGTTTGTTAGAAAGTCGAAGTGAAAAAGAAGAATTAAAAGCTAGAGTGGCTGAACTTGGACGGTCTCTTCATCACCATTGAAGCTGTAATTTCGTGATCGAGTTAAAGTCAAGTCTGAACAAGATCGAGGAAATGAAGGTAGGATTGAAGAGTTAGAAGTAGCATTGCACAGTTGTGAACTTCGGATCGAGCTTCTTGAAACAAGAGAAGGGTGTTAGAAGGAAGAGCTTCACCATTCCCATGACCAAGTTAGAATTCGAGATTACCTCATGGGTGAAGTAATAGTTCAAATTCGAGAGGTAGCTGATCACATACAGACTTTGACAGCACAGGCTGATGTATTGAGCATGAAGTATGAGCTACATGCTGATTGCAGTCAAGAGCTAGCTTCATTGCTTGGGAAAATCAAAACTTTAGGACTTAAGGCAAAAGCATATTTGTAGTCCATTTTATGTAAAGGATTTTTTTTCCTAATAAAGTTTTCTAAAATGAAGTTGAATCAGAATCGATGCCTCTTTGCATTCATGCATTTGCATTAAATAACATCATATGCATTCAAGTTCATAGAGAGAGTCTAATTAGTTGAAATTATAACACGAGAGAGAGAGAAAGAGGGAAGGAAAATTTGGAAGCTGAACATCCTTACGGTACGTGCCAAATTGAAGAAAATGGATCAAAGATTGGAACAATTCCAAAGAGACATGCAAGACTAGATGCAAGAACAAATGAAAAAACTCCAACAAGAGATGAGGGACTAGATGTTGGAGGCTCAAAGGAACATGATGGCTCAAATGACCTAGATGATAAATGGGATGATGGACAAAGGAAAAGGTCCCATGGCTATTACTAGAGAAGAGAGCGAAGGCAATCTCGAGTTTTACCCCACCACATATGCCAGCACAGCCTGAAGAGTATCCTCAGGGGCCATCTGTCACAATTAGGCCTCAACAGGGGCAAACTGATACCAGACCACCCATGAACTTCCAGATGTGCTTAGGATCTAACCCAGGAGATAATCTTGCTAACCCCATTATCCGTGATTTGGATATAATAGAGAGGAAAGGTATAAGAACTGAATCCTCGAGGCAGTTAGAGGATCGCTGTAGATGGTTGGAGGAAAAGTTCAAGGCTTTGGAAAATGCCGACCATCACCATGGTAATGACGCAAAGGATTTGAGTTTGGTCCCAGATCTGGTGCTTCCTTATAAATTCAAGATACCATAATTTGAGAAGTACAATGAGACTAGTTGCCTTGAAGCCTACATCACTATGTTCTGTAGACGCATGACTGGTTATGTGAACAACGATCAATTGTTGATTCATTGTTTTCAAGATAGTTTAGTAAGAGCAGCATCTAGGTGGTACAATCAACTTAGCCGCAATAACATTAGCTCCTAGAGAGACTTAGCTCAAGCCTTCATGAAGCAGTATAATCATGTCACAAACATGACGCCTGATAGAATCATGTTGCAAAACATGGAAAAGAAATCGAATGAGAGCTTCAGGAAATACGCGCAAAGATGGAGGGAAGTTGCTATGCAAGTTCAACCACCTCTCTAGAGAAGGAAATCACAATGTTGTTTATCAACACTTTAAAAGCACCTTTTATCACACATATGATAGGAAGCACCACCAAAAGCTTCGCAGATATAGTGATGGCAGGTGAAATGATAGAAAACACCATAAGGGGTGGTAAAATTGAAGCAGGAGAAACCACTAGAAGGCCTGCTCCTAGGAAAAAGGATAATGAGGTGAACAATACGAGTACATATAACAAAGGGCACTCAAAGGTAGTTACTATTAGCCAGTCGAAAGTTGTTACTACCGGCCAACCAGGGTCGACAAGAAAAGAATTTGGCCCCCAAAAAAATGCCAAAAAGCTCTAATTTACACCAATCCCAATGACGTATAAGGAGATATATCAAAGTTTATTTGATGCACGCGTAGTGTCCCCATATTATCTACAACTGATGTAGTCCCTATATCCTAAATGGTATGATTCAAATGCTCAGTGTGATTGCCACGAGGGAATATCGGGGCATTCAATAGAAAACTAGTACTGCCTTCAAAAAGGTAGTTGAGAGACTCATCAAGATGGGGATTGTCAAGTTTGATGATACACCCAATGCGGAGAACCCATTACCCAATCACGGAGACAAGGGGATAAATGCGATTGGGGAAAATGTCGAGAGACAAATTAAAAGAGATGTCTCATAAGTAAAAACTCCGTTGAGAATAGTGTGGAAGGAAATGGTAAGAAAGGACTGATAAAATCAAGTCTCGAGGAAGGAGGTGAAGAACCAAGGAACTATTGTGAGTTCTACAAAGCTGAAGGACATGAGATCCAAGAATATGCTGAGTTCAAACTATTGGTACAAAGCCTCATGAACAATAAGGAGTTAAAGTTTTACAAAGAAGGCTTAGAGGGAGGAAACATACATGCAACCGAAGGAGAGTTGAAAAATCAAAAGGTCAATTATTCGAGGATCATTATTTCTCGACCGAAAAATACAAAAGATGAAGCACAAATCACGCCCAAAGTTGTAATCTAGAGACCTCTGTCCTTCCCTTACAAGGATAATAAGATGGTACCATAGAATTACAATTGTAATGTGACGACACCATGAGTAGAAAACTCAGCTAGCACTTTCAAGGAGGTCCAAAGTGAGGGATTCTACACACGAAGCGGGAGGTGTTATAACTCGGTAAACGTTAGAACAGAACCAGCAAGATCAAAGACTATGGCAGTTAAACTAGCGAAAGGACCTAACGCCCTTATCAACGAACCAGTGAAAGAGGAAGAGGCTAAAGAATTTTTAAAATTCTTAAAGCACAGTGAAGACAGTGTGGTAGAGCAGCTGCACAAGCAACCAACTCGCATATCGGTGCTAGCCTTACTTTTAAGTTCAAATGTACATCGTGAGGCTTTGATGAAAGTGCTAAATGAGACTTACGTTACTAAAAATATATCCATCAATAAACTTTCTGTTTAGTTAGTAACACAAGTGCTGATAACTTTATTTCCTTCAGTGATGATGGAATTCCACATGGGGGTATGGGATTAACTAAGGCCCTACACATAACTACTCGTTGTAAGGGATATACTCTACCGAGTGTGCTAATCAACAATGGATTAGCCTTGAATGTTTTACCGTTGACACTGAAGAGGTTGCCGATAGAAAACTCACATGAAGACATGCCAGAACATAGTGAAAGCATTTGATGGCACCGAGAGAAGAGTGATGGGAAGAATAGATATACCATTTCTGGTTGGGCCAAACACGTATGAAGTGGATATTTTGGTGACGAATATCAAGCCCTCATACAATTGCTTACTGGGAAGGCCCTTGATTCATTCAGCAGGGGTAGTGCCTTTATTCCTTCATCAAAAACTGAAACTGGTGACAGATGGTCGGCTAGTTACTGTAAACGCAGAGGAAGACATCATAGCGACTGTCACCAATGATGCGCCATATGTAGACACAAATGAGGATTGAATGTTCTTTTCGGTCTTTAGAGTTCATCAATGCAATATTCATTTTGAAAGGAAAGGAAGTTCTAGTGGCCAAGATATCCAAGACCACGAGGATGGGCATACAAATGATGGTAGGGAAAGGAGCCTTACCAAGAAAAGGGCTGGGCAGGTATCTCCAAGGGGACATTCAAGTGACGATGCTGAAAGAGAAGAGGGATCATTTTGGCTTGGGTTTTAAGCCAGACGCTAGATAGAGAAGAAAGAAAATTGAGAAAAAGCAAGAAAGAAGGAGGGCACAGTTGAATGGGGAAGAAGTCCAGTGGGGATTAATGATATTCCCACACATATCTCAGACCTTTGTATCCGAAGGGATAATTCACCCTGAGAGAGGGCTATTGGAAAGTCCTCACATCAATGCCATACATAGGGAAGAAGTTGAACAAAGAAACCTGTTAGGCATCCGCCCTTATGAACCTGGAAGTGTTTTAAACAATTAGACTGTAGAGGAACTTCCTGTAGTTTTTAAAGATTATACAGAGTAATATTCAAAACGCTCTTGTTATTTTTTAGCCTAGGAACAATAAGATTTCTTTTTTGAAATAGGCTCATGTCCATAAATTGTTATTTCAATAAAATACATTTTTGATAATTAACTTGAGAAAATATTCTTTCATTTCATTCTTTTGACTTTCTAATTTCATTCCAAATTTTTTATTTCTCATTCATATCATGTGAATAATTGTCCTCAAATTCATTTGTTCTTTTCACATTCTTTGGTACCCATCATCGGTCCCTAGATATCAATGATGTGAGCAACGATAATACAGATCTAGAGGTCCACTTTGAGCAGGATATGTTTTTAGAGGAATCTCAGGATTTTAAAGGTGACCGAGATTGTGATTTATCTCCAGATTTGTTAAGAATGGTAAAGCAAGATAAGAAATAAATTTTACCACATGAAGTGGAGGTAGAGAACATAGCCTTAGAAGAAGGGAAGGTTGTGAAAATTGGGACGCGTATAGCTGAAGAGACAAAACAAAACCTTGTTGAGTTACTACGGGAATTCAAGGATGTCTTTGCATGGTCATACCAAGATATGCCTGGATTAAGTACCGACATTGTAGTACATCGCCTTCCCATAAGAGAAGAGTGCAAGACATGTTCAGCAAAAGCTACGAAGGATGAGGCCTGATGTAGTGTTGAAAATAAAAGAAAAGGTACAAAAACAGTTTGATGCTAGTTTTCTACAAGTGGTCAAGTACTCAGAGTGGGTGGTAAACATTGTTCCTATCCCTAAGAAGGATGGAAAGGTCCGAATGTGTGTGAACTATAGGGACTTAAATAAAGCTAGCCCAAAGGATAATTTCCTTTTCCGTATATCGACACATTGGTGGATAATATGGCGGGATACTCACTATTTTCTTTTATGGACGACTTTTCGGGATATAATCAGATCAAGATGCACCTTGAGGATATGGGGAAAACTACATTCATAACATTGTGGGGTACCTTCTGTTATAAAGTAATGCCATTCGGACTAAAAAATGCTGGGGAAACATATCAAAGGGCCATGGTAACATTGTTCCATGACATGATGCACAAATAGATTAAAGTGTATGTTGATGATATGATTGCCAAATCTCAAACAGAAAAGGAACACATTGAAGTTTTAAAGAAGTTGTTTTTGAGGTTGAGAAAATTTCAATTGAAGCTCAACCTGGCAAAGTGTACTTTTGGAGCTCAGTCAGGGAAATTACTGGGTTTTGTGGTTAGTGAGAGAAGAATCAAAGTTGACTCAAGCAAGGTCAAAGCTATATAAGAATTGTCTCCATCGCGCACTCAGAAGGAAGTCCGAGGTTTTCTTGGAAGGTTAAATTACATTGCTCAGTTTATTTCACAATTAACTGAGAAATGTGATCCCATATTTCATCTTCTCAAGAAACACAACCAGGGTGTATGGGACGATGAGTGCCAGAAGGCTTTTGACAAAGTCAAACAATATCTATCGAACACTCCAGTACTATCTCCACCTAATCCAGATAAACCATTGATACTGTATTTGTCAGTATTCAATAATTCCATGGGATGTGTGCTTGGTCAACACGATGCGTCGGGAAGAAAAGAAAAAGCTATATACTATCTCAGTAAAAAGTTCACGGAATGTGAAATGAGATATTCATCGATTGAAAAATTGTGTTGTACCCTGATTTGGACAACTCGGAGATTGAGGCAGTACATGCTATATCATACTACCTGGTTAATTTCGAAGCTTGATCCGTTAAAGTATATGACGGAGTCCATTCTTTGAATGGAAGGATGGCTAGGTGGCAGATTTTGCTATCTGAATTTGATATAGTCTATGCAAACCAAAAGGCTATAAAAGGAGCGCAGTAGCAGAATTTTTGGCCAGCAGAGCTTTGGAGGATTATGAACCTTTGAGCTTTGATTTCCCAATTGAAGAGCTGATGTATATGGCAAATACTAAAGATTGTCCGTGGAAGCTAAATTTCGATGGAGTGTCAAATGCTGTGGGAGATGGAATTGGGGCAATCTTGGTATCCCCTAGTGGTGATTATTATCCATTCGCGTGCAAATTGGATTTTGATTGCACAAATAACATGGCGGAATATGAAGTGTAACACCCCAAACCCGGCCCAAAAACCACAACCGGATCTGGCATGTCACTAAGAAGATTTAGTAAAACATGATGCATTTTATTGGAAAACATTTGTCGAGTTTAAACATGTATTCCGGAAAACTTAATGATTTGATAATTTATAAAAGATGTAAATTTGATATGATGCCTTTATGAATTAAAAACTGAAATTTAGTACATGCCTTAGTTTATATTTTTCGCCAATAGTAAAAACCCAAAAGAAAGCCCAAAGTATAAGGCTAGTGGCCCATGGCCTTATTACAATAAAATATAAAACCCAAAATAATTTAACATATTGAAGGAAAATTTAAATAAATGGCGTCTTTGCTGTAACAATTCGAACTCTTGCATGGCCACCTTGCGCTCCCCTCTAGCCCGGTCCGATGCACTAAGTGCTACCTAAAAAAATGTTAAATAATAGGGTGAGTCACAAGACTCAGTGTGCAACCCTCGTACACCATCAGACTGGGCCTTAGCCCCACAGAAAAGATAACATAATATAATATGTCAGGAATTATGAAAAACCCAACCCAATCCTAGGTTTCCATCCGCTACACACCACCCTTACCTGCTGATCACACCATTGGGGATTTCTACAATCAACCCACACCGCTACACACCATCGATGGAAGACATGCTGCAGTTAGCTGCTCATCGTCAGATCATGGCAATAGCCACTACAACAGATCATGGAAAAAAGCCACTACAACAGATCATGGCAAAAAGCCACTACAACAGATCATGGTGAAAGCCACTACAACAGATCATGGCAAAAGCCACTACAATAGAACACTTCCCTTTTCATCAATCACCCAACCCCGTGCAATCACAAAAACTGGCATACATGTTTATCATATCAAATCAACAAAACCATTCACTTTAGAATGACATAGATCACTAACCTGGTGGTTCGCCTTTACCCTCATCGGGTTTTCAACAGCCATGCCGATATTTCAGCATTTAACAGAATATAACATATTTATAAGCATATACTAACAGGCAATCCAAATGGTGTGAGAATGTTGCACACCTGATTAATGCGTAGGACTACCCTCTATGTCGATACCCACGCTAATCGAATTTACTGTCTTCTGTCTACAACTTTGCTCAAAAGCTGGAAGAACGCGAAGATAAGGCCTCTCCTATATTTGGCCAAGGGTTAGTGTTTTACCCAAATTATACGTTTAAATTAATAGATCTCCTTACCTTGAAATCCCAAAAGTAATTCGATCCGAGTGCTACTGAACTCTGGCTTAGAAATCTAAGCGATTGAATCCCCTTCAAATCTCGAAATGCCGTAAATGAGAGAAAACACTCGATTAGTTAACCATATAGCCATTTGACTAAGATCACTATAAGCCGAAAAAAAGATTGAAATCTCGTGAATCGACACTTACCTTTAGTTTTCTTCAAGATTCGGCACAAGCAGACACCACAGAAGGAATTCAACAATCATAGGAGATGAGATCTAGGGATTTCGGCTTTTAAGAAAATCCCAGAAAAGATGAACGAGAGAAAGGTTGATGCGTCTTCGGCTTTTGGAAGAACTAGGAATTGAAAAGATGGGCAAGGAAGTAGATAGAGAGATTCGCCCAAAGTGTTTGCAAGAGAAGAGAAGGTAAATTGTAGGGGTTTCGATTTCTGACAGAAGAAAAAAAAGAAGAAGAAAAGATGATTCTAGTTTGCCGAAAATAGAGAAAACTTGAGGCTACTTTCAGAGAACACAATGAAAAATTCGGCACACCCCCTTGCCTATACTGAACCGAATTTTCCCCCTCTCTTGTGTTTGATTTTCGGCCAACTCTGCAACCAAGAGATCACTCTTATCATTCTATCCCTTATCCTTAACAAAACACTCATCCAACAGAGACCTACACCACACCACTACTTGTAACACCTTACCGAAACCTTGCTTGAGTCGAGTATGTGGCATTACTAGACTTGACTACTAATTTGGGGCATAAAAATTTAAAGCTGTCCAACTGCATCATGCTGACTAAATTGACCATAACTCGAGTTACAAAACTCTAAATTTAGATCCATAAATTTTCCTTGAAACTAGACTCATATAAATTTTTACTATAATTTTTCCAGAATTTTTCATATGGCCAATTAGTACAGTTTATTCATCAAAGTTACCCCTATTTCACTGTTTGATAATTCTGACCTATCTTTACAAAAACTCAGTTATCTCATTGCACAAAATTCCAATAATGTCCTTGTTTATTCCAATAAAAAAAAGACTCATTAAGGATTCTAAAAATATAAACTATGCTCCATAATTATTTTTGTACAATTTTTAACAATTTTTCCAAGACAGAACAGGGACTCACTAATTCATTCAGAACAAGTCTCACTAAAACTTAAATATCTCATAATATATAATTCCTTTGCTTACTATGTTTCTTTCATATAAAAATAGACACAATAAGATTTAATTCTATATCTAATTCACTTTCTAATTCAATTTATCCTATTTTGGTGATTTTCAAAATTACATCACTGCTGCTAACTAAAAACTATTTCATTTCAAAATATGATTAACTAGTTTATGACCGAACATACCCACATATATATCTCACCTTGTTTGATCCTCAAAATCTCCACTTATGGCATATCACCGGCACGAAGCCTGCTAGGCATTTAAGCCCGAATTAAATCACCGGCACGAAGCCTGCTAGGCATTATAGCCCGAAATGAATCACCGGCACGAAGCCTGCTAGGCATTATAGCCCGAAATAAATCACCTAAGACGAAGCTCGCTGAGCTCAAAGTTAGAAACAATATTATTATCATCTCATAAACATTACAGTAATGCTGCCTAAAATAACATAAATCACACATCATTCAAATCACTTTAACATACCAACTCGTTTAGAGATATAACAACATTTCATTTCAAATTCACTATCACTTATAATTCACGTATTATATCGAATAACAAACCAAAACACTTATTCATATCACTTTAAATAAAATTCAAACCAATCCATACCAATACTTTCACATTCGCTAACACAAGGTTTTATACAAAATTCTATTGAATAGCATCATTTAACGCATTCATAAATAATTTGATAACCTATACTTGCTTAGGACTTACCTCGGTTGTCGATAGTCAAGTGAATCGGCTATTCGAGAACCTTCGTCTTTCCACGGTCTAATTTCGTTTTCTTTGCTCTTGATCTAAAACACATTAGAATTTAGCTCATTTAATCGCATTTCATCTCAATTTAGTCCCAAAACACAAAATGGGCAAATTACCATTTTGCCCCTAATGTTTCCCATTTTACAAATTGGTCCTATTTACACAAAACACAAAATATGCAAAATTTACCAACACCATAGCTTGGCGAATCTTCCCCATAGCCATATGTGTCCATGCATTTCATTTATTTGTCATTTTAACCCTTCACAAATTTATTTTTTCAATTTAACCCTATTTACTTGAAATCTCCAAAACTTCAACACAAAACTTATAAATCTTTAACATATATTAAATCTCAAATCATCAAACATCAAAACTATCCAAGCATGTTAACGGCGAATCCTATATACATAGTATTTTCAAAAATTTAGACATGGGTCGGGTAATATACGGAAGCAACGATCTCAAAAACGTAAAAATTATCAAAAACTAAAACCGACCATACCTTAATCAAGCTTTCTAACTTTCCGAAACTTGAAGCTTTAACAATGGTGTTTTCTATCCTAACATTCGGCTAGGAGAGAATAAAAGAGATGATGGCTTTATTTTTATGTTTATTTTATATAAATGCATTAACATTATTATAATATATAACATAACCTTATAATAAAATTTTATATAATTAAACTAACATATATAGGTAGCTAACTTGGCCCATTGCCGTCCATTAATATGGTCAATGGGCTAATTGCCCTTTGGGACACCCACTTAAAAAGCCACAAGTAATCTAGTACATTACACCTTAGCATGCAACTTTTACGCTTTTGCGATTAAGTCCTTTTTTCAAATTAAGCACTTAAACAATAAAATTTTTCTCTGAAACTTTCACACACATTAATTCACATTTAATAGACTCAAAATATAATATTAAAATATTTCTCGGACTCGGATTCGTGGTCTCGAAACCACCATTCCGACTAGGGTCAAATTCATCAATTACAACTCTCCCCCTTTAGGATTTTCGTCCCGAAAATCTTACCGTTAAACAAGGTGGGATATTGTTGCCTCATTGAATCCTCGGTCTCCACGTAGCCTCTTCAACTCGTGATGATTCCATAGAACCTTCACTAACGGAATTCTTTTGTTTCTTAACTCTTTATTTCCCAAGCTAAGATACGGATCGGTTCTTCATCATATGTTAAATCAGTTGGAGTTCAATCTCCGTCGTGTGATCACATGAGACGGATCGATCTCAGACTTCACGAAGCATCGAAATGTGAAATCGTCATGTATCTTTTCTAACTCGAGGGCAATCTCAATCTATAAGCAACCGCCCAATATCGTTCAATGACTTAAAGACGTCCGATAAATCTCGGACTCAACTTGCCTTTCCGACCAAATCGGAGTACCTTTTTCCACAAAGAAACTTTTAAGAACACCCGATCTCCGACCTGAAATTCAATGTCCTTACGTTTCAAATCGGCATAAGACTTTTGACGATCCGAAGCGGCTTTCAAATTACTCCTAATAACAACCACTTTTTGTTCTGTTTCTTTAATCCAATCAACCCCGTGTATCTTATTTTCACTGAGTTCAGTCCAATACAACGGCGACACTTTCGCCAATACAAGGCTTCATAAGGCGCCATTTTTATGCTAGATTGGAAGCTATTATTGTAAGCAAATTCAATCAAAGGTAGGTATCGTTCCCACATACCTTCAAACTCGAGGACGCAACACCTCAACATGTCCTCAAGTATCAAAATAGTTATTTCGATCGATCGCATTTTGCGGATAGAAAGGTCATACTAAAATGAAGTCTAGTACCTAGAGCATCTTGCAATTTCTTCCAGAACTGCGATGTGAATCTCGGGTCCCTATCTGAAACAATGGAACTCGGTACACCGTGCAACCTTACAATCTGCGACACATACAATTCGGCAAGCTTAGTAAGTGAATAGTCGGTACGTACCGGTATAAAATGAGCTGATTTAGTCAGTCTATCAACGATAACCCATACGGCATCTTTCTTACTCGGTGTCATAGGAAGACCGGATACAAAATCCATTGTAATTCTATCCCATTTCCATTTAGGTATCATGATTGGTTGAAGTAGTCCGGACGGTACCTGATGCTCAGCTTTTACTTGTTGACAGATTAAGCACTTGGAAACAAACTCAGATATATCTCGTTTCATGCCAGGCCACCAATAGAACTATTTCAAATCGTTATACATTTTAGTGCTACCCGGGTGTATCGATAGTCGACCACTATGGGCCTCACTCAGAATCACCTATAACAAATCTGAGTTCTTTGGAACACACAATCGACTTTTATAATTCAAACAATCATTTGCATCAATCGAAAATCGATTACATCTGTTTTCTGCCCGAATCCGAATAGCAATCAAATTTTTGTCAACTTTCTATGCATCACAAATTTGCTGAATAAACATCGGTCTTGCTCGTAACTCTGCTATGATCGAACCATCACTAGACATAGCCATCTGTGCATTCATTGCACAAAGAGCAAATAATGATTTCTGACTTAACGCATCCGCAACAACATTAGCTTTTCGGGTGATAGTCAATCACCAATTCATAGTCTTTCAACAGTTCTAGCCACTGCGTTGTCTCAAATTTAGGTCTTTCGAGTCATTAGATACTTGGACTTTTGTGATCCGAGTAAACATGGCATTTCTCGCCAAATAAGTAATGGCGCCAAATCTTCAAGTCTGAACACAATGGTCGCAAGCTCTAAATCATCGTCGGGTAATTTTTTTCATGCGGCTTCAATTATCTTGAGCGTAGGCTACAACTTTGCCTCCTCGCATCAAAACGCAGCCCAAACCATTTAAAGAAGCATCGAATAAACAACAAATTCTTTACCCGATTAAATTTGAACTAATCTGGAGCTTCATCAAAAGGGCTTTCGGTGATCAAAACTTTTCGACACTTTTTCGACCACTCGAACACGACATCTTTTCGCAATAACTTTGTCAGCGGGTAGCTATCATAGAAAAATCTTTCACAAATCGTCGATAGTAACCCATAAGTCGAAAACTTTGAATCTCTAAACATTTTTGGTGGCTTCCAATCAAGTATAGCCGAGATTTTGTTCGGATCAACTCGAATGCACGATCTTTGAAACAACATGTCCTAAAAAGTGACCTCTTTCATCGAACTCACACTTACTAAACTTCGCATACAAATTGATGATCTCGCAAAGTTTGTAGCACTAACCTCAAATGTTCAGCGTGTTCAATTTCATCTTTGGAGTAGATCAATATGTCATCAATAAACACCACCACAAATCGATCCAAAAGCGTCTAAAACCCGAATCATCAAATCCATAAAAATAGCGGTGCATTAGTGAGTCCAAAAGGCATAACCAAAAACTCAAAATGTCCGTACCTCGTCAGGAATGCGTCTTTGGCACATTTGTATCTCGACTACTGGCCCGATAATAACCCGATCTCAAATCTATTTTGAAAATCTGAAGCCCCATTCAAGCGATCAAACAAATCATCAATCGAGGTAAGCGGATACTTATTCTTTATAGTTACCTTATTCAATTCTTGATAATTAATACACATTCGCATCGTTCCATCTTTCTTTCTCACAAAAAAACTGGTGCACCCAAGGAGAGAAACTTGGTCGTACAAAGCCCTATCTGTTAACTCTTGCAAGCTGTGCTTTCAACTTTTTAGCTCAAGTGGGTGCCATCCGATATGGAGCTATTGAGATCGGAGTTGTTCGGTACTAATTCAATACCAAACTCAATCTCTCGTCTTTGGGGTAAACCCGGTAGTTCTTCAGAAACACATCGAGTATTCACATACTATCGATGATGATTCAATCATTTTTCGGACAATTTATTATCCGATTACATAAGCTAAATAAACTTCGCACCTTTTCTCACATACTTAGGGCTAACATTGAGGATATTCTTGTAGGCAACCCATTTACATCACAGATTTAATTACGATGGTCTCACCGATTACGGTGTCTCAAATCAATAAGCTTTCTTTTGCAATTCACCACAAACATCATGTGAAGTTAACGGTCCATTCCCAAAATTATATCAAACTCATCGAAGGCAAGACATTAAATCATTGGGAAGCAAAAATCTCGAATCATCAATGGGCAACTTTTACACACTTTATTAACAAACACACATCTACCCAAAGGGTTGGATACGCTGAATCACAAACTCGGTGAGACTCAACTGGTAGAGTCTTACTGAATACCAGAGTTTCACATACATATGAATGAGTCGAACCAGGATCAATCAATGCAATCACAGTAGTATCATAAAGGGTGAAAGTACCGGTAATGACGTCTGGAGAAGCAGCATCCTCCCTAGCTCGAGTGACATAAGCTCTAGCGGGAGCTCTAGCCTCAGATCGAACTGCTGTGTTTTTCATCCCTCTCTGACTACCACCTACATTGCCAGAATGCTGGGTGGTGCGCTTACGAGCTAATGCCTTTGCTCGGTCTAGAATTACTGCACCGTATTCTCGCTTTCATTAACATCGGGCACTCTCGAATAAAATGGTCTGAGGATCCACATTTAAAGCAGGACCGATCACGAACTCTACAACTCCCAGAATGCCATTTTCTACAATGTTTGCATTCAACTCGATTACGTGGAGCGTTATCGACACGGCCATCGAGGTAGCTCAGGAGCCCACGAAAGGTCGATCATGTCTAGGTGAATCTGAAGTAGCTTTATGTCGGCTGAAGTCATCTCTAAACTTCTTAGATGTGGAGTGAAAATTCTTGCCCGACGGTCTTTTACGAGTATCTCTAGCTTCTGTCTCAGCCTTTCTTTTCTCTTTCCCAAGCTCTTCAGCTTTGCAAGCTCGCTCGACTAGTGTCACAAACTCCTTGATCTCAAGAATGCCAACTAGCAACTTTAAATCTTCATTCAAACCGTCTTCAAACCTTTTGCACATAATGGCTTGGTTGATACACACTCCGAGCATATCTGCTCAATCGACAAATTTTCGCTCATATTCGGTCACGGTCATTTTCCCTTGTTTGATTCAAGAAATTCTTTTCGTTTACGGTCGATGAACCTCGGACTGATATATTTCTTGCGGAATTCATTCTAGAAGAAATCCCATGTCACTTTTTCTTTTGGAACCACGATACTAGTGTATTCCACCGGTGATAAGCGGTGTCAAGTAATGATATAGCACATTTTAAACATTAAATGCAGGTGCAAGATAGCTTGTCAAGTACTCGAATAGTGTTATCAAGCCACATTTCGGCTCTCTCTGCGTCATCATCATCATTGGCTTTAAATTCTTGACCCCAAATTTTCAAATTTTATCAAGCTGGGGCTTACTAGATCTCACCGGATCTATCATCGAAGTCTTTGAAGGAATCAAGTGAATTATTGGGGTGGAGGTTGTTGTACAGTCGGATTATTCTGGACAAACTGGGTAAACCATTCATTCATCATTTGGTAGAAGGCTTGTTTAGCCTCTCCCTCATGGTTACCCGTAACTGGTTGAGAGTCTAATGGCGCTGATCCATGTACGAGACTAGGCGCAACACTCTCCACATCATCAGCTACGGCTCTATCGGGATCGGAATCCATTTACTATATAAAATACAATTGAAATTGTCAGAAGTCACCACACTATCACATATAAAATTCAAAGGCATGTATAGCTAGACTCTTACGTACTACGGTAGTCCTAGAATCGACTAAATCGTAGCTCTGATACCAATCAAATGTAACACCCCTTACCCGAAACCTTTGCCGGAGTCGAGTATGTGGCATTACTAGACTTGACTACTAATTTGGGGCATAAAAATTTAAAGCTGTCCAACTGCATCATGCTGACTAAATTGACCATAACTCGAGTTACAAAACTCGAAATTTATATCCGTAAATTTTTCTTGAAACTAGACTCATATAAATTTTTACTATAATTTTTCCAGAATTTTTCATGTGTCCAATTAGTACAGTTTATTCATCAAAGTTACCCTATTTCACTGTTTGATAATTCTGACCTATCTTTACAAAACTCAGTTATCTCATTGGACAAAATTCAATAATGTCCTTGTTTATTCCAATCAAAACAGACTCATCAAGGATTCTAAACATATAAACTATGCTCCATAATTATTTTTGTACAATTTTAACAATTTTTCCAAGACAGAACAGGGACTCACGAATTCATTCAGAACAAGTCTCACTAAAACTTAAATATCTCATAATATATAATTCCTTTGCCTACTCTGTTTCTTTCATGTAAAAATAGACACAATAAGATTTAATTCTATATCTAATTCACTTTCTAATTCAATTTATCCTATTTTGGTGTTTTTCAAAATTACATCACTGCTGCTAACTAAAAACTATTTCATTTCAAAATATGATTAACTAGTTTATGACCGAACATACCCACATATATATCTCACCTTGTTTGATCCTCAAAATCTTCACTTATGGCATATCACCGGCACGAAGTCTGCTAGGCGTTTAAGCCCGAATTAAATCACGGGCACGAAGCCTGCTAGGCATTATAGCCCTAAATGAATCACCGGCACGAAGCCCGCTAGGCATTATAGCGAAATAAATCAAACACGAAGCCCTCGCTAGGCTCAAAGCCCGAAACAATATTATTATCATCTCATAAACATTACAGTAATGCTGCCCAAAATAACATAAATCATACATCATTCAAATCACTTTAACATACTAACTCGTTTAGAGATATAACAACATTTCATTTCAAATTCACTATCACTTATAATTCACGTATTATATCGAATAACAAACCAAAACACTTATTCACATCACTTTAAATAAAATTCCAACCAATCCATACCAATACTTTCACATTCGGCTAACACAAGGTTTTATACAAAATTCTATTGAATAGCATCATTTAACGCATTCATAAATAATTCGATAACCTATACTTGCTTAAGGACTTACCTCGGTTGTCGATAGTCCGTCTTGAATCGGCTATCAAGAACCTTCGTCTTTCCCGGTCTAATTTCGTTTTCTTTGCTCTTGAACTAAAACACATTAGAATTTAGCTCATTTAATCGCATTTCATCTCAATTTAGTCCCAAAACACAAAAATGGGCAAATTACCATTTTGCCCCTAATGTTTCCCATTTTACAAATTGGTCCTATTTACACAAAACACAAAATATGCAAAATTTACCAACACCATAGCTTGGCGAATCTTCCCCATAGCCATATGTGTCCATGCATTTCATTTATTTGTCATTTTAACCCTTCACAAATTTATTTTTTCAATTTAACCTATTTACTTGAAATCTCCAAAACTTCAACACAAAACTTATAAATCTTTAACATATATTAAATCTAAAATCATCAAACATCAAAACTATCCAAGCATGTTAATGGCGAATCCTATATACAGTATTTTCAAAAATTTAGACATGGGTCGGGTAATATCTGAAACAACGATCTCAAAAGCGTAAAATTATCAAAACTAAAACCGACCATACCTTAATCAAGCTTTCTAACTTGCCGTAACTTGAAGCTTTAACAATGGTGTTTTCTATCCTAACATTCGGCTAGGAGAGAATAAAAGAGATGATGGCTTTATTTTTATGTTTATTTTATATAAATGCATTAACATTATTATAATATATAACATAACCTTATAATAAAATTTTATATAATTAAACTAACATATATAGGTAGCTAACTTGGCCCATTGCCGTCCATTAATATGGTCAATGGGCTAATTGCCCTTTGGGACACCCACTTAAAAAGCCACAAGTAATCTAGTACATTACACCTTAGCATGCAACTTTTACGCTTTTAGCGATTAAGTCCTTTTTTCAAATTAAGCACTTAAACAATAAAATTTTTCTCTAAACTTTCACACACATTAATTCACATTTAATAGACTCAAAATATAATATTAAAATATTTCTCAGACTCGGATTCGTGGTCCGAAACCACCATTCCGACTAGGGTCAAATTCAGTCCGTTACACTACTTCCTTTTTATCAGCATTATATCCACATAATTTAAAACATATAATCCCCTATTTTGTAGCCACATTGCCATCCCCCTATCTATCATTGGGCTGCCAAAATTGGCCCAATTCCATGAGCTTTAAGCGGCTACACTGAGCCCTCCTTCCTTTGCCTATTGGCGCCACTTATAGCTCCCTCCTACTTGCCTCTTGTTCCTGGGCCACAAGCCCATTATGCCTATTACACTCTCATTACTTTATTTAAACCCAATAGTCTCTAAACAAAATATCTAGCCAAGACCTCGGCCCATTCCTGAGCCCAATTTGCACCTCTAAACCTCAAATTAACATTTTAAGCATACATCACATAAAATGCACAGGCCCAATAATTCGGGATGTTACAGTTCTACCCCCTTAAAATAAATTTCGGCCTCGAAATTTACCTAATCAGAAGGGATGGGGATACTGCTGTCGCATAACATCCTCTGGTTCCCATGTCGCTTCCTCCGCACCGTGGTTTTTCCATAAAATGTTGACCAAAGGGACGGACTTCCTTCACAACACTTTTACGTCTCGATCCAAGATTTGCACTGGTTCCTCCTCAAAAGAAAAATCTGGCCTTACTTTAATCTCTTCCACCGGAACAATGTGCGATGGATCAGAATGATAACGTCTTAGCATCGAGACATGGAACACTTCATGTATCTGCTCCAACTCTGAAGGCAACTCCAATCGATAAGCCATTGGGCCTACGCGTTTCAGTACCCAGTAAGGCCCAATAAACTGGGGACTTAGCTTACCCTTCCGACCAAACCTCATTACCTTCTTCCACAGTGATACTTTCAAGAACACTTGATCTCCTACTGCAAATTCCATCCCCTTCCGTTTAAGATCCGCATATGACTTCTTCCGATCAGACACTTCCTTCAACCGAGCCTAAATTAATCTAACTTTCTCTTCTGTTTCTGACACTAGTTCTGGGCCTAACACCTAACGCTCACCTAACTCTGTCCAACAAGTTAGGGTACGACATCTCCTTCCATATAACGCTTCATAAGGCGCCATCTGAATACTAGATTGATAACTATTATTGTACGCAGAATTCTGCCAAAGGTAAATACTCCTCCCAGCTCCCCCAAAATCGATGATGCAACCCCTTAGCATATCCTCCAAGTTCTGAATTACCCTTTCAGATTGACCATCAGTTTGTGGATGAAAAGCGGTGCTGAAGTCTAGCCTTGTTCCCATTGCCTGATGCAAGACCTTCTAGAACTGTGACGTGAACCTAGGGTCTCTATCCGATATAATTGACATAGGTACACCATACAGTTTCATCACCTCAGCCACATACAGCTTAGCCAACCTTTGTAGAGAAAAGTCGACACGAACCGGTATGAAGTGAGCAGACTTCGTCAGTCGATCCACAATCACCCAAATTGAATCCTTCTTAGTGGGTGTAAGGGGTAACCCACTAACAAAATCCATCGTGATTCTCTCCCATTTCCACTGCGGAATCTTTACCGGCTGCAACAACCCCGAAAGCAACTGGTGTTCCGCTTTAACCTGCTGGCACGTCAAACACTTACTCACGAATTACATTATCTTTCGCCGGACACTGCCACCGTAATTGTTCTCGCAAATCCCAGTACATCTTAACCCCTCCAAGATGCATAGCGTAAGGGCTACTATGCGCCTCCTGAAGAATCATCTGCCTTAACTCCAAATCCTTTGGCATACAAACTCTTTTATGATTCAAACTATAGTCCTCTCCTTCACCACTTCGCACTTGCCGGAGTCGAGCACTCAAAACATCGTCTAGAAGTTGCTTCTCTTTGATCTTACTTGTCCACATAAGTCTTACTTGGAGCTTAGCTACCAAACTTTCATCCTCATACAGACCAAGATGAGCAAACATCGCCCTCAAATCTGCTATCGCCTTCTTACTCAGTGCATCTGCCACCACGTTAGCCTTACCCAGATGATATTCGATCGAGCAGTCATAGTCCTTCAAGAGCTCAATCCACCTATGTTGCCTCAGATTCAACTCCTTCTGGGTAAGGAGATACTTCAGGCTCTTATGGCCTGTGTAAATAACCAACTTCTCCCCATACAGGTAGTGCCTCCAAATCTTCAGAGCAAACACTACCGCCACCAATTCTAAATCGTGCGTATGGTAGTTCAATTCATGCGGTCTCAACTGTCGAGAAGCATATGCAACAACTTTTTCATCTTGCATCAACACACATCTTAAACCCGTGTGTGATGCATCACAATAGACGGTAAATTCTTTTCCCGCCTCTGGCTGAATTAACACTGGCACTTCCGTCAAGATTCTCTTCAGCTTCTCAAAGCTCTCCTGCTGTTTGTCGATCCATACAAACGATACTCCCTTCCTCAACAACTTAGTTAGAGGTGCCGCTATCAATGAGAACCCTTCAACAAACCTTATGTAGTACCCGGCCAATCCCAAGAAACTTTAAACTTCTGCAACAGACTTCAGCGGTTTCCAATCTAATATGGCTTCTATCTTCCGAGGGTCCACCCTAATTCCCTCTGCGGAAACTACATGCCCTAAGAAAGTCACTTCCTTCAGCCAGAACTCACACTTACTGAACTTTGCGTACAACTGCTTCTCCCTCAGAATTTGCAACACCACACAAAGATGTGCATCATGCTCCTCCTCAGACTTGGAGTAAACCAAGATATCATCGATGAACACCACGATGAGCCAATCAAGATACGGTTGAAATCCCTGGTTTATCATATCCATAAATACTGTTGGTTTATTCGTCAACCCAAACGGCATTACCAAAAATTTGTAATGATCGTACTGAGTCTGAAACGCCATCTTATGAATGTCTCCTTCCTTTACCCTTAACTGATGATATCCAGACCTTAAGTCAATCTTGGAAAAGACCGAAGCTCCTTTGAGTTGATCGAACAGGTCATCAATTCTTGGAAGTGGGTACTTATTCTTAACCGTCAACTTATTCAATTGACGGTAGTCCACACACATACGCATGGATCCGTCCTTCTTCTTCACAAATAGGACCGAGGCTCCCCACGGAGACACACTCGATCGGATAAATCCACGATCCAAGAGTTCCTGGATCTGGGCTTTGAGTTCCACCAGCTCCTTCGACGCCATTCTGTACGAAGCAATAGACACTAGAGCTGTACCCGGAAGTAGCTCTATTCCAAACTCCACTTCGCGATCCGGGGGTAATCTTGGCAATTCCTCAAGAAAGACATCTGTGAAATCCTTAACTGTTCGAACCTCATCGACAGTCACCTCCTTAACATCCAAAGCACTGATAAAGGCTAGAAACGTGTCACATCCCTTCCGAATCATCTTAACAGCTTTTAATTCGGACACTACGTGAGTCAAATAATTCATTCTTCCTCCTAACACAACCACCTCCCCGCCTTCCGGGGTACTCAACACCATGCGCTTAGTCTCACAATCCAACTTAGCACGGTGTTTAGTCAACCAATCCATTCCCAAAATAAGGTCAAACTCTCCAAATGGTAATTCCATTAAGTCTGCCGGGAACACTACTCCTTGGGTCTCTAAAGGTACGTCATTAAATAGTTTGTCCACTACCCTAGATTGTCCTAGAGGGATAACCATAGTCATCTTCCTAGTAGTTGTTTCAGAGTCTAAACTTAGGGTCTTAGATACCGAACATGCAACATAGGAGTGGGTTGACCCAATATCAATCAAAGCAAGGTATGGGCTATTAGTAATAAGAAACGTACTGGTTATGATGTTCGGTGCGTCACCATCCTCCCGTTGACATGCTGCATAGACTAGACCTGGCTGCCTTGTGTCTACATTTCCAGTACCCCTACCAGGTGCTCTATGACCCCGACCAAATCCATTTCCTCTGGCCTCGCCACGACCCCTCGGTACTGGCTGGCCCCCTCTCCTAACCTGATCAGAACCTCGTCCCACGGGTTGTGCCTACTCCACCTGTGGACAATCCTTAATCATATGCTTTGTGGATCCACACCTAAAGCATCCACCAGTTCTCCTTCTACACCCCCCATAATGCACCTTCCCACACGAAGGACATGATTGATTCTGACCCGTCGGAGCACGAGCTGGCCCATCAGGCCTAGGCCTTTTCTGAAAATTCCCAGATGATCCCGATGGCCCAAAATTCCTCTTATTCTGATTCCGATCCTTATCCTTATTCTGCTTCTCAGTCTGCTTCCCTCCTTAGATATTTTAGCTTTTTTGACCAGAACTGCAAAGTCCCTTTCTTGCTGCGGTGCCACTAATACCCTCAATTCATCCCTTAGTCCATCCTTGAACCGTACGCAATGCTCATAGTCAGTTACTACAATCCTTGAGCCTAACGGCTCAACCGTAGAAATTGACTTCATTTTCTAACATAGACTTACTTCCTTGCACCAAGTTCAGGAATGCCCTTCTCTGTGCATCCACATAGCGGCCTCGATGTACTTTCCCTGGTACGACTCCTTAAAAAAGTCCCAATCAATACGATCTGCGAGAGTACCCTCCTTTACTGTGAGCCACCACTGATAGGCCTCTTCTCGAAGAAGAGACACGACCCTCTTCAACTTCTCCTCCACAGTGAAGTCAAGGTCATCCATTATGCGCTCAGTTGCCTCTAACCAATACTCAGTTGTGTTAGGGGCTACGCCAGAAACTTCCCTAAACATCTCTACTCTATTGGCTCGGAGTCGTTCAGACACAGACTTTCGAGCTCCTGAACCCGTACCTACTCCAGCCACTCTTTCAAGGACCTGCAGCATCGCCTGAGACCCTGCATCATCTCCACCTGCTTGGTCCTGAAATTCTCCCTCCACAGCTGGCAGATCTGGCATCTCATTTCCTGAAAAGTGGCCAAACCCTACTGGTTCAGAGACGGTCATCCTAACCGTACCACGACCACGCGAAGGACATCCTCAACCCCTTGTACTTATCGTCCTAATATCGCCTTTATCTGATTTAAAAAATTTTATGAATTATTTACTCTTTCCACTGATTATCCACGAATAATTTTATGAAAAAGTAGTTTGATAGTGGTTCTTTTGAATTCAGAATTATATCTGAAGGTTCAGTCTCAAGTCTACTATCCTAATTCAGAGAATCACATACATTAACAATCAGCATACAGAGGGCATTCACAAACTTACGTTCATCACCTAGGGTGTTTTCGTCCTTTCACTACCAAGGGCATTTTTGTAATTTATCCTACAGGGGTATTTTCATAATTTTCAAAATAGAGTATCTTGGTGGTTTTAAAAAAGGGGTATTTTGGAAATTTTACAATTTGGAGGGTATTTCGATAATTTTGTAAACCGGGGTATTTCGATAATTTCATAAATCTTGGTAATTGTTACAAATCTAGGGTATTTTAGGAAATTTTTACAAATCAAGAGTATTTCAAAAATTTTACAAAACTAGGGGGTATTTTAGTGATTTTTCAAAATAGGGTGGCTGGTCCCTTTTGGGTTTTAATTATAAATTTTGGCCCGTCAACAAGTCCTCATGGCTAAGGTGAACAAACACTACGCACCAAGTAGGATTCCAATGAAGAGGAGGTGAGTCACTAGGACTGCTTAAGTACAAGCTCTCCCTGGATCCAATCCTAGACATACATATGCCTGTTACCACACCTTAACCCAGTGACTTGTTCACGGACATGTTTAATTAGATTAAGTTTTATGGAGTTTATTGTTTGGTGTAAGCTAGGCCTAGGGTCCAATAATTTCTATCTTACTAACCTATGGCCCCATAAAGCCCATTAAGCCCACATACATAACACATACTGGTTCAGAATACTTACCTGGTGGACTTGGGCCGAGACGCAGGTGCCATGCCGAGAGAACAATCCTATATTACATGTTTCAAAAAACCCATCTTTAAAAAACATTTTGAGCTCAAAACCCCAAAGCCGAGTGTTGAACCTAGCTCTGATACCAATTTGAAACACCTCAAACCTGACCCAAACACCATGACCGGATCTGGCATGTCACTAAGAAGATTTAGTAAAATATGGCACATTTTTTTGGAAAACATTTGTCGAGTTTAAACATGTATTCCGGAAAACTTAATGATTTGATAATTTATAAAAGATGTAAATTTTATATGATGCCTTTATGAATTAAAAAACGAAATTTAGTACTTGCCTTAGTTTATATTTTTCACCTGAAATGAGGTGTCCAATAATAGTAAAAACCTAAAAGAAAGCCCAAAGTATAAGGCTAGTGGCCCATGGCCTTATTACAATAAAATATAAAACCCAAAATAATTTAACATATTGAAGGAAAATTTAAATAAACGATGTCTTTGCTGTAAAAATTTAAACTCTTGCATGGCCACCTTGCGCTCCCCTCCATCCCGGTCCGATGCACTAAATGCTATCTAAAAAAATGTTAAATAATAGGGTGAGTCACAAGACTCAGTGTGCAACCCTCGTGCACCATCAGACTGGACCTTAGCCCCACAGAATAGATAACATAATATAATATGTCAAGAATTATGCAAAGCCCAACCCAATCCTAGGTTTCCATCGCTACACACCATCCTTACCTGCCGATCACACCATTGGGGATTTCTACAATCAACCCACACCGCTACACACCATCGATGGCAGACATACTGCAGTTAGCTGCTCATCGTCAGATCATGGCAATAGCCACTACAATAGATCATGGCAAAAAGCCACTACAACAGATCATGGTGAAAAGCCACTACAACAGAACACTTCCCCTTTCATCAATCACCCAACCCCGTGCAATCACAGAAATCGGCATACATATTTATCATATCAAATCAATAGAACCATTCACTTTAGAATGACAGAGATCACTAACCTGGTGGTTCGCCTTTACCTTCCTCGGGTTTTCAACAGCCATGTCAGTATTTCGACATTCAAAAGAATATAATAGATTTATAAGCATATACTAATAGGCAATCCAAATGGTGTGAGAATGTTACACACCTGATTAATGCATAGGACTACCCTTTATGTCGATACCCACGCTAATCTGATCTACTGCCTTCTATCTACAACTTTGCTCAAAATCCAGAAGAACGCGGAGATAAGGCCTCTCCTATATTCGGCCAATGGTTAGTGTTTTACCCAAATTATACGTTTAAATTAACAGATCTCCTTACCTTGAAATCCCAAAAGTAATTCGATCCGAGTGCTACTGAACTCTGGCTTAGAAATCTAAGTGATTGAATCCCTTTCAAATCTTGAAATGCCGTAAATGAGAGAAAACACCCGATTAGTTAACCATATAGCCATTCAGCTAAGATCACTATAAGTCGAAAAAGATTGAAATCTTGTGAATCGACACTTACCTTTAGTTTTTTCCAGATTTGGCACAAGCAGACACCACAGAAGGAATTCGACAATCATAGGAGATGAGATCTAGGGATTTTAGATTTTAAAAAAATCTCGAAAAAGATGAACGAGAGAAATGCTGATGCATTTTGGCTTTTGGAAGAGCTAGGAATTGAAAAGATGGGCAAGGAAGTAGATAGAGAGATTCGGCCAAAGTGTTTGCAAGAGAAGAGAAGGTAAATTGCAGGGGTTTCAATTTTTGACAGAAGAAAAAGAAGAAGAAGAAAAGATGATTCTAGTTTGCCGAAAAGAGAGAAAACTTGAGGCTACTTTTAGAGAACACAATGAAAATTTGGCACACCCCTTGCCTATACTGAACCGATTTTTCCCCCCTCTCTTGTGTTTGATTTTTACCAACTCTACAACCAAGAGATCACTCTTATCATTACATCCCTTATCCTTAATGTGAACACTCATCCAACAGAGACCTACACCACACCACTACTTCCCCTTTATCAGCATTATATCCACATAATTTAAAACATAAAATCCCCTATTTTATAGCCACATTGCTGTTCCCCTAGCTCTCATTGGGCTGCCAAAATTGGCCCAATTCCTTGGGCTCCAAGCGGCCACACTGGGGCCCCTTCCTTTGCCTATTGGCGCCACTTATAGCTCCCTCCTACTGCGCCTCTTGTTCCTGGGCCACAAGCCCATTATGCCTATTACACTCTCAATACTTTATTTAAACTCAATAGTCTCTAAACAAAATATCTAGCCAAGACCTCGGCCCATTCTTGAGCCCAATTTGCACCTCTAAACCTCAAATTAACATTTTAAGCATACATCACATAACCAATAATTCGGGATGTTACATGAAGCCTATATAATGGGAATTCGAGCAGGCTTAGAACGTTAGATCAGAGTGCTAGTAGTATATGGAGATTCTTCCTTAGTAATCTACTAGCTTAAATGAGAATGGGAGACAAGAGATCCCAAACTAAGTGGTTACCGAAAAATAGTTTTGGGATTGATTGAGGAGTTTGATGACATCTTTTTAATTATCTCCCACGTGATAAAAATCAGATGGCAGATGCTTTAGCAACCCTGGCTTCTATGATCAAGGTGAACAAACCAGAGGATATGAGACCCATACGGATGAGTATTGTTGAAGTTCCAGCTCATTGCTACAACCTGGAAGAAGAGGAAAAATATGACCACCCTTGGTATCATGATGTATTACGATACGTAAAAAATCGTGAATACCCAGAGCATGCAACTGAGAATGAGAAAAGGACATTAAGAAGATTGGCCTCTGACTATGTTTTAGATGGGGACATCTTGTACAAAAAGAGAAAAGATCAAGTACTATAAGATGCGTTGATGCTGTTGAAGCTAGGAAAATTCTAGAAGAAGTTCATGAGGGTGTTTGTGGAAACCATGCTAATGGATTCACAATGGTCAGACAGATAATGAGATTTAGGTATTATTGTCTACCATGGAAGGTGATTGTATCAACTATGCTAAGAGATGTCATAAATGCCAGATTTATGGAGATAAAATTCATGTGCCTCCGTCACCTTTGCACGTTATGACTTCCCCATGGCCAGTTTCCATATGGGGCATGAATGTCATTGGACCAATCTCACCAAAAGCTTCGAATGGACATCAATTCATCTTCGTGGTAATTGAATACTTCATGAAATGGGTAGAGGCTGCTTCATATGCTAGCGTCACTAAGGCAGCAGTTAGTCGATTCTTGAAGAAGGAGATCATTTGCCGATATGGAATGCTCGAGAAAATCATATCGGACAATACGCTGAACTTGAACAACAGTACAATAGCATAAATTTGTAGTCAATTTGGGATCAAACACCATAACTCGTCTCCGTATCGTCCAAAAATGAATGGGGCGATGGAAGCGGCCAACAAAAATATCAAGAAGATAGTAAGGAAGATGACTGAGACTTATAAGGATTGGCATGAGAAACTACCATTTTCACTCTATGCTTATCGGACGTCTGCCAGAACCTCTACTAGGGCAACGCCTTTCTCGTTGGTATATAGAATGGAGGCAGTTCTACCTATGAAGTGAAAATACCCTCTCTTCGAGTTTTGTTAGAAATAAAGCTAGATGAGGCTGAACGGATCCAAGCTCGATATGATCAGCTAAACTTAATTAAAGAAAAGAGGCTAAGGGCTATTTGTTATGGTCAGAAGGATCAAAAACAAATGATGCGAGCCTACGATAAGAAAGTCAACCCAAGAGAGTTCCATGAGGGGGACCTTGTATTGAAAAAGATCCTTCCCATACAAAAGGATTTCAGAGGAAAATGGATGCTAAATTGGGAAGGACCATATGTGGTAAAGAGAGCTTTCTCTAGAGGGGCACTGATCTTGACCGAGATGGATGGGAACACCCCAAACACGGCCCAAATACCATGACCGGATTTGGCATCTCACTAAGAAGATTTTACAAAACATGTCACATTTTCGGAAAACATTTTTCAAACATAATCGTTCATTCGGTAAACTTCAGTAAATTAGTAAAAGATATAATTTTTGATTAATGCCTCAGTGATGAGAAAATCGAGATTTTCCTTTTATTTTTATCATTTCAATACATGCCTTAGTTTAAATTTTGCGTAGAATTTAAATGTCTAAAAAAACTCGAAAACTCGAAAAAACATAAAAGAAAATTAATAGCCAGTGGCCTTATTACAATAAAATATAAACCAAACTAATTAAAAATATTAAATACAAATAGACTAAATAATGTCTTTTGCGTATCCAAAATGAACTCTTGCATGGCCACCTTGCACTCCTCTCCAGCCCGGTCCGATATGCTAAGTGCTACCTGAAAAGTGTTAAACAACGGGGTGAGTCACAAGACTCAGTGTGCATCCCTCGTGTACCATCAGATTGGGCCTTAGCCCACAGAATAGAATAACAGAATATCATATAACAGGAATTATGCGAAGCCCATCCCAATCTTAGATCCATCCACTACACACCACCCTTACCTGCCAATCACACTATTGGGGATTTCTACAATCAACCCACACCGCTACACACCATCGATGGCAGTCATGCTGCAGTTAGTTGCTTCATCATCAAAATTGTTAGATAGTCACCAGAACAGATTGTGGTAGTGCCACTACAATAGATCGTGGCAGAGCCACTACAATAGAACACTTCCCCTTTCATCAATCACCCAACCCCAAACAAACATAGAAATCGGCATGCATGTGTATCATATCAATTCAACAGAAACATTCACTTAAAAATGGCAGAAATCACTAACCTGGTGAATCGCCTTTACCCTCCACGGGTTTTCATCATCCTTGCTGGGATTTCGACATTTAACAAAATATAAACTGATTTATATACATATACTAACAAACAATCTAAATGGTGTGAGAAGTTACACACCTGATAAATACGTAGGACTACCCTCTACGTCGATACCCCCCACTAATCGGATCTACTGCCCTTTGTCTACAACTTTGCTCAAAAGCCGAAAGAACATGAAGATAAAGCTTTCCCTACATTCAGCCAAGGATTATTATTTACCCAAATTTATATGTTTAAATAAACAAATATCCTTACCTAAATCGATTAGATCCTGGAAGTGGGATGATTCGAGTGCTACCGATTTAGAACCTTAGGCGATTGGATCTCTTTCAAATCCCAGAATGCTGCAAAAGAAAGAAAAACACAAGATCAGTTTCCATATAGCCATTCGACTAGGGTCTCTAAAAACTGAAAAAAGATTAAATCACGCGAATCGACACTTACCTTTAGTTTCCTTCAAGATTCAGCAATCACAAGAGGTGAGATCTAGGGATTTCGGCTTTTAGAAGAACAAAGAATTGAAAAGATGGGCAAGGAATAGATAAGGAGATTCACTAATGAGTATTAAAGAAAAGAGAAGGTGAATGGTAGGGTTTTAGCAATTGGTGAGACCTCAGGGGCTTCGATTTCTGACAGAAAAGAAAAAAAGATGATTCTTGTTTGCCGAGAAAAAAAGAGAAAAACTAAAGGCTATTCTTAGAGAAAACAAATGAAAAATTCGGCACATCCCCTTGCCTATACTAACCCGATTCCTCCCTCTCCTGAGTTTGATTTTCGGCCAATACTAGCTTCCTGGATTAGCTATCATCTTTTCCCCTTATCCTAATCTACAACTCCTCTAAAAGAGGCCTAATTAGCACCAACTCTCTTCCTCCTTTCTCATCTTATTATCTTCATAAATTAAACATTAAAAATTCCCTAAATTGTAGCCTTGTTGTCGTCCCCCCTAGCCCTCTTATAAGTGCTGAATTTGGCCCAATCTCTGGGGCCCCATGCGGCCAAACTTGGGCCTATTCACCTGCCCAAGGCACCACTTAAAGCTCCCCTTTGCTACGCCCCATGTTATTGGGCCACAAGCCCACTTCGCCATTTAAACTACAGAGACTACCTTTAAAGCACTAGAAGGTCTAAACAGAATATCTTAACCAAGGCCTCAGCCCATTCTTGAGCCCAAACTGGACCCCTAACCCTAAAATTTCTATTTTAAACAATCAACACACAAAATGCACAACCCATTAACTTAGGATGTTACAGTTCTACCCCCTTAAAATAAAATTTGGCCTTGAAATTTACCTGATCAGAAGAGATGGGGATATTACTGTCGCATAACATCCTCTCGCTTCCATGTTGCTTCCTTCATGCCGTGATTTTGCCACAACACCTTGACCAAAGGAACAGATGATCGCTGCAAAATAGTCTAGTTTTAATATTTATAAACGAGTGATCAAACTCAGATCTCGATCGTGACAACGATAAAGGCAAGTACACCTATCGAGCAAGAGTATAGCTCAGGCAAGAATATCTTATCGAACCCAAGGAACCTAAAAGTACTATTACTCACTTTCTTTCTATTATTTAGCCTAAAATATGGAATGATTGGTTTATTAAACTAAAACAAATGAAATACTTAAACTTAAATGCAAAGACAAAAGAACTAAACTTTGGGAAAAGGCTTTGAAGAAAACTCAATTGATAAAGACGATACCTTCGGGAAGAATCCACCTATGACTTCACTTATTATCTAACTTCCAATTCACATAATTTCTTTTACTTAGCTTGATTCGTGAGACTCCCAAACTTATATTAAACCTTCTCTCGAAGTGAATAACGTCTAACCTTAGGTTAATTAGTGGAACTCTCGTTCTCTTATAATAACCCCCAAAGGAAGCAGTAAATCGATCAATGGTCTCCCATATTAGCTTTCACCCTAATCCAGCAAAATCTAGTAACCCTATCTCTAGGCGCCCGATCAACTCCACTTAATTATGCTAGATCTTCTCTTAGGCAGGGTCTATTCCTCCTCAACCTAAGCACATCAGATTAAAGTGAGCAACATAATTAAGAACAAAATAAGTATTTATCATATAAATCAAAAGAATTAAATAACAAAATCCATCATAGGTTTCATCCCCTTTAGGTATCTGAGGGGTTTAGTTCATAATAAAATAGGAAAACATCTCGAGAGAAAAGATAAAACAAAACATAAGAAATCCCTAAAACCCCCTGAAGGAATTGAAGAGGAGATCCTCCGTCTTGAGTAGAACTCTAGCTCTTCGAGTTGAATTAATTGGCTATCTTTAAGTAGTTCCCTAAACGAGTAAAGCTCTAGTAGAAAACTCTGCTAAAACCCTAACCCCTTGAACTGCCTTGGATTGTTTATATAGACATTTGGGATGCTTTACTTCGCTCCTAAGTACTCATAATTCGGGTATAATTCGTCCTAGGTGTTTGAGTGGACTTAGGATTACATTTCTTGGGCTCCAAGCATCCAATTTCGAGTGAAATTGGTCTTTTCCATGACAGGGGCACGGCCCTGACACGTCCGTGTAAATCATGGTCCAGCCCGTGTCTCCATCCTGTTGATTTAGGCATGGCTATAACACGCCCGTGCAATATATAGGTAGAGGCCGTGTCTCGATTCTGCCATTTTAAGAATGGCTGTGTAGATCACTAGGCACGCCCGTGTGTAGACTTTATCGATGGGAAAATGGCCGTGTGAATTGGGGTAAGTCCATGGTCTAGATAACTATCGAGGCACGACCATGTGGCATGAAGTCCAGGCCGTGCTGACTTCTTGGGCTATCCCACTTTGGTTCGTTTTAAGCCCGTTTTGCATTCTTTTTATCCTTGGGTGCTTTCCTGAGTATAAGACATGCAAAGAAAGGATTAAGAGCACCTTTTTACATAAATTAAGGATAAATTCATCCAAAAGCATACTAAATGTGGGATTAAAATGTGTTACTTTTACAGTTTATCAAATACCCCCACACTTAAGCTTTTGCTTGTCCTCAAGCAAAATTCTCAACTTACAATTAAAACCAACTTTCCATAATTCATAATTTCTATCGATATTGTCTCATCATAATTCATAGATAATTTATACATGGATGATTTAACTGGAAGTGCCCTAAAGTTTCAATTATGATAAGTCATACCTTTATAGCCTGGAACTGTAGGTGTCTCCCTTTATCTAAGTAATTACCTTTGATTCAAAACCGATAAGAACCGACATCCTCACTAAAGATTCACTCAAATCACTCAAAGTGTTTAAGGATCAAGAAAAAGCGCTCAAAAGTCAAACCTGAAAAGTTAATCCCATAGGCTTGCCAGAAAATCTAATCTCCACCACTGTCTTTGAGATGATAAACAGATCAAAAAGTCTTTATTAGGGTTGTAACGGGGCTAGGGTTAAAGGTGTGGATAAAGGCTAAATTAGAAGGTTAGAATCGAGATTGAATTAACCAATTACCTAACTAGAAACATTAAACTAATATAAGTAATTACATCGATTAAAAGCTAATAGGAATACTATAATACTTCAATACGAGCTCTTCTTCAACAATTGGAATTTAGATACATGAGCTGTAAACTTTGATTTTGATTTTTGATTGATTTTTTTTAAGAACAAACTAAAACATTACATCATAAATGATAAATGTAATTACAGAACTAATATAATTTGATAATTTAATCAAATCAAACCTCGATTAAAGGGAA
This sequence comes from Gossypium rotundifolium, assembly GCA_025506655.1. Lineage (NCBI taxonomy): Eukaryota > Viridiplantae > Streptophyta > Magnoliopsida > Malvales > Malvaceae > Gossypium > Gossypium rotundifolium. The sequence continues at coordinate 17,083,148 of CP106733.1, read as the reverse complement.
GTCAAAAGAATGGTGATAACAAATATAAAGGGATTTTGGGTTGATATTAGTGGGTGAGTCAATAAAAAGGTTATTAGGTTTCAACGGGGTTTACTAAGGGTTTATTTGTGAAGGTAGGCTTTTTAGTGGAGTGAATGGGTTAAACCTAGGTGCCTTTATCATCTCAGTACATCAAATCATTAATGTGGTCTATTCATGTATAAACAAGGCAAGTTCTAGAATAACAGTTCAAAGTTGACACACTCATAATCAATTAAAGTGAGCATAAAAAAGGATATATGCTTTATATGGCTCAAAATCTCACCAAAATTTATGGGTGTTTTTGACACCAATCCCTATAGATTTCAAATTTCAAAGTAGTACTCAGATTTAGTTCAACAACCTATCAATTTTTATTTTTGAAAAATAGACTTATCATGCTTGATTCTTTAGTATTCTTCATATTTAATCATCAATGCACAATTAACTATGACTTACTCTAAAACATCTCAATAAGAATCATAAGTCATTAGAAATTTCATCCTAATTAATAATATGAGAATAATTCTTAAGATCAAGACTAATTTCGTGGTTTTGAGAATTATGCAAAAGTTGGGCACTATTACCCCATTGACTTAAGATGTACATTGCCCTCAATGTACAAAGATATATATGAAATTTAAGAGAGAGAGGAGAGGTGGAACTTCCTGAATTTTGGATGGTGTTGAAAAGAAACGTGGGGAGCGCCTCCAAATTGTTTTGAAATTGAATCCTCAAGGTAGTCGGTCTAATTTTATTAAATCCTAAGCTAAATCTAAATATCATAAAGAATAAGAAGAAAATAATAAAGGAAATAAAATAAAAATAAAAATAAAAATAAAAATAAAAATAAAAGTAAATAAAGTAAAATAAAAGAAATAATGGAAAATGAAAAAAAAAAAAAGGGAAAAAAATGGAAGGAAGGGGTTTAAATAGAGAAACATCCCACGGCCGTGTATCGAGGGTGTGTTGTTTTACACGGCCGCATCACACGACCGTGTGTCTAGGCAATTTGGTTCACCCACGCCCATTTTTTAGATGCCATGCCCGTGGTCGATAAGTCAGTATCCTCACACAGCAACGGCCACGACAGTGTGCAAGGCCGTGTGGGTTTAGAAACATGTGCCTAAATATGAAAAGAAATAAAACAAAACTAATTAGTAGGGTTAGTGCTCGGGTTGCCTCCCAAAAGTGCTCGTTTAAAGTCTTGAGATAGACTTTACCTGTTATTTGTATGGTCATGGTGGTTTGAGGAGGTGAAAATCCTTTCTCATCCAATCAACTCGATTTTTGATATAAAGTTTAAGTCGAGTAGTGTTTTCCTCAAAAGTGTTGAATTTAGGATTGCTTACCTCGACTGTGTCGTAAAGGAAGACATTAAGTACCTCAAAAGTGATTTCTTCGTTTGCCGTGAGGCCTGAATTAGTGATTCGAGGGTCTTCCTTATTCAACAATACCTGATCCCTATTTTTAAGTGATTTGTTCCTATCAACTCGTCTGAGTTTCCTTGGTTTCACTTCGTGTGGTTCTGGTTCCTCTTTAAAGTGCGTCTTCCACTCTTCTAGTTTGTCGACCTTAAAGCTGCATTCCTCATGTAATTCTTCTTTATTGGCATGAGGTCTATGATTTGGCATCTGCGAAAGAGCTTCAAGAAATAGCAAGTTAATATGAAATTTCTTTGGAAGGTTAAGAAACTTACCGAATTCTTCCTCTGTATGGTCTTTCTTTGCCATATTGGGGTATGGCGCACGAGCTTGGTACTCTGTAATTACCGGGTTTGGTACATCTTGGCTTACCTCAACCTTACCTTCACTTACCACAGGTTCTTCCCTTAAGTTTGATTCGTCTAACCCATCACTATCGTAAATGGCTTGATTTTGCTCTCTTGGGTTAGTTTCAGTGTTGC